>OY986437.1:105053028-106253028 GCA_963920525.1 Dichetophora obliterata
AATAAAATAAATAAAATAAATAAAATAAATAAAATAAATAAAATAAATAAAATAAATAAAATAAATAAAATAAATAAAATAAATAAAATAAATAAAATAAATAAAATAAATAAAATAAATAAAATAAATAAAATAAATAAAATAAATAAAATAAATAAAATAAATAAAATAAATAAAATAAATAAAATAAATAAAATAAATAAAATAAATAAAATAAATAAAATAAATAAAATAAATAAAATAAATAAAATAAATAAAATAAATAAAATAAATAAAATAAATAAAATAAATAAAATAAATAAAATAAATAAAATAAATAAAATAAATAAAATAAATAAAATAAATAAAATAAATAAAATAAATAAAATAAATAAAATAAATAAAATAAATAAAATAAATAAAATAAATAAAATAAATAAAATAAATAAAATAAATAAAATAAATAAAATAAATAAAATAAATAAAATAAATAAAATAAATAAAATAAATAAAATAAATAAAATAAATAAAATAAATAAAATAAATAAAATAAATAAAATAAATAAAATAAATAAAATAAATAAAATAAATAAAATAAATAAAATAAATAAAATAAATAAAATAAATAAAATAAATAAAATAAATAAAATAAATAAAATAAATAAAATAAATAAAATAAATAAAATAAATAAAATAAATAAAATAAATAAAATAAATAAAATAAATAAAATAAATAAAATAAATAAAATAAATAAAATAAATAAAATAAATAAAATAAATAAAATAAATAAAATAAATAAAATAAATAAAATAAATAAAATAAATAAAATAAATAAAATAAATAAAATAAATAAAATAAATAAAATAAATAAAATAAATAAAATAAATAAAATAAATAAAATAAATAAAATAAATAAAATAAATA
Organism: Dichetophora obliterata; assembly: GCA_963920525.1. Taxonomy (NCBI): domain Eukaryota; kingdom Metazoa; phylum Arthropoda; class Insecta; order Diptera; family Sciomyzidae; genus Dichetophora; species Dichetophora obliterata. Next base: position 105,053,933 of record OY986437.1, read on the forward strand.
AAATAAATAAAATAAATAAAATAAATAAAATAAATAAAATAAATAAAATAAATAAAATAAATAAAATAAATAAAATAAATAAAATAAATAAAATAAATAAAATAAATAAAATAAATAAAATAAATAAAATAAATAAAATAAATAAAATAAATAAAATAAATAAAATAAATAAAATAAATAAAATAAATAAAATAAATAAAATAAATAAAATAAATAAAATAAATAAAATAAATAAAATAAATAAAATAAATAAAATAAATAAAATAAATAAAATAAATAAAATAAATAAAATAAATAAAATAAATAAAATAAATAAAATAAATAAAATAAATAAAATAAATAAAATAAATAAAATAAATAAAATAAATAAAATAAATAAAATAAATAAAATAAATAAAATAAATAAAATAAATAAAATAAATAAAATAAATAAAATAAATAAAATAAATAAAATAAATAAAATAAATAAAATAAATAAAATAAATAAAATAAATAAAATAAATAAAATAAATAAAATAAATAAAATAAATAAAATAAATAAAATAAATAAAATAAATAAAATAAATAAAATAAATAAAATAAATAAAATAAATAAAATAAATAAAATAAATAAAATAAATAAAATAAATAAAATAAATAAAATAAATAAAATAAATAAAATAAATAAAATAAATAAAATAAATAAAATAAATAAAATAAATAAAATAAATAAAATAAATAAAATAAATAAAATAAATAAAATAAATAAAATAAATAAAATAAATAAAATAAATAAAATAAATAAAATAAATAAAATAAATAAAATAAATAAAATAAATAAAATAAATAAAATAAATAAAATAAATAAAATAAATAAAATAAATAAAATAAATAAAATAAATAAAGTAAATAAAGTAAATAAAGTAAATAAAATAAATAAAATAAATAAAATAAATAAAATAAATAAAGTAAATAAAGTAAATAAAATAAATAAAATAAATAAAATAAATAAAATAAATAAAATAAATAAAATAAATAAAATAAATAAAATAAATAAAATAAATAAAATAAATAAAATAAATAAAATAAATAAAATAAATAAAATAAATAAAATAAATAAAATAAATAAAATAAATAAAATAAATAAAATAAATAAAATAAATAAAATAAATAAAATAAATAAAATAAATAAAATAAATAAAATAAATAAAATAAATAAAATAAATAAAATAAATAAAATAAATAAAATAAATAAAATAAATAAAATAAATAAAATAAATAAAATAAATAAAATAAATAAAATAAATAAAATAAATAAAATAAATAAAATAAATAAAATAAATAAAATAAATAAAATAAATAAAATAAATAAAATAAATAAAATAAATAAAATAAATAAAATAAATAAAATAAATAAAATAAATAAAATAAATAAAATAAATAAAATAAATAAAATAAATAAAATAAATAAAATAAATAAAATAAATAAAATAAATAAAATAAATAAAATAAATAAAATAAATAAAATAAATAAAATAAATAAAATAAATAAAATAAATAAAATAAATAAAATAAATAAAATAAATAAAATAAATAAAATAAATAAAATAAATAAAATAAATAAAATAAATAAAATAAATAAAATAAATAAAATAAATAAAATAAATAAAATAAATAAAATAAATAAAATAAATAAAATAAATAAAATAAATAAAATAAATAAAATAAATAAAATAAATAAAATAAATAAAATAAATAAAATAAATAAAATAAATAAAATAAACAAAATAAATAAAATAAATAAAATAAATAAAAAAAATAAAATAAATAAAATAAATAAAATAAATAAAATAAATAAAATAAATAAAATAAATAAAATAAATAAAATAAATAAAATAAATAAAATAAATAAAATAAATAAAATAAATAAAATAAATAAAATAAATAAAATAAATAAAATAAATAAAATAAATAAAATAAATAAAATAAATAAAATAAATAAAATAAATAAAATAAATAAAATAAATAAAATAAATAAAATAAATAAAATAAATAAAATAAATAAAATAAATAAAATAAATAAAATAAATAAAATAAATAAAATAAATAAAATAAATAAAATAAATAAAATAAATAAAATAAATAAAATAAATAAAATAAATAAAATAAATAAAATAAATAAAATAAATAAAATAAATAAAATAAATAAAATAAATAAAATAAATAAAATAAATAAAATAAATAAAATAAATAAAATAAATAAAATAAATAAAATAAATAAAATAAATAAAATAAATAAAATAAATAAAATAAATAAAATAAATAAAATAAATAAAATAAATAAAATAAATAAAATAAATAAAATAAATAAAATAAATAAAATAAATAAAATAAATAAAATAAATAAAATAAATAAAATAAATAAAATAAATAAAATAAATAAAATAAATAAAATAAATAAAATAAATAAAATAAATAAAATAAATAAAATAAATAAAATAAATAAAATAAATAAAATAAATAAAATAAATAAAATAAATAAAATAAATAAAATAAATAAAATAAATAAAATAAATAAAATAAATAAAATAAATAAAATAAATAAAATAAATAAAATAAATAAAATAAATAAAATAAATAAAATAAATAAAATAAATAAAATAAATAAAATAAATAAAATAAATAAAATAAATAAAATAAATAAAATAAATAAAATAAATAAAATAAATAAAATAAATAAAATAAATAAAATAAATAAAATAAATAAAATAAATAAAATAAATAAAATAAATAAAATAAATAAAATAAATAAAATAAATAAAATAAATAAAATAAATAAAATAAATAAAATAAATAAAATAAATAAAATAAATAAAATAAATAAAATAAATAAAATAAATAAAATAAATAAAATAAATAAAATAAATAAAATAAATAAAATAAATAAAATAAATAAAATAAATAAAATAAATAAAATAAATAAAATAAATAAAATAAATAAAATAAATAAAATAAATAGAATAAACTATTAACAACAATTTTTGACTGCTTTCACAACTGACAGTTAACCCTTTCATCAGATTTTCCCATTGTATTAGTTACATCAGGAAATTTCTTATACTATTATTTTTCAGTGTTTTGTAACCAAATTGATTGGTGCTATAAAATGAAGTCATAGCAACATGATTAACATAAATTTAGAGAGATATTTGAAAGCAGCACAAAATTTTTTATTTTGCGTCGTAATAAGTTTTGTTAATTTTTTTTTTTCATTTATACTAACTTTCAGATAAATCCAGTTTTTCAAACATATATTATACACCCCTGTACATTATAATACAACTTTTGAATGGTTTTATCCATATATTAGGAAAACGTGGAAAAATGTAAGCAGCGCAGGTAAAAATCAATGGTATTTCTTTTTAATTATTATTAACATAACAATTCAAACTTTAATATTTTAGCTTTTCTTTGAAAGGGTTAATAAATAAAGCCTTCACTGTAAGCTGCGTACAATGATAAATTAGCATGCTTTTAGGCTAATTTTTCAAGCCATTGTTTACAGAAGCGATCTTGATAACATAGCTTATATCAAACGCTGTAAGCGTGCCGTTAAGTACAAAGAGTATAAATGAGTAGTTAATAACTACTACTGATTTAACTACACATAAAATAAACAATTAATATAACAATAAACAATAAATAAAAAAACTAATCAGTTTTACTCATTTATAACCTTCCTTTAGACTTAATTTTTGAATGAGTAAGAATTGCATTTTTTTCACAATAATTACATTTGTGTAATGATTTAATAACGTTTAAGCTTGTTTAATTGCTCTGCTGGTAGTTGAAAGCAGCACTTTAATAAAAGTGTTCGCGGAAAAGCGTGTGTTTTGATGAAAAATAACAGCTGCGCACAAGTTTTTAAATTTAAATTTCTTCTTTGTCGGATTTTCAGTTTAATTTTAAGGTGCTTTATTTATTTTAACCACAGATGAGTTTAATCACACAATTTATTACAGTTAAATTTATTCTACTTTTTAAATGCTCGGTTCATAAAAAATTAAAAAAAAAACACAAATAGCGAAACTGTGAAATGTGAACCCACGACAAGGTGTATAAAATTAGGTATGAAAGAAAAGTCATGAATTTGTAAAACTATGTATGCAATTTCATAGTTATGAGTCTTAGTTATGTGACTCTTAAAGGAATATTCGATATCTTTCCATTTGTTGCAGTTATAAACTTTATAAATTAGCTTTATTTAACATTTTTTTTTAAGAAATAGTTCTTGATCAACGCTCATTTTTTAAGATTTTAAAAAATTATTGAATATAGCATAATTTTTACTAACGCTTAGGTTTGCGAATTCAATTTTTTATATCAAAAAATTTTTCCTACTATAAAAAGCAGCAATTACAGTTAGACTGTATTTATTATTCATTTATAGAATGCCTTCAAGTAAAAAAGGTAGAAACTCTAAATAATTATATTGTTTTGATAGTTTATGAACTTTTTTAAAATTAACCCTTTTTTACATCTTAAGGGCTAACACCACTATAAAGTTCATTAAAATTAGTCATCTCTTTTAGGGTTTTTGTAAGAAAGGAAATACAATTGTTTTGAAAAATTAAATATTCATATGGGGTTTTATTAAGCATATATTATTGTATAACGCAAAAAAAATGTTGTCTTCTTTTTTTAATGGCGGTAGTAGAGGGTCGTTATTGGAGAGCCTTTAAGATCTGCGGCTGGCAACACAACTCAAACCATTTTTATCAGATCGACTTAAAATTTAACATGTTTATTTATAGTTATATTATCTAGAGATAATAGGATTTTTGTGATATCTCAAAAATTGTATGAGTTATGATGTCATTTCGATAGTTTTTTGTTAAAAAACATCAACTTTGACTTGAAACGCCTCCCAAATTTTTAAAATTTAATATTTCTTAACTCCCTACTTATTTCTCTAGATTTACCTAAACACTTATAATTAAAAAACACTTTTTTTCTAGTACAAGAACTATTATAGTTGTGCTCCCAGCCGTAAAACACCTCTAAGTAGTTGAAAAGCTCTCCAGTAATGACGTAGTAGACCGTCATTTAAAAAAAAAAGCACTCGAATTTCTATAAAATATAATAGAAATCTATTTCCTGAAGAAGTATTTATTAGGTTAACTTGCTTGAAAGTGGTTTTTACATTTTTTTGTTTAAGAAATCTCCAAGGGAGCAGAAAAAAAGAAGTTGTTCAGAAAAAATTATAGGTGTGAAAACTTAATGGGGATTGTTAATAGCATCCAACCAATTAGTATACTATCGATATCTGGTGTTCTTTTTTTTTCAAAAATACAAACATCGCTTCACATTTTTGTTGTTAACTGAATAACTGAAGCTACATTTACTACACCAAGACAGAGCTGCACATTTCCTGTAACTTTTCCATAATGATTTTCTAAAATTTCGTGCGAAAAGCCTCAAATTTAATTTAGATTAGGAATTTCAATATGCGGGATATGAAAATCGGGTATGAGTTTCAACACTGCATGTGACTTTTTAGTTCCTAGACGATTCAGTAGTTTTTCTACAAATGTGTTTAGCTTCAATATTTCAACATGTCGCTTGTAGAAAATTGCAAAGAAAAAATATTTTTCTGCACGTGCCGTGTAAGATTAGATTTCTACATGCTCCGTGCAACAAGTTTTGTTTTCTCTGTGTAGAGCCTTTGAGGGTTGAGAAGTGCCAAATGCAGTAAAAAGTCAAATTTGTATGGGGGACCTCTTAAGGGGTGGAGGTAGGGGGTTAGAAAATTAAGGAGAAATGTAAGGGATAATAAATTTATGGAGGTTGGGCATATATTTGAATCCTCTAGGGGCATCCTGTTAGCATAAGTCCCAAAAGGGGTGCAAAAAGAGGGGAACGTTGGGATGAAAAATTATCGTAGGTCGGCGATACAAATGAACACTTTTACGAAACACTGGAAGCGGTGGAAAGGTTGTAGCATGTATTTTGTATGGTTACCCTTAAGGGGTGGAGATAGGGGTTAGTATATTCAGGAAAATTGTTAAGAAGAACAAATTAATGGGTTTTGGGAATACACTTGAATCCTCTAGGGGCCTCCTGAGAGCAGTATGAGTGTTGGGAGTAAATTTTATAAAAACGTCACTTTTGTATGGAAGCCTCCAAAGGGGTAAAGAAAGGGGGTAAGTTTGTTTGAAAAAAATGTTGGGGATGAAAAATTCATGAGGGTCGGTCATATCAACCCCCATTCCCCCAGCAGCTGTGGGCTGATTTATATGAAAATCTCACAATTTTTTTAACTTTGATCTAGATCAGACGCCATTTACCCCCGTCCCATCCCCTTAATTTTTTGGCTCAAGCATTTATTCATCAATCCTCACAAAACAAAAGGTCCCAGCGTATCGAAAAATCATTATTTAGAATCTCCATACGTCACTATTCCATATCTAATATACATTATATAGATCATAAAAAATGTAGTATGGTTGGTTGGTTTAGATGGTGATTCTACATACAAGTAGGATCTAAGTAGCTCTAGTGAGCCGTTTTGATACCATAACCTCGTGTTTCTGTTGGTTGCGTGGGTAACGCACTGTTGATGAACGTTTGGAGATTGTTGATTTTTGTTGTTGAAAGTTCCTCTAGATTGCTGAGGAAGGGCTTGCCAAGCGTTGTTAGTCTGGACCTGGCCAGGGCCGGGCAGGTGCACAGAAAGTATGTCAGTGTTTCTTTTTCATTTGGGTCATCGCAGCTGCGATAGTGGGTGTTGAAGGGTAGTCCAATTCTCTCGGCGTGAACTCCGATGCACCAGTGACCCGTAATAATAGCCGTTATTCTGGCTATGTCGTTCCGGGGTTTTGAGAGCATCTGTTGGGTTCTACCTATGTTGTAAAGGGGCCATATTTTTCTTGATGTGTTGCAGGTTGGTAGTTCTCTCCATCTACGACCGGCTAAGGTTAAGTAGTAAGAATGAATTCCTCCCTTAACTGTGTTCAGTGGAACTTCGACTGGTTCCGCTCTTGAAACGTCAAGGGAAGAGCCCCGCCTAGCCAATTCATCCGCCTTTTCATTACCATAAATGTTCCTATGGCCGAGAACCTAGAACATAGTAATGCTAAGTTGGTGACTTAGCCGGGCCAATTCATCCTTACACTGCCTTACCAGTTTGGAGTTGGTACTGATCGCAGCTAAAGATTTAACGGCAGCTTGGCTATCCGTCAGAATAGCTGCATTAAGATGATTGGTGTTAGCTCTCCTTAAGGTGCGACAAGCTTCTCTTATCGCAAAAAGCTCGGCCTTGAAGACGCTGGCTGAGTTTGGCAGACGAAAAGCCTCCGCCACCCCGAGTTTCTAAGAGTATATGCTTGCTCCCACTCCGCACTCCATCTTGGAGCCATCCGTGTAAAACAACACATCGAAGGCTAGATCAATTCTCCCATTGCGCCATTTCACCCTGGTGGGAAACTTGGTTGTAAAGGATTTCGTGAAGTCGAGTTTGGGAGTGTCGTAGTCCGTTTTTCCTGGAATCAGTTCCTGAGGTTGCGGATTTAGGATGTTGCTGTGTCCATATGGCCTATTCCGCCAGTTGTACGAATCTCTGAGTCTGACTGCACAGTTTGTTGCGGTAAGCTTAATGTGTAGATCTATGGGGAGCAAATGTGCCAGGGCATTAAGTGCATCAGTGGGGCATGAGCGGATACCCCCTGTGATACCTATGCATGCGGTTCGCTGGATCCGAGCTAGTTTTGTTGTGTTGTATGCTTTATTCAGTGCAGGTCACCATACTAATACACCATACGCCAAGATAGACCGCACTAGTAATGGGCACTATTATTTTTTATTTTTACGAATTCGGTGCTGGCGCGAACTTAATGGTAAGAATGGGTCGCTGAATCCGAATCCGTTTTCAGAATTTCAAAATTCGAAAATTTTTCTACACATAGGGCTGCCACCTAAAAATGTTTTAATTTAAGAATTTTAAACATGGGGAAAGAGTATGGGGGGGTCACTGATTTCGAATCTGAAGTCAGAATTTTAAAATTCAAGATGGTGGATAGGGTTGCCACCTTATTTTTTGTATTTTTATGAATTCGTGAATTATGAATTAGGTGGCAACCCTATTATTTCAAATCTTTATAATTTTGAAATTCTGACCACGGATTCGGATTCAGCGACCCATTTTTATCTTTTAAATCGCACCAGCCTCGAAGTCATAAAAATACAAAAAATTAAGGTGGCAACCCTATCCACCATTTTGAATTTTAAAATTCTGCATCAGATTCGAAATCAGTGACTCCCTAACACTGTTAAATAATGTTTAAAATTCTTAAAAATACATATTATTAGGTGGCAACCCTATTATTTCAAAACTTTATAATTTTGAAATTCTGACCATGGATTCGTATTCAGCGACCCATTTTTAGTATACCATTTTTTTTGCCAGTCCCGAATTCACAAAAATACAAAAAATTAGGGTGGCAACCCTATCCACCATCTTGAATTTTAAAATTCTGACTTCAGATTCGAAATCAGCGACCCCAATACTCTTTCCTCATGCTTAAAATTCTTAAAATAAAACATTTTTAGGTGGCAGCCTTATGTGTAGAAAAATGTTCGAGTTTTGAAATTCTGACATCGGATTCGGAATCAGCGACCCAATTTTACCTAGTGTTTCTCCCAGAGATGAATTCGTATAAAAAACAAGGAATTAGGTGGCAACTCTATCCGCCATCTTGAATTTTAAAATTCTGACAGCAGATTCGAAAGAAGTAACCCCCAATACTGTTTCTTCATATTTAAAATTCTTAAAAAAAATGATTAGTTGACAGCCCTGTGTAGAAAAATTTTAGAATTTTGAAATTCTGACATCAGATGCAAAATCAGCTATCCATTTTTACCAAGTGTTCTCTCCAACCCCCAATTCGCAAAAATAAACCAAAAGTCCCCACACATTTTTTAATTAATGAGCAACACTCTAACATTCCAATGGAAATCGATATAAACTGAGAGCGAGTTTATGCTCTAAGCATAAAGCCGGGATAAAATGTAAGCAAAACCACTTTTTTATCATCCGACTTATACGCTTGGTATAAAATTAACCTAGAGATAGTTATCCCCGAATTAAATCATATTTATGCCCTTTGTGAACAAAATGGCCCTAAGTAGTTTATAACTGGTGCGATTTCATTATAATTTTCATTTAAACACAAATCAATCAGTTAAACGTACTTTTTCAGTTAAATTTTCAGTACTCACAATTCGTTCAATCAGTTGAAGGAAAGCAAACGAAGTACAAATGAAAAAACTATCGAATAAAAAAAACTATCGAATAAATGAATGATTTTGAACTATCGAATAATTCGAATATTTTTATTCGATAGTTCCCATCACTAGACCGCACTACCGCTGTGTATGGCCATAAGAGCATTTTTGGTTGAAGACCTCATTTTCTACCAAAGGTCTTTTTGCAGGCGTAGAAGGCTATGCAGGCCTTCTTGACCCTTTGTTCGATGTTAGTTTTCCAGCTTAGCTTAGGATCCAGAATGACACCTAGATATTTTGCGCTACTGGATAGTGTAAGAGATTGGTTGTTTAGCTTTGGAAGGACAAATTGTGGCGCGTTAATATTTTTGGTGAATAACATCAGTTCCGTCTTGCTAGGGTTAACTCCTAAGCCGCACCTGGCAGCCCAGACACTGAGTTTTCCCAAAGCAACCTCCATTAGCTCACTGAGCGTAGAGGGCAACAGTCTTGAAACCATTACAACCACGTCATCCGCATAAGCCACCACTTTGACCCCATTGCAGTTTAGTGTATTAGGAAATTCATTCATGGCGATGAGCCAGAGTAGGGGGGAGATCACTCCTCCTTGCGGAGTACCTCTACTGACAAATCTCGTGAGTTGGCAGCCACCCAGGTCTGCCTGGATTATTCTGTTACTGAGCATTGAGACTATCCAGTTTCTCACCGGTGCTTGTACACCAAGGTTGGTAAGAGAATCAAGAATGGCCCTAGTATGAATATTGTTAAAAGCCCCTTCTATGTCTAAGAAGGCTGCAAGAGTGCATTGTTTAAAGAAGATGGATCTTTCAATAGTGGTAACAACCTCGTGTAGGGGGGTATCTGTGGATCTGCCCTTGAGGTATGCGTGTTGGGCGCTGGATATGTTAGCACTCTTTCGAACGTCCCTGAGATAAATATCCAGCACACGCTCTAGGGTTTTCAGTACGAATAATGTGAGGCTTATTGATCTAAAATTCTTGGCTGATTCATGACCTCTCCTCCCAGCTTTGACTATAAATATTACCTTAACTCTTCCCTAGCTCCTTGGAGTGTAGTTAAGACAGGGGCAATTAGTGAAGATAGAGAGTAAAATAGGTGCAACTACATCTTGTAGTTTCTGCAACATTATTGTAAGAATGCCGTCGGGACCTGCAGATTTGTAAGGAGAGTAGCTGCTTAAGGCCCAGATAACCCTTTCCATTGAGATAAAAGAGCCAGTCGGAACCGCCGCAGTTGCCTCGGGTGATTCTAAACCTAAGGTCTCATTGCAGCTGCTCCTGCAGCCGGGGAAGTGTGTGTTGAGTAAGTGTTCTAGTGATTCATTGGTAGATTCTGTCCTCGTATCATCTTCTTTCCGAATGAAAGATGGACTTCTGCTTTCTTTGGACAGAATTTTGCTTAGTCTTGCCGATTCTTTTATGTTGTCGATTGATTGGGTGTATTCCTGCCAAGAGTGTTTTTTCGCGTCTCGAATTGCTTTCTTGTAGGTTTTGAGGATGTCTCCGTATGGTTGCCAAAGACACTACCTATGACACGAGTTGAAAATTTTCCTAACCCTTTTCTTAAGTTCGGATATATCTTTGCTCCACCACGGAGGAAGAGCTTTCTTCTTGCTCCCTGCTAGTGGGACATGAGACTTTAAAGGCAACCTGCATGGTTTGCTCTAGGGCCTCCACGGAAGAGTCTATCTCCTCCGCAGTTGAGATTTGCTTGTAGGCTAAAGAACGGATTTTTGGGTGAGCCACTTTGGCAAATTTAGCCCAGTCAGTACGTTTGGGGTTACGAAATGGAAGAGGGGCCTCTATTTCAAGGTTCAAATCAAAGAGGATCAATCTGTGATCCGAGAAGGAACTTTTGTTCGAAACTTTCCAATTGACTGCTTTTAGAGACTCGTTTTCGGATAGAAGGGTAATATCCAAGACTTCACTCCAGCCAGTGAAGCTGTCAGTACTTGGAAAGGTGAAAGTAGGTGTATTTCCTTTATTGCATATGTTTAAATTTGAGTTAATTATGAAGTCGAATAAAAACTCACCTCTAGTGTTTATTTCAGAGCTGCCCCATAGTGTGTGTCTCGCATTGGCATCGCAGCCCAGAATCTTGGTGGTGTTGTCCTGCATTGCCGTAGCCACTAATCGCTTCAGCTCATCTGGAGGAGCTTCCCTGTCGTGGCCCATATAGGCGGAGGCTATAAGAAGGTTGTCGGTGCCCTCCAGTTTGACAACTGTCAGGTCGTAGTATATTAACGAAATAAAATAAAAAGGTAGTAACTATAGTTACTTCTTTCTATATTTGGACGGGAGAATAATATCGTCGTATTGAATTGAGTTGCCGACGTTGTTTTCGATTGAGATGATAGCTAAACTGCTAATTCTCTCTTGTCGCTTTGAATTTCGAAGATATGTTTTGACCAGTTTGAGTTTTGAGAATGAACGTTCTTCCGATGCAACCGAAACTGGAGTTTTGAGCAAAATTCATATTGCAATAACTACATTGGGGACAGCGTTGCCGCTTTGGTTAAATTCTACCAAGTATGAAAGTTTTTTTCTTGAAATCGGTTTTGGGTTATTCGGTAGATTTTTTTTTCAATTTGGTAGACTTGGTAGATTTTTTTAATTTTGTAGACATTAAAAATTTTTCCTGAAAAAACAATATGAAATAAATGGAAGTGGTGTAAGCTGCGTTTGTCTTGGAAATATTCAAATATGTACAAACGCATACGTTACTAAGTGTTAATAAAAGCTTGTCAATATTATCGTTGCTTTTGTTTGGCGCCTTTTATTTAAAACTATGCTCATTTTATCCGCCTTTTTTCAAAAATGCTGTCGCTTCCGCTTATTTGCGCCTTTTTTCTATAAAATCACACAAAATATGGACTCTCAAGTGCCTTCAGCGCTCTGAAGAAAATCCTAAAAATACAGTCGAAGGCGCTCTAGTGCCCTGGTTTTTTTAACCACCTTGAACCCGGCTAGGAATGGCCTTGCAGTTTAGAAGAAAAAGTAATTTGAATATATGAAAAAATCATAAACGTTTACCTTAAATAAATAGCTTATTTGAGCTCATATAAATTTTATTTAGAAAAAATATCTTGGTTCTATGAAACATAGACAACTAAAAATCATTGAGATATTGAAAGTTAGTTTCAGCCGCCTCAAAATTGTCTCACAGTGTACTTAATACAGAAAATATTAAGCAATTTTGAGATTTATTGAAAAGTTTTAAATATATGTATAATTTTAAAAATTTTAAAATCCAAAATGTATAATTTGAAATGTTCTGAAAATAAAAAAAACATTTAATATACACTAACTTTAATTAAAATATTTCAAACACAATGGCTGAGTTCCTAAATGCATTCATGCAATGCATCAGTGAGTTTATTTTGAATTGGTGCTAAGTTTAAATGCGAAAACTGAGCAAATCTGTTGATATTCTTAAAATTTGCGCAGTTTTGGTTAAAAAATTTCGGACCAATTCAAAATAAAACACATTGGTGCATTGAATTAATTCATTTAGGAACTCAGCCAATATTTAAAAAAAAAATACTAATTCAAAAATAATATTTATTTAATTTAAAGGTTTATACAAAACAAATAAAATTAAAACAAAATACAGGGTTCGACTAGAATTCATAAAAGTTGTATGCTTAAAGCAACCTGAACCTTCATATAAAATAACATTTTTAGGCAAAAGATATTTTGAAAATATTAAAAAAAAATAAAATATAAGACAAGTCTGTTTAGGAATTCCATATGAATAACATTGCATAAAATCTCAGCTTGCTCAAATAAAAAACCGGGAAATTTAAATAAATGGGGATTTAAAAGTAAATTAAAAAAAAAACAAAATTACAATCACGAATTTGGCATTAAATTTGCATGAAAATGCTTACATAAATTTTTAAATTTAATGTTTCGGTTATAATTTCAAATCGAACAAAAAAATCTTGAAAACTGTCAATCCTGAAAATACAATAGTTCTGTTTCCGTTCTCGATTCAAATCATGGCAGAATTATCCAGGTAGTGTTGACAACTGCTTATTTTCTCTTCAAAAGGAAAACATAGCCTGTCAAAAACAGCTGTTAGTGAAAGAAAGCGAAAAATAAAGCAAGCGTCGAAAACTTAAGTCATAAAAATAAAAAAATAAATAAGATCTTTTGTGTGTTTAAATAAACAAATAGAAATTTAAAATCATGAAAGTTGTAAAAAAGTCGTGTGTGATTTGTGCGAAAAGCTTTTCAGTTCGTGATGTTAAAGTCTTTTCAGTGCCTCAAAAGGAAGCTCGTCGCCGGAGGTGGATTGATGCCTGCGGCGTGATGCTGATAATTGACAATGACCGATTGAAAGCGCTCTCATTTTGAGTACATTTTTTGACAGCTTATGTTTTCCATAAAAACTGTCAACACTACCTGGGTAATTCTGCTATGGATTCAAGTAACTTGAAGTTGCTTGAAAGCGATATTTTACAAATTTTGGAAGCTCAAGAGAGAATAATAACATGCAAAATGTCACTCTCTATTCTATAACAATTACTTGAAGTTAGTACGGAAACAGATTTAATGACATATTCATAGTCAGCGCCCTCGATACGATATAGAACGACATTTTCTGTTGTTATTATTATATATTATTAATCTACGTAATTTGTCACAAAAATAATATTTTTCTATTAAGTTAAAAAGTCAAGCAAAAATAAAAAAAAATCGCAGAATTAAAATAAAGATATAACCGTTTAGTGGTAATCCATATAAATATATTTAAAGTTGATGTTGAAAATAGTGAATTTCTTTTTGACAAAAAACAATTTTATTCAAAAATGTTAGTTAGACAATTTGGATTAATTTTCGGACTGCTTTTTTGTATTGTAGAACTAACTTTTGTTTTGAACTTCTTCTGCCACACTGCTGTGAGGGAAAGAAATACTGGATTCAATAAAAAAACGAATGTTTGAAAACGTGATATCACCCAAACCATTTTTGAGTTTAAAAACATTGGTTCAAAATTCTTGCTACTCCAAATCGTTTGAAACATTTTTTAAATTTTAAAGACACCTCCATTCCATATCGTATCGCATGAGTAAGCCTTTTTTAACGATTCGAAAAAGTACCTACGAAAATATTCAGAAACAAAATTGAAGTTATCAAATAGTTGTACATTTCCAATTTTGATTGTACTTAAGTTCTATAAAAGTAGATAGAAATTTCTATTTTTTTTTAATTTTGCTTAAATTAGTACATACAGGTAAATCTGGATATAACGAGCTGGTGAACATTTTTTTTACACGTACTACTACATATATTGAACAACCGATAATAAGTTAACAAAATAGTAACTGTCATTTCAAAAAATAAGAGCAAAAAAATTTATAAAATCAATTTTTTTGAAAAAAATTCTATATCGGTAATCTGAACAACCGAAATTGTGAAAAATTTGTTCACTTTATCTAGATTCACCTGTATTTAGTTTCTAAAGTATTAAGAAATAGGAGCACATGTACTACTATTGTAGTACGTTCGGCAACACTGTCCACGAATTCCATATATCTCTCTCTCCATCCTTCTCTCAGTGAGTATTAAAATTTCTGCTATATGAATCCTGCAGGCCACAAGAAACCAAGAGAGAATAACATGAATTCTGCAACAAACTGCATTGGAAAAAATTTATGAATTAACCGGCCGGCTTTATAACTAAGGAGAGACAGAGAAGTAGGTTCGATAAAGTTACACAAAAGGCAAATAAAAATGGAGTAATGTGAGTAGAAAGCGTGGAGAGAAAAAACATATTTACAACAATGCAGTTCCTCATTCTGCGATGTTCTCAATTCTTTATAGAAAAAATTTCATTAAAAGCAGTGCATAAAATTTTACTGTGGGACAATGGGCAATAGAGTGGAACAATTTTTTAACCTCACCGGCTTCATATATTTTTAAATACTCCTTGTTGAAACAAATTTTTCTGCATCCTTAATTTTTTTCTGCTTCATAACTTTTGACTTCATTACCATATTTTTTTTCATAGAATTTTTTTAAATCTGGAATCGAAAAGTTTACGTCCAAATTTTTGTTAATGCAAACTTCTTAATAAGGTAATAATTAAAAACCTGTCATCAGTTTGCTGTGATTCCATGTACTCGTCAGAAGAATATTCGGGTTCAAAATTCACCGAAGTTCAAAGTTGACGCTCCTCTATGTCGGACATAAAATCTGCTTACAGCAAAATTGTAGATCAAATAATTATCTTTAAAAATGCTCTTAACAGTTTTAACGTAAAACCAACAGTTTTTACGCTAAGAGACGACTATTTATGTCGGTATACAAACAATGTAAAGTAAAAATTTCTTACTATAAGCAGATATTTTTAACTTTAATTATAAGTACACAGTAAAAAATATGAGGATAAATTTTATACTATTTGGTGTACATATAAATCCAAACCAAAAATGTTTTAAAATTTATACCATCAAATCTTATAAAGTTTTCCAGACCATTTTTCTCGTCTGACCAATTGAAACCACTATATTTTTAAATTTCCCAATTTCGGTGAATTTTTTACTTTCGAACCAGAATATATTTTGGTTTACACATGATATCCACATAAAATTTTTAAATTACATTTCTTTTATTATTTTTATAATATTGGGTGGTATAAAATTTATAAATTATTTGGAATAAAAAAGTTTATACCACACAAATGTTATAAAAAGGATAAAATTTACCCTCAAATTTTTTACTGTGTAGGTTATTGGCAGAATTTTAATATTTGTTTGTTATTTTCTCACTTCGAACATTTACCTCCAAACAAACACATCGTCTAATAAATGTACCTAGGTATATGTTTAAAGAAAGTACTGTAATAATAAAAGTAATATGAAGGGCTTATTGCAGAAACATGATAAGCCACATAATATCAAAAACTGGTATTTTGTGTTATTTCTAGTACATTTTACTTGGTAACACCTGCTGAAAAGATTAGGACTTATTTTCAATAAATTGCGAACTTGTATGTGTAAGTATCATTTTGCAATTAAATATTTTATTAAATTTTCTACGCAAAAACTCTTTAAGCCACATACAAAAGCTACTCCTTAAATAGTTACTGTGATTTTAACTGCAAGTTATATCAAAATTGAAGATTTTGTTGACTAAAGCGATGACGGTATTATAGACGAAGATTTCTTCTTAACTGCTAAAGGAAATAAATAAAAAACATGGAGTAATATTTCTTTTAATTTATGTGGCTTATCATGTTTTTTACGCAAATAATTTTTACTTTCAAATTGCTAGTGGCTTATCATGTTTTTCCTTTTAGGAAAATTTTTTGGAAGCTTGTAACTATAAATAACCTATAAATACTGATGAAGTGCTTTGAGAAACCAGCAACGCATATTTCCTTTTTCTTATTTCTGTTGATAATCATGTTGTTTCTAAGAAAATTTGGTTTCATATGTGAATGGCTTATCATGTTTTTACAAAAATAATTTTTACTTTAAAATTTGTAGTACTTAATCACGGCTTTGTAGTGCAGTAGTTTGCTGTGGTGGCATCAAAAATCAAAACTTTTGCGAATTATCCTAAATCAGATAATTATTTCGATGTTTAAATATTGTTGCATCAGGTTATGCAAGAAACACCGATATTTGTGTCCTATATATAACTTAATACTCATAAAGTAAATCAAGAGTATATAGTAGTAAAGATACTTTGAAAAAGGAAGACCGCGTGAATGCGTTAAAATTGAAGTGAAAAAAATCCAAAACGTGAAATCTTTTTTACGCTATTTTCCACCAATATACCATTCCTTTTATAAAACATTTAAATCAACAAACATAGAAAACGAAAAGGAAATTCCAGAAATTGTTGAAGGATTATACATAATTAGTTTATATTGTTTCGTTTTTGTAAATTTTTTTTGTTTTTTTATTAATTTTAGAAAATAAATTTTATGCAAAAACATGATAAATCGCATTTTTTTAAATGATTGGTTTCCACTATCCTTTCTTCGTTAATTTTTGGACATGTCTTAGAAGGTTTCCATTACGAATAATTACAAGTATTAAAAGTAAGATTACATGGAACGTCTATTTTATAAATTTTTTTAAGGATTCAAATGCGATTATCTCAAAATTTTTTATTTTGTGGCTTATCATGTTTCTGCAATAAGCCCTTCATATCTATTTCTGCTTTGCAGACATAAATAGTCTCATAACATGTAAGCTGTTGGTTTTACGTACAAACTAAGTGTGACATTTTTGAAAATAATTATCTGATCTACAATTTTGTCATAACCATATTTTATGTCCGACATAAAGGAGCGGAGATATTGGCAAATTACCGATTTCGGTGAAATTTCAATGCGAATATTTTCTAGCGTGTACATGGTATCATAGAAAACAAATGGTAGGTTGTTAATTATGACTTAATTAAGGGCTTTGCATCAAAAAAATTTGGAAGTCAATTTTAGATTTCAGATTGAAAAAGTTCCGTTGCAAAATCAAAAGTTATATCGCAAAAAAAACAAGGATGCAGAAAAATTTGTTTTACACCGAGTTTTCAAAAATATATGAAGCCGATGAAGACATTTTGCTTCTATAAATTTCGTTCCACTCTAGTGGGCAAACATAAAAACAAATTATTTTATTGAAAAAGTTGAAGCTTTGACATATTAAATTAAATAATCAAAAGTATTATTTATTTTCGAAAAACAAGCTCATTTGTCAATAATATCAAGATAACATATGTATCTATTTCTTTAGACATTTTTCATAAAAAATTAAAAAAAAAGTAG
Organism: Dichetophora obliterata; assembly: GCA_963920525.1. Lineage (NCBI taxonomy): Eukaryota > Metazoa > Arthropoda > Insecta > Diptera > Sciomyzidae > Dichetophora > Dichetophora obliterata. The sequence goes on from OY986437.1 coordinate 105,071,996, forward strand.
TTCAAGGTTCTGATTGCTTTGCTCTAAAAATTAATTCCTATCATTATTTATAACAAAACAAGTTAATTTTAGATTAAGTTTAAAATACTTGTATGTTTAATGACGAAAAAAACGATAAAGCCCTATCAACACTTATCTGAATACATCGATTAAAATATTTAAAGTTGGAGCCAAATAGCTTCATAACTGATTATGAAGCAGCACTTAAAACAGGCTTGAAATCAGTATATTCAAATATATATACTGAAGGCTGATGGTTTCTTTACTACAAGCATAGCGCCGGTGTTTATCAAACAATAATACGAAGCTAGCTGCATTGATAAGGAACAACACGAAAGAGTCAATTTTCTTTCATAAATTTTTTACATTGCCTCTACTTCCAAAAAAATACAATCGCTGCTTCGTTTACTTTACTTAAACAGCAGATAAGATCAATTTTCCCCATCAAAACAAACTTTAAACCATTTCTAAATTATTTTAAGACTTTTGTAATATCAAGTTAATTAATACGCAACCCATGGTGGAGGGGAGATGATGATATCATGTCCGCTTTATAAACGGACTTACAGGCCATAGGTCTTAAATATTAATGATATCATTCTATAAAAGAAAAATATTTTTTTTTAATAACGCGGTTTCAAGATTTGAAGCTTAAAATATTAAAGAAAATATTTTCCCTCTACTATAAAATACTCCCCTTTTATACTCCAATTGTATAAAAGAGATAGTGTTTAAAATTTTCGAAATAATTCAAATATTTCGCAAAAGGGAAGCAAGAATTCTTAAAAAAATCTTCTGATTTCGTACTTGTACAAAAGTAAAATAGAATACAATTTTCGAATTACTATTTCCCTTTTACAAAATGATTATATGTTTTCGTAAATTTTTCCACATGTTTCCTCTCGTACAAAAAAAATTATTCATTTCAAAATCACGAGATTTTTCCATAGAAACATTTCCTACAAAGTAGTTGTGATCTCGCCGGACGCGCCGGTCATTTCCTCTGCCACGCCTTTAACCCCACAAAAAGGCGGACTTTGTAAAGCCGTGGTCAAGCCAATGCAATTTAATTTTCCCTCATTAGTTAACGACCACCTTTTTTTGGAGTAATTAGTCTGATGATCAAGAAGATTTGTCATTTTTAAACCAGTCCATTTCTTGATTGGTGAACCAATAGTAGACTCTTTTGGTAATGGTAATGGTATTGGTAATGGAAGTGGAGGTGGAAGTGAAAGTGGAAGTGGAAGTGAAAGTGATAATGGAAGTGTCCGACCGAATATTCGGTTTCGGTTTCGGTTACGACCCTTTTTGTCAGTTTCGGCTAGTTTCGGCCATATTGCAGCCGAATAGCCGAATCAGCCATTTAACTCAAATATTGTACATAAGTTTGGTTTAATAAAAATATTTACAACGCATTGTTCAAAACAAAAATTATGAATTTGTCTATATTTTGATTTATAGTGTTAACACAAAACGTTTTGGTTAATTTTATGCGTTCGATACCTTTTTCGATTTTATCATCTCTATTGCAATTAATATTAAAGTTTTATAGGTACCAAAATTTACCAAAAAGGTAGCCAAAAATTTAAAATTAAACTTACGAACGAGTTCTGTGTGTGTTGAATAAAGGAAAAGAAAACGAAATATTTCTATTTTCATAATACTAAACCTTGAAAAAAAAAACAAAAAGACTTTATTTTGTAGTTCTATAAAAATGTACATTGTAGGTGCATACTATTTTGAGTGGAATATATAAAGTATACAATACTTTTGTAATAAAAAATAAAATAAAAAATTATCTCATTTATTATTATAGTAAACTTCAATAAATTATTGTAAATTTCAAAATTCAAATAAAACTTTTTTAAATAAAATTGTTTTCTTATGTGTATGAAAGTACTTTTGTTTTCTTTTAATAAAAAAAAATTATTGTAAAATCTTAAATTTTTATATTAATTACTAGTTTCGGTTTCGGTTTTGGTTTTTGCTTCGGCCGAATATTATAAAATGGCAGAATATTCGGTTTCGGCCAATATTCCGGTTTCGGTCGGACACTAGATAATGGTAATGGTAATGGTAATGGTAATGGTAATGGTAATGGTAATGGTAATGGTAATGGTAATGGTAATGTCAATGGTAATGGTAATTGGTAATGGTAATGGTAATGGTAATGGTAATGGTAATGGTAATGGTAATGGTAATGGTAATGGTAATGGTAATGGTAATGGTAATGGTAATGGTAATGGTAATGGTAATGTCAATGGTAATGGTAATTGGTAATGGTAATGGTAATGGTAATGGTAATGGTAATGGTAATGGTAATGGTAATGGTTATGGTAATGGTAATGGTAATAGTAATGTCAATGTTAATGGTAATTGATAATGGTAATGGTAATGGTAATGGTAATGGTAATGGTAATGGTAATGGTAATGGTAATGGTAATGGTAATGGTAATGGTAATGGTAATGGTAATGGTAATGGTAATGGTAATGGTAATGGTAATGGTAATGGTAATGGTAATGGTAATGGTAATGGTAATGGTAATGGTAATGGTAATGGTAATGGTAATGGTAATGGTAATGGTAATGGTAATGGTAATGGTAATGGTTATGGCAATGTAATGGTAATGGTAATGGTAATGGTAATGATAATTGTAATGCTAACGGTAGATCTAAATTTTTCTATTTTAAGTGAATTTTTCTGAATTTAATTTGATAAAACTATTCTGAAATATAAATTGATTTTCTGAACTTCAATTGATCTTATCTATAACTCTAATATTATTTCCAAATTTCAATTAATCTCTTCTGAATAACAGTTGGAAATAAAAAATGTGATTTGAAATTAAAAAAATTACAATCTCAAAAATATTTAGACTTGATTCTGTTTTGCTTAAAATAAACTTTTCTTGAATATTAAATTTTTAAAATTTCAACCAGAAATCTATAGATGCATGTATAAAATAAAGACATTCCAAAAGTTAAGATAATAAATACATCACCTATCGAAAGAAAGGGCAAGTGCATTTTTTTTTAAAATTTATTTAGGACTTTATTAAGAGTGTCCATTGTGTCGGTTGCCAATTGTTTGTACCTGCGCACTAAACACCACCCACCCACTTTGGCAAGTTTTCAAAATAACCACTGGGTTTGAGCATTTATTATTAACGTTAAACCTGGCAAGGGTCTGAAAAAATCCTCGAGAGAAAACATAACATATTCTAACCACAGTGCAAGAAACAGGCTTTCAACTCTTAAAACAAGGCACAGTTCTGTGGTCCACACAATGTCACCACATTATTGCATGCCACCACATCACATGCCAACACAATTCATTTCGTAAATATTTGTGAATGTGGAGCAAAGCATGGAAGATTTTAAAGCATCTTGCCGTAAGATGGCGCGCTCTCAAAGGATAAAAAAGCGACGCATCTATGGCAGCTGGCCTCAGTTCGTGCGAGAAACTCACAGCTAACGGTGCTCGAGTAGGATACAGCCAGGACTCTTTTTTGAATTAAAAAAGCACGCTGCAAGCGCTACAACGTGTCTGCAACAGAACACATGTTCGCTTGATTGTGGCCGTGCGCGCGTGTGTGTTTGTGTGTGTGTGTATGTGTGTTTGTGAACATGAATCTGAAAGTGTGATAAATAAAAAAAAATATATAAACAGCGGTTTGTGACCTACAGATATTAAGCTTGTGATTTGTTAAGACGTTATTTTTTTAGTTTATGTGATTTGAACCTTGCCGATGCATTGAGTTCAATTCACTGTCGCAATTATTCAATTCAATTTAATACATTTTTTGTGATGACCAACTTTTGCGGTGGTGTAATTTGTATTATTTCTTTTTTATTTTTCCTTCTTACATCAAATCAACACGCATTAAAATGCGACGATGCTTTAAAGCTCGTAGCGCTTAAATTTCATTTATGGAAGCTATCTGTGTCTTATCCCTGAGTGCGTGTGTGCGATTGTGTATGCGTGTGTTGTGTGAGTAAAGCTGTACTGACAGCTGACTAGACAGCATCTGATGTGTGCTCAGTTGACAGCTGCATCCGACATTCTGACGTTGTATTCGGTTTGTGGTTCAGCAAAGCAAGGAAGCTGCAAAGCAATAATTGTTCCTCTTTCATGTGCTGGTTTTTAATCCTTTTTTTTATTGTTATTTTTAAGTAAAAAAAAGGGTTAATTAAATAGTCGTAAAATCGGAATCTTTTTGTTGAGTTTAGTACGTGGCACAATTTTTAGTACCTACTTGTTTGTGAACAATAAATGTTTAGTGTTAAAAGATTGCCGTTTAAGTAGAACGTTTAAAAACACTACGTAAAGCTGCGTTTCGTTGCGTGTTTCGGTCTCTCTCGTTTAAATATTGAACTTTGGAGTCGACAAATAACGTCAGAAAAAAAAAACAAAACAACAAAAGAATTGAGCCTAAATACCATCGAAGGTTTTTGAACTTGAAACAGTGGGTAAGTTTTTGAGTGGAGGAAAGTAAATTATATATCTAGAAAACCTAGCAACTGGCTTTTAACTGAGTTATAAATATCTTTAAAATTTTTTTTGTTTGTAAAAACAGTATTATAAAAACGAGTTATTGTAGACAATACATCGTGCAGATTTATTTTTATTCAAATTTTAACTGCAAAATTTACTTTAAATTTACTAAATTTATTTAAAAATATAATAAATAAAATTAATTTTGATTTTATCTCTTTTCTTAGTTATGAATAACTGAAAAAAATTTTCATATTGAAATTGCAAAAACGATAAAGGTATATTTGCTTTGGATAAGAAACCAACAGATTTCTTTATTTAAATATTAACTTAAAAAAAACTTTAACTACTCGTACAAAAATATTGCAAGTTTTCGATTTTCAATCAGATTACAGCATTTTTTACAAAATGAATGAAATATCATAATAATTTTTCATTAAGAGACGTAAATGGGAAAATAATCTAAAAAGAAATTTAAAAAAACATACCTTGAAATATTTCCCAAGTAACAATATTAGCCATATATTCATTCTTGCAGAGCTTATAGTGCTATCTTATATAGCAGCAAGCTTCAACTATAGCTTTAGTCGCACTACTAAAGCTCTTGCAGAGAATGCTCTTGCTCTTGCTACTTTCTTGAGTTTAAAAGCACTATTTTTACTTCATATGAGGAGTAGAAGTAGCTGTAAACTTTTAAAAGAGTCCCTGTCAAACCCAAATAAGAGCTCTTGCAAAGCTCTTTTTTATTATTCGTTTAAGTATGTATGTGTTACAAATAAACTCAATAAATATATAAAATTTGACAAGTGTTTGTGATGATAAGAATGACAAATAAATTAAAGAAATAATAAAGTGATTATTATATCAGACTCATGTTCGTGTATTCGTTATATGCTGCGAATTTCGGTGCGCTTTTGAATTTATCGGAAACGTGAATGTAGTACTTCGAAAAACTACAACGGGCTTAACAAATAATTAAAATTAAGAAGTGTTAATTATTTAAAAATAGTTGGAAAATTTTTAACATTCTTTAAGATCAACTAAAAATGATTTAAGTACTTTATTCTTAAATATATGTATCATAGAAATCATCAATTTCGTTTTAAATATTATTGTAAACACTAATATTTAGCTTGCTTCAACTCCGAAGATTTTCTATTTTTTATAAGATCGCCATTTTTTTCAAAGAAGCTCTTTATCAGATTTTTTAGTCACTTGTTATTCCCAAAAAATTTATTGCATTAATTTACAGTATTTTATATCTATTCGCTTTAAAAATGCAATACAAAAATACACATTAAAGCAAATATTATACTCAATCTACGAGTTTTAAAACTGCTGTATAGTAATTTTTTATTACTTTAAAAGATCCTTTACAGAGCAAGTAGTAAATTTTAGAGTTCTGCTCTTTTGCAGATTTGAGAAAATCCTTTACAGAGCTGTATAAAGTATTAAAGCTCAAAATGGTAAAAAAATCATATTTAGAGCATTTTCTTTAAAATTAAAAGCAACTAGCAGCAAACAAAGCTGCGGTAAAGCTTTAACCGCATATTATACACCTATAGAACACTTTTAGGACTCACTCGCACCTAGTTGCTCCAACAATGTAACTTGGGTTTGCACAATTATATTTTCCAGAAAGACAATGAAAAATTGTCAATAGATCATTGAACAGAAAATTCTAGGCTTAAATAAAAAAAATTTTTTTCTTTCTCAAAAAGGGTGTACTTAAAAGAGCCCATTTGGTGAAGCTCGAATTTTTTAACTAAATGATTTAGTCAACTTTTGTCGTTTTTTTTTCTCTATATAATCAAGCTACACCAAAGTGCTGATTTTACGGTCGCTTGAAACAGTGACTCTCTCTTTTTGAGATAAAGTATTTTTTATATTTGCCTAAAATTTGCTGTCAAACGATCTGAACTCATAATTTTCTTCATAAGGGGTTTTCACACTGACTTCAGTAGTTGGGTAGATTGGCAGATGCCGTACATTTGTTTTTGTAAAGTGCCATTCTACCCAAGTACCTATCTACCAGTACTTGAGTACTTTTCCATGTGTTATCACCTTTTGCTAAAATAGACTATAATTGACCTAAGGTTATCAAATTTACAATATTTGTTGTCAAGGTAATATCTCGAATAATACACAAAAAATATTGCCACACCCCCTATTTCTGCCCACAAGTTAATAAAAACGCTATATGTCAGACAAATTCGGTTATATTGGACCAAAATTTTGTATTTAGTTCATATGGCTACTAAAGACAACTCAACAAAAAATAGGCGTGGTCTAACCCCCTAACGCCCTTCTATATATATAAAATCGTTCGTGCGGTGTCTCTTAAGATCTCAAGCACAGCAATTTGGTAATTTAGTTTGTATGGTTACATTCGGGAACAATACTAAAAATGGGCGTGGTTGCTCTATAGCAACGCCCACTTTTTCATAAATCATTGAAATTTATTACTAGGCCGATTGCGCTGAAATTTAGGCAGTCGATTTGTTTCGCCTATGAGATAGTCTAGGAAAATTTTGTCAAAAACCCTTTTACCACCTTAAATGCTATATTTTAAATGGTTTTGGTCGTATTAAACAAAAATTTTGTACGCCTTTTTTGTTGATAAAAATTAAAAAAAGCAAAGAAATATTTAATACTTTTTTTGTCCTGTTTTCATTTTTCGATAGCATTCTAGTAGTACTATATTTAGTGTAAAAGTTGGAAGCGATCGAAAGTAATGTTTAAAGATATAAGCAATAAAAAGAGGAAGCGTTACGATACAAAAAATGGAAGTGGTTTTTCTCTGCATTAATATAATCAAAAAATCTAGGAAGTGTGCACGAGTTTTTTTATTAAAAATATTTTAATGTTTTCTGGAATGATGTTGCTATATATTCATAATTGTTTCGTTGAAAATTCTTTTTTATTTTTATACAAGCCATAACATAATACGTTACGATACATACCGATACAGATTTTTCCCTTCAAAGAAGTAAAAACTTTTTTATAGTTTTATTTATTTAATTGAACTTAAAAATCATATGAAGTCTAATTCAGGTCCGTAAAAATAGAAAATTGAATTAATCTTTGTTTTATAGGAGTATTTATTATAGTTATTAAATTCCAACTTTTGTTAAAATTTTTCAACTTTTGTTACCATTTTTCTACTTGTGTTGCCATTCATCATGTTTGTTGCCATTTTTTCAAAATTCAAATTAAGATCAGCTCCTCAGTACTCTCACAATATAAATTTAAAATTTTTTTCTCTTTTGTGAAGGTTTAAAAAAATTTTCAGTAGCATTTTATTTTTCAGTCGCGGTAGACCTTTTGGTGGAAATGCCCATACACAAAAATTTAAAATTTTTTTCCGATTGGCATGAAAATTCTTATGTGGCAGTAAGTGATAAAATGCTGCAAAAAAAAAATGTTCACGTTAAAAATTACTCGTATATAACGTTTTTACGCCCAATTAATGGGTGAAATATTTCGCGCATAAAATGTCAAAAAATGATTTGGTAGCAACCCTTTTCCAGCTGTCAGTCATCTACATAAGCCGGGGATATCAAACAAACATGCAGCACTGTCCAAAACTATTCAACAAAGTACTCAATTGCAATTGAGGGTGCTCGCAATAACCAAAAAACTCAATCTACCCATACCCAAGTCAGTGTGAATACCCCTATTGTATTTTTTAAAACAATTACATGTGATATTTTCTCTAAAATCATCTTTTTATTTAGATGCATTTTGTCAAATGCAGAAAATGCACGGAAATCCATTTGGAAAAGTTTGTCTAAACGGCATTTCAGAATATTGAATATAAAAAAATTTTGTTGCACCAGCAATTTCATTTTAAAAGTGCCGGAAAAATAAAATTTACGGAATGACCATCTCCGATTAGGATGAAAACTTGCATGGAGCATCATTGATGAAAATAAAAAACTCGATTTGCGGAAAAAAAGTTTGGCGTGATTTTTGGCGGAGTTACAGAGTCCACAATATTCACAAAAATCCGCAAAAACGTCGAAAATCGATTTATACTAAAATTCATATCTCAATCGAATTTTTAAACGAATGTTAAGTTCAAACTAGTGTTGGAAAGGTGATTAGTTGGACTTTAATCCAAAAATAACTTTGAATATTTTTGGGGGTTCCATCCCTTGCGGTAAGGGTATTAATTTCGATGCAGGGGTGCGAGGAACACCATTAAAAAATTTAAATAACTTTTCTTAAAGTTAGCAAATTTACTTTTTCAACAATATAAAAAATGATAGTGGGAACTCAATGGGTTCACGAGATATGGACATTTGTCCATCAAAACTTGAAATTTAAAAATATTTGTGTTCAAATGTTTAAATAACCACATCTAATTAACCCTTGAGTCTTGATCCCAATTTTTATATTGTTGTAACTGTTATTTTGCACGAGGCAAGCACGGCCCGGGGTCGATTTCCGCCGGCATCACAAAGATTTCTGATGAAGCCTGGAGCAGGGCCGAAATTGCAATAAAATCAGCTAGTGATGTTTTTCTTTTCATACTGAAAATGTTGTTGTTGTTGTTGTTTCAAAATTAGAGCAATTAATTGTTCTAACCTGACCTAAAACTCAATAAACAATTTTAAACTATCAAACAACAAGAATTTGTATTTAAAATCAAGAATGATTAAAGCTATCAAACATTTAGAATTTGTATTTAAATTATAGAAAATCAACGTTATTTTGCCAGCTTTAAGAAAAAATTTAATTTTTTCAATGATGTTCCTCGCACCCCTGAATTACTTACCGCAAGGCATTGAATCACCAACTACCAACATTATTTTATTGCAATCATTTATTTATAATTTTATTCAACATTTTTTTTGGATTAAATTCCAACTAATTACCTTTCCAACTTTAGTTCAAACTAAACATTCGGTGAAGAAATTTTTGAGATACGAATTTTAGTAAAAATCGATTTTCGATGTTTTTGCCGATTTTTGTCAATTTTTTCAGGATGTAACTCCGCTAAATATAACCTTAATCTTTCTTCTATAAATCAAGTTTTTTATTTCCGTCAGTGATGCTCCATGCAAAATTTCACCAAAATGGGAGAAGGTCATTCCGTAAGGTCGGTACACGCAGAGAAAAAACATAGTTGCAGCAACCATGCTTTAAAAGGATCATAGTATGATTCGGATTATGATTGTTGCCAACATGTTCTTAAACATGTAATATTTTCTTTGATCATGATAAAATGATTACAACAACCATATTTAGAAAAGGAACTTTTTTGTAGGAACCAAAATATTATTGAAACAATCATTATTCTCTTAATGGGTCGAAAATAGAATGATTGCAGCAACTATATTATGAATTTATTTTTAGAATCCAGAACATTACTGAAACAATAATAATTTATTTTTTTTTTTTCATGCACTCTCCAATTTCCACAGCTATTTATTAAGATATTATCCAGAAGTTTGCGATTGATTGTTGTCTGGGCTGAACAGAAATATTAATTCAATTGAAAAATTTGTTAGATAAAATTTTCTGTCCGAGCTGGGGTTTGAACCGCGGCTTTGTCGCTTACGAGCCACGCACACTACCAGTAGGCCACAGCCGCTACTACCGCTCGCCTGACTAATGCCATTCATAAACATGGTACATTAAGTGCATTGTCACAAAAATAGCAATATTTGAGATAAACAAAATATGGTTAGAATTGCGAAATATGTTTACGGTAAAAAGAAATATGTTTACTACAATTAAAGTCGAAAATGTCACTTTTCTGCGTGGTGTTTTTAGGATAAGGCGATTGACAGAACTACAACATTTTTGTTGCAACTAATAGTTGAAGCAATCATAGTATATTGACGATTTTAATGATGTTATGATTTCAACTATAATGTTGTTTTTGGTACAACCATTACTAAATAATGACTTTATTAAGGCAAAAATGTGTGTTTGCAGAAATAATACAATTATTTTAGTAAAAAAATTATTATTGCAGTAATCATGTCTCAACCATGTCTTTTCTCTGTGTGTACGTGCAAAATGGAATTCCTGGCATAACTTTTTTTGTTTTAACTAAGCAATTGATTCTTTTTGTTATTTCAAACAATTTGCCGACAGTAAAACAATTGCAAAAATTTGGAATACCAACCATGTTTACAATTTCACCCTTTTTATTATTTTTATTATCATATATTTTGAATACGTTGTTTTTTTTATATTTTGCTTTTAATTTTTAGTATCTAGCGAACCTACGAGGAATATAATAAATGAATAATCATTAAAGCCGGATCATTGTTAATTATTTCACTTGGACTTCTTCTCAAATGATAATACTCATTATCAGGGCTCGGATTTTGATGACTGCAAAAAAGTGATTTAAAACTGCAAAAAATTACCTGAAAAAATGACAAAAATGTCATAAAAAATGCAGAAAATGACCTAAAAACTGACAAAAATTACATAAAAAAGGCAAATAATTGCATAAAAAGTAAACAAAAAAGTAAGCCTTAAAAATAAAACATTACTAAATTAAAATTTATTTTATACTAGCATATCCTGAGTATTTATCTAACACTTGTTTCATTTTTCTACAAACCAAAGTTTGACCACGCACAGAGCTTTTTTTTCATCGAAGAACATAAACAAAGCTACTCCTTTTTCGAAAGGTAATGTTTTTGCTTGAAGGGACTCTAGTGTTAAAGGAATATGTTTAAAAATTTGCATTTTGACATTTTTTAGTACGGAAAAAAAAACAAAAAAATTTTTAAAAATGACACTAAAATATTTAAAAAAACCGAAAAATACTCTAAAAATTTAAAACGTCCAAAATTAAAATAAAATAACTTAAAAATCTCTAAAAATCACCAAAAAATGCCCTAAATCTAGTAAAAATGACCTGAAAACTAAAAACGATGAAAATGAAGAAAAAATGTTCCAAAAACTTTTCATATTTGGAATTTAGGAAACATAAATGGACGTTTTAAATAAGCAGGAAATGTCTTCGAAGTAGCAGAAACAAGATGACATGTCATCGAAATCCTAGCCCTGCTCATTACCATTAGTTTCAGAAACACGTATCTAGTCGTAGAAACACGCATCTATCATATACGAAAACGTAAACTATTATGATAAATTTTGGAGTAAAGCCTGTAATTCCTACATTGTAATTCTGTGTCGAACTTTTCTTAGCTTTGCCGTAAATGTTGCTAGTTTTGGAAGAGCTTTTACTCTTATAAGCTAAATCTTGTAAGAAATTTTATGTAATCTACAAAAGCAGTCTCATATTTTTTATATATCTGATTCACTATTTATTTTTTAAAGAATTTATACTTTTAAGGAATATGAGGGAATGTTCTTATGAAACTCCAACAAAAAACTCTGTTATTTTCTATATTTTTAGATAGCTTATGATGTGTAGAATATATTCCCAAAGCGGTTTGGCCGATAACCATAGCGTAAAAAAATTATCGCATACGAAAGGAACCCATATTTTTATAAAGGAACTCAAAAACTATTAAACATCAAAAAAATCGTTAATCAAATATTAAAACGCGTTTTCTGAACATACATATTTTTCAAACATGTCTCCACGATATTTTAAGAATTACACTAAAAATTGACTTGGATTTTTCTTTATTTTAAAGAAGATAAAATGTATTAGATCCTAAGCATAAACGCAGATAATATTGGCCAGTTTTTTTATTAGATTTTTAAAGAGCATAAAAATGTAAAAAACGGTAATAAAAATTAACATGTACGCCATTTTTTAGTTTTAAACTTTTTATTGATATAATAGGTTTAAGCTCCAATAAATACAATATTTAAAATTTTTTGTTTTTTTTTTAAGATAACGTGAAAGTGCTGACATGAAAAACTTAAAACCAATATAACTTTCTAGTGTATGAATGAAAGTTAATATTTTTTTTGCAAAAGTTAAATAATTTGTTAAGAGCTTTAATCTTCCATCACCAAAATTTGTGATATGGTGGGTTTTTTAGAAAATTGTTTAAGTTAAATGGGTAAGATGACCTTGCAGTTAATAGAATTTTACCCACGAAAATAGCCCCTACTATATCCTTTTCAACGATATATAAAAATTATAAATCGGACTACAAGCAACCGAGTTATAGAGAAAAAATCGATTCCGCTGTTTTCGTCACTCCCACAAAAAAAAAATTTAACTTCCGTAATTTTTTCAACACAGCAGTTTATATGAGGCGGTGAAATTTTAATTTTTTTTTTCATATAGATCGATGCGGCTTAATGCACATCCTTCATCATAATGGAATGAAAATATGGAACATTAAGGAAACTATGAAGCGTGGAAAAAAATCGCATATTTACGTTATTTTTGACCATATTGTTGCGTGTAGAAACTAATCAAGTTTTCTAAGTTTGCTTATTTTGGTAAAAGAAGTGTAGAATAACATTAAAAACTGATAAAAAAAAAATTAAAATCGGTCTATTAGTTTGTTTGCAGTAGTTTGGCCTAAACATGGGCAACGCTGCGCTATTGAGTTGAAGCACTTAAATTCGATACTGCGCTGATTCACCTGTTTTAAAAAAAGTAAAATGTTTATATAAAAATTTGAAAATATTTATTCAGCGAGCAAAAATTGCACAAATTTTACGTCACCTTAAACAAAGCGATAGAATTTTCGAAGCGAGCATTGTTTTCTTATTTAAATATTTAAAAGGAGTTTCGGAAAAGATGCTGTTAAGCATGAGTATTTGGAGTGCGTTTGATTGTTATAATGCTTTGACATTCACGTTTTTGAAAATTTTGGATTTTGAAAGTAAAAGCAAAATTCTTCTTGCTTAATGTTAAGCAATGCTTTAGTTTGTTTTTGCGTAATAGTTAAAAGTCATGACGCAATTGCGTTTACGCATTACGCTGATACAGAAAACTCCGCTTGGGTTGGTGTATCAGCGCACCTTTTTTTGATGCGTTACCCATGTCTAATTTGGTCCCTTTTGAAAAAATATGTTTCGGGGAAAATTCATTTCAAGTTATTGTGCTTAGTTTAAGCTGCTCTGGCGCACCGGGTTATAAGCTATGTAAAATCTGTATCTGTATGAATAGTTGCACAACAATAATCAATTTAAAAAAAATCGATTTGCACAAAACTGTTTGCCTTCCTTAACTTAATTGCATTTATCACACATTGCCAACTTTTTTTTTGCGGATCTTTCTGGGTAATTTTCATCTCTTGTATGCTGTTCTATTGCATCAAGTGATTTTTTAGTAGCAATTTTATCGTCTTTTTTTGACGAATTTTTTGAAATCGAAATTGAACTTAATAATTATAGTAGAGATTATAGCAACAAGTGTTCTTATTTATATGCGCTTTGATTTTTTTTTTTTGTTTCCGGTAAATTGGGTTCAAAATATCTTGACCCCATCTGAAAACGACAACTTTTTTGACGCCACCTAGCAAAAAGAAGTTGCATTAAAAAAAAACTTATTTGGAATATGGTTTTTTTTTTTAAATATTAACGTAAAAAAATGTCAATTCTATATATGTTAAAGTCTTTTTACAGTAAATGTTTTAAATTGAGTTTTTTATTTTGCTTCCATCTTGCCATGTCACCTTAAGAAATACGTGATTAGTTGGTTTATTACTTTTATTTGTTAATATATATCGAAAAAGTTACTGTGAATTCGATTTGCATTTGTCTATAACGCCATCTCGATGCTTCTAGCGGCAAAATTTCTTTTTCAAAATATTACAAATATTACCATTCACAATTTCATTTTTCAAATTCACAATAGCATTGCAAAGATGTTAGCATCACAATTCGATTAAAATACCTACATATAAGCATATGTCCATAGCGCTCTGGAACTTTGAAACTAATTTTTGTATTAGATTTGACAATACACATCATACTTTGTTGCTGAAAAAAAAATGTGGCTATTGAATTTAATGGACACTTCTATATTTTTCTTGCAGATTTATTGTTATGCACAGATTTTTTTCAAGTCGATAAATTGGACAAGTCAATTGTTCTATGTTACTTTGGTTGTTTTTTTTAAATTATTTGACAATTATTCATTTATCAACCAAAAACTTTTTATTTATTAACCTTAGCAAATATCTTATAAATATTTTTTACTTTGCAGTGGTTATGAAGTCAAACAGTGAGGGTTCATATTGATTCGACGGAACGTTTTTTTATCTTATCTTTGTCGTAAGCCAATATTTTTTTCGTATGAAGATTGCTCATCTGCGAGGAACACATAACAATTACTACAAATTTAAAGAATTTAAATCATAAAATAAATATTTTTTTAAAATATCTTTCTGCTCAATTTATAACACTCATTTTATAGCAATCTTTCTTTATTTTTAAAAAAAATAAGGAAAAAAACCTAAAAATTTTTTACTAAATACATTGCAGAGTAACACCGAGGGTATGTATCAGCTAGTTAAATGTAAGTCTAAGCTGTTTCAGTAATGAACTGGAAGATAGCTTGAATAGCAAGGAAGGAATTAATTTCCAAGTAACCTATTTCTTTGATGATATTTTTTTGTACCAGCAACCTTTTGTTTTGAATTTGATGTGATTCACTGAAATTTGTTTTGATTCCTTAGAAAATTATTTTTTTAAAAACTATACATCAGAATTATTACCCACATAAGGAAATATTTTGGCTATAATTGAACGCATTTTGAGCCACTGTCTGACTTGGCAGTATGCCAAAACACAACTAGTTTCTTTCTTGTTACTTATTTATTATGCAGCCACATGTTCTGTTCGCTCTTTTTTCCCATACAAACTTGGATACCTGCTAATAAAAAACAAGTTCTGAACGCCCAGTACAACTCGGCGCCATTTCCTGTTTTATTCTATTCGTACATCCTGTTTGATTTTTACACACGCACACACACACTTATGTGACGTTATTGACTGTGCCTTGCTTGCTGGCCAAGTTAGTAGCAAATAACATTGAAATCATTAAATGAAAAATATAACCGTAAGCTTAATCAAGTGATAGTCTTTGTCTTGACTTTGATTATGAATTGAAATTTTCTTATTTATAGATGGGAAAAAGTACTTTTTGCAGAATCCACAATAAACTAAGTGGAATCAATATATTGCACGCGAGTTCTGCGTTTACGGTTGCTCTACTTAACTTAAGAAAGGAGAGAGATTACAAAATTGTACAGGAAATCAATAAAATTGTGTTTGAACAGTAGTGGCCATAAAAATTAACAAGAAACTCATTGTTTAAAAATTAAAAGTATGTGTTATGATTTATTTTAAAAAGTTGTTAAAATACTTGTACTCTTTTGTCTCCCCTTTTTACATTACAAAATAATTTTAGAGCTACATAGAAAAAAAAATATTACTTGAAGTTGACTAAAAGTGTGTGTTGATTCAAAGGATAATGTTTCTATTTCAAAAAATCTATTATGTCATTCGGATGGACATACAGGCGGATGTCCTGTATAGGCAAAAAAAACAGTGTCAGGCTTATAAGCGTTAAGTAAATTGATTAAAAAATCATCCTTGGCGAACCCACGGATGACTGTGGCTTGATGGTTAATTTATAAATTTGCAACTAAATTTTTTTTTTTTCATTTACATAAATCACTCTTTATCATCAAAAAACTATACTTTCATGACACATTTCGATTTAAATACCAACTTCTGAGATTGCGGTGCTTTCGAAGCTAATTGTGGTTAGCAAACTTAATGCTTTTGTGAAATGATTTAAGAAATAAGATTTTTCCAACAATAAAGGTTACATAATTAATTTTTTTATTCAAATATTTTAAGAAAAAATTTTAAAAACTTTAACTTCAAAATTAAAAAGTTTCAGTATTATTTTCTTTCTTCAACTTTTGGGTTTGAAATATCAACTTTATAGCTCGTTAATTAAATCTATTTAGATGAACTTTCCACCAGAAAATATTTGTATTTCCCAGAGCTGTAAAATTTGCATTCATATTTAGAATTTGAAGTACAACTGAATAACGACATAAGAATCCATTCAATGAATGCAAAACTCTTTAATTTTGTATTAATTAATTTTTATTTTTTGATTAATTATTAATTTTTGCTATTGAGAATACTGATTATTCATGTGTACGCTATTCACAAAGAATGCAATTCATATAAAATTTCAGAATTTTCAATTATTCTGTTATATTTATTATTGATTTTTTTTATTTACTATTAACTAGCTGATATACCCGGTGTTACTCGGGGGGAAAAACGTAAAATGTTGATGTTTATGTTTTATTCGTATAACGATTTTTAGCCAGAAAAAATAAGCTTTTGACGTTAAGCGTATGGAAATATGCAAAATGGTTTTTTGTTATTCTGAGGAAACGGCGTTATTAGAAAAAAACGTTGTACTAAAAATTTGTAGAATCTTAAAGACATATGAATTTTTTTTGGTGTCAAAATTGCAGAATTTTTTTAAAATTAATTAAACGAAGCTTTTCGCTAAAAAAGAATGCTAATTGGTTGATTTCCCTTACTTGTAAAAGGGAGAGGCACATTTTACGTTGAAAAGATTCAAGTAAAATGTGAGCCAAATTTGAGTTAAATCCGTCCAGCCGTTAAGATTTGTATTCTGGTCAAACAAACAGAAAATGATTTTTATTAATGTAGATAATTAAATTTCATATAATTTTTTTCCCTGTGAATTTTTCCGATATTTTAAAAGCTATTTTGCTATTTGGGGCAAAGAAAACTCTAATAAATAAGAGATTATTTAAATCGGTCCAGCCGATCTTTATATGTTATATGTAAATGGTATAACTAACCCTATTTTATTTTATTAATTTGTGATAAAATTAATACAAACAATTTATTAAGTAATAGTTTATTTAGTACAAAAATGAAGTATTTCAATAGCGTATCAGCAAGACATTGTGTGCATGAAGTGCACTCGGGTTGATTGTCTTCAGTGAAGCACCTCATTTTTATTAATGTCTATGCATATGACAAACATGATTGGTTTGTGTCTAAGAAAAATATAGTACACTGCTGTCATTGGCCGCATTCAGCGCAGACAACAGTTGGCAACTGTTGTGTATAAATTCGCTGAATGGTACAAATTTGGTAGCGCTAACTAAAACTTATAAAGTAGCGAACGCCTTTTAATCGAGCGAACAAATTCTATGCTACATGAACACAACTGTTTGCTTAACTGTCAGATGCTATTACTGACGCTGTTAAATTAATAACCGTAGAAAGAACGCAGCAAATTTAAGTGAGAAACCTTTGCAATTGAATTAAGTTTACATAAAAATTAAATTGAATCTAACTTCTGACGTGTAGAGTAGCAACACATTCAGAGAAAAACATCGTGAACTAAGGTAGCGCTTCCATTACAGTTCACAACAGTTGTCTGCTCTGAATGCGGCCATTGTCATTTCACTGTTGTCATTTAATTTTATAGCAAATTCTATTAGGAAATAATTTTAGTGCATTAGCTCAGTCGATAGCTCAGTCGGCTCAACCATTAGTTTTGAAGCCATGAGATAGTGGGATCGATTTCCACAATAAGCGAAACAAATGATTTTTTTAAATTTTTATTTTTATTTTTAATGTATGTTTTATTTTAGGCAACAAAACCAACTTTACCAAAAAGTAAAAAAAGTAATGAAGATAAAAATCTCTTTACGTTGCAAAAGTTACTGTTTTAAAATAAAAAATGAAGAAATTTTTATTTGTTTAGAAGATTTGATTGTGATTATTAAATGCCAGAAAAAAGTTGGTCTTTGCAGTAAAGTATATTGAATTGAAGTTAGCTTGTGTGGGCAAAGCCACGCCAATTTTGCAATGCCCGTGCCAGTTTTCCAGTAGAAATGCCTGACCAATAAGTAACTCCATACTGAATTTCATTGTTATATGATATTTATTTCCAAAGCTATTCGAAATAAAAAATTTGGCCTGTATGGGCGGACTACACCCCCTTGTTTAATGACCGTCTCATTTTTCTAGTAGAAGGATATCACCCAATAGTAATTTCATGCTGAATTTCGTTGTTATACGACATTTAGTTCCAAAGCTATCTGATATCAAAAATTGAAAGTGTGCGGGTGGAGCAACACCCCTTTTTCCAAAGCCCATCCCAGTTTTCCAGTAGAACGATATTACTCCATACTAAATTTCATTATTATACGGTATTTAGTTCCAAAGCTATTCGATATTATAATTTTTAATTGTATGGGCGGTGCCACACCCCCTTGGCCTATGCTTGCTCAATTTCGCCAGTCGAAAGACACGACTAAATAGTACGTTCTAATCGAGTTTCATTAATGTGTGACTTATTGCTTGAAAGTTATGCTGAAAATTTGGACTGCTAAAAAAGTGCCACTCCCTACGTCCAACGCCCATAAAATTTTACCAGTAGAACGGCAACTGAAAATTAAGGTCGAATACCGAATTCCGTTGCTGTGCGACCTTTAATTCCAAAGCTATTCGATATAGAAGATTTGATTTATATGAGAGCTGCCACGCCCCCTGAGTTTTTCCGATATATTAATAGTTATTCTGCTATTCGGGATGAACACAAATCCAACAAATAAAAGATCATTAAAATCGGTCCAGCCGTTCTTGAGTTACAAATGGCGTAACAAACCCGACGTTGTTTTATATGCATAGATTGTTATACATTACTATGTGTTTATTCATTATTCATTTGTTATTCATTAGAAATTCTGTATTCATTATTCATTTTTAATTCATTACTTATTCGTGAATACCCTTACTTTATAAAAGTTATAATTGATCTGTAAATTAGTTCTTTGAAGTGCAACCCTGTGCAGTTCTCTGTATTTTTATTTGTTGCTTTTTGTATTTTTACTATCTCTTGTTACTTTGAACTTTCGATTAGTTCTTTCCTCTTCTCGAAAAGCTGGAAAAGAAAGGTTGCAAAATAAGCCACTCAATAAATAAAGAAAATATAAAAATAAATTTACACGCATTTATTTAATCATTGACGAGTTCTTTTCAATTCATTTGGTATTCATTATATCTTATATATTTTTGAGTCATTCTTCATTGATTGATTGAATGAATTTTTGATTCATTCTTTATTCATTTTTCATTCATTACGCTTTTGTTATTCATTATTCATTTTTCCAAAAATTGTATTCCTTTTTCAATAGTTAATTATTATAGTGAATAATAAGATTTTTACTCATTAATTTTTTTATTCAAATGTGAATAACAAATTAATAATGAGAACAAAATTAATAAAAAAAACTAATAATTAATAAAAAATTAATAAGAAATACAAAATGATTACCAAATTAAAAATTAATAAAAAATAAACAATGAGTTCTGAATAAAAACTGAATAATGAATAACAAATGAACAAGAAATTAATTTTCATTAATAACAAATGAAATAAGACAAAATAAAATATGAATAATGGATAAAAAAAAAGGATAATTAAAAAATCCGAAATTCTTTGTGAAATGCTTCCTTGTGAATAGCATTCATAGGAATTAGAAAATTGATTCATTCTTTTTAACCCTCCATTACTAACCTGGGTGGATAACACCCAGTAGCACTAAATTAAAATTATTATGAACATAGAATTACTAAATGAAACTAATAAAAAACTGTTTGTAACTACTAAAAAAAAGATTGAACTAATTTCGAATTTAAACATTTTTTAGATGCGTGCACTTAAATTCTTATAATTGTGATTTTCATTTGTGGCTGTTTTTATAGGTTAGTAATCCAGGGTTAATAACAAAAAGAAATAATTGAAATGAAGAAGTAATCAATTGGCAGATAGCCATTTGTTACTCTTACCACACAAATGTAGTAATGTAATTATTCATAATTTTATTTCTTATATATAAATAAAAAAAAAAATAATAATTTTTATAAATCAATTTTTCATTCATTAAATGGATTCTTATTTCTTTATTCGCTTATTCCCCTTTTTTTAAAATTAAATCAAATTAAACGCATTAATATACAGCTCGTCTTTTACTTCTAATTCCAATTTATGTTGAATTTTTTTTCAAAATATCGCATATTCTCACTTTAAATGTTGAAAAAGTGAACAAAAATTATGGACAGTGAAAAAGTGCTTATTTTCTTGGGTAAAATATTTAGAGTTAGGATCTCTTTAAATACAGCGACAGAAAACTTGCGTCACTGTCTATCTTTACTGTTATATAACATGATTTACCTCACAGGTTGATTGATTTTTTGATTTTTTTTTTTTTGCTAAATTTTCGCGCCGGTCATGTTAAAGCTTTGCCCTCAAACTATATACTTTCCCACGTTTATTTGATATGCATGGAAAAACAAAAATACAAAACATACATAGCCGTTATGATCTATATTTAGAATATCGTTGAAATTTGTTTCTGTTATTGATTTTTTGTAAACCGCTCTCTTACTTCATTCACACCTCTCTCACTCACTTCATCACCTCAAGCAAGCAACTGCATACGTTTTATGTGTGAAACTTATTTTCAACGGAAACGGATCTGACGCCAATGTAACTTAAAATAAAACAAGCATGCCATGGATACTTTGTTGTTGCATTTGTTGTTAGTTAGAGTTAAACTGCTACTTCCTTTTCCGCCAACACGTTTAAGCCATTTGTCAAATTCTAAAACTAAATCCTTTAGCTGCATCTAATACGTCATCAACGTTGCATTAGGAGTAGCACAAAATACTCTTGGGGCAAAACTGAAGAGTCGTTAAGAATACCAACACTTTTAAATTTATTTATTTTGTAGTGTTTTCTTTCCCCATTTTTTTTTTATCATGTTTGATTACTTAACGACCTCTTAAATTAAATTTATTAAAAATTTAACTTTTGCATTCGTTGCACGTTCCTGAGTACGTTTTTGTGCTACGTTATAACGTAATTGAATGTAATTCAATGATTTTTTTTTTTCATTCAAGTGGGGTGTCTATTTTAAGTTGTTGTACTGAATTTGTGGTGTTTGTTGTTGTGGCTTTTATAGCTGTTACCTTCAACATTGTGTTGAAACTGCGTGTTCTAGCGGTACATATGTTACATATGCACATATTTTTTTGTTGTACTTTTCATAAAGCTGTTTAATTTTTATTATTTGTTTGTAAAGTTTTTATGAAAGCATAAAAATGTTTGTTCAAACGCTTGTGCACCTAAATCATTCCAAATCGTACGAACCTAGATCTTGTCTTAGCCTAGGTGAATAATTAATTTGTTTTGTTTACATTTGGGCTTTATTAAAATTAATATAAACAATAAATTTTGAATGATTTTGAAGAAATTTACGAAAAAATATGCCTTTTAGATAGCTAATTTTTAGAAAATTATATGATTCAAAGAGGTTTTATTACGTATTTGAGTTGTAACTAGTACTTTAAAAATCACTAATAAACTACTTACTTCCCTGCAGTGTAATCAACTAGTTTAAAACCAGTCTGCATACTAGTTGAAAATTGAGCAGTACTAGTTCAAGATCGTCTTTTTTTCATATACCCAACTAGTATTTTTAACATGGCGATGTCATAGGAAATATCAAATGTCTTATTCTGAACAGATGAAAACTAGTTTATGGTATATATAATTATCATAGATGGGCACTTTGCAGTACCAGTAAAATTGCAGTAAAAATAAATTTTTACTGATAATGAAATTCAATTTGCATTACCAGTAAAATTTTACTGATTACTGAAAAAAATTGCAGTAAAAATAAATTTTTACTGATTACTGGGAAAAAATTGCAGTACAAATAAATTTTTACTGATAATGAAATTCAATTTGCATTACCAGTAAATTTTTACTGATTACTGAAAAAAATTGCAGTAAAAATAAATTTTTACTGATAATGAAATTTAATTTGCATTACCAGTAAATTTTTACTGATTACTGAAAAAATTTGCAGTAAAAATAAATTTTTACTGATTACTGAAAAAAATTGCAGTAAAAATAAATTTTTACTGATTACTGAAAAAATTGCAGTAAAAATAAATTTTTACTGATTACTGAAAAAAATTGCAGTAAAAATAAATTTTTACTGATTACTGAAAAAATTGCAGTAAAAATTTATTTTTGCAATTTTGTTCAGTAATCAGTAAAAATTAATTTTTACTGCATTACTAAAAATAATTGCAGTAAAAATAAATTTTTACTGATTACTGAAAATATTGCAGTAAAAATTTATTTTTGCAATTTTATTCAGTAAGCAGTAAAAATTTATTTTTACTGCAATTTTTTTCAGTAATCAGTAAAAATTTATTTTTACTGCAATTTTTTTCAGTAATCAGTAAAAATTTATTTTTACTGCAAATTTTTTCAGTAATCAGTAAAAATTTACTGGTAATGCAAATTAAATTTCATTATCAGTAAAAATTTATTTTTACTGCAATTTTTTCCAGTAATCAGTAAAAATTTACTGGTAATGCAAATTGAATTTCATTATCAGTAAAAATTTATTTGTACTGCAATTTTTTCCCAGTAATCAGTAAAAATTTATTTTTACTGCAATTTTCTCCAGTAATCAGTAAAAATTTACTGGTAATGCAAATTGAATTTCATTATCAGTAAAAGTTTACTGATTACTGCTTCTAGTAATGCAGTAAATATTTACTGCAGTGTGCCCATGTATGATAATTATAATAAGTTATATTCTAGTTTGTTGTAAATAGTTGTCAACAAATAATATATTGCCAAATTTTAACTAGTTTCTAGTTGAACCTTTCCTGAGTGGCTGGCAAATAGTCATGTTTTAATTAGTTTATAACTACTTATAACAAACCAATGATTCAACCAGTTCTTTATTCGGCAATTTATTTTCCGAATTTGGAGCTTCTACTATTAAAAAATTGCAAGTAAAATTTACATAGTGTTTTATTCTTTCATATAAAAGTAATTTTTTTCAAGTTCATACAGCGCAGTTGATTTTAACAATATGTAATATAGTTTAATAATAGTGTAATATAGTTTGATTTTGACAAATTTTACAACTGGTTTATTGTGACATGACATAAACTAGTTGAATTTAAACTATTTTTGCAACTAGTAAATCGTGACAAAATATAAACTAATTTGTTTTAACTAGTATAGAGACTAATAATTTTTACTGCTGATTAGTCTTACACTGCAGGGCTATGATGAAAAAGTTGTCTTTACCATGTTAATGTTAATGTTTTATGGTGTAGATGCGTACTGCGACCAAAATGAGATCTTATGTACTTCCTTCGCAAAGCTCCGCTGTGTTGGCGGATTACGGAATTTTATCCAGCCCTATCTCTCTGATAAATTTGAAAATGTTCTTAGGTTTAAGAGATGAAATTTTCTCTAGACTCAGCTCATAGCTCCCCAGTGCTAGTTTACGTCTTCAAGTCATGGTGTCGCAGTTTCTACGTAGGTGTATTGGAGTCTCCTCTGCTTCTTCACAGAAACGACAGTTACTATCGGTTTCTGTGCCCAATTTCATCAGGTGATATTTCAGTTTGCAGTGTCCTGTAAGGAACTCAGTTAGAATTCTTAGATTTGGTTTACCTAAGCTTATGCACAATTTTGCTTTCCGGGTGTTAAAAATCCCTGAGGAGCAGTTTCGACTGTCTTAGCTTTGGTAGACTTTTCCAAAGGTTTGAACGTTTTTGCCTGTCCTTCCTTCTTAGTTCTTCTTTTATATAAGAATGGAAAACTACGAATAAAATTCTTAGAATGGACGCAGTTATTAGTAATATTAACACACAAATATTTTTGAGTGTACTGCAGTGCGATCCTTTTCAACATTAAGAAGGCTAAAGCCTCACTTGCCGAACTCAACAGAACAAGAACGACTAACTAGCTTGGCGTTGATTAGTGTGCATCAAGGATCCGATCTGGCAAAAAAGGCCAGGTGGTTGAATTTTTTATTAAAATTTCAAATTTATTTTTACACACTAAGTTACTTTCCTTTTGTTATTCTTGCTTTTGTTATGTACCTATAAAATGTAGTTTTTGATATTTCTCCTTCTTACTTTTTCTATAATATAATATATTTGCTGAAATGCATAAAAAGTGTGCATTTGCTGTCGATTTTTCATGTAAAAATTTCATAAGCTCTCTTGATTTTACTTAAAAAATGCTCACTTTTTATCCATTTTTTTCAAAAAATATTTTTTGTTTTCATTTCATTTCGACGATTTTATTTCCAATTCAACTTTTAACGTTTTATTTATATATGGATTGCTTTAGAGCATTAAGCATTAAAAATAAACTGTATTTAGGGTAGAGCGAGGATTATTTGATGAAAGCAGGTTTTGTCATTTACAAATGCTATACGTTTTTAAATTTTTTGTTGTGCTTTCTTCTTAATTTTTCCTACTTATATTTTTGCGTGAAATGTAATGGTTATACGTTACTCCTTTTACTCTTAGCAATTTTAACTATGAATTATCCAATAAAGATTATTATAACATCAGTTGAGTACACTGTTAAAAATCTTGGAATAAATTTTAGTCCAGCTAAAATACTACTGCATATTTTTTAACCTTGAGGTTTAAAATTTAAACTTTCACAAATACTAACCCATAATTAAAACTTTTCTGTACTAAAATTGAAACCAAAGAAATATTGCAATGCTGAAACTCAATATTAGGCTTTTAGGTTCATATGTTTGTTTATTGCCTTTGTTTCTTGTAGGTTCGAATCTCGCTGTGCTTATTATTTTTTTTTATATATATATATTTCATTCCAAGATTGTAATAAATTTTAAACCAAAGCTGTATTAAAACGATTTTTTTAGTATTTTGCAAATACTAGATTTGAAACCAAAGCTGGTGTGGTCATATATAAAGTACAGAAAAGTTTAAATTTTATTCCAAGATTTTTAACAGTGTAATAGTATTTGATAGTGTCGGTAAATTTAACCCTATATCGCGCCGTGTTGCAGATCTGCAACATTTAGAAATTTCTCTAGAAAAAAATAACTCAAAGAGCAGAATTTAGTCGGAATTCTTATATATGACTCATCAACATTCCAAATAACTCTATAGGCTTATTACGGTTCACAGCAATAAACTGCTGTGTCTTCTTACGAGTAGACACAACAGTCAAGAAGACACAACAGTTTCGAGCTATTATTGTTCACAACAACACGTTGTTGTCACGTTTGATTGTGGAACGTATGTAGAATTCGTTGCTAGACTGGTTCAGGGTTGCTTCTGAGAAAAGAAAAACGCACTCTTTAAAAAGTATTTTTTAAATAGCAAAAAGTAATATCTTGATAAGAATTTTTTTGCAATATGAAAAGGAAATATTGTAAGCCCATATTTAAACCCGTTAATTTCAACTGGCATCAAAAAATAGGATTAAATCTAGTATAATGAAATAGCTGGATCTTAAAATGTTTTTAAGTACAAGGAAGCATTTTTTTAATAAGATTATAATGGTGGTGAAAAAAATCCAGCTTTCCCCTCCTTTTGGCCGAGAACTGCACAAGCCTACTTGAAGTCTATTTCAAGTACCTGCTTGAAATGCAAGTTCAAGCTAGCTTGAGCTTGATAATTCTGAATCAAGTATAGCTTGTAATTGAATATAAATAAGCCCACGACAACTTGCGACTTGCAAGTATGCTAGCTTACAAGCGAACGGCACGAAGTTTCAAATAAAGGACATATGAAAAGACATATTATTAGGTGGCAACCCTATTATTTCAAAATTTTATAGTTTTGAAATTCTGGCAACGGATTCGGATTCAGCGACCCATTTTTGGTGTACCATTTTTTTTGCCAGCCCCGAATTCATTAAAATACAAAAAATTAAGGTGGCAACCCTATCCACCATCTTGAATTTTAAAATTCTGACTTTGGATTCGAAATCAGCGGACCCTTAAAACAGATAAATGACGTTTAAAACTCTTGAAAATATATATTATTAGGTGGCAACCCTATTATTTCAAAATGTTATAATTTTGAAATTCTGACAACGGATTCAGATTCAGCGATCCATTTTTGGTGTACCATTTTTTTTGCCAGCCCCGAATTCATAAAAATACCAAAAATGAAAGTGGCAACCCTATCCACCATCTTGAATTTTAAAATTATGACTTTAGATTCAAAATCAGCGACCTCTTAACACTGATAAATGATGTTTAAAACTCTTAAAAATACATTTTATTAGGTGGCAATACTGTGGTAAAAATTTAGGTGTCAACCCTAACCTCCATCTTAAATTTTAAAACTGTGACATTATATTCGAAATAAAATCCGTTGCCAGAATTTCAAAATTACAAGAATTCCCCAAAATAAAAAAAAAATCTAGGTGGCAACTCTATCCGCCACCTTAAATTTTAAAGTTTGACATCATCTTCGAAATAAGTTACCCCTAAAACTTCCAACCACGGAGTCCACAGAATCCTTTAAAGTCCTATTACACTTAAGCTCTCTCTAAACAAGCTCATTGAATTTATTGGATACTTGCTTTAATTGGATACTTGCCTTCAATTTTAAGCTTTTCAAGCTTTTTGCCGAAGGCATCAAGCTTTCCTTTACTTGAAATTTCGTGCCGTTCGCTTGTAAGCTAGCATACTTGCAAGTCGCAAGCTGTCGTGGACTTATTTATATTCAATTACAAGCTATACTTGATTCAAAATTATCAAGGTCAAGCTAGTTTGAACTTGTATTTCTTGATAGTACTTGAAATAGACTTCAAGTAGGCTTGTGCAGTTCTCTGATGCCAATAGCATAACTATAATTTAAGAATTGTGGCAAATTTAAAATACATCTTGTTTTTAATTTAAAACCCCTCTCCCGGCATTTCTTAACTAATAAAATAAAATAGCACTTCTTTCTATCATAAATATTCCAAAATAATGAAAAAGTAGCATCGCATAAATTTATAAAAACGTAATCTAATTAGTACGTTTCGATGCAACTGTGAACTGGTCACTGTCAAAATAAAAAAGTAAACAAACAAACAATTTCGAATTCAATTGCTAAATTCAATATAATTCTGTTCACAAGGAGACGTATTATCGATTTTCTGTGAAATTTTCATAATTAATAAAGAAAAACGCAATTTTAAATAAAATTTTCATTTCTAATCTATTTCGCTTCTTCAACACAACACCAAATTAGCTGTCTTCAAAATTTGTCAGATAACAAGACAATAAAGCACAACTGCTGTATTGCATAGTAAGTGTATTGAAGACACAGCATAGTTGGCAGACAACAGTGGAATGTATTCAGTTGCTTTGTTGTCTATCGTAATAGCAATTTACACATTGAAGACAGCAATTACTGTTGTGTTGTGAACCGTAATAGGGCTACTAACTTTCAAATTAGGGAGTAAATCAATCAACAGTTATTTTTTGTTTTTAGTTGCAGTAACGTGGTTTTGCATTTGGCAGCAGTTTGTGTTTTGCTATATTTTGAAAATATTTTTAAATGACTAAAATTGTAATAAAATGTAATAATAATTAAAAAAAGGGTTAAAAACTTTTTGGTAAGTTAATAAATTACATTAATCATGAATCGTTATTTTAAAAAGCATGCTGTATTCCCTGAAATAAGTAAATCTTTATATCTGCAGAAAAAGTTTTTTGTAAATATTTTTATAAATAAGGTATTAATTTCAAAACAAAAGTTGTTTTTATTTATTTTTACAACTGTTTAATAGATTTTTAGGTAAACAATTGAAATTGGCGCTTTTGCGCGATATAGGGCTAAAAATATAAGGGTAAGATTGGTTAAAGGATGATTTGACTTTTACCAAGTAGTATCAAATATTAAAATCCTTATACTTCTTTCTTAGAGCTGTTATTGATAATTTTTTGTTATTTTGTTTTTTTTTTTTTTTTTATTATCATTTTAGTATGTATTATATGCCTAAGTTATACAATAGAAAGCACTATGAAAGGATTTTGGAGGAAGAAGGTCTTCAAAAAGCATTACTTTGCATTAAAAATAAGATTGAAACGCTTACAAGTAGAACTGTCCAAAAATATGACATAAACAAAACAACATTAATTTATCGGCTGAAGATTTTTTCTGGAAACCGTGTGGGAAGCGAGTTCCTACTTTATGCTGTAAAGTACTCCTAAGGCTCTGTCAAATCCTCTTCACAAGTAGGAAGCTTTGACACTTTTCCCAAGAAAGCAATTTTGTAAGTACATTTGCCATATTAATGATTTGCAAGTCAAATAATTAAGAAACAATATCCGCTGTCCAATTTTTTGAGATGCGTTAAATTTTTAGTGAAAATATTGGGTTGGGGAAAAGTATTCGGCATTTATTTAGTAAAAATAAAGAACATTTTATTTTTAAAAAGATATGATTTTATTAATCCAAATATTGTCCATTCTTTTCAACTACCCTCTGCCATTTTTGGGTTAAGACCATGATTCCTTTATTGTAAAATTCCGGGCTTTTATCGTTAAAAACCTACGTAGGTGGTTTTCGCAGTCATCTGTTGAGGTTAATTTCTTCTAAGGGACTGTTGAAAAGATCGGAACAAATGATAATCTGACCGTGCTATGTCAGGACTGTACGTGGATGTATCAAAACTTCCCAGTTAAATTCTGTAAGTTTTTGTCGGGTCAATAATCACGAATAGAAATTCTAGTTTTTGCACCCAATTCTCATGAGGCACCCAAACATCAAGCTTTTTTTTAAAACCAACTTTCTCAAATAGCTTAAAACTGTTTTGTAGTGGATCTTCAGTTCCTTAGCAATGTCGTGGCTGCTCACATGACGGTTTTCTTGAACTTTATCCATTATTTCATTCACTTTTTTCGGTGATGGGCCGAACATCTTTGACTTCAAAATTTCCAGAACGAAATCGAGCGAACCATTCCCTGGCAGTTGATTGGGATAGATAACCTTCAGCATAAACCTCACAAATCTTTTCACATGCCTGTGACTCAGTTTTCCCTTTATCGTAGTAAAATTGTAAAATATGACGTATTTTTTCTGAAATTTCACTCATCTTTGCATGGCAATAATTTTTAACACGATGCACCAATATCAGCAAAATGATCACAAATAATCAGCTGATTTATCTTCTCTTAAGGAAAAAAAAGAGTTCCCAGATGTAGCTTACCGTTTCAATGTTATGAAACTTTGAAATCAAGCGAACTCGAGAACTTCGAATACTTTTCCCCAACCCAATAAAAACATAAATTTTTAACCGACTTCAAAGGAGGAGGTTCGTTTTTTTTTAAATATGTGTGTACATCGATAACCCCTAAAGCACTTGCCCGATTGCCGTAATTTTTTTTCAACGGATAGAAACATTGGACGCGAAGGTGTCTGTTTAAAAAAGTGGGCGGTATTCGACACAGGGGCGCTGCAATATAAGAAAAACTCTGTATATCGAACAATATTAACACTAGAGTACTGAAATTTATTACAGGGGTAGGCACAACTATTAGAAATGATGGTCAAAAAAGTGAGCGTTATTCGACAAAAGGCGTGGCAATATTAGAAAAAGGCTGTAACTCGAATAATATTGACACTAGGGTACTGAAATTAAGTACAGTGGTAGGCATAATTATGAAAATGTACGGTGAAGAAAGTGGCCGTTGTTGGACAAAAGGGCGTGACAATATAAGGAAAATACTGTATCTTAGTTACTATTGACACTAGGGTACTGGAAATTGGTACAGGGGTTGGAACAATTATTACAAATTATGGTCAAAAAAGTGGGCAGTATTCGACAAAGGCGTGCCAATATTAGAAAAATGACGTTTTTCGAATAATATTGACACTAGGATTCTGAAATTAGGTACAGGGGTAGGCATAATTATGAAAATGTACGGTCAAGAAAGTGGGCGTGATTGGGCAAAAGGACGTGGCTATATCAGAAAAATACTATTTCTCAGTTAATGCTGACACTAGGGTACGAAAATTCGTTACAAGAATGGGAAAAATTCTTATCATAATCTCTAAAAACGAAGAAATAAAAACATTTTAACAAAAAAAACCAACTTCAAAATCACTACAAAGTAAAAAATAATTTTAAATTACTTTTCACATTAATCCTTGGTCAAAGTTGTTAATTTATTTATATATATTATTAAATTGGCCGTCGTTGGACCAAAGGGCGTGGCAATATAAGAAAAATACAGTACCTCAGTTAATATTGACACTAGGGTTCTGAAATTTAGCACAGGAGTTGGCGCAATTAATGCAAATTATGGTAAAAAAGTGGGTGTTATTCGACAAAGGGCGTGGAAATCTTAGAAAAGCACTGTAACTCGAATAATATTGACACTTACTTACTTACTTACTTATTTAGTTGGCGCTACAAGCGTATGTCGGTCTTGGCCTCATCTAAGAATTTGCGCCAGCCATTTCTGTCTTTCGCTTGCTGGCGCCAGTTGGAAATTCCAAGCTTTGTCAGGTTGTCCTCTACTTGGTCTTTCCAATGAAGATGCGGTCGTCCTCTTCTGCGTTGACCGCCGCTGGGTACCGAATCGAATGTTTTCTTCACTGGAGCATCGTCTTTCATGCGCTGAACATGACCAAGCCAGCGAAGCCGCTCGATTTTAATGCGCTTGACTATGTCGATGTCAGCGTACAGCTCATACAGTTCATCATTCCACCGTATTCGGTACTCGCCATTGACGCAGATTGGTCCGTAGATCTTGCGAAGAATCTTTCTCTCGAATGCTCCTAAAGTCTTTTCATCTAAACTGCTCAGCGTCCAGGTTTGTGATGCGTAAAGTAGGACGGGCATGATGAGCGATTTATAGAGCGAGATTTTCGTTCGTCGAGAGAGGGCTCTGCTTCTCAATTGCCTACTGAGCCCAAAGTAGGCAAGAGTTATTCTTCGTTTGATCTCAATGCTGATGTCGTTGGTTGAATTAATGCTGGATTCCAGATAAACGAAGTTCTTCACAACCTCGAAGGAGGTATTGTCAACGGTAACGTGGGTTCCAAGACGCTGGGACTGTTTGTTTGTTGACACCAAGTATTTCGTCTTATCTGCATTCACTGCCAGACCCATTCGACTTGACTCTCTTTCTAATCTGGAAAATGCTGCACTGACTTCGCGCGTATTATGGCCAATGATATCGATGTCATCAGCATACGCAAGCAGCATAACACTCTTGTAGAATATTGTGCCACTACGTCTCAGATCAGAAGCTCGGATGATCTTTTCCATCATTAGGTTGAAAAAGTTGCACGATAAGGAATCACCTTGTCTGAAACCTCGTTTGGTAATAAATGGTGGGGAGAGGTCCTTCTCTCTGTACTCTGGACATCTGTCACTAGATTCCCATTTTTATCCTTGCAGGAAGAGGCCTCGGTTTTAAAACCATCGGCAAGGCGTCTTATTTTTTTCGAAAAATTTTCGGGCCTCATTCCTGTCACCATACATCTCAATCTTCTCTTGCTCGCGCTTTTCTGCCTCTCTTTTTTTCCGCCTGAAAATATGTCTCTTTTCTCTCCTCTTTTCTTTGTATCGCTCCTTAACAGCACGCGTTACAACCGACTGCAGGGTGGCTTTGTAGGCGGCGTCTTTCTCTGCAGTGGCGTCGCGACACTCCTGGTCGTACCACTGGTTTCGGCGAGGGCGTTGGTAGCCAATCACCTCTTTAGCAGCCGCACGCATGGAGTTGGAAATGTGTGTCCACTGCGCGCATATATCATCGATTGGAGGAGTGCTTTGAAGCAGGAGTGAGAGTCGAGTGGCGAAAGCATCGGCTGTCTGTTTCGATTGCAGCTTGTCGACGTCTAGCTTTCTCTGTGTAGGGTTGCGTGTATTCTTAGCTGCGCACAGACGTGTACGGATCTTGGCTGCAACAAGATAGTGATCCGAGTCAATGTTTGCACCACGGATCGTGCGTACATCCAATACACTGGAAGAGTGTCTTCCGTCGATCAAAACGTGATCAATTTGATTTTTGGTTTTTTGATCAGGGGACATCCAGGTGGCTTTATGAATATTGAGATGCTTGAATCTAGTGCTACTTACGACCATGTTTCGTGCTGCGGCAAAGTCAATCAGCCTCATTCCGTTATCGGAGGTGTTGTCGTGGAGGCTGAACTTTCCGACTGTTGGACCAAAGATATTTTCCTTGCTCACCTTAGCGTTGAAGTCATCAAGCACGATTTAACGTCGTGACGGGGGCAGCGCTCGTAAGCATTTTCAAGGCGCTCGTAGAAAATTTCCTTGATTTCGTCGTCCTTGTCTTCTGTCATAGCGTGCGCACATATTAGGCTTATATTGAAAAATCTAACCTTAATGCGGATTATGGCAAGTCGTTCGTTCACAGGTGTGAATCGCAGGACGTGGGGCTGTAGTCTCTTGCCAACTAAAAATCCGCATCCAAACTCGTATTTCTCCGCATGGCCGCTGTAGTAGATATCACAGGGTGCATGCCGAATGCAACCCCGTCTCTTCCATCTCATTTCTTGGATAGCAGTGATATCAGCTTTGTATCTTTCCAAGACATCAGTCAGTTGGATAGAGGCACCTTCCCAATTAAGGGTTCGGACATTCCAGGTGCATATCCGTAAATCATTATCAGGTAATATTGACATTAGGGTACGGAAATTCGGCACAAGAATAGGTAGAATTATAACAAAAAAACAATCAATAAAGTAGGCGGAATTTCTCAAAGGGCGTGTCATATAAGAAAAATACTGTATCTCGAATATTGACACTAGGGTACAAAATAAGTTGCAAGAATGGGCAAAATTTTTGTCAAAATCTCTAAAAAGGAAGAAAAAAACTTTTTAACACAAAAAAAAACCGACTTCAAAACCACTACAAAGTGAAAAATAATTTTAAATTACTTTTCACATTAATTCTTGGTCAAATTTGATAATTTATTTATTTGTAATATTAAATTGGAATTTTTATTATTATAAAGTTTCATAAATATATTTATTTATCCATGAATATAAAACCTTTAAAGTCGGCGCTAATATAATCAAACTTTTATACAATAAACGCTCCGGCTGTAAAGGTTTTAGCGTTTAGACCTAGACCGAATGTAAATATGTTGAATATGGGTGAATGAAGATATACATTTTTTATTTTTATGATAAGAGCCAGATGTCATCAGCGTAGTCTAGATCTTCTAAATGTTCATGAAGGTTCCATCGAACTCCTCTTTCGACTCTGCCAATAGCTTTATTAAGAGAATGCCATCAAGAATGATAAGAAAGAGAGTTGGTGATATTAAACAGCCCTGCCGGTGAGTAGTGAATGGCGGTGACAACAACCCATTGTGTAACACACTTCATTCGAAGCGTTCATTCTGCACTCGAACTAAATTTATAGCCTAAGTTGAGATACCTCTCCGCAGCAGTGAGACTCATAAATATACTGTCAAAGGCGCTGCTGTAGTCTACGAAGATAAGTCGAAATGCAGTGCGCCACTCGCATGATTGCTCGACAATTGTTCTCAGTGTATTTATCTGAACAACACATGATCGATATTCCCGGAACCCTACTTGTTGTTTTCGGATGACCGAATCAATTTTTCTATTTATTATGCATAGGTGCAATTTTTTTTAACACTTCTGACGGCTCTTAGAGAAGAGTTATGCCTTATGTGACCACCTGCACGTAATTTTACGGTACTGTACCGAAATTTAAGCCAATGTACAGTGTACCGAAGTAAAGCTTCGTTACACGAGAATGTGCGTAAATTTCAGAATTAAAAATTGTTGTACCAAAATCTGTTACAAGAAAACACCTAGACAAAAATTTACAAAAAAACTAAGAAAATAAAATTGTATTAGGACGAAAGATTTGGTACTTCGTACTCAAATAATAAAAATGTACCCAAAATGATACTAAAGTCTGAACTTATGCAACCTTGGTGAGCTAACCTTACTTCAATTGTGTGTGTTTTTCAATTCTGTATTTCAATTATTGTTAAGAACATTGTTGTTTCAACATTGTTTCAATTAAAATATCGAGAAAACCGTGAAGTTAATGTGCTAAACGATTCTTTACAAGAGCAATATCCGTTTATTAAGAAAAACCATATCAAATAGTAATGTTCGCTGTAATATTTGCAAGTACGATTTTTCCATTTGTCATAGTGGAAAAAGAGACATTGAATCGCACACTAATGGCGTTTTCTTTTCTCGAAAAAATTCTGCATTTTTTCTGCCTTCTTTGAGAATTCTGCACTTTTTGTGTTCTTTTCTCAAAAAATGTTGACCTCTAAAAATAAATCGTGTTCTTTTTTCAAAAATTTTGACCTGAAAAGTATAAAAAATGCGGAATTTTTGCACTCTCAAGATCAACGGTTTCAGAGTTCTGCCCTCAAATGCTACCACCTGAAGAAACAAAAAAGTGACACGTTTAGAAAATATTGAACATTGTATTGACATTTTATTAAACAGTGAGCTTCTTTTTTACAAAAATTTATTATAAGTAAACATAAAATGGCTGATATTAACGAAATAACCACATCAGTAGTCTGTTTTATTAAAAATGAATTGCTGGATTGCTATTTCACGGAAGATTTCTGCAATTTATTTGATGTTTCTCGATATAGCTGGGCAGCCAACACAACATTGAAATAGAAGTTGCATTTTTATGTTCTTTTCTCGACTAAGAACAGGTCAACATTTTTAGAGTTCGGTACAAATTTAAAAAATTCTGCGCTCTCAGAGGGTAGAATTTTTTGGCGAGAAAAGAAAACGCCATACGTCAAAACGTCACAAGAAGGCACTAAATGCAGCTTCTTCCAGCCAACAAGTTACGAATTTTTACAAAGGTTCAACATTAATCAAACTCGATCAACAAATAGCTGCATGTGAAGGAGTCTGGGCATACAACGTGATTAATTCCGATTATAGTTTTCGTTCGACAGACTGAGCGTCAAAAATAATTTGCGTGTGCTTTCAATTGGTCAAATTCAGTTGTTCTCGCACTAAATGCGAATCCATTGCTACGTGTGTGTTTGCTCCATATGTATTGGAAGAATTGCACAACGATTTATATGATTGCCATTTTGCCAGTTTAATGACGGACGCCTCGAACCATGGCAATGTGAACATTTTCCCAGCAGTTGATGGCTATTTTTCGGAAGATGGCATCAAAGTAAGAATTATGGACTTGACGTCAGAAAAGGGAGTAACTTCAGATATTATCGTCAATCTTTTGAAATCTACAATCAAAAAATTTAATCTTAGTCACAAACTGGCCTCCTTTTGTGGAGATAACGCACCATGTAATTTCGGCAATCGGGAACGCACCGGTACAAACAATACATTTTACAAACTGAATCTGTTGTATCCAGGATTATGCCCTGTTTAGGTAAAACAAACGATGCGTCTATTTCACGAACGCATCGTCCAACAGGCGGCAATCAGCTGTTTTGGATCCATGTATGAAGAATGGCAGACACAAACAAACACAGCTGACTCAGTTACGAACGAAGACGTAACCTCAGTATAAAGTTGGGTCTTTGTAAGCAACAAAATCCGAACGAGACGTCACAATTTGACGAGAGCAAAATTTTTATCGTTCTGAAAATGGAAGTTGCTACTAACAGATTTGGAGCTAGTAGAGCAAAAGCAGATGAAAAATGGAACGCCATCTGCTAAAGTTAACTTCTACGGTCCTCCTCAAAGAAGTGCACACAATCTTTTTAAGAACAGAAGCTATCACAATCAATTAAAAAATAGTTTCGTTTCTACCAAAAGTCAACAATTCAATAACCAAAACAGCTGATGCAAGAAGTATTGCCACCTATTAACAATGCTAGTAATATGTATACAATTTTTAAGATTTTTGTCAGTTTTACGCTAAATGCTGAAATTTTACAATCTGGCAACAATGTTTTTGACAAGTACTGACGTTGGAGTATTTCAAAAACGTAAGCAACGTAATGTTGGATGACGACGCAAGAAATAATTACAAAGACCCAATTTAGGAAGATCACGTCGGAAAACGAACGAAGCTTGTCGCGAAGGCTTCGTTTTACCTAAACAGGGCATTAGTTGGCGAAGGGTGTGCTGCACACATTGTCCACAACACCTTGAAACAGCAGCTTGTGACAAGATGCCGTATGATGTTGAAATGGTGGTCGTCAAAATGTATTCACATTTCTACCTGACAACAGTGAGAGTTACAGCATTGAAAGAATTTTGTGATTCAGTCGATATCGAATATAGCGAGGTGCTTGGTTACTGTAAGACTCGGTTTTTGGATCTTCTGCCAGCTGTGGAATCAATATTGCGTTTTTTCGAACCATTGAAACAATATTTTTCTGAAGATAGAAGCAGTCCAAACTCTTTGAAAACTTTCTTCAAAAATCCAATGGCGAAATTTTGATTGATTTTCCTTAGAGATAAGGCTAGAATTTCATAGATAATTAAAATCATTTGTAGCAGCATTTCTATTTAAATTTTTTATCTACTTAGGCAACGCTATTCAATGCAACTGTGGAATTTATTGAAGGCAACAATATTTCCGGAATGGAAGTTGATCACGCACTTCACCTCTTCGTGGAACCACTTGAAAATCGCAACAATAATAACTTTTTGTCAGCAGCCATACAAAGAAAAATTGAAAAGGCTGACCATGAAGGTATTTCAAAAGAGCTAGTTCTTTTAATTGCAGCACCATTTCACGGTTTTTTTCATAGTCGCAGTTCAATTCACATGTCTGTTATTATAAGAAATTTTTTATTCCTCTTCAGAGGCTTGCATTGATTACATACAAAAGTGGATTGCCCAATTTGAACACATAATGATTTTTGCATGGGCAGTAGGGTGGGGCGATTTGAACATCTTAATGGGCGCTCCGCGTTTCTGATTCTTGGGATTGTACTGAGCAAAAAAGTCCACTAGACTATACGTCTACGGTGAAAATCGAGCTTCCAGATTTTGACTTGCAGTTTTTTCTCAGACTTTTGTCACTTTTTTTTTTATATTTTGTCCTATAACAGCCAAACCATTGAGATTTTTGTCTTAGTATTGGATCGAAAATCTCAATGGTTCGGCTGTTATAGGCCAAAATATAAAAAAAAAAACGTGACAAAAGTCTGAGAAAAAACTGCAAGTCAAAATCTGGAAGCTCGATTTTCACCGTAGACGTATGGTCTAGTGGACTTTTTTGCTCAGTACAATCCCAAAAATCAGAAACGCGAAGCTCCCATTAACATTTTTTTCCTTCCATACTAATCGCCCCACTTTAATTGGCAGCCCTCGATCGAACTCCAGAATGGGAATTTGTTGAAGCAAGTACAAAATTTATGGCATCAAAGCAACGTTTTGATATCGAAAAATACGACATTAAATTATTTGATCAGTTCTCATATGTGAAAAAAATCGTCACTGATGACAAAATTCAATCATGGCAAGAAAACAACGTTGCAACTGATCAGCGATGGGTAGAGTGTTTCAAACATTTTACCTCACATAACGTTCCATACAACGAAATATTGAAGTTGTTTCTTACATTCTTGCTTTACCAGGCCCCTCAACTCCTGTGGAGTGAATATTTTCTATTATCAACGAGATATGGTCCGCCGAAAAAACTCAGTTAAATATCCAAACATTAAAAGACAATCAAACTTACGGAAAAAAGTCGGATCAAGTGACAAATGTGCTTTTAAGAACA
This sequence comes from Dichetophora obliterata, assembly GCA_963920525.1. NCBI lineage: Eukaryota > Metazoa > Arthropoda > Insecta > Diptera > Sciomyzidae > Dichetophora > Dichetophora obliterata. Next base: position 105,109,999 of record OY986437.1, read on the forward strand.
GTAAAAATTATGAATAAGAAATTTTTCAATGTAAACTGAAATTTTGTTTTTATGTACGTAAATTTCGTACAAAAAAGGTGGTCACCTAAGTTATGCCTCTATAGTTGCAGCACTCGTTAAGATAACTTTTCTTTAGCAACTTGACTAGCACGCCATGCAGCCAATCTTCTGGTATACGCTCTTCGTTCCAAATTTTGACTGATGTCAAAGGGCGTGCTTTAAGCAGTTCAGCTATTATTTAATCGATGCCGGTGGCTTTTTTATTCTTCATGCATTGAAAATTGCTTGCACTATTTAATTGATCGTGTCTGTGGTTGGATTCGACTACCGCAGAGGTAGTTGGTGATTCTAGTTGAGGAGTTGAAGTAGACATGGGATTCAGTATTTCATAAAAATGCTCTTTCCATAGCTCCAGTTAATCTTCAGCAGATGTTAAGAGGATTCCGTTCTTGTCCTTTGTGGGGCGATTTTATTGGAGTATTTTGCCAAATAGTTTTCTAGGGTTTTCTGCTTTCACGACTCTTTTCGCTTCGTCTGCGAAGTCGTTGTACATTTTTATGGTGTCTTGTCTACATGATCGCCTGACATGAGACTTTTCAGCATCGTTATTTTTTTTCCTTATTTTAGCAACGTCTCTCTGTATTTTCGTGCTTCTGATTTTTTCTACAAGACACCACGTTTCCTCATTCATCCAGTGTTTCTTGTTCACGTGCCGGAACCCAAGTATCTTTTCACTGGTAAATAAAAAAGGAGACTTAGCACCGCTCCTTGCTGCATCGATGCTCCATCACTGTCAATAGCGATCACTGTCAATCGCGGGTGTTTTCAGTTCTTCTGTGAAAGACATGCGGACTTCTCCGCGTATTACTTTATTTAAAGTGAACAACTTTTAAAGCTGTAAATAGCTCTAAGCTGTGATTTTGAGTTGAAAATTTTATCGCTACCGATGATGATATGTACTTTTGTTACCGAAAAGCGTCTAGTTATAAAAAAAATATATTTTTTTAAAGAACCTACATTGTATTGCTTATTTCAAAAAATTTCATTTATTTTTGTGTAACGTTTAGGTGTTTCAACCAAAATAATATTTTATTTAAAGTAATCACAGTATCTGGCAAACTTTTAATTATATTTTTAATTTAAATCTCTTAATCACTTTGTACAACAACACCAACAACAACAAAATAGAAATGTGACAAATTAAGCGACATGTATTTTTTATTTAAGCCACATTTATGTAGCCACCAAGCCAAACAACAGATATACTATAGCTGATTTCCGGTGTACACAATTGTATAAAAGCAAATTTGCTTTTTTTAAGCTGTCTGTGTGGGGACATGTGGCGGTTTGTTTGTTGATATGTATTAGCAAGTGTGTGTGCACACATGGACACGATTAAATTATCGCTCATTCATTACGTGAACGTGTTGCCTCATTTGACTAACTTTTAGTATAAAAGTAATTATTGAAAATTTTTAATATCACGCTAGCAACAACAGCTAGGAGAAGACAAAGTTAGAAAAAAAACAACAAAAAACTTGGTGCAATTTTAATAAGTTGCAACTTTATTTAAGAGCATAACTTAAATACAACATGCACTCTGATGCCTATGTGTTGGTATTAGTTAAGAAAGGACGTCAGACTCACACATTTACGAAAGTTTTTTAATAATTTATTAGTTTGAAAATTCTTGCATTTTGCTTTACTCTTTAGCTTAAGTTATTCTCTTTTATCAAAATTAGTTTAAGTATTTTGATTATTCTACAAAGTTCGCAAGCAAAACCTTTTTTGTTTTTTTTTTAAGTGAAGCTTTTTACGCCTCGTTTTATGATTTGCTTGAGTGAATCTCAAAAAACGACCCTTTTCCCATACACCTTTTTCTAACTGCTTTATTCTGTATAACGAAAATGCACACCAACGACAAGCAAGACACGAGAAGCAATAGATTTTCGTATAGAAAAAAGTATTGCTTCTCGTGTCTTGCTTGTCGTTGGTGTGCTGCTTCGTGATACAGAATAATGCAGTTAGAATTGTTGTTGCTTTTTGCTTGCGTCTGTTACACCAAGAGAATATAAAATTAAAAATATTTCTTAGTATGTATTGAGAATCGAATTCATAACCCTTCGATTGATAGTCTTATACACTACCAACTGATCGAATATTCCTTGTTGCGTTAGTTGGTTTATTCAAAATCCCTCCTATTCTTATGTATTCTTATCGCTCAAATTGTCCTGAAAAATGCTCAGCCGGAAAGTATGCACATCTTGATACATAAAAGTCATTGCCATTAAAACACTGCTTTTACAACATGTCCTCCAAAATGTTTAGCCTGAAGTTATGCACATACTTACATATTATTTTATACTATACACAGTGTTGCCAGTATATTTATGTATAATTTCTATTAAATATATTTCAAACATAACTTTATTTAGGTATAACATTTTATGCACAAAAGTTCATTAAAGTATTAAATAACATATCACATGTTCGTAAACATAAGCATACAAAAATTTGTTGGCTGCTCCCATGGAACAGCTTGTTTGAAAAATGTTTGACAGAGCATAACTTCTAAATGGGTTGACCGATTTTAAAATTGTTTTTTCTAAACTATTCTACGCCTCTAATATTATTTCCTTACGAAGCCAAAATTTCAAAATTCTATATAGTTTATAAGTTAGTTGAAAAAATATTTCCATATGTTTCGTTGTTGTTGTTGTTCGCTGAACTCACTTTGCTTCAGCTTACTGCTTCTTATTGCTTTTGTTGTGCAAACAAAACAAATTTAAGTATCTGTCAAAAAACTGATCGACATGGAGGGACAAGTTCACGTTTGTTTGTCGGTGTACGATAAGAAAGTATCAATAATAGTGAAAAGTGCTAGTGTTTAGAATATTTCGCATAAATTTTTATTAATTGATTATTAATTTGGCGTTTTTGTACCATTTGTATTGTAAGTAATTTATATTAGTCTGATGAAAATTTATCGAACCATTCAAATTTCTATATAAACAAAACAAAAATACATATACAGGGTGTCCACTGTAAGAGACCGAATATTTACGGAGGTGAAAAAGCTGGTCGAGTGAAGCGAAAAATCGTATGAAAGGGGTCGATTTTCGCACCCTTAGGAGTTACGGAATCAACTGTTATTTCATGACTTTGATGCATACTTAATTTTGCAATTTTCCATAAATAAATTTTGCTTCGGCTGCAAACTACGAGAGAAACAAATTATTTCAGCGGTAGCGAGTGTTCGGTTTTTCAGTCGTGTTGTAATTTTGGAACATTATCGAAGCCACAGCAACAGCAGGCTATCGCATTTTGAAGTCGCCTTCTTGCTGTTGCGGTCGCTTTTTAACATTTTTCAAGCAGGCTTCATAGCAGCAGCTATCGATTTTGGCATCCAGAATCGTGCTGTAGCTGTTTGCACTCGCTATGCTGCTGCTATTGCTTGTAGTATTTTTTTAGCAGCTTCGGCAGAGAACGATGAATGTTTTCATGTTAAAAGTAAATACTTATAATGTTTTTTTTCTAACTGAATTTATGTTTAACAGGATGCAAGATAAAATTCTTCTATATCTCCTGAAATTTTTTCAACCCGCACTGCAAAAAATTTATAAGAAACTGTGACAAAACTTTTAACATAAAAAACATTCATCATTCATTGCCGATGCTGCTAAAAAAGGGTACGTAGTGCTGTTCTTCGGAGATTCCAATCAACTGTAGCCAGTTGGAAATATCCCACTTTACGGTAATCCGAGGTCAGGTGATGTTACCGCCACTCAAGGCCAATTAGTCTATCGTCAAAGTGTTCGTATTGAACCAGATAATGAGATAAATTCGACCAGAAAAACAAGTTTTCAGGGAAAGTTTACCAAGAGTATCATTACGAAAACTGACTCTACAAGACTACGACCTCTTATCGACCATGTTCAATCAGCGTTAATTTTTTTCGATTTAAAATGTGCTGAGATTAATCTCAAAGAACGCTGAAATTGAAGAATATAACATTGAGAAGCTCAGAAATGTTGGCAATGCTGTAACATTCCTCAATGCTTTACGCAATGACCCACGAGCGTTGTTAGCCTCATCCGACGATGCAAGAGGTTTGAGCCCAAAGTTATATCTATGTAAGGGTGCACAAGTTATTTTGAGGCAAAATCTTTTTACTTCAGCTGGTCTGTGCAATGGCAGCATCGGTGAGGTTTTTTTCATTTTTAAAATATATATTAAAAAGCAGAAAATCTGGCTTCAAGGACGGATCTATCCATGAAAGGGATGAATGAGAGTGGAAAGCATACAGCAAGAGAGCGCGATGGGGCAAACACAAGCAGAGGTGTACTGGATTTAAGCGAACACGTACATTGGCAGTACGTGGCAGTACGTGGATCCCATCCGTCGTCGAAGACATGGCGAACAATAGTCTTGCAAGTCGTTTGGCTAATTTGTTCGAAATGGTCTTCGAGCACAGCTATAGGGTTGGAGCGATCTGTCCTCGAAGATTGAGTGCTGTCTTGATAGACGTCTTCAAAGACGGATACATTCGTTCGCTACTGGGAATTCTATGAAACTAAATAGATACAATAAAAATATCTTGTATTTTTTTACACTAATTGAACATTTTGTTAAAAGTAACGAAACAATACAAAAATCAAAACAATATACATAGCAATATATGTAAATACTACTTATATTTATCGACTTATTCTAGAAATTGACAATTACAACTATAAGGATTTCTCATTATAAAATTTTATCGAAAAATACTTGACAAAACTGTCAACACCCAAGAAAGTCTGAACAAGAAATATTTATATCATATTTTCTGAACTTTCCTACTTCATGTTAAAAAAAGTATTATAAAAACTGCTTTGTATGTTAATTTACAATTCTGTGGTCAAAAGCACTAAGCGCTTAAGTCAAAAATTGCTGTTTCGAGTAATCTCGTGTTAAAGTTTTCAATCGCCATATGAATTGTATGAAAGAGTCTTTTGTTTTTGTGTCATAACTTTGGCTAGGGTCATGCCAGAAGCTCCAGATTTTGTGTGCTTATAAAGCTTTATGCTTGAAACACATCTGCATCAATAACTCAGTTTTGTCTTAAGTCGACTTAAGCGCTTAGTGCTTTTGACCACAGAATTGCAAATCACAAGAAAAACGCCTTTAGTTCTCCATTTAGAAACTACCTTTTATTTGTACGACCAAGCAAAATGCTCCCCTTTTTTCCTTTTAGCTCACAAGCCGACTAAAAAATCCCTCAAAAAGGGAAATTACCCTCAATCTGGCATCACTGGCTATACACGAGCAGGCTCCATTGAACTGGGCGAAACTTATCGCAAGGTACCAATTGTTTGAATGTTCACAGGCACAAAACATTTACAAAAATAATTCAAAATGATGTAACATGTAATCAAATAAAATAATAATATAATGTAATAAAATGTTCTGGAATATTAACTTGTATTTTTTTAGTTAACATTTTGATATTTAAAATTTTTGAATTTCAAAATTATTTTATTAAAAAACCGTTAAATTATCAAATCTATTTATTTGCGAAAAAAGTTCGCTTCACTCGTGTGTCCAACGACGCATATGTTTTTTGTTTTTATAAGCATTTGTGCTTCTACTTCATTTTGTGTTTCATTATTCGTATTTGTTGTATGTAAGTTTTTAATATGGTCGCAAGACATGACTTATATTCACTGCGAACTGCCCTAATTGTATTTAAGTTCTCTTTTAAACTATTTTTGATAATTAAGCCTCTATTTATGTAAACTCTTTTTATTCGAAAATGGTCTAAGTCCATTGAAAAAATCATTATGTTTTTTTAAAGCGCAAAAATGTCTCTGAACCCGCAACAGTTACTTTAAGTTTCGTAGGAATTCGACAAGAATTTAAATAAAATAGAGTATTTTTTTTAAGGCAAAGTATAACATATACCACTTTTGACATTTAAACAACACATGCTTATTGCTTTTAGTAGAGACGAATAAAAAAACATTCAACATTTTGGTTTAAAGGCTTTTCTTTGTATTCACATCTTAAAGTTTTTTAATACATTTCCAAAAAAGCAAAGATGTGTCTTACAGGTCATTGAATTAACCTTCTGGAATACAAGCTCTCATAAGAAGATTAATTATAATATATATATGCCAGTTGTAAAAACTTGAAACGTATTAGGTATTTATTGAAATGTAACCCGTTTATTTGCAAAGAATCTGAGTGACATACTTGGCATGACTATCATTACAACTGAGAAACATAACCTAATCACTCATACTATAGTTCTGAATACTCTGGAGGCCAATGTGTTAAGCTAGTGGTTAGGGCGATGCGATTGCTATTAACTTGAGCCCGAAGGCTACCATTAGATTTATTTAAATAGTCGTTTAGACGCATATACAATATTTTAGCTATGAAATATATAATATATAATCAAATATATTATAAAAATATATAATATATGTTAGTGCTATGAAAAAATACCCGGTTGCATAAATTTGCTAAGTTTTTGCTGCACAGCACTAAATGTAAAATTATTTACATTCATAATCGTTGATTATTTCCGCAACTATTAATACACATCATTATAACACAACTAATTTTCTTATTATTCACTTTTAATAACAAGACAAGAACCTATTTATTATAAAGTTTTATTAACCCTCATCGGTCCCCTGCATGCGCACGCATACAATTTTGATCTTTAACCTAGAATAAAATAAAAACGGTTCAGCGGAATGACCTTGTATTTTGCAAAGTAGAATTATTTTGCCTGAACAACCAAAAAACCCGTTTTTGAATTTGTACCCTTACTGTATTTGCCTGTGCAGTTATAGTTACGAATCGGTCCCTGTGTACGTGCGCGCATATACATAATCAGGTACCTGGAATTGCCGCTTATTTTTGTGTGTGGATTTATAGCACGCTCTTAATTTTTTCATTTTATGAAATTCAGTTTGTTCTGGAACACACATAAGTGAAGTTTGTTTACGCATTTATTTGAATTTTTGTTGTGTTTCGAAGTATTTGATAAAAAATGGATAGAGTGTTACGTGAAAGAAGACAGCGAGATGAACTAGAAATGGATTTTGATTTGGAAAGCGAAGTGGGCGAATCTCCGTGCAATAGTGACGATGTTTTTGCATTATCAGACGAGGAGAATGATGAAAGTGAAGTTAGCGTGCATTCGGATGAAGACGACATTGAGCCACTTGAGCAAAATTTAGCAGAAGAAAATGCAGCAAATCCTGAAAATAAATATTTTTCAAAAAATAAGAAAATTGAATATTCATCGCAACCATTTGAAATAAATCAAAGAAATTCATTTCGACGTGCAGAAAATTTCACTTCAGGTAAAAACCTACCCTCTTTGTTATGGGTTCATGTTCATTATATGTTCCATTTTTGTTATAATTCAGGTCCAAAAGCATTGGCAGCTGCTACTATAGTTGATGTTTCGTCTGCAATCGATGAAAGTACAAAGACGATTGGGAAAACATTGATTTGGACACTTGCACGCATACTTTGGATTGTTGCTGCTTTCTGGTGTGTATCGGTCATACGGTGAATGTGTCACTAAACCGTGGAATGACAAAACTGGTTGGCCAATACTTAGAGCAAAACTGTCTTTGAAAATGTTCAAGCGTATCCATGGTTTCATTCGATTTTATGACCGTGAACAACGTATGGCCAACACTGCATCTACAAGTACTTCTGTACGTGACAAATTGGCACCGATTCGAAATGTATACGATAAATGGAATCATAATTTGAAAGTTGTATACACACCAGGAAAAAACATAACCGTAGATGAACAGTTAGTTCCGTATCGTGGGCGATGTCCGTTTCGTCAGTATATTCCATCCAAGCCAGCGAAATATGGCATCAAAATTTGGGTGCTATGTGACTGAAAAAGCTGATATGCATACAACACACAAATTTATGTTGGTCGGAATCGTAATGCCACTCCTGAACGTATTCTCGGACGGCGTGTTGTTTTGGATTTGGTGGAAGGACTTTCTGAAGAAATGTAGCGTGTGACAACTTTTTCACTTCGTATGAATTGGCAGAAGATTTACATAAGAATCGCATGACTATTTTGGGAACAATAAGGAAAAATAGGACTGAAATTCCTTCAGTTCTACTCGACATGCTTCAAAAGCCAATTTGTCATACAGAAGTTGTATATGAACATAAATTGCAAGCAGTTATGTTGTCATATGTTCCTCGCCCGTACCGATTTGTGGCATTGCTCAGTACATACCAAAATGTTGTCAGCATAAATGAGAATAGTGAAAAGAAGATACCTTACATCATTGAAGACTACAACAAAACCAAGAGTGGAGTTGATACTTTGGATCAAATGGTGGCTACGTACACATGCAAGTGAAAAGTCAATCGGTGGCCAAAGGCAGTATTTTGTTAACTAACATGCTTGATGTTAGTTCGTTGAATGCATTCGTGACGTTCATTGCATTGTTCCCGAATTGGAAAAATTCTAAAACGAACCATAATATTCGTCGTCGCCTTTTTATCGAGGAGCTTGGATTGAATCTCGTTGAAAAACAGATCACTAAACGTAAAAAACAACCTCAAAGTAATGATGCTTCCAGTGTTATTCAAAGAATTCGGGAGATTCGCCATTTACCAAGTACATCAAAATGAGGCCGATGCTACATCTGCACATATAAAAATAACAAAAATCTTTTTGCTACACGATGTGAAAAGTGTAGAAATTTGATTTGTGCTGAAATTAATTTCAATTTATGCGAAAAATGTACAAATAATTGACAAAAGTTAAAAATTCAATTTTTTTATTTTTCAAATGTATTAATATGATAGTAAACAATGTAATAAACATAAAAAATTACAAAACATAAGTGGTTGTTAATTTTTTTAGCTTTTTTACAATTAAAAATATATGTGTATGCGCGCGCATACAATGGGATCGATTAGATGTATTTCTCGAGGGACCGATGAGGGTTAAGCAAACAGCTGCTTGTCATTTGACTCAATTTCATAACTTTTCTTCTCGATTCGTGTTCTTTCAGGGTCCGAGTTTTTACCAATTTAAACGTACAGAAACATTTGTTGTCACGAGATTGGTAACTAGTGATCGATAGCAACTGACGTTACACAAATCGGTAACTTGCCGATTTTGTTACAGGAACGAGCTACAGTTTAGATCATATCAGATTGACTTCAAGGACTTCAAATTGAGTTCAAAAGACTTCAACAAAAAATTGCAATCTTTTTAAAAGAAGTAAGGAATGTAATTAGTTCAGTTTTGCTGCTATGACTCCAATTTCGATTTAAATCAAATCAGCAATGACTTAAATTTTTTATGCGTTCAATAATTAAAAAATTATTTTAGGACTTCTTGCGTTGAAATCATTGCAATCAAAAATTATTAAAAGATTACAATCATAACCTGAAGTTATTGACTATGAAGTCACTGACAAAATGATTGCAATCTTTTACAACTCTGATGCTGATGCATTTGTGTTGCTGTTTGTTAAAAAGACTCGCACTTTTACGAAATTTCTTCATTTACTTATGAGTATGAAAATTCTTGAATTTTATTTTATTCTGCAGCTTAAGTTCATTAAGCTCAACTTTCAAAACTTACTTTGTTTGTTGTTTTTATAAGCATTTGTATTTCTGCTTATCTTCATTACTTGTTGTACGTAAGTTTGCGATATGGTCACAAGTTTTTACATAAATTCTTTGTTAATTGTCCCTAATGATTGTAAAGAGATGTTTAAAGTTATTTTGTATTCATTTCGCCTTCATTCATTTTATTGTTGTTGTTCCTTCTGCTCTTCTTTGGGTGTGCAAAATAATTAGCCTTGAGCACTGTATGAGACTTTTCTGATAAAAACACTTTTGTCCAATGTTCTTTCAATGTAATTAGCTTGTCTGTATTTTTTTTTTCATTGCTTTACGCTCTCCTCCTTCTGGTGTTGACCTTTTCGAACAGCTTAGTGGGGGTAAAGCTACTTGCTGTATTCTCTTGATTAATTGAAGTTTAAAAAAAAGATTGGAATATTTTTATCATGTCAAACAGTTGCTGACCGTCTGTGTAGCTGACCTAATTGCTTGGCTGATGATATAAATAGCGGCATGCTAAAAAGAAAAAAAAAATAAAGGTGAAAGCATTTTCTAGCAACTTGTAGCAGATAAAAACTAATTCCCCAACAATCGGAATCAAAGCGATTTTTAAGTTTTTGCCTTGCAGAATAGAATTAATCCTAATTGATGGTAGGATAGGATAGCTTAAGTTGAGTGCTCAGAAAAGACATTACTGAGCTTGAGACTAATTGCCTACCCTGTCGTATGCGTAATCTTAATTGTTTGGAATTTTAGTATAGTGTAGTCCGATTTTGAGATCAAAGTTGTTGCCAAATTTATGCGTGTAAGATAATGTCCCAGCGAAGCTTAGCTGCCTTGAGTGTTCAACACTTAATCTCAGAACTAAAAATTTGTGGCAATGTTTTCCCATAACAAAATTACTAGCCATCATATATCTTATAAATTGCATACGTATCTGCATCCACGCAAATACAGATACAGAGCATATTTCTGGCGATTTATCGCATTTGACATTAAATCCACATGAATATGCTTCACAATGCAGTTTGAGCTATATAGCTACAAAGATAAATAAACATACTATAAATGCATTTATGTATGTAATAAGTTATTATGCATTTCATGCACTGTACACCAATACTTACACCAACACATCATTTAGCTATGCTTTAGCGTATAACTTGAACTATACAAATATATATATTGGCTACTAATGAAGCCAAATGCCCTGCAGGAAAAATCAATCATATCACTGAAAGCATTCCTTAGGAATCACTGAGTAACTAACACTATATCAAGCCTTGATCCCCAGACTTAACTAAAGACATAGTTTAACTCGAAGTTCCTACTCGCCTCCGAAGTTTTATCTTAAAATTCGACCACACAGAGCTTACATTTGGTTGCTTATACAAACTTTCTCAAATCGATAGCAATTATTTACAGAAGAAGAACTAAATGTTGCACTTCCACACTCCCTGCTAGAGAACGATATATGTGTAAGCACTTAAGTATGGGGAAAATTACTTTTGTGACCTGTTTAATTTTACCATCCTAGAGAATATTTAATGACTTTGCTGTTAGCACTCAAACTTGTACAGAACAAATTCTATTCTTGTCAATTTTGCTATGACCAAACATAAATTTATTTACTTAAAGCATTTGCTGCTAGCTGACACTCGAAGTCAAATGCTGTCATTCTGTGTAAGTAAATATCTGGCATTTAATTGTATTTACGTGCGGTTAATAAATGTTTTTGTCAGTTTTGTATGTTGGCAAAGTAAAGCAAGGAATTGTTTTAAATTTTGCATGTAACCAATGCATATATTCTTTGTTACATATGAAATACTAAGTGTTTTGTAAAATCATTTGAAGGGCTTAGTTTCAAAAAATAAAAGTCAGACACATTTTGGGAAAACATTTTTATCGATGCTAGTAATAGATGTCGAGTAGAATGGTTGATTTCAAAATAAAATATTTGCACTAATCTTGGAGTTATCATTTTAACACCAGAAATAGTTTTTAAAGTACTCTACTCTCCAACATTTTTTGCACACTATGTTGTTTTTACTAAGGCATTTGTGAAATAAAAAAAATTAAAATTGTCGGAGCACAGATAAGATTCTAAAAATTATTTTAAGAAAAAGCATCACACCTTAGCCATTTTTAACCCTATTCTGGTCACTGTACGATGTTTTGTATAGCAGCATCCAAATATTAACAAACATACTAGGAGCTATATATTAATACCAATTCTTTTTTATTGTCCAATATTTTTTAAGTATTTTTCTATGTGTACTGCTTTTCATGCTTTTTACCAAATAGGTATTTAAAATATTTCGATGACAAAAATATTTAAATAATATATCAAAAATTACTCTATTTTATGCTTTTGATATTTTGAACATACAATTATTATAAAAAATAGGTATTAAAAATAAATTTAAAAATTATTGCCACCACGAGGATTTGGAGATGTCATAAAACTGAACTTTTCTGTACTTTTCTCGCCTGTCGTCTGGATGCTACAAATTCTTCTGAAACTCTTCTTTCTGTCTACAACTTTGGTGGAATGGTTAGTATTGTTGTCTTCATAGAAGCTGAAAAAGATGGATTTTTGAATGTTTGATTTAACTGATGCAAAATTTTATTGTTTCCTTAGGATCTATTTTGTGTAGAGACATGCTTAACTTTCATTTCCGGAATAAATATTTCATACTGAGAGCTTTGCGAAGTTACACGCGGCGTTTGCATGCACTCCAAAAGAATTGGGAGTGTTTCACTATAAAGTCGTTTTCTGCAGACTTCGTACACAAAAACTTCCCGCGATCAATAAAGTGGGTTATGAGTTGGGTTATCCCAACAGATAAATGAATTTATAAATTTTATATTTATGTGGAAATCTAGTTTCGTTCTAAAGACCTGTCCACACAATTCTAAATTTTGGTGTTATACTATGTTATAAGTGAATAATGAGGAAACCATCTCCAATAGAAAACTATGTGCTAACTATAATCAATTGGCAGACACGCTCAAAGATTAAACATACCCTACATATTCTCTGCACTTGCCCAGCGCTGGCTCAAAAATTTTTCCTCCACTTAGACAACTGGTTCAACGACCTCGAAAAACTCTCGGAATCTTCGATTTACCGAATCCTAGGCTTAGTAAACAGCTCAAACTGGCTTAAATAAAGATAAGAAGAATTAACCTTTGGTATCACAATGTGCCTCATTGGCTTAAGTATGTCTCGTTTGAGACAGCCACACTAACCTAGCCTAACCTAACTACAACACTACATATAAACTATTATCTCTGTGACTGTCGGGACAAGTAAGAAACAAAAATTATGTATAAATCTATATTATAAGTTCCTTTTTATTTTCTTATAAATATTAATCACTTATCATATTTTCATGCTAATCACTGTCATTTGAGTAACAAACTTTATTTTTTAGAAGTTAATTTTTCAAGATCGATGCTGCAGTCAGGTGGTACTTTATAAATTGATCACTATGAGAACACACTTTTATGCATTTTTGTGTGACTGTCGGGACTTTTGATATGCTTCTATTCAAATGAATATAAAATTAAGACTAATCTTTTTTCCTTTTTTTTTAACCTTAATAGTTGATAAAACACTACTTCGATAAATGACTTAACCTTTTCTTTTAGTTACAAGAAAAGTCCTTAACTTTATCTCCTGTAAATATTTTTTACAGATAAATCTACCAATCCAGTATTGAATCTACTGAAAACGGTCACCCTGCTTGTTATGGTTAAATGTTACTTTTATTTATGTTGCTGGTCCCGACCAGAGATCTGCAACGGGTGATTCATAGTTTGAGTATTTTTATCGTATACCCATGATTTTGCTGTACTTATATTCATTCATACTCATAAAAATATTTATCATATTCATAAATCATACTCATTGGCCTGCTGCACAATGCTGGCATATTGTCTATGTCGCCAATAGTTCTAAAATAAATAGATATATATATTCGAATATAAATCCTTTTTTAAACCAATTACAAACGCTTGACATGTTTTTACTGATTGCCATCTATCTAAGCAGATAAAAGACTCACATTCTGTCACTTAATTTAAGCTTGATTTTTTTTCATAAGCAATAATTAAAATTGCATATCGTCGCTGCGCCTACAAAAACTGTTATGTGATTTTTGTTAATGTTTTTTTTTATTGCATATTTTATTAATACTATTCATTTTCTTTTAAACAGTAGTAAACATGAAATGTACATTGACACCATTTTAATTTCCTATTGGGTTGCATTATGTTTACTTTTTGCTTACAGTGGAACAAATATATAAAACACCGAATACTTTTCAATATCTTCAGAAAAAAAACTTTGACTTACGTTTACCAAAGCTTTAAAAGAATGCGTTCAATTTGGTTTTATTCACAATAAAGTGAATCAGTGAATAACGAAATAAGAATGCAAAATTGATTTATAAATAAAATGTTTAATTCACATTCATTTTTAAAAGAACTATTAATTATTTATTTCAATTATTTAGTTCGATATCCAGCATAACGAATAATTTTTTAATTCATTTGAATGATATTCACAAAGAATGCAATTCACAAAGAATTTTAGAATTTTCAATTTTTCTTTCTTTATTCATTACTCTTTTTTTATTCGTTATTCATTTTTTATTCATAATGTATTGGGGGTTGGAATTAATTTTAAAGGTTTTTTTTCGGTTTTTGAGCATTTATTTAGAAACAACGGTACAATGTATATTATTCAAAGTATTGTCCATCGTTAGCTACAACATTTTCCCATCTTTCTGGCAGCATATGGATTCCGCGCCGGAAGAACGATTCGTCTTTTGAGGCAATCCACAAATCGACCCATTTTTTGGTATCCTCGTAAGAAGTGAAGCGCTGCTCAGCCAAGCCATGCGTCATCGATCTGAATAGGTGGTAGTCGGAAGGGGCTATGTTTTTGGCTATAAGGCGGGTGGGGTAGCACATCTCAATTCAGCGCCTCCAACGTTTCCTTGACGGTTCTTGCAACATGTGGCCGTGCGTTGTTATGTTGAAAAACCACTTTGTCGTGTCTTTTGGCATATTCCGGCCGTTTAACCTTTAATGCTCGGCTCAATTGCATCAATTGTTGTTGGTAGCGTTCCCCAGTGATGGTTTCGTTAGGTTTTAGCAGCTCATAGTACACGACACCCTTCTGATCCCACCAAATACACAACATAAGCTTGGCGCCATGAATATTCGGCTTGGCCCTCGATGTTGATGCATGGCCGGGTGGTCCCCACGATTTTTTTCGCTTAGGATTATCGTAATGGATCCACTTTTCATCGCCAGTGACAATACGATGCAAAAAAACTCTTCCTTTTATGCCGTTGAAGCAGTTGTTCGCACATGCAAAATCGCCGTTCAACGTCTCTCGGCTTCAACTGGTACGGCACCCAATTTCCTTGCTTTTGAATCATTCCCATGGCCTTCAAGCGTTTGCCAACCGTTGATAAGTCGACTCCCAATGATTCTGACAATTCTTGAAGGGTTTGACACGGGTCTTCATCGAGCAAAGCCTCCAATTCCTCATCTTCAAACTTTTTCGGCTGGCCCGGACGCTCTTTGTCTTCCGTATCAAAATCACCACTTTTAAACCGACGGAACCAGTACTCACAAGTAGAAATCGATGGAGCATAGTCCCCGTAAGCCTCAGTAAGCGTGCGTTGTGCTTCAACCGCTTTTTTCTTCAAATGGAAGCACAAAAGTAAACCTTCCCGCAAATTGCGTTTTGTTGGAACGAAAGTCGACATGTTCACAGAGAAAAAATATATGTTGTTTACACTTCAGTGGAATGACACATACTGAAAAATGAAGCTTAGACAATGTGCTTTGAAATGAATATAGTCACAGGTGTGCCCGATGCGATCTATTGATAGTTACGCCATCTCTTAGAAAACCTTTAAAACTAATTCCAACCCCCAATATTTGTTATTCATTATTCATTTTTTATTCATTACTAATTTTTTTATTCATTATAAATTTGTTATTCATTTTTTATTTATTAATCACATGTTATTCATTATTCTTTTTTTATTCATTGCTAATTTTTTGATCATTTTTCGTTTTTTATACATTATTCATTTATTATTCATTATTCAGTTTTTATTCATTATTCACTTGTTATGCATTTTTTATTTATGGCTTAGGACTAAAACGAATAAAAAATGATTAAAAGATAACAAATAAATAATGAATAAAAAACTAATAATGAATAAAAAATTAATAAAAAAAAATTAATAATGTATAAAAAATGAATAATGAATAAAAAAGAGTAATGAATATCAAATGAATAATGAATAAAAAATTAATAATTAATAAAAACTTAATAATGAATAACAAAAGAATAATGAATAAAAAATTAACAGCGAATAAAAATTAATAATGAATAAAAAAAAATAATTGAAAATTCTGAAATTCTTTGTGTATTGCATACTTTGTGAATAGCATTCAAATGAATAAAAAAATTAATTCATTATTAACGAATTTAATAACGCAAATGAATAATTGAAATAAATAGTTTAACATTTTTTTAAAAATGAATTTGAATTAAAAATTTTATTTTTAAATCAATTTATTTAGTGAATGCATTCTTATGTAGTTATTCAGTTGAACTTAAAATTCTGAATATGAATGCCGTTTTTACAGCTCTGATGTGATGTAAAAAGCTCTGATCACTGGGTAATGTAAAAAAAGTCAAAGTGAACATGCGTGAGATACTATTCGTTTACTTATACTCTATACTAATAAAAAAAATACCTAATATTTACATTTTTAATGTTATCGGCAAAAACTTACATAGCACACATTAAATTATTACACCCAATTTGAGTTGTTTTGCCATACTGTAGAGCGCATGCCATATTACTTGTCTGCAACGCTTTCAGATAACTTTTGAGTCGAATATCACAAGTTTTTTTTATCTCTCTAGACTGTTCAGTAATTCCCCGAAAAATTCTAGCGCAGCTACTCAAGTGATTTGGAAATTTTCGATGACTCTAAGTACTTTATGAGTATCAGCGAGTCATTGAGCAAATTGAGCATAATTATTAAATATTAAGAGTGGAGAAGGTATGAGCAAGGCAGAGTTATGAGGTAGGGCCGACTCGGAGAGAAAAGACGTAGAAAGCAGATAAAAGCGAGCTAGTTGTCAAAATCAGCTGGTTATCTCGAGTTTCTTTGTGTTTATTATTCGCAGTTGATTTTAGGTTGGATTTTTGTTTTTTGGTTTTTTGCAAATTGAACACTTTCTCAGCATTTTATAGCTTTATTTACACTGTTGTTATAATATTTTCACTCAAATTAACGCAAATTTAACACACGTGACCTCACTGTTTACAATTTGAAAGCATAATATTTTTATTTCATTTGACTTTTCTACGAACTTTTGACAACTATTCAAACAACTAACAATTTGAGAGTTATGGTCACTAAGAAAGAGAGCACATTCAGCCCTAATACCACCTTGTCTAGTTTAACCATGGGTATCAGTAGCATGTGTTCAGGGTTGAATATTTACTTACACTTATTTTTTGTAAGTATACTGTGAATGGTAAAAAAGCGACTCATTGCAGATCTCTGGTCCAGACGTTGTTATTCAAAAACAATTTTTTTAGTTCACACTTTAGTGCATGGAAAGCGTTACTTGAATCAAATAAAAAATAAATATCATAAAAACGCGATTACATTCTTTTGCAACTTTATGAATTTTATCCTAATTTTTTTTTTTAATATAATACATTTTTGTTTACATAAATTTTCATCAAAAAATAATTTTTTTCAATTTAAAAATTGGAAATTTTTACTATTTTCAATTATTCATTCTAAAATGGTTCATTGTTCCCTTTCTGCAAAAGCATCAGTATCTGCTGATCAGTGTCTGCTAAGCACTTAGAAAGCTCTTCACGCTGCAAGCTAAACGTTTCACGTTGCAGATTCATAACGTGATAGTCATATAAACTACGCTCATATATACGCGCATACGTGACATTTAACCTCAAACCAAAAGGAAACAAGCAACAACAATAGCAATAAACTCACGAAGTAAACGGCGGTAAGGACAAAACTTTTCCCAAAAGCATTTATCTGCAAAAAAATGTCGCGTGAAACCAAAACAAGAGTCAGCATAAATTTTGTGGTCAAAAAGTTTTAGCAAC
The DNA here is from genome assembly GCA_963920525.1 of Dichetophora obliterata. NCBI lineage: Eukaryota > Metazoa > Arthropoda > Insecta > Diptera > Sciomyzidae > Dichetophora > Dichetophora obliterata. The sequence goes on from OY986437.1 coordinate 105,127,803, forward strand.
GATTATGTAGAGTAATCAGTAGACAACAATGACTACAACAACAACTGCAGCAACTTAAGAAATAAAAAAGAAGTTTAAAAAAGCTATGCGGCACGATGATTAAAAGTTGAGTTCATTATTTTTGTTATCATATGGCTCCACATTTTGCCCACCAACATCTTACGCCTCATTAGTAGATGCCAAGTTTTGTTTGTCTTTATTTTGTTTGATTGTTTTTGTTTTGGACTTTCGTTGTGTGCATAAAATGCAAATTTGTCAAATATGACACTATCTACCCTTGTTGATAATTTAGTAGATGTCAGCTTTTAATGATGGTGCCACACCTACTAAGTAGTTTGAGATTTATTCTGTGGTCAGTAAACAGTAGAAATGCTGAGAGCAGCAAGTTAAAACAAGTGCAAAAACAATAAATAATGCCAGACACAACAGCCATGGCAAAATTATCGATTTAAGTAAAAAAAATTAACTTCATTACATTTTGTAATTACTTCTACTTCGCCAGAACCGAACTTTTGACTTTCATATTTTTCATACTTTTTCGCCACGACTGTATAATTTGAAAACTTTTGATCCGCACTGAATGCAAGAATGCCACACGTAGGGTAATTGTTGGGTTTTTTTATTTCAAAAGTTACAATATTATATCCGCAAATTTTCTTCTGGCTGACTATAAAAAAAAACTTCAAAGATCTGTATGACTTTCATTCACTAAAAACAAATTATATTTATTTTAACTGTTAATTGTAACAATTAAAGCAGATGAACCTTGTGCATAAGGAAAAAAGAACACCATTGCAACATTTCAAATATTTAAAAGAAAAATATAATGCAGTCGTTTGTTTAAATAAATAAAAAAAATTTAATTAACAAATTAAGAAATCATTTGCACTTAAAAGTTGTCAATTAACTTTTACAGCAACCGTTGTAACAGTAATATTGACTTTATCAAATGGTCGACCTGAATACATTTGTGCAGTAACACTGTAAGAGAAATACAAGAAATGTCCATATCCCTTTTGAAAATTCAAAAGCCGTTTCCAGCACCAAATCTTATTTATAATACATTGTGAAATATATTACAAAAAATTAGATTTACAGATCGATGACGCTATGAACATGTGCAAATCGTAATTTATGGTAATTAATTTAAAGAAAAAACGTATAGCAGTGAGTGGACTGCCGACCGAAACGAAAACATATATGTCCCTTAATATTAGTATTCCCTGGAAGACGTTCTCCTGTCACGTACCGCACAATAGAATTTTCATGCTAATCGGAAAAAATTTTATATTTTCACCCCCTCAACCTTTGATTATTTCTTTCAACATATTTTTTATTCAGATAGCATTTTTATTTTATAGCAACACCAAACTATATTATTACATTAAAATCGAATATTGTTGATATAAAAATAAAATACAGGCAGCACTATTGAATGAAAAATAATCCTCAAAAAGGATATTTAATTTTTTCTTTCAATGTATATGTAGAGCTGTAGCTAAAATAAAATAAATTTATTTTTTTTATATATGATATTTTGTTTGATGGATCTTGAATTCTCTTTTAATGCCTGCATTTGAGATCTTGCTACAAGAAAAACAGAAAACATAGCCAAGCAAAGTGCAGTTTATTTTCTGCCACCGATTCGGTTTATCCGTTCGTCCGGTTCATCATTAATGCACATTATTTTCATCTTTTATCACTTCATTATATTTTAAATTATGGGTTTTAATATAAAAAACAAAGTAAAACATAAACAAAAATATAAATTAAACTTATTGAAATAATTAATATACACTTAAAATACATAATAATGCGCACATACATAAAATTTGTATTTACATACATTTCATTGAATTTCATTTACGTTATTTTCACTGTTTGCATCATTAATCATTGCATTATATTTTTAAAAAAGTTTCTACAGGCTTATGGTAGCTGAATAAGAAACAAAAAATGATGGACGATGCAGTCCCACTCATGGTAAAATTATTTTTAGGTAGCCTTGACAACTACTTATTTTCTCACGAGCTGCAATTTCAAACAAAAGAAAACAATATAAAGTGCGTGTGTCACACACATTGGCAGACATAATTTGTTTTCTTTCGCTTGACATTCGATGGTCGGAACACGAAATGTCACTCCTACCTATTACTTATTATACCATGTTCCATGTCCCAGTCAGAGAATATGCTGGCGATATTTATAAAACTACAAATATTTTTATGTTGGTCATGAAACATCAATAAATAACACTTATACTCCGTTTCTCAACAACAAATGGCTTGCCTCTCCATAACAATATATTAATCGTATTAGTTATTATAGAAAAGACGTGTGTTTAACTTAAGGGCCCATTTAAGTTTCTCGACGAACAAAAATTAAATGTTTTCACATTTTTCGTCTGTCAATAAATTTAGTAAATTTTAAGTCAATTAAATAAAAATTTCTACCAAATTGTATGCACTTATTAAGCAAATACAATTGGTACTTTTAGTCATTCGATTTTTATTTTAGAGAAATATTTTTTATGTTATAGCTTTAAAGAATTGCTTTAAGTCACAAACCGAATTTTCTTTCAACTACCATTTTGGTTAATATCCACATTTTTCTAAAATCTTCGATTAAAAACTCAAAAAGTTTCATTAGAACCTAAAATATTTTTTTATTTTATTTGAACAAGCTCTATTGCGGACTCCTGCTATATTAGATAATATTTGCTATCCATAAACTCAAAATTTTCATTAAAAGTTATATAGTTATTATTAAAAAGAAAATTACCTCAAATAAACAGTCGCTTTAAAATGAAACTTTAAATATAGGATTTTTTCCGCTTAAAAAACTTAATTTGGTCCTTTATACAGCACAATTATATTGCAGCGAAAATTAACAGAACACTTTAAAAAACATAAAACATAAATTACTACATATTTTAGTACTTTTCATAAATTATTCTCTTAAGCTACTCCTATTTGCTTCTTTTCTGTTTTTAAACACAGCGCAACACCGGATTTGCCCAAAAAGATTGAAGCTTGTTCGAAGGAATCTTCTTTCGTTCGCCCTAAATTACTGTTTACACCGGGCAAACATCGTTCGCGATAAATTAATAGCGAACACTGTTCGTTCGGGCAAAGTGTTTAAACCGAGGCGGTCTAAACGCACAGTTAAAATGCTGCCAAGTTTCAAGCATTTTTTATCAAAACGAACATAGTTGGCAAATCTAAATAACTATTCATTTTCCTATTTTGACGTTTCACCGCTCAATGGGTGTTGTGGTATTGTTGTTTGCTTTTGTTATTGTTCTTAAAACAGCTGTTTCAAGACTGTGATGACAAATTGATATAAAGTTGAACTAACGTTGTTTTACTGAGGTTTGATCTGATCAAGCGCCACGGGAATGCAGCTAATGTTTCGCAGCGGAGCAAAGGGAGGGGAAAGAACGATGCGTCAGCAGAGTAATGGTCCAGTTAGCCTCGCATGGCACAGCTGCGCATGCAACGCAGATAAGCAGCTAGCACACAGCTAAATAAATGGTGATTATGCAAAGCATAGTCACATGGTTAAAATAAAACAATAAAAAAGAAGAATACAACGATTTTATTTTAATAAATTAACCGCACTTGATCAAACAATTTTACAACTTCACATCTGTTTTGCCAAAACGTCAAATACATAGAAGAATACACAGATATCAAAATGAAATAGATCTTCCATGTTTATCTATGTAGTCAGAGATGCATTTCTGTTTTTATCTGAGCATTGCCATGCGTTGCCATGTTGTGCATAATCAGATACACACCAATCCTATTGTACAGATTTCGATGTGACGCTTGTTAAGCCATGCACTGCTATGCCATGCGAGGCTAACTGGACCATAACTTGTTGATGGTTGCTTACTTATGTTTTCTTAGTTTCCTATCTTGTTATCATTGCTGTCTGTATTGATGACGAGAGTTACTCGGAAAAATACAAAGACGCAAACCAAAGATTTACCCTCTACCAAAATCGTTCAACGCGCCTAAAGAAGCTTTCACTTCAAAAAATTGTTTTTATAATGTGTTCTTTATAGTTTCTAGAATATACATACATGTTTTTAAATCGACATCAAGAAAAAAAGAGAATCTATAACGGTTTTCCTTAGCCTATGTCTAAACTACCTACGAGGAAAAAACTAAAGCGATTTCTACGAAATTAGTTTTTTTAAAAAAGTCAAGCGGTTCAACGGTTCAAGGGATAAGCATCCCCCCTTAATTCAAGCAACTATTTCTTTATTTTAGATCTATCATTTGCGAAAATTTATAATATTTTTTAACTTTTTATTCCAACTTTCACCATAATTAAAAAAAAAACACCCGGGGATCGTGTGTAGGGAAGATGCCGAATTAATGATCCATAATTTAAAATTATATTTATTTGTTTGTTTCAGATACGAGAGAAAGGCCACATCCATCAAACCGTTTTGTATGTCTTTTTTCAATGCTAATTTCAGCGCCCTTTATAAAAAAGCCAGAAAATTGTTGAAAATAAAAAAAATGTATTATGTGTTTTTTATAGAAAAAAACCTGTAAAAATTAAAAAAAAAAAATATAAATTCTTGTATCTAAGAAAAATGTTTGCAAAACGCTGCTTTTTTTCTTGTTACACATATATATAAATCGAAATTAGTTGCTATAAAAATACTGCTACTGAATTTAAAAATTGCAATTGTAATTTTATGTCATCTATTACAAAAAATCATTTTTGCAGCTATGTGGCGTTATTGACTATAGACTTATATTTATATTTAATTTATTTGAAAAACTTTTTTTATATTATTTTTTAAAACTCACAATTTTTAGTACACATATTTTAATTCTAACTAATGAATTTTAATATATAAATATTTTTTATCTTTGACTTTTTTGAATTATAAATAATGAAAAAAACTTAACGTAAAGCAAAAAAGTAAAACAAATGAGTTCACGGTAAGATTTTCGATGGTATATAGCAACGGTGGGCAAATGCAGCTCTTTGTTAAGTAAAGTGAGGCTATTTTTTTATTGTAATATATAAAAAAAAAAAAATTAAAAATTGTATATACCTCAGTAAAATAATTATATGTGCAACATTACAAATGCAATTCTAAGCCAACATAACTTCATTTGTTCTTATATTATTTTTTTTATTGAAATAGTATTAAGGACTTATTTGTAAAACAAGATGTAGCTTATTAACCCTTCTGCATCCCTTGGATATGTGCCCTTCCTATGATCCTTTGGGTCAATATGACCCAATATTAAAATGTAAACAAAATTTCATATTTAATATAAGAAATTTATTTGTTTTGTTGTTTTTTTATTTAGTATAATAAAAAATAATGAAAACTAAAATAAATAAGCCCTTCCTGAGCAATTATTAAAAAAAAAATATAAATATAATAAAATTAAATTTTAAATTCAGCCTTTTTTTTTTTTGAAAAATAATAAAATAATAATTATATTTTTAATACTAATGTATACAAATTTAAGAATTTTTGTGACAATTTATACACAATGTTACCATGTGCTCTTTGCAAATAAATTTTTTACAAGTATCACATTTAGTGGAATACTTATTTGAATTCCTTCCATGTTGACAAAAGAAACACCGCTGTCGTTTATTTGGTAAATTACTGGACTATGGTGTATTTGTAGTATTTTGTTTAGAACATTGCGAGGCACCTGTGAGATCATTTTGTTGCTGAATATTATTAACAAGATTTCTTGCTGATGGTCCATGTGGCAAAACCTTTCTTCGCAAAATATGCTCATTTATTAGCTGATCTGCAAGTTCTACTAGATAAAGCCTGCGTCTGAAGTTTTTATTGAAATTCCAGGCAGGATTCATTTCAGTCCATATGACGTAGGAGTTATATGCTGATACATCTATCATATTTGAAAATAATGCAACAGGCCATCGCTTAGTCATGCGCTTACATGTGTAATTAGCAACTAGTTGGTCAAGCGCATCAACTACAGCTTTCGTTTGGTTGTAATGATGTATTATTTCAGGTTTTTTTTGTTCATCGTCTCTTACATCGGCTGAATGATGAAGAGAACTTAAGAGGAGAACGTATTTATTTTTTTTTGGAACATAGGTTGCTATAGTTATATCATTTGAAAACAAAAAATCAGAGTGCAATACGGGCTTTTTTTTCATATCAAGAATTTTTGGTGGCAAAAAAGTTTTATTTTTACGGACAGTGCCAACTAATGTAATATTCCGACAAAGTAGTTGAATGGCAAGATTGTATGTAGTAAAAAAATTATCACATGTGATTGTGCATCCCTTTGGGAGAGGGTCTGATAATGTTAGCACCACTCTCTCACCTAAATTAAAAATATGGAAATATAATAAATGTAATACGAAGTACAAAAGTCTCACCTTGATTTTTTTCTGGCTGTGTATTTCTTGCTCTGCCTGTGTACACTTCCATATTCCAGGCATATTTAGTTGTAGAATCGCAAAGTGCCCAAATTTTTATGCCATATCTGGCGGGCTTTGATGGAATATATTGCCGGAAACTGCACCGACCTCGAAATGGAGCCAATTGTTCATCTACAGTAACATTTTCATGTGGATTGTAAAAAATTTTGAGCTGATTACTCCACTTGTCCCAAACGTTTCGTATCGGTGCAAGTTTGTCACGAATTCTTCTTTCTTCTCTATCTTCAGAGCTGTCAAACCGTAGGCACTTTGATATGCTCGCAAATCGCTTGAGACTCATTGTTGCTCGAAAAATAGGTCTTCTGTTTTTTTCATTCCACAAGCTAGTGAGATTTTCTCCATGAGATTTATAAACTCCTGCCATTATTTGTAATCCAACATATGCATCAAGCTCTATCATATCAATGTTTTGCCAATTATTTCCATATAATTCTACACCTTTTTGATTTGTCATTTGAATCAGAATATTTTTTATATTCGGTGATATAAACAAATCGAACGAAGACTTTATATCTGTAACCATAGGTGTTGCTGTTTTGGTAGGTCCAGGCTTATTCAATAAAATTTGATTTTTTGGTAACCTGCCTGTTTGAAGTGGTGGCTGTTCTTTCCAAACTACACTTTTGTCCTTAGATAAATATGTAACGGAAGTGCTGTGATCTATTTCTACTGCGTCTTCCAACTCCACGCTTTCAACGCTATTTTTTGACGATGAATATGATTCGTCCTCTCCATCGCTGTTGGATGAAAAAATGTCGTCTTCATCACTATCATCAAAAATGTCATCATCTTCGTCATTCATTATTTGTTGCAACTGAAGATCACTAAGAATTTGAAGCAATTTCATCATGGAACAATCATATATTAGAAATATTATTTTACAATACTTACTTTTCTTCTTTGTGCCATTATGTAAAAATACTCAATTATGATGAATTAGAAAAAAAAATATACGTATGATCGCTGATCACCAAAAATTAAACTGAACTCATTGAAAGAAAATATTCTAATGAGACAAAAGTTCTAGCATCATCATAGCGAAATATTTTTTTTTCATATACAAAACGGGGAATCACCGAACTGCAATTTGAATGAACTCTTTTGTGTACAATGTGTTTGTGTCAATGCGTTACCATATCATCATAATACAAATTTCAAAAGATACCTTTGCGGGATTCTCCAAATCCCACCTACAGTTGAAGAATAATAAAATTTTGAATGAAAAAATATTCAATGAAAGCGATTTTATTGATTCTTTGACTCAAAAAATGATTGATCGATGATTTTGAATGAAGATGAACTCAATTCAATGATATTCAATAGGAAAGAAATGGTAAAGTGGGATTAAACTTACAATATCGCTAGTTGGGTCATATTGACCCAAAGGATATTAAATGTGTGTAAATCGTGTTTTGACATGTGGAGGGGGGAGGAAAAATTTAAATTTTATTATTTTCTTTTAAAAGCATAATTTTCGCCACTCTAATGGACAAATTAAAGTTTCACGTTCATATCTTATAACTAAAGGGAAAAGTTTTGCGTTTGAAAATCAAAATTGGGTCAAATTGACCCAAGGAATGCAGAAGGGTTAAAAAAAGTTATTATTAAAAAAATTATAAAGTATTTAAAAAGTTTATAGAAAATATTTATATGTGTAAAACCTATTTTTATTGATTTTATGGAATAAAATAGAAATATATAGATTTTATAAAAGAATATGTCTTCCTTTCTTATATATGACTTAGCTTAGCGTGAAAGGAATGAAGTACATCAACGATCTGAGGATGTAGCCGTAGATTTTCTGCCATTCATCTTAAAGCACTGTTTTCAGATGCTTCATCGACTCGAACTAGTGCCCGTTTTCATAACCTTGGGCCAAAAGAATGCACCATAATTTTTATATAAGATTGAAGTCATGACTAACAGCAGTAGTGGGATTCTGTAAATGTTTCGCAACTTCCGATCGTAATCGCAATTTGCGACTTTTTTCGGTTGTCATACCGAAAACGGTATTCACTAACTTGTACTTTGCGACAAAATTCGGTCGAAAAATTTTACGAATTTAAGTGAAAAAAGTGGCAATACTACCTATTTATCGTTGATAAATGTCAAATTTAATAACAACTTTAAATTAAATTTAAATTGAAATATAAATTCAAAATGGTTAAAGCGGCTAGACCTTTTTTGGAGCAACATTTAAAAATGCTGGATTATTTTCAGCAAAATTAAGGTCTTGCGGAAGGTAAGTTCTGCTCGCTGCATGGCCGTGCAGAAACGAAAAAAAAGTGGCAGGTGTTGGCGGAGATTTTGAACGGGGTCCAAGATGCAGTTAAAACAGCTACATAATGGCAAATAGTAAATTATTTTATTGTTAATTATATTGCAGCAAGCAGATTATTATCAGAAAGCAAACATTTATTTACATCGCTTTTATATTAAAACATTTTTATGTAATTATTCTTATATTTTAGATGATTGCAGAATCACTTAAAACACAAGCAAAGGCGAACAAAACGCAAGCAAATGCTGCATTTGAACGTTTAGTGGGTACATATGATAAAATTGGCTGTAATGAATTGAAGATAATTTTCATACTTATTTTTAAAATGTATCTTTTTTAACACTGTTATCGATATTATTATTTCAAGCCTTACATTATTAAATTCATTTTTCTTTAATCCTTTTAATTTTAATTGTTGTTCTTAACACTGTCCCTTTCTTATATGAATGTTTGTTTTCTTGATATACTTTAAGTACTAGTTTTTAATTCAATGAAATGTAAATCCTTTGTAAATACTTTTGTTAGATTACACTGCGCGCTTTTTGTACCCTTTTTTCTCTTTAACGGTTTTAACTTAATTTTGGCATAAGGATTCGTGGTGACATTCGTTTATCCATTTGACCGAAAATTTTTGTTTTAAAAATTCATAGCTCAGAATCCAAAAATAATTAAGATATGTACTCATTTTCATGTTGATAACTTTTGAACGACTAGGATTTTCATTTTGTTTTCTTCAGAAAAGTTTTTTCTATTGTTCAGGCCAACAACTTTGCAGAACAAATAAATGTGAAAAAATCTTTTGAAATAATTTCAAATTGCTCATACGCCATGCGGATATAATTTTTTCCACTGCAACTTACTGCTGGACTTTTTGTAAGGCTTTCTTGATGCGATGATTTCATTTTAATTGGTTCAGTAAAGTTGGTGGCCAAAATAATAGAAAACTTTTCTGAAGAAACCAAAGTGAAAATCCTAATCGTTGAAGAGTTATCTAAATGAAAATTAATGTATATCTTAAGTAATTTTTGACTCTTAGCTATAAATCCTTAAAACAAATATTTTGCTCTAAAATGTTTGATAAAGCTGCGAAACAAATGTCACCACGAGATTCCTCATACCAAATTAAGAGAAAAACGTTGAAATTATAATAAACACAAAAACGTGCCGCTCAGTGCTTATACGTTACTTGAAGATTTACATGTAATACAAACTTTTTTTGAAGAAATAAACAAATTGATCAACAAGATTCCGTGTGGTATGACTAATTTTAATTTAATATTAATTTCCATATTCAACATTTTTTTATAAATGTTTTTTAAGTCAACGATGCTGAAATAATGCGTTTTTGAATGTATATTTTTTGTAAAAGTTGAATCTGCGAGGCACTGTTTGTATTTGATTGGAGTGAGTTTACTGGTTTCTCTAATGTAACTGTTCTTAAAAGTATGTTATGCAGAACAGTGCATGCATTTACAATCCTCCCTCCAAAACCCTTTGTTGAGATAGACATCTCCATGTTCCTTTAAGAAATCCAAAAAGCCTTTCTACGCAGTTTATAGACTTGCAAAGGTCTTCAATATATCCAAAAGGCTTCGATATAATTATATATAAAACTTTGCCGATTCTTTAGGCTGGTTCGGAAGTTCATTCGGTTCATTCATCGGTTCAAGAAATATGTTCAATGCAGTTTATTTTAAATAATTTTAATTGAAAAAAAACTAGTGGATGTTTTCGGTTCACTTTTCGTCAACAAAATATTCGTCGCAAGTTGTGCGATTCGTTTGCGACAAACTTCCGATAATTTCACCGACAAAATCGGAAAAAAGTAATTACTGAATACCACTTTCCGAAAATTATCGCAAATATAACTTTGCGACACCGAATATCGGCCGAAATGTGTTACAGAATTCCACTACAGGTCACTACAGTTCGAGTATATTTCAGATTTATTGAAAGTCATTTGTGGCTCGGGAAGAGTTTGTTGGTACGTTGTCCTGCTGAACAGTCCAGTTATCCTGGTATTTATAGCATGTGAACTCAATAAATACATCATCTTATAACTCAGTATACATTTGTGCATTCGATTTGCACGAAATACGATACAGGGGAGACTTTCAAAGTATCTTAAAGCGGATGAAAGCATCAATGATCCCCGCCCATGGTTGCACGTATACCTAACTTGTCGTGGCTATCGCAAATTGTGCCGGTATTTCTGGCAACCGTTGGGCCCGTCAAGGTTCAACCTATTCTCAGCACTTAATCTGACATTCCTAAATTCTTTCTCGCAAAATTTGTATTTTTTGGCATATGCTAGACTGGTCACAATGTATTATGGTAGAAGCCTGGGTTTTGAGAAGGGCGATTCATAACTGAGGTTGGCATTTTCATCCAAAATTTGTTGGATTCTGCTTCTAGTAACCCTTAGATCTGTAATGCGCAGCAATTTCACCACAACTCATCCCTTTCTCCACAGCAAGACGTCGAACTCGTCTTTTGTGCTGTTGGTCAAATACGAAGTTTCTTTCACTATACTTGATTATAGCATATTTGCCTGGGTCTTTTAAAAAATTTGTTGTGGTGTTGCCGTGACGATTTGTCATAGCAGCTATAGCACTTACTTTTATACCGGCTTCATTTAAGCCTTTTATATTTCAACGATCTTCTTCAGACAAAGTGGTTTCACCTGTCATTTTTATTTGAAAAATAAAATAACTCTAAAATGTGGTCATATTTTGTTCCAAAAATGTATTACCGTTATGTTTATGGTTTTTCAACAAAAACGCAAAAAAAGCAATTGTGCACATATAAATATTTTCTGTTGAACACGCGATATTTCACACTATTTTCGATTAACGGTACTCAAGCGCTTCGGAAGCGAATTTCATCTGGGGGGGCAGTACAAATGGGGGGGCAGTACAAATGGTGGTGCAAAAAAAGTTCACCAAAATTTCTTCACATGAAACATGAAGAAGAGAGAAAGAAGAGGAAAATATATAATACAAAAATATTATCGTTGTAAAAAAACTGATATTTTGAATAAATTTTCCTTTTAAATTGTTTATCTAGCTAAAAAAGTGCGGGGGCAACTGCCCCCTTGACCCCCGCTTCCGACGCCAATGACGGTACTACGAATACGAGGAAGAGAAGAATTCTCTGTTCGACTAATAAACTCTATCCTTTAAAAATTTTTTGGCGAAATAAAAAAAAAATATATTGTTATAAACAAGAGAGAAAAAATTAAAAATATTTGTGCACATATAAATATTTTACTGAGGTATCTCGTCAAATTCCATGGAATTTCATGTTGTTCCATAGCTCGGTTCTGTAACTTTTCTCACCGCAGCTCTCACCAGATTTTCTCACTTTATCGTCAGTGTGACGTCATTTTTACTTGCACTGTTTCTATAATAAAATGGATAAATCGGTGACTTTTATTCGAATCTCCGAATTATATTTTCGAAGGAATTCGATAGCCGAAGTATTTCTGTAAACTTAAATATGCGAGTCGAATCGAGTAAGTTATCAATATGTTTTTACTTGGTGAGAAAAAGATTTGCTTGTTGTGAGTTATTTTGCTGTAGCACCTGGAATGTTGGCATTTCAAAAAAATTTAAAGAAGAAAAATTCGGTTAATCTCTAACTAAAACTATAAGATCTTCACAATAATGTAACTTAGTTGCGGTTTTGCAAAAATGAGCCGTAAATTATTTTGAAAAATAACAAAAATTTGGTGAACCATGGTTTAAAAGACATATTAAAATAAAGGCAGTACAAATAAAGCACAATGTATTATTGTTGATTTTTTAGTTAATTAGTTATTGAAAGCAGGACAGATATAATTGTACACAAAGCTCTCTGCCATTTGTTTTACTTTCATGTGTTCCCTCTCGATTGTATACATCTTTCATAACGGACCACGATTTACTCGCTTATCAGAAGCACTAGTTTTCGCGAAAGTGAATATTTTGGAATGAAATACTGTGACGTCAGAAAAAGTGACTATTTGTCGCATTAGATGCAGAACGAGCTACCACTTTGTTCTTTAAATTCAAATTCCATGGAATTCGACGATGTAGCTCTATCGTTTTTCGAAGTACTTGATAATGTGAATCCTGCTTTTCTTAGATGTAAATTCTCTTTAACTATAGTGTACTTTTTCTCAATGATGACATTGCAAGGAAAGCTCAGATTAGAAAGCAGTCTGACAAAAGTTGAGCTAGATGCCAAAGTCATCTCTTCGAATTGTAGTGCTCCTAGTTTTTGTTGTTGTGAATGACTTTAACGTATATAGAAAAAAAATTTAAGCTATTGGCCACAGATTTGTTTTAAATCTCGTTTTGTTTCAAAACTTAAAATGACTTATTTCTATTTGTTACTAGCTGAAACCCGGCGCGTTGCTGCCACGCTCTCTTGCATGTGTAAATTGAGGTCGAATACTGAATTCCGACACTGTGTGACCTATAACTCCAAAGCAATTCGATATCGCAAATAAGAGGTCCCTTGGCAAACGCTGTTAAAATTTAGTCAATGAAATGGCATGTGTACATTTAGGTTGAATACTGAGTTCCGACGCTGTACGACAAATAACTCAGAAGCTGTTAGAAGCTGAAGCAGAAGATATCGCAAATTTGGGTTGTATGGGATGTGGCACTCTCCCTTGTCCAACGCCCAAAAAATGTTACCAATAAAAATGCATGTGTAAATTCTGATCGAATACTGAATTCCGACGCTGTGTGACCTATAATTCCAAAGCTAATCGATAGCACAAATCTGGGTTGTATGGGAGATGGCAGTCCCCCTTTTCCTACGCCCATAAAATGTTATTAATAAAACTGTATGTATGAATTGAGGTCGAATACTGAACTCTGACGCGGTGTTACCCATAACTTTAAAGCTATTCGATTTTGCATGTTTGGGTTGTACTTGTCCAACGCTATAAAATGTTTTTAATAAAATGATGTATAAATTTAGGTTAATTACTGAACCTAACTTCAAAGTGACTTATAACTTCAAAGCTATTCGATAGCACAAACATTGGTTGTATGGGGGAGGTGAAACTCCACCTTTTCCAAAGCCCATAAAATGTCATAATGAAACTGCATGCATAAATTGATGTCGAATACTGAATTCCAATGCTGTGTGACCTGTAACTCCAAAACTATTCGATATCACAAGTTTTGGTTGTATCGAAGGTTCCACTCCCCCCTGTTTAGCTCCCATAAAATGTCATCAGTGGAACGACATGTGTAAATTGTGGTTGAATATCGAATTTCGAGGCTGTGCGACCCATAACTCCAAAGCAATTTGATATCGGGAATTTTTCATATATATGTGGATGGTAAAAGGGGGTGTGGAAATTTTTTTCTTAAACCATCTCGTACTTGAAACAAATCCACTGCCAAAATTTTAGCTCGATCGGGCCAGTAATTTCAAAGTCTCTTTATCTTTTCTTGAAAGTAGGCGTGGCTATAATGGGACCACACCCATTTTAAGTATAGTTACCGATAGTTATCATCAAACTTAATTACCAAATTTTAGTTTAATACGATAAAAACTGTCTTAAATATAGCATTTTTATTTATTTGTGGGCGGTAAAAGGGGGTGTGGCAAATTTAAATATGCCTTTATTGTTCGCGTAAGTGCAAGCAATAAGTTGGCAAAGTTTTATCGCAATGGGATGAACGGTATTGCAGCGCATCGGTATTGCATAGCGAACGAACAAACAAACAAACAAACCATTCATTTTTATATATTACATTTTTTATATGTTTGTGGGCGGTAAAAAGGGGTGTGGCAATTTTTTTCTTAAACCATCTCGTACTCGAAACAAATCCACTGCCAAAATGTTAGCTCGATCGGACCAGTAATTTCGAAGTCTCTTTATCTTTTCTTAAAAGTAGGCGTAGCTATAGTGGGACCACGCCCATTTTAAGTATAGTTACCGATAATTATCATACAAACTTAATTACCAAATTTTAGTTTAATACGATAAAAACTGTCTTAAATATAGCATTTTTATTGATTTGTGGGCAGTAAAAGGGGTGTGGCAAATTTTAAATATGCCAATATTGTTTGCTTAACTGCAAACAATAAGTTGACAAAGTTTTATCGCAATCGGATGAACGGTATTGCAGCGCGTAGCGAACGGACAAACAAAAAAACAAACATTCATTTTTATTTATTAGATTAGTGTGCAGATACAAATGTTATGTACATCATTAATATTAATTTGTTTTTTTTTTTTTTTTAATAATACCTTATATTATATTAAAATTATTTTTGGTTTGCTATTTATTTGAAGTACGTTGTAGCTCTTTGGAAGGTTTTAAAAATCTTAATGTGGCTCTTAATGGCCTCACTCGTGCCCACCCCTGGTACATAGTAAATACATAAAATCAAGAATCATACAATCCAAATATTTTTAAGAATGAATTAAAACTTGCCTTAGTTGAAAGAATAAATGGACAAAAAGAACTGAATAGCAGAGAGGGGATGGGCGGGAGCTCAAGGAATAGAAAATATTAATACTGAAAATGAGTTTTATAAATATAGATGGTCAATGGTATGGAAATAGCTATTAAGACCCATAACTTTTGATTGTAAAGCGATTTTGGGGTAATTTTTTCAAATAAATTATGTTTCAAGTCTGCTTATTTTATAAAACAATATGGAAAAAAATAAATAAATTTAATCAAAATTTATTTAATTTTACTCAAAATCAAATATCGTTGTTTATAAGACAAAAACCGTTTTACAGCTGTTGCTCAAAACTGGAACAATTTTTGCTACTGAATGTTATGTCTGAATGAAATGCAGCCAGAAATACATGTTTTTTAAACAAGAATTATTTGAGTCATATTTTAAGTAAAAAGTGGAACCCTCCCAATCCCAATTTTTAATTTTTGAACTATGCCCTTCCTTTTACAAAAAGCCAATATTTTACTTGGGGGTTTCACATCTTATAAAGACTACATTAACCCCAATTACGATAATGTCACTTTTGAGTCTAAAAAAATGGGAAATAGTACTTTTACGACATATGGCTTGGAAGTTATGTCTACCAAAAATATATGGAATTTCGACTTATGTTTGTTTGGGAATATGCCCCTCTATAATGATATAACCTTATATGAAAAATTTAATTTTTGTCATTATATAAGAAGTGGCACAGTCCCAAAATTTAAAATTGGGATTATGCCACTTAGGGCTATATCACGACAGCGTAAAAAGTCACCTCCTTGCACCTTGTTTTGAAAAAGAAATTAAAAGACAAATTGAAAAAAATATTAATGATATATATTCTAAAACAGCGGAAGTATTTGCAGTGCTAGTTAAAATCCTGATTTCATAACGGTTGTTTCTCATTCTCAGTTAGGTAACGATTTTTTATGAAAATTTCTATAAACTATTTAGATAAGATATGTGAATGGTTGCAGTCAAAACAATTTTTTGTCATTTTTTAAAATAAAATTGACGAAAAATTCCAATAATAAAAAGTATTACAATAAGTAGATTTGCGTCAATTAAAAAGGGGTATGACTAAAAGTAAGTATGTACTTGTGTAACAATCTAATTTAGGATGCATACAATGTATGTACAAAACTTGAGCAAATCCGTCCACCCGTTTAGATTTGTATTCCGATTAAAGAAACAAACAGAAAATGAGTTTTATTAATGAAGATAAACAAAACCAAATATGCATTTATTTTATTGATTGATTGTGTAGAATACATTTCAGAAACTTTTTTTAATATGTTGTAAAGAATAATTATTGTCATTTATATTGCATTTATTTTATCAAACAAAATAAGACCTAGGATATTTTGTAGGGTAAAAATTTTACAGCGTAGGTAAATATAAGGTATTTTTTGGGTCATCAGAAAAAGTATGTGGCATCGCTGACTGGATGTAATAAAGAAGATATTACAACATCAAAATAAAAGTGCAAGCTTAAATCAACTGTATTTCAACAGAAAATGCTTAGAACTAAAATAAAAACTAAGCACAACCCAAAATTACGACAATAAGAAAACGAGAGAATAATTAAAGTACTTGCTAAATGAGGATTACGAGTATTTAGCAAAATAAGTACATGACTTCTTGGGCGCAACATTAGAGTTAAAAAATTAAGTTAAAAATAACCGGAAAAAGAGAACAGGGAAAAAAAAGAAAAAAAGTGAAATATAAATAAAATATACACAATACCAAAAAAGGTAAGCTACAAACTTAACGCTATTGTAGGCTGCATAACAGAGAGGAATAAAGGCAAGAAGAAAGAATGTTTATGTGACTCAGTTAAACGATGTTGTTTATTGTGTTTTTTTTTTTAGAACATAAAAACGCCTTTCTTTGCAATGGTGGCTTTAAAAGAAAGTCATCTCTTTTTTACTACGCAAAAATTTGGCGGGGTGTTTTTTTAGTTATGAAAATAAGGAACAGAGTTTAAATAATAGGAATTTTTTCATATCGAGAGATGGCTTAAAACCTGTAATTGTATACTAATTTTTGGGTAGTCAAAATATTAATTCTCTTTGAGATCAATATTAATTACCCATAAAAAATGTCTCTAAGAAACTGTCATTTTCTCTTTTTAAAAATGTTAATATTGACAAAATTAATATATGCAAAATTTCTTTTTAGATCTTTACAGTCAGAAAAAACATCTTATCTTGGCCTAAAATCTTAAAATTTTATTTTTCTTGCCGACAAGAAAATGTTTTATAAATAAAACAGGCTTCTTTTAAATAGTGAAAGGTTTTTGAAACAAAAATTAGTATTTTAGAATTTAAAACAAATTGTTAGAATTTAATGTCAAGAGCTTTTTTATGACTGTTCAAGATAAAGTTGCCGAAAATTAACAGTGACGTTACGTAGTGGCAAATGATATTCTATAATTATATAGCTACGCGATCTGTATTTTTCATACCCAACAGTTCTAGGTTCAAATCTGGACGCATTTGAATTGTTAAAAAACTTACCACTTTTAGAATTCGAGACCACTGTTTAAATTCCAGCATAAGAAATTGCAACAGCAAGAAATTGCAATTGCAAGAATTATGCTCTCTGTTTTTTAAATTAATTTTTATGCCCCACCGTTAACTTTTTCACTCCGTTTGTAATGCTCATAAGGAGGCTTTTCGAGTTTTTTTTTAAATTATGGAAAGAATGTCACAGAAGCTTCAAGACTTGTCATTATCTTTAAAATATCACAGACGCATCTTAAAATATTTTTATTTCTTTTTTTAAATATTTACTAAAAAATAGTTACAAAAAATTTTTAAAAACACAATATTTTATTTTTATAAAGTCCATTGTTTAAATAATTTTCCTAACAATTACAAAACGTTGTATGTCTTTTTTTTTAAACAAAATAACATCATATCTTTACTTTTATAGTTTTGAGAAAAGTTTGCAACGTGGTCTTGTATAAGGCTGAAGCAAAACTCAGTCGCCCCAAGATTCTCTGAACGATCCTTTTAACCTTCAGCAAATAAGAACGTTATTTGAGTTTACATTTTCAGTCTTTATTAAACACTTCCAATTTCGTATGATTGTAAGTATCATACTTTACAAATTTGTTGCAGTACAGCGTATGTAGTCGAAAGCAGTTCTACGTAATGGGCACAGGGTTTTATGACAGGTAATCGGTTCTTATGACGGATAGTCGGTTCATATGACGGTAATCGGTTTTTATTGAACCGGCATCATAACCCATCATAAAAACCGATGACCGTTTCGTTGGTAATTACGTTTTTCAGAACCGAATACCCATCATAAAAACCAATTACCGTCATAAGAACCGATTATCCGTTATAAGAACCGGCTACCTGATTATAAACGAACCGGTCACCCATCCTAAGAACCGATTACCGTCATGAGAACCGATTACGGTTTTAAGAAACTATAGAACAGTTATAAGAACCGATTACCGTCATAAGAATCGATTACCCGGCCGGTTCTTATGACGGGTTCTTATGACCGGCAACCTAATTATCACCCATCATAAAAACCGATGACCGGTTCGTTGGTAATTATGTTGCCGGTTCTTATGACGGGTTCTTATGACCGGCAACCTAATTATCGCCCATCATAAAAACCGATGACCGGTTCGTTGGTAATTAGGTTGCCGGTAATCGCTTCTTATGACGGCAATCGGTTCTAATGACGGTAATCGGTTCTTAGGACGGGTGATCGGTTCGTTTGTAATCAGGTAGCCGGTTCTTATAACGGATAATCGGTTCTTATGACGGTAACCGGTTTAATGGCGGTATTCGGTTCTTATGAGGTGTAATCGGGTCTTAGGACGGGCGACCGATTCGTTGGTAATCAGATTCTTATAAGCCGGTTCTTATGACAAATAATAGGTTCTAATGACGGGTTGTTGGTTCTTATGACTTGTTATCGGATCGTTGCCAGTCAGGTAATCGGTTCTGGTTCGATTCTTAATTGTTTAGATGTTGGTTATGGTATTTAATGAAACTTGATGGTGGTGGTTTCAGTTTTCACTATGTGAGGCAACTTAAATCAGTTTACGAAAATTTACCTAACGTTGCGTTCGTTACGGTACTAAAACGTTGATTTCAAAGAACTGAACATTAATGTTGCTTAGCATTCATAACGGCGCTCATAATTGGGTTACATTAAAGTTTGCATACTTGAACGTAAACATTATTATTATTTCGTACCATAAGCTACACTAAATAACCGTTTACGAAGCGTTGTTTGAGAGACTGAGACTGAGAGAAAAAACATTTTATTTGTTTTCAAGCACATGCAGCCAAGGTTGCCAGTTTTTCAAAAATCCCCTTTACCTTATTTTTCATGGAATTTTTTTCGTCCCTTTGTCCGATTTTTCGTGGAATTTTTGCTTTTTTGGGGATTTTGTTCCCCAGAATCCCGCGACGTGGGATTTATTATTTTTATATTTTTGGACCTACTAAGCTTGTTAAACTATAATTTTATAGTTGGAAGAGCTAGTAGGGTACTTGACCCGTATCAAGGGCACTTTTCTGAGACACAAAATGAGAGAGAGTAGCCTACGTGAAAATATCGTATGCCGTATGTGTTCAGTAGTTTGTACGCATACATTATAGCAATGCTGTTGAACGTATCAAAATAATAATGTCTATGTTCGTCTCCACACGCATATACGCAACGGAACGAAAATTCATGCCATGTGGGGCATATTAAAATATCGTTCGGTAAAGTTTCGTTCAATGACTTAAACACAACAACAAAGGTTCTGCTGGTTGGGAGCCTGAAAGCTGTATTAGGCAGTGGTCAGACGGCGCAGCAGGCAAAAGTTATGCATTCAAAGACTCAAAAGTTTTGCAAAGACAAATTACTAATTATGAGGTCAGACACCGCAAGTTTTGACTGCGACGCTTGAATTCTGTTCCAAGGATAGATAGCAAGGCGAGCAGAATTCAAGCTTTATGGTATGCAAAATAATGAGTTTTACTGAGAAGCTTGCATTCTGTAGCGATGGCAGGTAGAGCAGCAAGCAGAATACAAGAAAACACAATAAAAGAAAAAACAATATAATTATTTATATCCAAAAGCTTAAGTTTAAGCAGCGAGGCTTAAACAAGGAAGCAGAGATTGGTTATGAGCGGAACTGATTCTACCAGTAGCTTCTGATGTGACATTTCCTCACCTTCTTATATGCATGACGTTATTGTGAATTGTACTCGCCTTTATCGAATAACGACCACTTTCTTGACTATAATTTGTAATAACTGTTCCAACCCATGTACCAATTTCCAGTAACCTAGTGTCAATAGTAATTGAGATACAGTATTTTTCTTATATTTCCACGCCCTTTTGTCGAACACACCCACTTTCTTTACCGTAAATTTTCATAATTATGCCTACCCCTGTACCTAATTTCAGTATTCTAGTGTCAATATTATTCGAGTTACGGCGTTTTGTCAAAATTAACTGAGATACAGTATTATTCTTATATTGCCACGCCCTTTTGTCCAATAACGCCTATTTTCTTCATCGTAAATTTTTGTAACTATTCCTACGCCTGTACTAAATTTCAGCATCCTAGTGTCAGTATTATTCTAGTTACGGCGTTTTGTCAATATTAACTGAGATACAGTATTATTCTTATATTGCCATGCCCTTTTGTCTAACAACGCCCACTTTCTTCACCTTAAATTTTCATAATTATGAATACCCCTGTACCTAAATTCAGTACCCTAGTGTCAATATTATTCGAGTTACAACCTTTTTGTAATATTGCCATGCCCTTTATCGAATAACGCCCTTTTTTTACCATAATTTTTAATAAATATTAATTGCAATAGAGATGATAAAATCGAAAAAGATAGTAACGAACGTTAAAAAAATTAACCAAAATGTTTTGTGTTAACACGATAAATCAAATTATAGATGAATTCAACATTTTTGTTTCGTACAATGCGTTGTAAATATTTTTATTAAACTGAACTTATTTATTTGAGTTAAATGACTGATGCAAGAAATTTTTGCCAAAAGTTTCGGCTATTCGGCCTCAATATGGCTATTCGGTATAAAACTGACAAAAAGGGCCGAACTGGCCGTAACCGAAACCAAATATTCGATTGGACACTATCTGTTACGTACTGTTACAAGTTTATTGGAGGGAGCGACCCAACTTAATTGCATCTTCAACGTACTAATTTATGTGGTCAGCTTACGCGTTTGCTAAGCAACTGCTACACCTAGTATATTTTGTACTTATTTTATACATATTTAAAAATGTTCAACCTAAACTATATTTTACTAGCTGAACCCGGTGTGCTTCGCTACTCCCCTCGTTGTAAAATAAAATTAAAAGTATTTATATATTTTTCACGCCATCGAATTTTCGAAATAAGTCCACCCCAGCGCCACCTACCGAGTCTATTTATACACAAATTATTTTCTTATGGTCAAACAAACATACATTCTGAATTTCAGTTAAATTGGTCCATAAATTCAAATTTTCGATATAAGTCCACCCCAGCGCCACCTATCGGGTCCAAATATAACCTATGTTACCCACCGTACCAAGATGAACATTACCTGAAAATTTCATCAAAATCGACCCAGCCGTTTTGGAGTCCATACGTTACATACATACACACATCCTATTTTATATATATAGATAGAAGATAAGTACTATAAAGTGCGTCAATAATGATATTTAGGTTAAATATGCGCCATTTTGATTGATAGTTTGTTGTCATTATGAAGTTAGTTACGTGATGATTTTCTTGTAGATTTCTTATCACTTTTGGCAAAATACTGGGAAGTGGTTTCTAGCACTTTTTTAAGTGGGTGCTACTTCTGAACAAAAGATCAAAACTTTACAAATGATACGTTGTTTTGTAGCTAATGTTATCACCTGTCAAATGTCAGGCGATATTAATAGATGAGATTTCACAGCGTAACCCATAAAGTTTCAAACGCACGTTAGTGAAAACTGAAAAATCATTATTGAAGCACTTTACAATAAGTACATATAAACAAAATTCTTTGAAACTTAATCTTATATATGAATACGTATCTATAATATCTATAATATTAATACGCTTTTTTAATATATATTTTAGAAGAAGGGTAATAAAAAATAAATCATTCGAAAGGTCCGGCACCATAAATGTGCATATATGTTTTTGATTTTAAATAAATGGTCTATGACCCGAAATATGAGCGTTGAAAGTATATTTTTGAATCAGTAAGAGATCTCAGGATTAGTAAGGGGTAGAAATGGTGAATGAGGTATTGGATGAAAGGTTTGTGTGAGGAGGCTTACACAATATGATTGGATTTTATATTGGTGACTTTTGACGTGAAATATGAGCGTAGAAAAAACACTATTTAATTAGAAGCTTAACTATAAAAGATGGAAGAAGATGTCTATGATGGAAGACATTGAGAAGATGTGCAATACATAATTTTCGCAATCTCTTACGGATACCCTCATTACGGATACCAACATTTTTTTATGTTACATGTGTTAATATGTATTGTGGGGTGAAGCGAAATTTTAAATAAAAGTCGGCCATAGTCATAACTTCTGTAGACTGTAGAAGATCCTGGAGATTACGCCTGAGCCTGAGCAAAAAATTGTAATTTTTTTGCATTTTGACTGACTAAATTGGCAAAAGCATGCCATAAATTGACTTTTTTTGTATCATATATTATTTATATTGTACATTGAAAAAACTATTTGCCAGATTTGAACAATTTTGAACAATTTTTTTGTATGAAAATATTGGTAAAAATATTGGTATTGTATTATGGTTTATAAAAAAATTAAAAAAGATTTCTCGACGAAACAATTATGAATATATAGCAACTTTATTGCAGATTATATTCAAACAACTTTCATAAAAAAACTCGTATGCACTTCGCAGATTTTTTCGTTTATATTGATGCAGGTAAAAACCAAGAATGATAGAATACAAAGATTGCGCCGAAGACAAGAAAATGAGTACAACAAAAGAGTAGTTCTGCGAATGTACGTCATAATATCAATGCTGTTTTGGAGAGCGTTCACTTTGCATACGATTTCTACACAGAAATGAAAATTGCATACATTTTAGTTTATATAATTAAAATAAAAGAATTAAGAAGCAATTTATTGGAACTAGAAGAAGGTAAATTTATTAAGTACTCCTTTGCAAACATTATTTTTACTATTATTTTATTACAGCCAGTAAGCAGCTTAGTCAAAAAAAACCAGCTTAGTCTGAGAAACCAACTCCAGTGAGCATTATTTTTCGACTTGGATTTGATAAAAATGTTCATTACGACTTTAATTGGTGTAGTTTAAACATTCCCAAATATATTATTTCCATTAATTTACCTATGAATTGAAAGGACAAATAAATGATAGTTCCAAGTTTTTAAATAATGAAACAAATTTTGTTCAGTTAATATATTTTTGTATTTTTGTTTTCGTTTGTGTGCATTTTCTACAATTTCTTGGTTTAATTTTTGTATTTATTGCAAACATCAGGTTTCTGAAAAATATTTGTTTGCTATTGTTACCACAATTAGCAGCTGCACACTTCATTTTTTAAATTTTAAGTTAAAAACCTGCAGATATACTACGATATATACACAATTAAATAAAACACAACTGATCGCAGTACGTTGCTCAAAGAAGTAAAATATTGTGACGTAGTAAACTGAACAGATGGTTGTCAAACTCGATTAGCAGAAGTAACGGACCTGCGCAAAGCGTAATCTCTTATTCTATCATTCTTGGGTAAAAACCACTTCTATTTTTTTATCGTAATGATCTCTTGACAGTCAAAAGCTTAGAACGAAAGTTGTAGTAAACTTTTTAGTATTTAATATAGATAAATGGAGGGGAACAAATCATATAGCATTCAAAAGATATTGTTGTAAAAATGATCAGAAACAAATTTTCAGAGGCCAGACAAAATAGGGTCGAGCTGGCTGCAGCTAATGTCAAATTCTATACGAATACATAGAAAAGATGCGTACAAACAAACTATAATAGCTCAAGCCGCTTTTTCGTCAAGTTTTTTAACTTGATCTGGCTGCAACCAAAGGATTCAAATTGAATGTTCTGTAAAAAATCAGTTGTATTTTTCCTTAAAACGAGTTTAAATTAAATTAACATTAGCTTATTTTCGCGATTCATTCCTGTTATTAAAAATGCAATTGAACTAACGAGTTGATGTACAAATTGGCAAATTTTTCAAAGCATATGCGAAATATTTTAATGACTTAAAGACGAGCTCGCTCAAGTCATTTCGATGAAATTGAGTATTTAAGAGAACTTGAACTAGCTTTTCATTGATTTTTGACATAAGCTGCAGCCAGCTCGAGCCTATTATGTTTGGGCCTAAGTCCGAAATATGAGCGTTCAAATAAAATAAAATTTTGCTTTCCAAAAAATTATATACCATTAGAGGTAGATAGGTGTTTAAAATAAATGTTGAGGATGAAAACATAATAGAGCCATTTTACGCATTTGATTTCTCTAAGAATCACTTCAGGAGTAATAACAGCTATGATCTATTTTCGGCAATTTTCTTCATATATTGAGTTTTTCTAGGGGGGTCCCTTAAAAGCATAAAGGTTAAATTCGCATTTTGAGCATTTACTATATATATATTTGACCCTGTTACTCCTACAACGAGTAAAGGGCCGTTCGTAAATGTGGATTTCGTAAATGCGCATTTAGCTCTCAGTATGAACATAGCATAAGTTTTAAGAAGGCAACAACTTGGCTGACTAATTGACTGTATACAGAGCTTTTGTTGTTATTGTTGCCTTCTTAAATACTTACTTGCAAACTCGTCATTTAATTCATGTTTTTTGCTATAACTAAAACTTCAAGTGGTTCTTAAAATATTTTATATAAAACTTTAGGTGCTTGTTTTTTGTATTTGTATTTTTTTCAATAAATGAATGAGAAATAAATCTTACCCCACACAAAATATTCGACAGGGAAATGGCATTATACCAGCATAATTGTGGCAAATGAGCAGAGTTCTGGCAGTATGCTAAAATGTGGTGGCGGCCAATTTACTTTTTATCAAAAAAGGCTGCCAGAAAGTAGCAGCATGAAGGCATGAAAAAGTCAGTAGAAGTCGGTGTGTCGAAATTCAGCATTGTATTGGACCGCAACTGAAATGTTCAAGCAGCTCAAACATTTTTGTTTTTTTAGCAGCAGCCTTCCTATGCACTATAACGGCAGGCATATGAACTCTGTTAAATAAGACCATTATTTTGGCATTGAACTGAAATATTTGGGCAGGCTTAAAAGTTTGGTTTTCTACAGAACAGAATGATTTCGCCCTATACTGGCAGGCACATGAACTCTATTAAAAAAAAACATTGTATTGGCATCCAATTGAAATGGTCCAGCAGCTTAAAAATGTTTTGCTTTCTAGACAACAGAATTATCTCGTCTTATACTGGAAGACGCTTTTATTCTGTCTAACTCTTCTGAGCTCTAACTTTTTACTGGCTTTAACTTGAAATTTTTGAAAACCTTTTCACATTTGACATGTGTACTTGACAGTTACAAGTAATTTTTTTTTTGCCGAAAGCTTGCATAAATAAACGTTATTTAAAAATTTAAAAAAGTTAAAGTTGCTTTATTCGTTTTCAATCATATTTAGTGGAACACTTATTACACAGTTCTGCAATGGTTTACCCCTTTCAGTTTTAATGATTGATTTAGATGAATTACGGAGCGCCGATTACGAGAAAAATATTTAAAAAATCCCATCTCGTCAGGTTTTAAAGTTATTTAGCATCGTGTTTTTTTTTTTGCAAAAATTATCTAGGCCTTCCTACTTATTAATTCATATTTTATTTAAATTATTTCTTATTAAACAAAAAACGTACTGAATGGTTGCATTAGAGACTAATGAATAAGTTCCCATAAATAATTACTAAACTATAACTTAGTTAACTAAGTGGCATACCATTATTGTAAAAAAAATTATTTTGCTAAATACGTCATTTCTAGTAAACTTAATGTTTTTTTAATAGAAACTAACTTATATCGTTAGCGTTTACTTAAAAAATGTCGTCGCGAAAGTGTTTAAATTCTCTGGACAATTTCTGCTACATTTGTGGGCAGTTTATGCTAAGAAAACAGCAGCATAATATTACCGAATTTATAAGAAACACTTACAATATGTATTTCGGCGAAAAAATTGCCAATCAAGATAAACAGTGGGTCGGTCCCACATAAAATTTGTACGACGTGCGTGAAAATTGATGAAAGATACAACTTTCAATGAAAAATTGAGTGAAGTTGAGTTAGAAGCCTGGAAATCTTTTTAAGAAGTAGTGAGACATTTTCTAGGAAACCACAAAAGTACTATGAGTATTAAACTTGATGAGTATTAAACTTCATTTCCTTGATTCGAATTTGGACTACTTTCCTGATAATTTGGGCGCTGTAAGTGAAGAGCAAGGCGAAAGATATCACCAGGATTTGAAAGAAATGGCAGGTCGCTATCAGGGAAGGTGGAATACAAAAATGATGGCAAACTATTGTTGGCTGTTAAACCGAGATGATCCAACTCGTAATTTAAAGCGAAAATCTCAAAATCGGAGCTTCGGTGAAAAAAAGCAGGATACCACAAAAGTATTTAATATTTTTAATTTATTTATTACTGTCCCTCAAAAGTAGTTTTAATATTTTAAATATACAGTGGTGGAAAAAATAATAGAAACAACATTAAAATTTGTTTGAATAGCTTTCTTGCGTAAATTGAAACATTCCAATTTGATGTTCACTACTGTAACTCAAAGTTAACTAACGGTACATTCTGTGGCTACTTGCATTTGCTTCTATTTCAAATCATTTTCATTTAAAATTCGTTTGAGTGATACAGGCACGTGTTTGATTTGGAAAAAAATAGAAACAAGTTCAGTTTTTGCGTTTGATCTGGTAAGTAAAATTTTAAACTATTTTTTTAAGCGAGTTTTATGTATAGATAGTCCTTAAAATACAAAACTTTATTATTTCGCCAGCTTTTTATATGAAAATTTTTTACAAAATTAACTGCAATGGGGCGTGGAAACCACTCAACTGAAACGGAGCAGAAACTAATAAAAAATCTTCGCAAAAGTGGAAAAACAATGGAAAAAATTGCGAAAATGATGAAATGCTCCAAGAAAAAGGTTTTTACTGCAATTCATGCTGGGAAAAAAGCTGAGAACAGGGGACGAAAGCGAAAAACCACAGAACGCCAGGACAAACTGTTGGTACGTTGCAGTAAAATAAGCCCTTTTAAATCTTCTGAGGAACTAAAAAGGGATTTAAATATCGAAGTTACCAGTAGAACTATCAGAAACAGATTAAGAGAAGCAAATTTGCCGGCAAGAACTCCACGAAAGGTCCCATTCTTATCCGCAAAGAACATTAAACTGCGACTTGCGTTTGCTAAACGACACGTCGACCGATTAAATTGGAAAAATGTCTTGTGGTCGGACGAAACAAAAATAAATTTGTTTGGATCCGATGGAAAAGTTTATGTACGACGTCCCCCAAATTCGGCCTATGACCCAAAGTACACCAAAAAAACTCTTAAACATGGCGGAGGGTCTATCATGTTATGGGGCTGTTTTTCCTCAAACAGGTCCAATTTATTTGATAGATACAAAAATGTGTGCACCAGATTATGTCAATATATTAAAGACAACGATGCTTCCATTCGCGGAAGAGGAAATGCCTCTTAAATGGGAATTCATGCAGGACAACGATCCAAAGCATTCATCGAAGCTCGTAAAGAAGTGGTTTAGCGACAATAGTGTTCAGGTAATGGAGTGGCCATCGCAATTACCGGACCTTAACCCCATTGAACATCTATGGCGGGTCTTGAAGAAACGGCTGGGTGACTTTAGAGTACTAAATAAACAACAACTTTGGGAAAAAGTCAAGGAGCAATGGTATTCAATACCGCCGCGAACATGCGAAAATCTAGTCAATTCTATGAATCGTAGATGTATTGAAGTAATACGAAAAAAAGGCGGGTCCACCAAGTATTAAGTTAAAATAATTTTGATTTCTTGTATACTATATGGAATGATAAAATATTTTTTTTATTTTTGTTTCTATTATTTTTTCCAATAGTAAATTGGAAAATATAACAAATTTTTATGTTAAGTTATGTTAATGTTGAATTTCATTAATTTTTCGATAGACAATGTAAGTAAAGAAAATATTTGCATACTTCTTTTTTTTAAGTTATTAAATAAAAAAATGTATAAAAAAATATATAAAAAAATTTTGCTTGTTTCTATTATTTTTTCCACCACTGTATGTAATTGCTTCTTAATTGAAATAAAAAAAAAAGTATAGCAGTGAGGGGACTGCCGACCGAAGCAAAAACCTATATATAAAATATTAGTATTCCTTGGAAGACTTTGTCCTGTCACGTACCGCCCTACTGCTATATAAGAATTTTCATGCTAATCGGAAAGATATTTTATATTTTCACCCCCTCAGCCTTCGATTATTTCTTTCAAAATATTTTTTATTCAGATAGCATTTTTATTTTATAATTACAACAAACTATATAATTACATTTTAATTGAATATTGTTGATATAAAAATAAAATACAGGCAGCACTATTGAATGAAAAACAATCCTCAAAAAGTATATTTAATTTTTTTTTCTTTCAATGTATATGTAGAGCTGTAGCTAAAATAAAATAAATTTTCTTTTTTTTTTATTTATGATATTTTGTTTGATGAGTCTTGAATTCTCTTTTAATGAATGCATTTAAGATCTTGCTACAAGGAAAACAGAAAACATAGCAAGCAATCCGTACATCCAGTACGATTTGGTTCATCCGTACATCCGGTTCATCATAAATGCACATTATTTTCATATCTTATAATTTCATTATATTTTAAATTATGGGTTTTATTATAAAAAACAAAGTAAAGCATAAACAAAAATATAAATTAAAGTTATTGAAATAATTAATGTACACTTCAAATACATAATAATGCACACATGCATAAAATTTGTATTTACATACATTACATTGAATTTCATTTACATTATTTTCACTGTTTGCGTCATTAATCATTGCATTATATTTAAAAAAAAAAAAACTATAGTCTTATGGTAGCTGAAATAAGAAACAAAAAATTTTTGGACGATGCAGTCCCGCTCTTGATAAAATTATTATTGGGTAGCCTTGACAACTACTTATTTTCTCAAGAGCTGCAACCATCGAATTTCAAACAAAAGAAAACAGTATAAAGTGCGTGTGTTACACACATTGGCAGCTTTCAGCAGAGTTAATAGTTGGCAACTATTTTTTTTTTAAATTTGAGTGAGAAACCTTTGCATTTAATTATCCATTCACAACAGGTGACTCCTCTGTATGCGGCCAATATGTGTGACACACGTTCTCTATTTTGTTTTCTTTTGTTTGACATTCGATGTTTGAAACACGAAATGTCACTCCTACCTATTACTTATTATACCATGGTCCCAATCAGAGAATATGCTGGCGACATTTTTAAAACTACAAATGTTTTTATGTTTGTCATGAAACTCAAATACACGCTCTTGGATTTTGGCTACCAGGCGCTCAGCAAATGCAGCAATCATGGCAAAATTAAACAAGGTAGTGTTAGGGCAGAGAGCCGGTGACCGAAACTGTCAAAACGAAGTTGACATTTCATTCAAAATCTGCAAACGATGAGAATGCAATATGAAAGCAAGAATTGACAAATATATCAAAATAGATGAGTTTGACAGTTATGGTCACTTAGACAGAGAACACATTCAGCCCTAAAACTACCTTATCTAGTTCTACTATGGCAGCAAGCATCCATCAATAAGTTTATCTGCTGACAAATCGTTCCTTCATAAGGAAATCATAAGGAAATCACTGTTTTTATGTCAATGTATTTGTATCACATCGGTTACGCAACGTTAGAGGGGATGAACCGAATTGGCGGCGGAAAATAAATAGCACTTTGCTTGCTATGGTTTTTGTTTGCCCGCTAGCAAGATCTCAAGTGGAGGCATTAAAAGAGACTTCACGGCCAGTCCATGGTGTAGGAAAACCAGATGTTAGTAAGTTTTTGACAACACCATGAATTTCTTTGCTTCTGTCAAAAAATTGTGAGCGAAAGAGCAGAACTGTTGATAGTTGTCAAATTGTGTTATTTGTTTGAGTTGCTAGATGATGTGCTATAGTTTTTATTGTGCGAATTAAGTATAAATAAATATAAAATTCAATTAATTGTGCCGTGTTGTGTTGACAAAAAGTTATTGCAGTTGTCTTCGCCGATTTGCCAAGCTTGTTATTGAATGTTTTGGCCATTTTATCAGAAACGTGCGCTGGAAGGTGCTGCCGACATGAAGCTTTGGCCAGCATGCAATTTGTCTTGCATTCACATCGTTTTTTTTTTTGCATAACGCACAGCGTCTCTTATATTTTTTATAGTTTCCGATATCACTTTATTCTTACTTTAATCTCAGTAAAATCTTATAAACTTGCAGAAAGACTCGAATTTAACAAAATTCGTTTTCATTGCAATTTACCATCAGCTGTTTTTGACAAGAGCGAGGAAACATAATTTAATCATTTTGAGAGAGAAGTGTCAAACTCACTAACACCTCTATTTCTTACACCATGAGCCAGTCAAACAAAAACCAAATATCAAAAATTTTAAATTTATTTTATATTAGCCTACAGCTAGCTCGCGGCTCTATTTTATTCACAAATCAAAAACAAAAATTATGCACTGAACACATTCACGACTACACGACATTACGACTCGACATGAAGAAAGAGTCAACAATATGGAAAAATCATACAATTGTTTCATTCTTGCATACACGAACCCTTTTATTTGCGCTGCTGTCGCCCGTCAGGTTAGAAATAATTCTATACCGGCTACAGCAACATTGCAATGTAGCTGCGACATTTTCACCAAATTCACTTCCATAAGAAAAGCATGTAAAATAATCTTTTGTCGCGTCGTAAAGTCGTTGCCGTCTTGAATGTGTTCAGTGCATTAAAACCAGCTCGATGTCTAGCTCTATTTCTGTTCTTAAAATACTGCCAAGTTTCAAGCATTTTTTATCAAAACGAACATAGTTGGCAAATCTAAATAACTATTCATTTTCGTATTTTGACGTTTCACCGCTCAATGGGCGTTTTGGTATTGTTGTTTTCTTTTGATATTGTTCTTAAAACAGCTGTTTCAAGACTGTGGTGACAAATTGTTATAAAGTTGAACTAACGTTGTTTTACTGAGATTTGATCAGATCTAGTGCCAAGGGAATGCAGCTAATGTTTCGCAGCGGAGCAAAGGGAGGAGAAAGAATGATGCGTCAGCAGAGGAACATATTGATGCTTGCTTGCTACATTTGTTGAGCGCCTGGTAGTCAAGATCCAAGAGCGTCATTTAAAAACCTACTCGCTTTCAGTATTGATGACGAGAGTTACTCGGAAAATCACAATGACGCAAACCAAAGATTTACCCTCTACCAAAATCTTTCAACGCGCCTAAAGAAGTTTTCACTTCAAAAAAATAACTCAGTTAAGTCGCTTTTTTTGAATTCACATGAAGCGATTTTTCAAAAAAAACTGTAGATGATAGGAAAAATTCAAGTGCATATTCGTAATCTAAGCACTAAAATACTCCAAGATCAGCATTCAAATCCAAAAAGGGGAAAATAAGAGTTGAAGTTTGGATACCTTTGTGATATTTGGTGGAACACAAAACATAAGAAATATCATTTACATGTAATGCAAAATTAATTTTTTAATGCATTAAGGCAAAATTTACTGTATTTCAGAAATTTACTGTACTTCGGTTTTGAATAATTATCAGTGCATTTGCTAATTACTGCATAAAAATCTAGTTAATAGTTTAAGTTAAATAGAGTGCTGCTCCGTCAAAAAACCACATGAATGATAAGTTCCTGGGGTCATTCATGAATCTATTTTCGCATTGATTGCCAGCAATATTCAACAAGCTGTGCTTTACTATCGGCTGCAGACCTCCACCACTCAAGAGTGCTTTTCGTTTAAAGAACGCAGGGAATGCAGCTAAAAGCACTCCAATAATCTTTAAGTTCTCTAGTTGATATGAGAGGGATGCCGTTCTTCGATCGGCAGCTGCTAATCGAAGACAGAACCAAAAAGAACTCACATTATCGGATATCGGACTCAACTCTGATGTCAGCATTTTTTAAATGAGAGCTTATTTAAACGTGTTCGCTAACTTTTACAAAAAGCAATTAAACTCAAGCGGGGTAATCAACTGTTCTCGGCGTATGCTAGGAGAGGTAAAATTTTTGTAAAAAAGACTGAAAATGGAGAGTGGTTTTTTATTGACAACCCAAACCAACTAGCTGCTATTGCTGCGTGTGAACTGGGCATACGGAAATTTAACAAAATGAATAACAAAAAGTATTCAAAACCATATATCAATAAGCATTTCGTATATCTTTAATCTTATTTATATTTTTTCTACTCACTTCTTTTCTATTATTCTTTACTTTTCTTTTTTCTTCTTTAAATGTGAGGATCCGTGGTTTCTTTATCTTAGTTTTTACATCAACGATTATAAGTATAATGATTCAATAGTAGTTTTCGTTTATTTAGTTATTCTGCTTACAGTTGCCTTTGCTTGTTTCCTTTCTAATGGTGAGTGTTAATAATTTTAATGGTATTAGTGAAAATGATCATAGCAAATCTCTGATAAACATTCTTACTGGGCGATTCTCTGGTCTTAAAATAGTGCATTTTAATGCTCGGAGCCTTAATTCTGATAAGCAAGATTACTTAAAATTTGTTTTCGAGGACTCGGCGGTGGATATAATTTGTGTTTCGGAAACATGGTTTTCTCCGGAAGTAAATGATTCAGCTTATGCTATTAATAATAACTACAATTTATTTAGAAATGATAGGCAAGGTAAAAGAGGAGGGGGTATAGCCATTTACTGCCGTAGTATTTTGAAAGCTAAAATTGTGAGCAAGTCTACTGATTGTGTCGTGAAATACATAAATCTAAATGTTTTTGACAGTAACACTAATATTCTTTTGTCTTGTGTTTATAACCCCAACAAAATTAATAGTTTGGAATCCTACTTCTATGAGTTGTCACATCTGTCCATTGATTTCAATTACTTTGTCGTCTGACCTTGACGATCATTACTTTTCGACCTTGAATTGTGATTCTTGTCACTCTTTTTGGAGTGATTTTATGTTAGGTTTTATGTTAGTGTGGATGAAAAATTTACCTATTTTTCTTTCTTGCTCAACCGCCTCTATTCAAGGCATGTTCCTACACGAACAGTCGTTATTAAAAATATCTCATCTCCATGGTACAATATGAGTGTCCAAAATACAATAAAGAAACGCAATAAGTTGCACAGGGTATGGAAAAAGAATCCTTCCTCGGAAAAATGGGAACAGTATAGAGTTGCACGTAATGCTTCAGTTGTATTAATTAATGTATTATTAATCTAAAAAAAGGTAAATAATAAAATCTCAAAAATTAAACACAACTCTTCCTTCAAAAGTACTCTGGAAAAATTTAAAAAACTTGGAATGGGTTCTAAACCTTTTTCGGATTGTTTTATTGACCCTGATACTCTCAATGTTTTTTTCCTATGCAATAGTTCTATTGTAAGCAGTGCTGATCTCGAAGTATTTTCAAATGTTCTAGTTGAACCTAGTTTTCAATTTTCTAATGTTACTGAATCAAGTTTTCAATTTTCTAATTATGTTATGTCTTCGGACTTAAACGAACCGACCGTATATCCCAGTATGCAAAAAAAATATTCAATTTGACTTTTGACAGTGTTTTGAACTTGAGGGCGTTAGTTTTTCTGCACAAAATTATTTTTACCAAAGAGCCAGTTTACCTATATAATAAACTAAAATTTTTAAGATCTCAGCGCGGAAACAACCTAGTCCAACCAAAACATGCCTGCTTAGCGTCCGAACGTCAGTTCTTTGTTAATTCCATACGTCTTTGGAACTCACTCCCACCGTATCTACAGCGTATTTGCAATACAGCCATATTTAAATCTAAATTATCAGATTATTTGTCTTCCTTCTAACCAAAACTTTTATCTATTTTTACTTGATTCGCTATTCTATTATTTTTCTTCATTTATCTCTTTTCATTCGATTTCTTACCTAATTCATTTCTATGTAATGTTATTTTTCTCTCTTAATTTAAAGTTATTTTATTTTTTTAATTTTCAGTTTTAAATTCTTATAATCGTTTTTTTAAAAACTGTTTTTGATCTCAATGTATTTAATTAATTAATTTCTGTTCAAGTTATGTTTAAGTGTTTAATATTAAAATTTTGTTGATTTATATCCACACATGTTATCGGTGCTTAACTATAAGTTTATTTCTTACAAGCGCTTATAAATAAATAAATAAATTACAAATTACAAATTACAAATTACAAATTAATGTTACTGAATATGAAGTTTACAAACACCTTACAAAAGTAAAATCGAATGCGATTGGTGAAGATGGGATTTCGATTAAATTTATCAGACTAATTTTACCCTATGTTATTGGGTCGCTAACACTCATAATTAATCATTGTTTTACAACGTCATCTTTTCCGAAGCTCTGGAAAACTGCAAAAGTAATGCCTGTTATGAAAAAACCCTCTGCGTGTGAACCAAATGATTTTAGGCCTATCAGCATATTATCATGTCTATCAAAGGTATGTGAAGCTATAATGGCTGAACAGATTTTAAATTTCCTAAACTTGAATAACCTCTTATCTTCATTGCAATCCGGCTTTCGATTAGGACACAGTTGCTCAACAGCCATGTTAAAAGTCCTAGATGACATTAGGAAGCCATACGATGAAGGACACACTACTCTCCTCTGTATGCATGATTTCTCGAAAGCGTTTGATTCCATAAATCATATATTACTATGCCTAAAACTAAAGTGCTGGTATGGTTTTTGCAATGACGCTGTAGAGCTAATACAATGCTATTTGTCCAACAGAAAGCAAAGAGCATGTGCTGGCGAAAGGTGCTCTCTATTTAAGCCTGTCATCAGTGGAGTACCCCAAGGGTCAGTTCTTGGCCCTCTACTTTTTTCAATTTTCATTAATGATATTTTCTTATCTTGTAAAAATGCATCTATGCATGCCTATGCAGATGATGTCCAGCTATACCTTTCGCGCAGAACTGGTCTCTTGGAAGATTTATGTTGTAGAATAAATGAGGATCTTAATGATATCAACTGCTGGGTCATAAAAAACTGTCTTAGACTTAATCCTCTAAAATCTTATGTGCTGCCTGTTAGGTTAGGTTAGGTTAGGTTAAGGCGGCAGCCGCTGTACGTGCTTAAAACCAAAACGCACGTACCACAGCTCACTTAGACCAGTGAGGTCCGTTGTGATACCGCTGCACACTTGGCCTTCAGTCCGAGTGGAACCACATTGAGCTCTTAATAAAGCTTGTTAGACGTTTGACGCTTGTCTCCGACAGGTCGTCGAGCTCCGAAAAGAAGAATGACCCCAAATGTTTATGCCTTCTTCTCGCAAGCGCGGGACAGGAACATAGAAGGTGGGAGATAGTTTCCTCCTCCTCCTCGTCCCTGCAGCTTCTGCAGAAGTCATTAGTGATGACTCCCAATCTGGAGGCATGTCTGCCTATTAGGCAGTGCCCTGTGGTAACAGCCACTAACGTAGCCACCTCTGATCTTCCCAACGAGAGAAGGACTCTCGATCGCTTTGGGTTTAGAGTCGGCCAGATAAGCCTTGTTGTTCTGCATGTTGAGAGTTCAGCCCATCTTGAGTTAGCTTTAGATGTGGTGTACTCATTAAGTAGCATTTTGACAGTTGCCATCGGGATGCTCGGCGAGTTTCGACCCATTAGAGTCACCGATGTACCTTTCCTAGCAAGCTCGTCTGCTTTTTCATTTCCACGTATGCCCTTATGCCCAGGTACCCAGATTAAGCTGATGTCAAAGAACTTTGACATTTCGCCTAATGCAGCACGGCATTCTCTGGCTACTTTAGAGTTGATGGATACCTGCTCAATCGATTTGATCGCTGCTTGGCTGTCCGAGAAAATATGTATTTCTCGTTTAGAGATGACGTTCTCTGAGAGCCAGGTTGCAACTTCTTTAATCGCCATCATTTCGGCTTGGTAAACACTACAGTGATCCGGCAGCCTACGAACTAAGGATACCCCTAATTCTTTTGAGTAGACCCCATACCCGACCTTGCCATTTAATTTTGACCCATCTGTATAGAAATAAAGACACCCCGGTTTCCACGGCGCACCTTTATTCCAGTATGTTCTAGGCGGAATAAGCGTACCGTAGTTTCCATCAAAGGAAAGCAGTGGTTTACAATAATCAGTCCTTGGTGGAATGAAGTTGAATTTGTAGAGTATAGATGCGTGTCCTGAACCCAGGCTTTTCCATACTCCAGTTTCCCTAAGTCTGACTGCCGAACAAGCTGCCTGTTGCCTAGCAACCAAGTCAAGCGGTAGAAGGTGTAATAAGGTCTCTAAAGCCGCAGTCGGTGTTGTTCTCAGAGCACCATTGATGCAAATAGATGCCATTCTTTGGACTTTTTGGAGCTGGTTGAAATATGTGACCTTGTCCAAAGCAGGCCACCATATCGATGCTCCATATAGAAGTATAGGTCTAATGACCCCTTTATACAGCCAGTGAACGATATTTGGGGAAAACCCCCATCTTTTCCCTATAGCTTTTTTGCAAGTGTACAGCGCAACTGTCGCTTTCTTCGTACGCTCAAGAATATTAAGTTTCCAGCTAAGTTTCCTATCAAGAATGAGTCCTAGATATTTTGCATTTTCCGATACGGACAATGCAGACCCATTAAGCATGATTGGTGTGAGAGACGGAATTCTATGTTTCCTTGTGAAAAGGACCAAGTCTGTTTTGGCCGGATTTACTCCAAGACCACAGGATTTGGCCCATTGCTCGAGTTTGCAAAGAGCTCTTTGCATGACGTCGCGTATGGTAGTGGGAAATTTGCCTCTGACTGCGATTGCTAGGTCATCGGCGTATGCTGCCACAACACAGCCCTCCCTCTCTAGAGACAGAGGTACATTGTTCACTACCAGATTCCAGAGGAGTGGAGATAGCACACCACCCTGTGGCGTACCTCTTGTCACCGATCTTACAGCGCTGTACGCACCTAGGTCTGATAAGATTACTCGACAGTTGAGCAGCTCATCTATAAGATCAGTAATGCTTTTGTTCACACCTAGCCTACGCAACTCTAGTCGTATAGATTGTGGCGTGACATTATTAAATGCTCCCTCTATGTCTACGAAAGCAACTAGAGTGAATTCATTATGCAGGAAGGATCTTTCAATGGTACCGACCAATGAGTGTAAAGCCGTTTCCACGGACCTTCCCTTGCTATATGCATGCTGTGATGCCGATAAGAGAGCAGGGTCGATACTGCTCCGTAAATATAGATCTAGTAGCCGTTCTAACGTCTTCAACAGAAATGACGTTAGACTTATAGGTCTGAAATCTTTGGGGGTGGTATGTGATGTCTTCCCTGCTTTGGGTATGAAGACCACTCTGGCCTTATTCCAAGCATTGGGAATATACGTGAGGCTTATGCAGCCATTAAAGATAATACGAAGCCAAGGCAAAATATATTTCGAAGCTTCTTTTATTTCTACAGGGTAAACACCATCAGGCCCTGGTGATTTATAGGGCTTGAAGCTGTTTATCGCCCATTTTAGTTTCCTGTCGGAGACTATGCCTTCGGTGTCCTGCGTAGAACGACTAGTACTAGGCAGTTGTGCACCAGGAGGCGCACTACTACCAGGGAAGTGCGTATCTAGTAGGAGGTTAAGAGACTCCTCACCTGACATTGTCCATGTTTCGTTCGACCTTTTGAGATAGCCGGGTGTGCATGGTGTGCTAGCGAGAATCTTGCGCAGTCTAGAAGCCTCTGAGATTTCTTCGATTCCTTCACAGAATCGTTTCCAAGAGGATCTTTTGGCTTTTCTGGTTTCAGTTTTGAAATTATTAAGGGATACCTTATAGGCTGCCCAGTCAAGCTCAGCTCTCGAGCGCTTAGCTGCGTTAAATAGCCTTCTAGATTCAGTCCTCAGTCCATCCAGTACGGCGGACCACCACTTTGGTTTTGGCTTCCCCCTTGTAGTCCTCTTAGGACAAGAGGAAGCAAGAGAGCAATTCATTGCTTTGGTTACTACATCGACTAGTTTATCAAGATCAGCTGTCGATTTTGGTTTATCTATAGGACCTGATGGCAAATGTTTTGCTAAAGCCCTTTTGTATGCTCCCCAGTTTGTCTTTCGAATGTTAGCCGGGGGTATTATTTTTGAAGACGTATTGTGTAAATTATACTCAATGTATCGGTGGTCGGAGTAGGAATGCTCTTTTGACACTCTCCAGCCACCTATCTTGTCGAATATATGGTCTGAGACTAATGTTATGTCCAGAACTTCACTTCTGTTTTTTATAATAAAGGTGGGTTCTTCCCCCCTATTGCATATACACAGGTTGGTACTTAATAGATAATCAAAAAGTAACTCACCCCTTTCGTTGGTGTCCGTGCTGCCCCACACGGAGTTATGTGCATTAGCGTCGGCCGATATAAGGACCCCTCGACGGATGTCACTGGCGTCATCCACCAATTTCCTGACATTGTCTGGCGGCGGACTTCCATCGTGCGGGAAGTAGGCTGCTACCAACCAGTACGTATCCTTGCCTGACTCGAGGATGGCTGCAACCACATCTCTATCGCAGTATCTGTGAAGCAAGAAAATATTAATAGTGTTTTTAGCTACAATGCATGTTCTAGGCATACCTTCATTACTGGCTACCAGCGTCTTGTAACCCTCTGCCCTCAATCCGCAAACCCTGCCACCACATACCCAGGGTTCTTGAATGAGGGCTACGTCGAATCCACCAATTTTAAGGTGGACTAAGAGATTCGCCGAGGCGAGCTTGGAGTGATGAAGGTTAATCTGGAGCACCTTCATCCGCTTCAGATTTTTGGCTGGCCTTCATCGTTACGTCAGGCCCCTCTTCTTCAGATGACTCTTCAGCCAAGAGTTCATCCTCGCAATAGAGGTCTGACACACCGGTGAGGCCAACCGAGCCCTCCGACATAACCTCGTCTGCATCTGAAGCTGGCGTACTGCCTGGGGTCTCTACAGCTTCCGCTACAGCCTGGCTTGACTGCGCTTCTGTTGTAGGGCCCCTGGACTTCTTGTCCTTGCCGTACACCTTCAGGAAGACCCTTAAGAAGGAATACCAGAGGACTCCCTTCCTCTCTTCTAGCGGCTTTAGCGACTCGGCAGTCATTAGCAGCAGAACCTGCCTTGAGGGACCTACAGGCTCCTCTATCTTGCCGATCGCCCAGCCTTCCATATTCATGTCCGGGTTGCAAGCCTGGAACATTTTTAAAATCTCATCCGGCTTTGAGCAGGTGACCGGAAGCCACACTCTTGCTCTTGGACGAGCCGGTATTTCGTCTCTTTCTACAGCCTTCAGCTTGGCCCCAGGCCAAACCTCGCCGACTTTGCTAATGGCCGCTTTGTACAACACAGCAGACCTATCATCGTCACAGACGATTAGCTTTATGTGGCCCGAGTTTTGCCACCCAGCGTCCCGACACCGAGGCGGGGGACCAGGGTTCTCCTCCAAGACCTGGAAATAGGTGCAGACCAGTGCGGCCTCCACCCACCTCCATTTGTCTCGGGGAAGTGCCCCGTCCCCCCTCTGTGTGTCAATGACACCCAGCACCCTGCCCTGCCCTTTGGCCACATCACAGTATGACCTGGCATCGGTACCTTTTATGACCTTCTTTGGCCTTTTTGCGGCAGGCATGTCCTCAGTCGACCTCTGCCTCTTGAAAGCAAGAGCAGACTCGGCCTTTTGAGGAGACCCTGCTTTCTCTGCCTGGCCCTTCAGCATTTTTGCTTTGGCACATTTATCGTACCAGGCCTGTTTTGATGGGCGAACCCGTTTGCGTTTACCGGTTGAACCTGGAAACTGATCAGCTGCCAGTCTGTGACCGTGTACAGTTTGTGCCTTCACACCCGACGAGCCACTGCCTGAACTAGTTCTGGCCTTGGCTTGTGCCGAAGTGCTCGGACCATCGCACACTGCTCCAGAAGCTGCCTTAATGACCGATTTCCTAGCTCTCGGTGTGCTTGTCTGTTTTATTGGCGGTTCAGACTCCACCTTATTTGTGCCGTAGCTTGACGCCTTGGCTTGAGCCACCATTTTGGCGGCGACGGAAGCTGAGCTCCCTTCCGGTTTTTTTGGAGTACCGGGCTCACTTGGTTTTTTATTTATTTTGTTGACTTCCATGTAGTTCCCACGAGTTTGGGACAATGGACAGTCGGCCCCCACAGAGGTCCCTGTGTGCGGGCAAGGCTAAATAGTATCGGAGGTCGCCAGGTATCCGATACGCTCCGTTTAAGACTGGACTATTTTTGATGGGCCTCCAGCCTAGTAAACCCTCGGCACGGGTCGCATGACACCTTGATTCGGCCCATGGTGCTGCCTGTTAGTAGATATAAAATAATAGTTGATGACTTATAGGAGACCACAAACTGAAACTTGTAAGTAGCATTAAAAGTCTTGGTTATCACATAAACTCGTCTTTAACATGTACGGATCATATTAATAACGTAGTGCGCAACATTTATTTTACCCTACGCAATCTCAAAATGTCAGCTCAATTTACTCCTGTAGACGTTCGACTTAAACTTGTCTTGCAATTAATAATGCTCATTATAACATATTTTGAGGTTATTTACAGTAAACTTGACTCGCGTTCAGAACATAAGTTGCAAGTTGCGTTTAATCATGCCACGCGATATGTCTACAATATTCATAGATTTGACCACATAACTCAGTTCAAAAAAAGTATCCTTGGCTGTGACATTATTAACTATCTTAGCGCAAGAAATTGTATTTTCCTACATGGACTTATTTACTCCAAAACTCCTTGGTACCTCTTTGAAAAACTCAACTTTTGTCAGTCAGTAAGAATGAAAATATTTTTAATACCAACATGGTATTATTTTAACTCTACTCGGTTATTTTTCATTAATGCCATTAGATTATGGAATAGTTTACCAAACACTATTAAATCTTTGGAAAGAAAAGGTGACTTTAAGCAGGAAATATTTAACTACTTCAGAAGTTAACAAGAGTCATTGCTCTTGTTTTTAATTCTATTTATGTACTTATATATCGGTCCAAATTATTCTAAGTTTGTAAAAATCCTGTGAAAAATGTAATGGTTATGATTTAGTTATCAAATAAATCTTAATAATAATAACAATAAATCTTTTATTAAAACTAAATTACAATATTAATATACAATATAATATTATTATTAAGCTTTTATCTTTGTATTTCAAAAGAACATGTTCTTAAACTACTAATATTAAATATCAAATAAATGAATGAATAAATAAATAAATTGCGATACAGTTCGCCATCGTAAATGTCTTCTAGCCTGCTAACATTTTCTTTTTCCTGCTAAAATGGTGAGCACTTGTTTGCTGAAATCTGGGCGAGAAATAATTGTTGCAGCTGTGTCCCTATTGAAAAGGTGGGCAGATATCCGAATTCGCCTTTGATATTATATTCCTCGCATTTTCTTTTACTGGTCTGTAACAGTTGTTGCAGTGCGCCGTACACTCAATAGCAGAATTTATTTTTATGAAATGTGTTTTAAAGACATAAGTGGAGATGGGCGTTTTAGGGCATATGGATGGAATCAATAAATTCCAACAAACTGCTTAATGCAGAACCGCTTAGTTTGTGTCGTAAAACGTATGCTAGAATTGAGGTGAAGACTTCAGATATTGATACCGGAGATCCTAGAACAAATCGATCTTTACCAGCAATCGGATCTTCACTTTCCTCGTCTGATGCACAATTTTTTGATTCTGGGAAGGATGAGTGACAAGCAAATTCATCATCTTAATTAAAAACTTTAACTGATTATTTGGTACAAACATTCCTCTGTCGAATTTCGTTTAGGAAATCTGCTTATTTTTTGCGTGTTGGATTATGTTTTTATAGAGCAATAATTCTAAAACTCACCATTCTTTTCAATAAAACTGTTCGCACACGAAGTCTCTGGTATTGTTGGTGGCAATGCTATTATACCCACAGGAGTGGATACCCTTCTTTATTTGGGTTTGCTTACACCTAATATACTAAAGATAAAATTTTTTTAAAAATACTTAGAAATTTACCTTTGAAAAATCTCACTCAAAATCGTATGTCACAACATCAAAGCCGTTCAAAATTCAGGTGAATCGAAAAAATCGACAAAACCCAAGGACCAAAAACTGTTAGTTAAATAAAATAAGCTCAAATATATAAAATATATATAAAAGAAACCAATATTTTGCATTCAATGTCATGTTAAAGCCCCTTACCTGCCAACTGACTTCCACTGAACGTCACTTGCAAGCTCTCTTATACATTTTTGAGCCTCTGTTAGCCAGTCTGCTGTTCTGTACAGTGGCAGTCAACTGACTGGTTTTGGTATAACTCCCGCCCTGCCCTGCCCTGCCGAAACATGGCCAAAATAATTTAATTTCTATTCCAATAAACAGACTACCTGTCTGCCGTTTTAAGTTCATTTTCCGGCCAAAAATTTTGTCTGGGGTACTCATACCTACTATTATTATTGTTCTATATGTTCTTATTTGTTTTAATAAAAATATCAAATCTATGAAACTACAGAAAAGCTTTGTTGCTGTCAAGTGTCTAAATTGACGCACGTCTATTTTTTTTCCTGTATGGCTTATTGTATAGGGCTCACTAGCAAAAATTAATTAATCTGTGAACAAAAGATTTCAATTAGATTTGTTCAACAACTAACTATATTTTCATACGATTTTGTTATTTTTTTATGTATATGGAAATAGCAACAATTTATCGGGTTTTATTTAGCTGACATTAATAAAATGTTCTTGAAGGCGAAGTTTCTAATTGATTACCTTTTTATCCTTATCTAACAAAAAAAAAAAAACACAAAAATAATAAAATGATTTATTATGCTCACACTTGAATTTTTATTAATTTTATTTGTGTTCTATATCTATTTCTAAGCAGATATTTTCACAGCAGTTTAATAATATTCAAAATATCATAATTGGTAAATTTTTTCTGAAACCAAAATAAAATATTGCTTCACTATAGTTTGACACTGTTGTTCATAGGACAATAAATCATAATAAGACATGTAAATTTAATTTTGCTGACGCATGATCCACATTTTCTAATCTTGTCTTAAAGCCGATAATAAGATAAAAACATGAAAAGATGCTGCTTATTACCAAAACTTACACATTGTGCTCATCATAAATACATTCTACCATCTCAGTCCCTTTTCCACTCCGCAGTATAATCTTTAATAACACTCTCGGATTGAATTTGCCAACATCAGCAGAAACCGAAAAACCAAAATCCACGCAACCATAACTTAGCGCAGATATTTTGTTTATGCTGCAAAAGAAACCACAAACAGCAAAAACAACAACAATAAATTACAATAGCATGGTCGTAGCCAGGAATATATTCGGGAGCGGCCGACCAACTATTGTTTCATGTAGCTGATAAATAAAATAATTTGTTTTGTATATTGGCTTTATTGAGAAAAATATAAAAATATATTCGAAACGATATTTAATTAAACGCGATTTAACAAAATCGGAAATCGAAGCATTCATCGTCGCGAATCTTCAGTAAAACGGTTTAATATATAAACATTTAGCTTATCTTTTTTCTCTTGCACCAAATTTCTGTGCACGCTTTAAAGGCATAAAAACGCTGTTGTGAGGATGATTTTAATGAAACGAAATTTTAATGGTATGAACGGCGACACCTTCCCATATTCAAAAGGTAATGTTGCGAAGAAGTGTTTGTTCAACTGGACCACGAACCGGCAAGTCGTGAGATCCACAAAAAACTATAACCGAAATAATCGAAGACAAAACCTTTCGATTTTGTTCCATTTCTTGTGAACATACAGCATCACTACATCAACAATCAGGTCGGTCATGAATGCGTGAGCTGCTTCTGTTGATCCTATGTACCACTGACTCGAAACGTGGCTTCTACAATACTCATGCACATTTTTATATTTTGTGAAAGGGTTTATATCGAATGATTACACAGGGGAATAAAAAAGGAATTTTTTTCTGCGGCATAAGTTTTTGGAGCCAATTAAGATACATGGGATAATAAAGTTTTAATCCTTTAATTCACATTGTTTGAATTGACTCTGGTTCTCGCGAAAAACCGCTATTTTAAAAATTAAGGAGGTTTCATCACAGATTTTGACATAACTCCAGAAAAATTAGTCTGATTTGGTAAAATAAAAA
This sequence comes from Dichetophora obliterata, assembly GCA_963920525.1. Classification (NCBI taxonomy): domain Eukaryota; kingdom Metazoa; phylum Arthropoda; class Insecta; order Diptera; family Sciomyzidae; genus Dichetophora; species Dichetophora obliterata. The sequence goes on from OY986437.1 coordinate 105,172,438, forward strand.
ATCCAAACATCCGCAGCTAAATTGCCTACAAGTTACATCTACAATGTTTTTTGATTAGCCTAATAGTTTCGGAAATATTCAGAAAGTTCTTCTGAAAAAAACATTTTTTTGTGCAATATTTAAACTTTTTTGTTATTTCGTAATTCATAAAAAAAATCAAAAACGTCAAAATAGCTCTTTTTTGATATTAAATTATAAACACACGTATGTTACAAAGAAAATAAGCCATATTTCATTAAAATCCATCATTGCCTATGGGATTTTCTTTGGTATTTTGGTTGCGCTTATTAATTTCAAATCCATTTAATATATAAATCCATAAATTTAAAAGCATTTTAGAAACTATTTCAGAATACTCTGTAACTTTATGATTTCCTAAAAAGTTTTTGACAGCTGATAAAAAACTTATCCATGCTTCTGATTCAACCTTACCCAGCAGCGGATTTGCCAGTGGCTACCATAGAACTAATACAGAATAAATTACCAGGTAAGGAAGTTAACTTTTTGAAAAAAGTAATGCGTCTGCATATAGCAGAAGTAATTAACTCATACCTCATTACCTGTAATGTAGCATACAAGGAAAAGTAATGCAGTGATTTTTATAACTTAATACAAGTAGTATGTTACTCCATAACTTCTAAGTAATGCTGAAGGGAGGCGATCACTTACCTCCTGTCTCATTCAATGTTAAATGTAAGGCCTTTTATGCATAGTAAGGTAATATAGTCGGAAGTAGTGGTCATTACAAGGTAATTGATGCTTCATATATTCGGAATATATTCCATCCGCTACTGGGTAGTAATGTGTTTTGTGAAATCATTGCTGTTTATAAGAGTTCGGATTTGTCGCCCATCAAAGATGCCTGCTTTTAATTTTTCCGAGCTTTGGCCAGGAAATGTTTGGCAAATATATTTGTAGCACTCGCCAATCTTAATTAAAGCTTCTACATACTGTTTCTTTAGTTCAAGTTTTATATGAAGTGGTGGCAAAATTATTTTTTTCTCGACTTGTTAATGGATTTGAACGATTTTATTTATGCCTACAGTCATATTTGTTCTGGATGGCCAAACTTTCCTAGTGTAGTGCTTATTTTTTGCACGACTGTCCATAGACAAAGAAAACATGGATATTTAGTGTAGCTACCTTGCTGACCCAATAAAAAGTTAACCATTTGCAAATCAACACACACTGACCACTGGTGTAGAACATATACAATTTTCTCTAAAATAAGTTTGATATTATTCTTTAAGTTTTGTTGAATGTGCTATCGGAATTGAAGCTAATTTGTTGCCATTATGTAGTAACTCACATTTTAAACTTATTTTTGAGCTATCTATGAAGACCCATTGCATTTAAAAGTCCAGGAATATTCTTACAGTATACGATTTTCTCCTCCTTTGCAAAGTATTGAAGAATATATCGTTCTATAGTCCGGTAAGTTTTAACTTATACGCCAGGCTGAAGACCACGTTTTTCTTTAAGTCTTGATGCTAGAAGCTCCGCTGATTTTTTGGATAGATTTAGATCTGGAATTTTCCCCTGTGTAATTATTTAGAAGTTTTTTATCAAAATGAGATAACATCATTAAATGTGAATTAAGGCAAAACAAGCCAATAGATTTTAATGAAATATGGCTTATTTTCTTTGTAACATATGTGTGCTTATAACTTAATATAAAAAAAAGCTTTTTTGACTTTTTTGAATTTTTATGAATTATGAAATAATAAAAAGTTTAAATTTTTTATAAAAAAATGTTTTTTTCAGAATAACTTTCTGAATATTTAAGAAACTTTTCAGATAATCAAAAAACCTTTTATTGTAGATGTAACTTAGAGGCAATTAAGCTGCGGATTTTTGAGTTTTTTATTTAATCAAATCAGACTTTCTGTTCTGGAGTTATGTTTAAATCTGTGATGAAACCTCCTTCATTTTTAAAATAGCAGTTTATCGCGAGAACCGGAGGCAATTCAAATAATCTAAATAATAGGCTAAGATCTTTATCAATGTATATACTAAAATTGACTACCAAATCCCATGCCGCAGAATCAGTGTTGCCCCCTGTTATAGAATAGCTTGAACGTTTTTAGGTGGAAAGAGGACACAGTACATGCAAAGTGCACCTTTTAATTTTTTTTTTAGTATTTTGAGTGCATAGGTTCGTATTGTGACAAAATTGTGACAAAATTTTAGTTTGGGTCCAATCGCGTCCTTCTTAAAATCGTAGAACGTAGGAACGCAAGGGCATTTGAGCATTTGCAATTTCTGAGATGAAACCAAAAAATTTTCTTTTATATCTATTTATGAAAACAATTATAAATTAAAAAAATGCATAAATAAATACAATCAGATATTTTAATTTGTACAGTTGATTTGGTTTTGTTAGTTATGAAAACGAACGTTATACTATGTTTCCATCTGCTCAAAATCTTGCGATTTTCACGAACAGTATAAAAATAAACAAAAAATTAAATAGAAGTCGAAAAGGAACGATTTTATTTTAAAATTTTTACAACTTTGCAATGCTCACTATAACTTGTTCTCTTAACACTAATGCTATCGGTTATTGGTATAAAAGAATGATACTTTTTAGTGCCTGGAATAGTCATTGCACAATCAAATCGGTGCTGCAATTTTTTGCGATTTTGAGGAAAATTACAGTCTTATCATTGGAACAATGAACAAGCTACACTTTTAACGTCATTATTTTACTACAGAGAGGAAAATCAAATGAGACACGGGAGTATAGTAATGATATCAAATGACCTTAAACACGATACAGCTTCATTTTATGGTTTTCAAAAAAAGTTACACCAGCATCTCTTAGATAAGGGAATAACAGTTAAAAAAATAATTTATGGTACCGACGGAGCCTCACAACATTTCAAGAATAAGTTTAACTTTATAAATCTTTACTGCTATAAAGAAGATTTTGATACCGAAGCTGAAATTCATTTTCATGCAACGTCACATGGGAAAGGGCCATGCGATGGTATTGTTGGGAATCTTAAAAGATTAGCAACACGTGCAAACCTGCAGTTACTAGCAAATAAAGCAATCACCACCCCTGAACGGTTGTATGAATGGGCAAAATCAGCTTTAACCGAAACGATTGTTTATTACTGCTCTAAGGAGTTCAAGCCCAAAGAGTTTTTTTGCATCACCGATTTGATTGCGCACTGACTATTCCAGGCACTAAAAAGTATCATTCTTTTATACCAATAACCGATAGCATTAGTGTTAAAAGAACAAGTGTTATAGTGAGCATTGCTAAGTTGTAAACATTTTAAATTAAAATCGTACTTTTTCGACTACTATTTAAGTTTTTGTCTATTTTTATACTGTTCGCTAAGTGCGACACCTTTGTTTTATAGTTGACGTATCTCCTAAACTAATGCAGATCCCATTCTAAAACTTTCTACGTATTATTTATGGACTACTAGCTGCATTTTGAGATAAAAATAAAAAAAAATCAATAATACCGAAGTTAAGTGAAACCCGATTTGAATTGTTACTTCCGGTTTCCAACACTGAAAAAAATTAAATTTAAAATTTTTTATAACTGTCAAGAAAAACATAGTATCCTCAAAAAAAACACTACTTGCCTTGCCTTATTTTTTATGTTTTTAGATAATAGCAGTAATAGCTTTTAAAAAATCCGTTCCCTAAATTTCTTTATTTTTTCAAAAGCTTATAAACTGGCAATTAGGCTTGAAAAAAAAATAATGATTTACATATATTCAGGCCATATAGAAGTACAATTAGTCCAAATATGAACAAAATACAGAATCTGACATTATTTTCGTGGCCCGCTTCACGTGAAATGCCCCAAAAGTAATTTCAAAGTGTTTCCATTTGGCATGTCATGACAGCTAGATTTTATTTGACATTTAAGACTTCATTTAATAAATTTAAGAATGAGCAATCGTGAAGGACCAATTGCTTTATTGCATTTATTTTGCCATTTCCGGAGAACTTAAATTTGTTTCTCCCAAATTGATACTTGCAATTGCTCCTCACTGAATCTCTAAGCCTTTTTATATTCACAATTCCTTTGTTTAGCATTTTTCATTTATATTATTGTTATTGTTTTCTTTTTAAATAATTAATTAGTTGTCATTGCCAATTGTCAATATGACAAATTTGACATAAGCTGAATGGTGCTAGATACTGATATAACTTTTCAGAGATACCGCATTGCATTTTATGAGATTTAGTATTTGATTTTGTTAAAATCACAAGATTTGAAAATCTTAAACTTGTGTAGAGAACTCTGTTGATTTTAATGTGGATTTTACGAAATCTCACAAAATCTCAAGATTTCGAGCAGATGGAAGCATGGTATTAATGTTGTCTACTATCAAGTTGTGCAGGGCAGATTGCAATATACATTAATATCAGAGTTACCAATCAATTGAAATTAAAGCTTTATATAAACTCTTGTAATAAATAATAAATATGTCAGCACTGAGTTTGTAATAAAAAATTAAATTAAGCTTTAATAAATATTAAAGACTTCAATATTTTTTTTTTTTTTGATATGAAAAACTGTTTTGAATTTATTTGTTAACAATAAAAAAATAGTTTGCTTATATATAGGGGGGGAAACGGCCTCCTTTCCCTACCCTCGCTACGCCCATGATATCCAACAACGACTACAAAAACAAAAATAAGCATATCTGCACCAAATAGTGAATGTTCAAAAATGTAGCAAATTTATTTAATGTATTTAAATTAACCACAACTTTCAGTCCCATTTCCATTTCCGTTTCCGTTTCTGTTTCCGTGTTCGACCTAACGTGAAGTAAAACTTTTTAATTTCTGGAAACAGTTGTTGGTTTCTTGTCCAAAAAGTTATTCAGAACTTTTATCATTATTTTAAGTATTATGATAAGTCAAGCAACAAGTTTTCAGATAAGCTGTTGAATAAACGTCTGAGCCAGTAAATGTCCCGCCAGCAATATGCAAAAAAGTTTGATATGTTTTGAGAAACTCAAAAATAAACATCAGCAACAGGCAACAATCGCCCGCAAACTTTGCTCAAATTTTGTTTCTGAAATATTCGAGCTTGTTTGTTTTGACTAACATTGCATAAAAATGTATTTGGGCAATAATGATTGTCTTTTTTCTTTATTGGCTTATTCGTTTTTAGTTTGCTTGCTAGCAAAATTAAATGACACACTTTTGACCTCATATCGATGAAGGCAGTTTTTAGTTATTAAAAGCATTTAAGTGTCTACATTTATAAATCAACTTAAAAGGCTTTTATTCTCATTTTAGAGTCAATAAAACGGAGCACGTTACCACATAAAACACTAAGTCAACCCTTCAACCTTACTCTATAAATGTGCGTAATGAATTTTTGCCATATCCCATTTTTATTACGAACCTAACGTTGCCTGCTTTACGTTGCCTGATTCTATTTATATTAAAAAAGCTTTTAAGGCTTTCAACGACAACAATACAATTTTACTTTTTTTTACAAAAATTCGATGTGACATTAACATAGCATGACATATTTTCGGTATATCTAAGGGGTAGTTCGGTGATTGCAGGTTTTTTTTTCTACACGAAATTTACTTTGTGCAGCACTGATTATAACTAAAGAAAAAAGGTTTGTATGAGGTTATAATAGGTTGGCAATGGTTGAGACGCTTATGTCTTTAAACTGTGAAACATACGCATTTTGAAAGCTGATATCTTCAGCTATCTTTAATGTTAAACTTTTTTTATATTCCTGCAAAAAAAAAACAGCAAATGTTGGCTCATCTCCGACACAACCAAAAGATACTGACCAAACAAAGGCACGACATTTCTCTTTACATTTATTCTTATTTTTCTCTTTGCCCGTCCAAATAGAGTCGTCTTCTTTTTCTGCAAAATAATTGTTTACGAAGGGGATGGCCTCCTCATTTGAAGAAAATCTTTGTTCTCCGGGCGCAATTTTTGGAAAAGGGAACAAAAGGACGTCGCTTAGGCAAAATCTGGTAAGTAAAAAGATTGTTTAAGCAGTTCAAACCGTAATTCGTGGATTTTCCACCGCCATGTCCACCGCTAAAATGTTAGACGGCGCACATTGGTTTCCAACATGAAAAAGACGGCTAAACCTTTATAGATGCTTGAAAAATATTTTAACTTCATATGTCTATTAAAGATAGATAGATAAACAAATAAAAACTGCGATGTCAATTTTTTAATTTCTTTTTTTTTATTTACTTTTGACGCCTCAATAGTTTAACAAAAATTAAAAAAAGTATAGCAGTGAGAGGACTGCCGACCGAAGCGAAAACCTATATATAAAATATTAGTATTCCCTGGAAGACGTTGTCCTGTCACGTACCGCCTTACTGCTATACCAGAATTTTCATGCTAATCGGAAAAAATTTTATATTTTCACCCCCTCAGCCTTTGATTATTTCTTTCAAAATATTTTTTATTCAGATAGCATTTTTATTTTATAATTACACTAAACTATATTATTACATTTTAATTGAATATTGTTGATATAAAAATAATATACAGGCAGCACTATTGAATGAAAAATAATCCTCAAAAAGGATATTTAATTTTTTTCTTTCAATGTATATGTAGAGCTGTAGCTAAAATAAAATATATTATCTTTTTTTTTTATATATGATATTTTGTTTGATGGGTCTTGACTTCGCTTTTAATGCCTGCATTTAAGATCTTGCTACAAGAAAAACAGAAAACATAGCAAGCAAAGTGCAGTTTATTTTCTGCCACCGATTCGGTTTATCCGTACATCCGGATCATCATTAATGCACATTATTTTCATCTTTTATCACTTCATTATAATTTAAATTATGGATTTTAATATAAAAAACAAAGTAAAACATAAACAAAAATATAAATTAAACTTATTGAAATAATTTAAATACACTTAAAATACATAATAATGCGCACATACATAAAATTTGTATTTACATACATTTCATTGAATTTCATTTACGTTATTTTCACTGTTTGCGTCATTAATCATTGAATTATATTTTTAAAAAAGATTCTACAGGCTTATGGTAGCTGAATAAGAAACAAAAAATGATGGACGATGCAGTCACACTCATGATAAAATTATTTTTAGGTAGCCTTCACAACTACTTAATTTCTCACGAGCTGCAATTCCAAACAAAAGAAAACAATATAGAGTGCGTGTGTCACACACATTCGCAGATTTAATTTGTTTTCTTTTGCTTGACATTCGATGGTCGGAACACGAAATGTCACTCCTACCTATTACTTATTATACCATGTTCCATGTCCCAGTCAGAGAATATGCTGGCGATATTTATAAAACTACAAATCTTTTCATGCTGGTCATGAAACATCAATAAATACCACTTAAACTCCGTTTCTCAACAACAAATGGCTTGCCACTCCATAACAATATATTACTCGTATTAGTTATCATAGAAAAGACGTGTGTTTAACTTAAGGGCCCATTTAAGTTTTTCAACGAACAAAAATTAAATGTTTTTACATTTTTCGTCTGTCAATAAATTTCGTAAATTTTAAGTCAATTAAATAAAAATTACTACCAAATTGTATGCACTTATTAAGCAAATACAATTGGTACTTTTAGTCATTCGATTTTTATTTTAGAGAAATACTTTTTATGTTATAACTTTAAAGAATTGCTTTTAGTCACAAACCGAATTTTCAACTACCATTTTGGTTAATATCCTCATTTTTCTAAAATCTTCGATTAAAAACTCAAAAAGTTTCAGTAGAACCTAAAATATTTTTTTATTTTATTTGAACAAGCTCTATTGCGGACTCCTGCTATGTTTAATAATATTTGCTATCCATAAACTCAAAATTTTCATTAAAAGTTATATAGTTGTTATTAAAAAGAAAATTACCTCAAATAAACAGTCGCTTTAAAATGAAACTTTAAATATAGGGTTTTTTCCGCTTAAAAAACTTAATTTGGTCCTTTACACAACACAATTATGTTGCAGCGAAAATTAACAGAACACTTTAAAAAACATAAAACATAAATTACTACATATTTTAGTACTTTTCATAAATTATTCTCTTAAGCTACTCCTATTTGCTTCTTTTCTGTTTTTAAACACAGCGCAACACCGGATTCGCCCAAAAAGATCGAAGCTTGTTCGAAGGAATCTTCGTTCGTTCGCCCTAAATTACTGTTTACAGTGGGCAAACATCGTTCGCGATAAAATAATAGCAAACACTGTTTGTTCGGGCTCAAGAAACTTAACGAGGTTTCTTTCGTTCGTTCAGGCGGTCTAAGCGCACAGTTAAAATGCTGCCAAGTTTCAAGTATTTTTTATCAAAACGAACATAGTTGGCAAATCTAAATAACTATTCATTTTCCTATTTTGACTTAGTGATATTAGCAACAATTATATTTACAATATAGTTATAATTATAATAAAAAATAATAATAATTATCAGTTGGGAAGAAAATTAATAAATAACATTGGACAAATGTATTCAATTCGCGCCAAGATTATAATTTATATTGCATAATAAACGTCAATAAATGCATACGTTGAAAATCTTGTGGACGCATAATAAGTGGTCCACATAATAAAAAAAAATTTTTTAATAAATTTTTAGTTTTTAATTCAAAAAGTAACAAAAATCAGAAGATTTGACCTGACCTGACCACAAGAATAAATAAAAAATTTTGAAAAGTATAAAAGCGTTAATTATCAAATCAAAAAGCTACTGATCCTTTGTACACTTGTATTTTTTTGTTTGTTTTTTAATTGTTAAGTGAAATAATTATAAGAGCGATTTATTTACAAGAAAAATTTCTTAGGTAATTTTTATAAATAAACTGTAAACAAAAGAAAACGCGTTAGTTTATGTACATAATAATTTAAGTAAACAAATACTACAAAAAATGGGGCATTAAGGTGAATGATTCGAAATCGGATTGTATCTGCATTAGGAATGCTAGTGGGAAGGGAAGAGATGGGGTGGTAGGAGAGAGTAGGAACCTAGTGCTGTCTATCAATAATAATTTGATACCGTTCAAGAAAAGCATTAGATACCTGGGAGTAAATTTTAATATTCTGCTTAAATTTAACCATCATGCTAGAGGCAACATTGACAAAGCCAGAAAGGTTGCTAACATACTCACGTCGTTGCTGAGAAATAAGGATCTTCATAGGAAAACCAAACTGTTATTTTATAAAACCTTGATAACACCTGTATTGTTGTATGCTTTTCCTGTTTGGTTCTCGATTTCGCCGATAGTTGCCACTGAAATGGAAATTTTTGAAAGAAAGATTCTCAGATTGTGCATTGGGAAAAACTTTGAATCTAGAAATAAAAGATTTCCCAATATATTTGTGTAAGGAGAGGCTAAGATTACCCCAATTTTGAAATATGCCACTCTTCTAATGAAAAAAACCATTGACAACCTGATTACTTCTGAAAATGAAATAATTAAAGAAATACACTCTTCACAATCCGACACTTCATGGTTAAATAATAGTTACCATTCGCCGATGGGGATTCTCCTGGAGAATTATGAGTCGGTTCCCGATGGGTAACCAATACCTTATTACTCAAAAGCCATACAAGGGCACAATCGTGGCTAACGAAATTTTTTTTTTGCTCTCTTATTATATTAAATTATTGTTCTGTTGGAGGACAGAGCTTACTTTTTTTATATGTTCCTGTTATTTATAAGATATATATTCCTTATACTAAGGAGTCTTTTTTAACGTTTTGTGTATTGTCACAGTGTGTTAACAGAAATGTTAAGATTTACTATTTTTAAAAAAAAAATCATCTTTTTTTAAAAAAAATTTAACAGAAAAATTAAATACCATTTCATATTGCATATTTTTGACACTACAATGCATACAAAATTTTATGTGAATACAAATTATGCTGTCGTTGTTGGCTCTTTTTGAATAGATTAAAGAAAAAAAAAACAAGAAACGGAAAAGGAAAAATAATTAAAAACATATGTTATTTCGTTCTTGCCAATGGCATATTGTATCTGTTAAAATCATATCGACAAAGTTTATAAGTAAGTGTACGTGTGCGTATATGTATCTCATATTAACGCTGTCGTTGTCTCTTCTTTTGTATCTAGATTTTATTAATTGTACATACAAGACAAAACGTCAAAAGAAAAAGTAAAAATGCTCCTTGAGCAAAACCAAAATAATCATTAAAACTATATTAGCCATGTGGCATTCGCTGTATTAAGAATTAATATTGTGATTGAGTATGCAGGCCATACTATTACAGCCGCAAAATAACCAATAAGTTAAAGTTTATAATTAATTTGTAAAATCGATATTAATGACTCAATAAAGTACTACTACTACTACTACTACTACTTCCTATTTTGACGTTTCACCGCTCAATGGGCGTTTTGGTATTGTTGTTTTCTTTTGTTATTGTTCTTAAAACAGCTAATTCAAGACTGTGATGACAAATTGATATAAAGTTGAACTAACGTTGTTTTACTGAGGTTTGATCTGATCTAGTGCTACGGGAATGCAGCTAATGTTTCGCAGCGGAGCAAAGGGAGGGGAAAGAACGATGTGTCAGCAGAGGAACCATGGTAGAACTAGTAAAGGTATATGCATTTCAGACTGCTCTTTTTTTCTCATAGCCAGAATTGTCAAACTCAAGCATTTTGCTATTCTTGCCTATTTTCGCTTTCTTATCGCATTCTCATCGTTTTCAGATTTTGTATGAGCTGTCAACTTCCTTTTGACAGTTGCGGCAGTCTCCCTCTCCGAAATGCATATACCTTCTCTAGTTCTGCCATGAGAGGAACTTATTGATGGTTGCTTACTTAGGTTTTCTAAGTTTCCTATCTTGTTATCTTTGCTGTCTGTATTGATGACGAGAGTTACTCGGAAAAAGGCAATGACGCAAACCAAATATTTACTCTCTACCAAAATCGTTCAACGCGCCTAAAGAAGTTTTCACTTCAAAAATGTTATTGCAATCGGAACTGTTTGGACATGCTTAAATCGTACAGATGGAATGATTGGAACTATGTCCCAGAGTGAACATAGTTCCATGAACTATGCAGGTCCGGAACGACCCAACTCTATTATCCATTATTCATGCATTTTATATAAATTCAGCGTGCTATTCGGTGGCACATAGGAAACAGTAATGTAAAGGCATTCAGATTGGCTTTTAATTAGCACACATAATTGATTTAGAAACACATTAGAGTTTGTCAGCAAAATAGAAGATAAAAAAGTGCACGATATATTAATGTATACTAACTTCTTCTTAAGGGGAGGTTCTAGTAGAACTCGGCGGAAAATTGTTTGCTTTGTTTTCATACTTAGGATCTTGAAAATATTTAGCCAAAAGGATATTTCCCTTTTTAATTTATTTAACGAGTCATAGCGTATTATAGCCCAAACAGAATAGAATAAGCATAGCCAACACGCAGCCAACAGAAAAAATGTCAACATAGAAGTTGGTTGCCTTGCAACCAGTGTGACCAGAGTGGAATATTATATTCCACTTTGGCATATTTAAATTTCGGGAAGCATATTTTTTTTATAAAAATATGCAGCATAAAAAGTTGAATATTTTTCGTATGATTATATTTTTCAAAATTCACAAAAATTGCAATAAAAAATGTCTATTTGGTTACTAAATGGTTATTTTTTGGCTATCGACACTTTATATTTTTTCATCTCTGAACCACCTTGTAAAACGCAATATAAGGAATTCATTTGTGGTTAACTTCTTCGTTGTCAATTTTATTGCAATTCATTTAATAACTTCACGCAGCTTAAAAAGTGAAGTAAATTTGCTTATATGTTTGTTTGGTTAGATTTTTTTATGGATTATGTTACAGCAGTAAGTAATTTACTTTAGAAAACATTAGGGGTATTCACGATGTGTTGTATTTTCCCTTGTTTTGTGTATTTTTGATAAATTTGATATTTGTAGTAAATTTTGTAATAAAACAAAAACATAATGCATAGTTTTCAAAATACAACCCTGTGGAAAATATACAACGATGGAACACTATTGTTTTCTATGTAAATTTCGTTGTGTATTGGATCAGCTGATTGTTCAAGCATTTCTACTCAGCATGGAGCAAGCTTAAGGCTACGCTGTGAGTTTATTTAATAAAAATCAATATAGTTTATTCTTTCATTTCAATTTTTGTATGATGTCCTTTAATTAATTGATGATTTAAATCAATATTTCCAAACAGAAGTACATACAAAAATCAGCTGATTTTAAAAATACAATATGTACTTTACTGAAGGTTCGATCACAATAAGTTGTAAGTATTGTAAATTTTGCAAAAATTTATCACAAATTCACCACATCGTGAATACCACTATTATTGCTTACAATAGCTATTTCTTTTAACTATTTTAAAATGTTGATTCAAAACAATAAAGCAGAAAAAAGTTATTGATCAAAGTTCGGAATCTGAAGATTTATCAAAATTTGTGCTTTTCTCGCTTAGCTTACCATTTAGCAATGCTGAGGTTGAGAAATTTTTTAGTTATATGAATCTTTGTTATTTAAACGAAAATTCAAAATAGAATGCAAGAAAAACTCTTAAATAATTTGTTGAATGTAAAAACATGGCTGCATGTTGAAAAAAGTGTTGTAATACCTATCAAATACCACATAGCTTAATAAAAAAATTTAGAAATGCGAATTTCTATGATAATAATACAAGCAACAATTTAAGAATTGACCTCGAAGATGTGCCTGAATTTTAGTTTTGTATATTGTATATCGTTACTTAAAATTCAAAAAACCATAACAATGTTTATAATTTTTTATAGGAGAAGAAAATAAATTTAAGTGCGATAGTAATCAAATAAATAAATGTTTTCAAACTTGCTTCTGTGTTTTTTTTTTATATGCATATTTAGACTTATTTAGATATATATCTTTGAAATTGAAAGTGGAATATTTTTGTGGAATATAAAATTGAAAGTGGAATATTTAGCATATTTTTTTTAACAAAAAGCATATTTTTCAAAAATCTTCTGGTCACACTGCTTGCAACCCTATGAAATGAACATAATGAAAATAACCAACACGTAGCGAACGCAGCCGACACAAAAGTGTTGACGAACTTTTAACTTTTGCCGCAGCCAACGGTAGCGAAATGTCAAAATACATAGTTCAAATTAGAAAACTTAAAATTAACTAAAACATTAGTCCAAATTAGTAAAAAAAAAAAACGAATTATTGTATGCAAAAGGCTGTATCTATTAATTTAGTAAAAAATAACAAAATATTATAAGCATAAAGCTCTATCTGCGTTATCAACACAAATTCTATTCTGTGCACAGCATTTCGTTGGCTACGTTTTCGACAGCTCGCTACGTGTTGGCTATGCCTATTCTGTTTGGGCTATTAGACGAGAGAGTGCGTCGGCCGAAAAACAGGTATAAATGTTTTTCTCGAAACACCTTTTTTTCCGCGCTGTACACGATTCCGCTTCAACGACTTGACCGATTTCGATGTTTGATGGCTAAAATTAAAGCTTAGTCAATTAAAGGACATTCTTCAGGATCGGCTATCGACACACATCGGCTATCGCTAGCGAGACCTTCATCCGCCATTTTGAATTATTTTTCATCGACAGAATTGTTTAATGTTCTTGAAATATACACTAATAAATGCCACAAAAGGTTTTTTAAAAAAAAATTTACGTTCGCTCAATTTCAAAATTCAGAAATTACGTTACGTTTCTACTAGAACCTACTAGAACCTCCCCTTAAGGATAATAAAGTAAAATCAATAGCATTCTCATATCTTGAAAACTAAAGAAAATCTTAGTACAATGCATTTTTGTATATAACATCATTATCTACAGCCAAAAAAAAAATAATCCAAATTCAAAGTTTTGACTTTCGCCGCAAATAGCTTCCTTGTGTTTTAATATATTTCATTTAATCTACTTTTGTTTAAAAGTTCCATTAAATTACTTATATCTTATAAATATATATATTTCATAATCAACAAAATTTTTTTTTCTTCCAAAAAATGGTGCAAAAGTTGTTTTTGTTGTTAAAATGCTAACAATCAAAAATTTCAACTATTATACTCTTTCATATGACATATCGCTTTTATGCAAAAACTTTTTCAGTTTGACACAAAATTTATTTTAAGAAAAATGCAAAGCCCTTTGATTTTTGTGACGAATTCAATTTTTTTTAAATGTTGTTTTTATAATTTCTGAAAAATGCTTTGGCCCTTAAGAGTAATTTAATTTTAATTAAGAGTAACCACCCCTCCTACCCCTTCTACGCCCTCCTACTCCCTCATACTCGCTCCTAAGCAATTTGCTTTACTGTTTTTTTCAACTATTGCAAGTGTTAATCCAATCTTAAGAAATACTTGGATTCCTTGGTTTTTGCATTTATATCTATATTTCTTCGTAAAAGTTACAGTGAAGTATACAACAATGTGTACAACAACTCAATAACAGATTGTCTCAAAATAAATTAGAAAGGAAACATATAAAGTGTTTGAAATAAGTGGATGCAGACGGTACAATATGCTGTACAGTACGGCTAAAAATTAAGCAAATAACTTGGAATGCTTCTTATCTTCTTTTTATTATAAGCTTTTATTTAACTTGCTTCGTTCGTAAGTATGTCCTCAAAACCATTTTTCTACAACTTGTTGGTATCCGATTAAGCTGAAATTTAGCAATGCAATATTATGATAAAATTTTTTGCCACACCCCCTTTTACAGCCCACAAAGCAATAAAAATGCTATTTCTCTAAAACTACTGGACCGATTTAACTGAAATGTTGGTAGCAAATTTCCCTTGGTTAGAGGATAGTTAAGGAAATTTTTTTGCCACTCCTCTTTTACCGCCCACAAATCCATAAAAATGCTATATCTCTAAAACTACGAGGCTAATTCAGCTGAAATTCAAACAGTAAGGTTTCATCAAATAAAGCATTAGGTTTATGAAAAACATTTAGCCACACCCGTTTTTAACGCCCACAAATCAAAAAAATGCTATATCTCCAAAATTACGGAGCTGATTCAGCTAAAATTTTGGCAGTTAATTTCCTTTAAGTAGAGGATGGTTCAGGAAAAAATGGTGCCACACCCCCTTTTACCGCAAACAAATAAATAAAAATTCTATATCTTCAAAACTACGGGACTGATTATTTATTTATTTATTTATTTATTGGCCAAACAAGGCAATGCAATTTACTTATTCTAACTTATTCTAACAGGTTTTGTTTACTTATTACTAAGTTTTTTGTTTTTCTTCTCCCCTTTCCTTGTTTTTATTTTATTTTTTATTTGGTGCTCTTAGTGGGCATACTCCGCCCACCGGATTGACATGATTTCAAAAACCATGTCAAAACTAAGAGAAGAGGAGGAAAACAAGAAAGACTATATACACACTTAAGATACGATGTATATATATTATTCTTAAAGACTATAAGGACAAAAGGATGTAAATGGGAGATTTGGAGAGGGATGTTAAAGAATTTTGATTTATTAAACTAAATGCTTATACATATAAATCCATACATGTATGTAGTTTATCTGAGGCCTGTGTTAATTCTGATTTCTGAGTGATTTATATAAGGTTTGCTTGAAAGAGGATTTGGACATAGAAGGTGAGTAGTATATAGAGATATTATTAAATTCTCTGCAACAACGATTGATGGGTTCATTATTTGCATATGTAGTTTGGTGCTGATATTCAGTTAACAATCGAGTATGCCTAGTGCGCCTAATTGGATCGTTAAAGGAAATCATATTAGAAATATATTCGCTGTGAATAGCACCATTAATTACATCAAATGTGAAGCATGAGCCCAATAACGATCTTCTTGTTGATAGTGGCATCAAATTTAAAAGGCTGAGTCTATGTTCATATGATGGAAGGCTACAATAATCATGGGGGTTGTACATATCTCTAAGCGCGTATAGTAAGAACTGCTTTTGAATAGACTCAATTCTTTCTCTATGGGAATCGAAAGATGGATTCCAAATTATGCATGCATATTCAAGTATTGGGCGCACTAATGCACGGTACAAGGATGTAGTGACCCATATATTCTTGAATTCATTTGCACGTCTTTTTATAAAACCGAGCTGTTTGCTGGCCCTGGACACAATTTTATCATAGTGCAGATTAAAGCGCATCTTGCAATCTAAGACAACTCCAAGATCCACTATATGGTTGACCCTTTTTAGTTCGATACTATTGAGGTGGTAGGTATGTAACGTTACGTTGTTTTTACGAGAAAAGCTAATAACATTGCATTTATTGACATTAAGATGTAGTTTATTTTGAAAACACCATTGCTCAAGAGACAACAATTTTGATTGCAAAAAATTTACATCTACATCTGATTGAATTGAATAGTACATTTTTAAATCATCTGCATACATAAGATGTGGGATATCGTTTAGAACTTCTGACAGATCGGATATGAATATGTTGAAAAGAAGAGGACCAAGATGACTACCTTGCGGAACTCCCGAGGAGACTGCAATTTTTTTCGATAGAACTCCCTGGAATTTAACAAACTGGGATCTGCCGTTTAAATATGATTTTAGCCAACTTAGTATGGACCCTGCAACACCAAACTTTTCTAACTTATATATAAGAATGTTGTGATCAACTCGACCAAAAGCTTTACTGAAATCAGTATAAACAGCATCTATTTGGTGCCCTTTTTCCATTTTGACTAAAACATCTGATACCATAATCATGAGATTAGTGGTGGTAGATCGCCCTTTTCGGAACCCGTGTTGCTGCTCATTTAGACGTGGGTTAATGAAACTTGTTAGCTTTTCACAAATAAGTTTTTCAAAAAGTTTTGGAATGGCTGACAAGATTGCTGTGCCTCTATAATTTTCAACTGATCTTTTATCACCATTCTTGCAAATTGGCGTAAGATGGGATGATTTCCAATATGAAGG
The DNA here is from genome assembly GCA_963920525.1 of Dichetophora obliterata. Taxonomy (NCBI): domain Eukaryota; kingdom Metazoa; phylum Arthropoda; class Insecta; order Diptera; family Sciomyzidae; genus Dichetophora; species Dichetophora obliterata. The sequence continues at coordinate 105,189,368 of OY986437.1, forward strand.
AAATGTCCCACAAACCAGTGATTCGTTAAAGATTATGTGTAATGGCAATAGCAGTTGGTCTAAACATCGCACCAAAAAGCTTGTAGGTATTAAGTCTGGTCCAGGTCCCTTTAATATATCCAGTTCTTTTATTGTATTAGAAATCTCTTCCTGGGTTAAATATAAACTATCAACTATAATAGTTGAGCTAGGAGAAGTTTCAGATAAGGTGGTAGGAAGACAAAAGACCTCCTTAAAGTGATCGGCATACAAGTTGCTTATTTCAAGAGAATTGGACGAAGTGACATTACCTTAACACATAGACGATGGATAGCCGCTAGATTTGCGCTTCATGTTAACAAAGTCAAAGAATTTTCTCGGCTCTTGAACAATTTTTTCTCCGATGATGTTCGTGTACAACTTGTACGCTTCTTCTGACTTGATAGAGAACTCTCTTGATAGCTCGTCATATCTAAGCTTCAGTTCATCGCTTATATTATCAGTGTTTTTGAGAAGTTTGTAGATTTTATTTCTTTGATTCCTCAAAAATCTGAGATTGTTGTCTAGCCATGGTTCTGTGAGCTTATTCTTTTTCTTTATTATTGGCACAAAACTTTCGATAGCGGTAAAAATGTGCTGATAAAATATAGAGACAGCACTGTCTAAATCTAAATTGAATAGAATATGATTCCAATTTAGAGAACTAAGATAACATTTTATTCTTTCATAATCGGCGTTGAGGTAATCGTACGCAATGGTGTTATTATAAGACTGGGTAAAGTTGATGTTATTAGCAGAGAAAACAACTTTTAAGGCTGTATGATGAACGGTGTTGGTTAATAAATTTTCTGCTCCCATGCATGGACTAACCTTCACTTCTTCATACGAGTTAGTAAAAATTAGGTCCAACCATCTGCCATTCTGATTTTGTACAGAAGAGACTTGCTGCAAGTCACTGCCATAAAAGGTGCTAAGTAAGTTGAAGTCTATGGCATTAGAAAGATTTACAGGAAGAAGAAAGTTGTCGTTTTCGTCGGTGACAAAAGATATATTTGGGCGATTGAAGTCACCAAGAATAACAACTTTATCTTCCTCTTTTAGGGAGGAGGTAAAGGTGGTCAGTGTTTCACATAGCTCGTTGTATGTTGTTTCACTTGAGCCGGGAGGAATGTAAACGACGCCTATGTACACATTGAGACTTTTACCTGAACAAACTCTAATAATTCGGTGATCGAACAGTTTATAGTTAGGTGTGTCTATTAGCTCACTTGAAAGGGAATTGTGAGATGCTACAAGGACACCACCTCCTCGAGAAAGACCTGTTGAGGAGTAGTCCCGATCCTTCCTGAAGACAGTTCAATTGCTATCAAGAATTTCCTCATTATTAAAGGTTTCGTTTAGCCATGTCTCAGTGAATACTAGGACATTGAAGTGGCATGATTTAGCGTCAACATAAAGTTTGTTTAATTTGCTTCTCATGCCGCCACAGTTATGGTAGAATATATTTAAGAAAGAAGAGTTAGGAACGATAATATTGCTGTTGCTCTTTACGAGATTTTTGAAGAAGAGAAACATGTTTAGCTCTGACATGAGCGCCATAGGTTTCCAGATCCACCTTGACTTGATCAACCGTTACACCGAGGTGCTCGTGAAAGCGGACAAATAAATTACGCAAGTCTTCAACACCGGTAGGAAGACCTTCTTGCTGAATTAGTACTCTAAGATTAGTTTTTGTCTTGCCTTCAATGCATGTTGAATCAGGGGCTTTATACATATAAGCGAGATACAGGCGAACATTGTTATAAACGTTGTTCTCCCTGAGGCGAGAAAGGGCATATCTGCTCTCAGTGCCTTCGCAAGAGTTTAGTGTCAATTTCACTTTTGGAGGAAGTAGGGGGTCTAAAAATGACGTAGGACTACCAGGTTGATTGCAAAGCTCATTTGAAACAGAAGATGGTTTTGGTAAACCACTTCCGGTTGGTGGTGAAGGATTAAGAGTATGAGAATGGATAAAATTTGGATATTTCTCACAATTGGTTTCATTATTGTTAAGATTAAATGAAACCCGTTTACGTGTTTGATGAGTTGGCGGTTTAGGTGCTAGATTGCTTCCAGTAATCATCTTATTATAAGATGAAGCCGTATTCTGGTTAATTATGGGAGAAAATATGGGGAAAATGCTAGTTTTCAGAATCCAATTAGAATCTGAATTATGGTGGGACTTAGGTTGCACAAACTTGTTTGATGAATAAGGTTTGGATTCAAGAACAGGTAGGTTTACATTTCTTTTATATAGAGGATTCTTAGAATTATGATTAGAATTAGAATAAGAATTTAACTTAGATTTAGAATTAGGACGGGAATTTATATATGTAAAAGAGTTAGAGCAAGAACTATAATTACTTTTAGATAATGGATTCTTGTTAATGTTAGGATTCCTTTCAGAAGATTCGATTCTTGAACTGCCAGAACTTTGTAAAGATCTTGATGTTTTAGACTTTTTCCCAGGCTTATTCGTCCATTCGGTTATTAACCATTCGCCGTGTCTCTCACCGCTGTTGTTCAAGAACATCCACGCATATTGACTTGGGATGTTTAGTTTGAAACTGCAGAATTTTTTTGCTTTATTGGATATCTTTGAACAGTTTGTAATAGATATGCCAAATTTATTACGAAAGTAAGTGCTCATCCAGGATATAGTTGTTTTAACTGATGGGCCCTTAATGAACAGAGTGGTCTTGTCAATTTCATTAGAATCATGGAGTTTCTTTATTCTATTCTGCCATTGAGTTGAAGTCCATGACGTTCCAAACTTATGGATTAAGTTGTTACGAGGGGCTGCAATTGGTGGTGAGTCACGAGGTGAAGTGGCAGAGGGAGATCCAGGTTGTGAGTTATTGGTATTTTTGTTTTGTTTTGGAGAAATCGTTGATGAACGAATAGAATGAGCTATTGTGGGTACTGTTGATGGTGGAGATCCGATTTGGGGTGGATTCATTGCAATATTTTGAGGAGTAGCAATCGGTGTTATATGTTCCGTAGTGTCATAGGCAGTTAAAGAATTCAGATTAGCTGGTAAAGAGGTGACCTGTGGCAAACGAATAGATGCTTCCATTATTTCCTCGAAAATAGAGGAAGAGTTATGATGAGAGGCTTGTGGATAACTTATTTCAGCTCTATTGGGTGCAGATCTTATTTCATCCACTACATCTGCAAGCGTCACTCGAAACACTTCAAGATCATCACTGATATCACTTATTTTTTGATGTAATATTTCCAGCATTGGATCTGATTGCGGAGGTGATGGTTGGGGTTTGCCTGACTGAAGTGCGATATCCACATCATAGCGCAAAGATGTTAGCATGCTCAGTATATTTTTGGCTTTATTATCGTTTTTTAAAACGTCGAGGCTTTTTTTTACTTCTATATTAAGCTCGCTTATGGCCGTTTTCCAAATAAAATTTTTTTCGCTATCTTTGACTAAATCTGTTAGAATTCTCAAGTTTTTAGAAACATTTGAGATATCCGAGTTATTTGCTTTGCAGATGGACTCTACCCTTGCAAGATCATCGGATACGTGAGTCATTATTTCAAAATTTGGTATTTTACTGATGACTTGCTTATTAGCCGAATGCATCACGTTCAAGGAGTCGCTAAGACATTTTATGGCGAGCATAACATGGGATAGTGATAGATCCATGCACTCATCACAGAAGAATTTAAAATGTGATGTGTATTCTTGAAAGTAGTTTAAACTTCTTTTAGTCATTCCCACACAAGTGCCGTGGTAAGATTTTCCGCAAAGACCATTGCAACTTAGCTTAATTGCACCTTTGTCCTCAATAGAGCAGTTAATTTTGGCACAAGCAGGTTCCATTGTTTATTGTTTACTTTATTTGGTTGTTTATAAAAAGTTTTTTTTTTTACTTTTGATATTTGCACTTATTTCAGGTGCACTTAAAAGTTGGAGTGGGCTGTTTCTCTTATTGTTATTGTTTTTGCTTAATTGCAATATTCACACTTTTTCTTATTGTTAATGTTGTTGCTTTATTGCGATATTCACACTTTTTCGCGGCACACTTATATGCAACTGCACATATAAGCTGATTATAACTTGCTTCGTTCGTATATATGTATGTATCTATGTCCGTCAAAATTTGCAAACCGTTTTTCGCAATTTTGCAAACTTGTTGGTATCCGATCAAACTGAAATTAAACTTACATATGTACAGTGTTGCGCAAAACAATAGCAACAAAATAAGTGCGCTGCAACAAAATCGTGTATCTTTTTTAATATTGGGGACGCACAAAAATGATTATAGGAATCAAAGCATGCGTTCATACATCATATATAAAACAAATCAAATTCAAATTTGGTTTTGTTTTTTTTTTTGTAATTAAATTTCAAATTAATGTGGCTACATTCAATTTGTCTGAGAGCAAAACAAAACCAACAAAACTTGAAAAATGTAAAAAGAGAACAGAAGTTCCAAGAATTACCGGTAAAACTTCCATTATTGTAAAGCACGTGCTGTTTGTAAGTCATAAACATTTAAGTTTAGTATTGTTTTGGCGCTAGTTGTGACATTGACTGTTCCATTTAGCTCTTAAATTGCAAATTATTTCCGAATATAAAAACGGAAATTCACAAATATCTAACGTGAAACAGTTTGATATTAATCAGTCAATAGTTTGCTGATTAATAAAGAAATATACCATCCCAAAAGACGTAACAACGTTACATTAAAGAGGGCGGCCGTGGAAGACATCGCTGCGTGATAACAGGAACATTTGTTGCGTGTTCAAACGAAATGCATTTGTCACATCCAATGAGGTTGTTCGGACACTTGATTTAGATATCCCTCACAGCACTATTTGATGACAAGCCGTTAAGAACGATTAAAGAAGTTACAGACCTGCAGAGAAACCTTAGCTTACAGCTAAGCATAAAAAACAAGGTGAGGTGTTACAATTCAAACATTTCTGTCTGAAACTGTGACAACAAGTTGCAATTTATTGTTTTTTAGACTCAGTCTTGCAAAAGAGCACTTAAATTTGACCGTTCAAAAATCGAAAACCGTTTTTTTAGCGATGAATCAAAGTTCACCTTGATTAATTCAGATGGGATGTGCACGGTACGGTAGGTACACGACTTGAAGCCCGAAACTGCAAAATAAATTTTAAACACGGAGGCGGTGGCATTATGATCTGAACTTGTTTTTCCTATAATGAAGTTGAACCATTTCAAAAAATCGATGGAATTATGGATCGACTTCTATATAATGACATTTAAGAAAGCAAGATGCGACCACATTCAGAGTGGAATATGTCGCTTCAGTGAACGTTTCATCCCGACAACGACCCGAAGCACACTTCAAAGCTCATCAAAGATTACATTAGAGGCAATGGGATTCAAGTCCTTGATTGGCCGGCACAGTCACAATGACTTGATTCCCATTGAAAATCTTTTTGGGATTTTGAAGGTAGAAGTTTCTGGTCAAAGGTTTTCCTATAAGACAGCACTGTATGTAGCCCTGAAACTTAATTGCGAACATATACCTAATACCAACATATCTAATTTAATAGAGTCGATGTCGCTCAGATGTGCAGCGGTTATCAAGAATAATGAATCTTACACCAAATATTAATTATGTTGCTTTTGTTTTGCTCTCAGACAAACTGAATGAAATCACATTAATTTTAAATTTAATAAAGAAAACCAGACCAAATTTGAATATGACTTGTTTTTAATATGATGTATGAATATATGCTTTGGTGCCTATAATCATTTTTGTGTGCACCTAATATTTAAAAAGATACACGATTTTGTAGCAGCGTACTGATTTTGTTGCTATTCTTTTGCGCAACACTGTAGGTCCGGTGACAATGCAGTATTATAATAAAAAAATTTGCCAAACCCTCTTTTACCGCCCACAAATAAAAAATTGCTATATATTTCCATAAGTTTTGAAAATAAAAGATGTTATAATAAATCTTTAAGACTAAAAAGTAAAAAATAAATAAAAAGTAAAAAGTTTTATTTAAAAAATAAGCTTTTATTTAAAAAAGACGTGAACTAAAAAGAAAAAAAATGTAAGTGACATTTGCCATATATGTATATAGTAGGTATATTCTAGGTGCAGAATAACCCCTCTTTTGGATACTTATCATCATAATATAAGCGTTCGTAAATTGGTAAGTTCTAAGGACCTCTATAAATTTAGAATTTTTCAAATACATTTATATTTAAAAGCTTGAGGCACTGACGTCCGCGATCCGTTATACAAATTTACTACACATTGTCAGTGGCATTGAATCTTTTGGTAAGCTTACCTGTATATAAACTGCGATCCATTACATACAGGTTTACGACACAATAACAGTGCCTTAAGCTTTTAAATATAAATGTGCATAAGGAAGTGTATGCAGGCTAAAATTTATATATGTAACTTCTCGGTAGTACCGGGCATATCAGCTAGTATTAAATAAGCAGAATTTTTTTATGCAATTTTTTATTGTACTTCTTTTGATATACTCACTCTCTCTCTCTCTCTTTTTCTCCGTCTCTTTCATAAAAATTTCTCTTATGTCAAATTTTAAGAAGTTTCACTACTGTACTGTATACACTAGGGTGGTCCTATATAAGAAATTATTGAGCACCCGATATTTTTGTTCCTTATGCCTCATTTACACGGGTGACATATTTGTCATTTTTTACATCATTAAGTGCCATTATCGTGTAAATTATGTTATTTTGTTTATGACTAAAATAATGATTAAAATCAGATGTCATTAGTTTAGTCACTTAAATGAGATCGTGTAAAAGCCATGTAAGCCCGTCTACTCCCATAGTGACCAACTTAAAGAAAAAATGAAAAAGTTCATTCTTTACTGACAGAGTGCGTTTAACTGTTTCTAGAAATTTAACTGTTTGCTTAAAAATGGACTGGTTAGTATAAATTTAAAGAGTTTAAAGAATATAACAATCATAATCAATGTTAATCTCATTTCTTTTTTTAAGTGAACCCAGTCAGTATTTTTCAGAAGATAGAAAGTTCTTCTTCAGCGTTCTTCTTATTCCTCGTACTCTTCAATTAATAAATATGCCAAATAAGCAACAGCTTTTATTTTGCTGTCTTCCATTTGTAAAATAATTTTTAACTTCTTTGCTTTGTCAGTATTTGAGAATTATAAATTTTGTCATTCATGTAAACGCCTACTTTGCTGGTCAAATCATTATCAATTTGAAAGTTGCCAAAATATAATGAAACGTAGCGACAAGGCTCTGGGCAAGACATTTTTTTGTGCCGTCTAAATAGCGGCGTCATTGTGATATGTCATCAAGTCATCATTAAAGTCAGTAAAAGTCACTCGTGTAAATGAGGCATTAGCGTCTAAAAATTAGTCCCTCATCTTTTTTTTTTGCAACAACAATAACTCGGAGCTTGAAGTTTACACAGAGGCAATGCAACTGAATGAGCATTAGGGCGTATCGAATCAAATTTTTTCGAATTTCACATTCTAAGGGGTCTCATAAGTTGCATAGGGTGCTGCAGATCTCCCAAAATTTAGGAAAAAAAGGATGTCTTTTCGCCCCGCCAGGACAAAGTTGGTTTTGAGAAAACAGTAAAAAAATAACGATCTCAAAGTGCTTTGCTTTTTTAAGAAAAAAGTGTATCTTAAAGCAAAAATAAATACAGACTTTCAGTAAAAATATCTTGTTAAACGAGATGCCACTCTGGATTTTTATCCAGTGTCCTGTGGGAAGGATCTTCGAATCTAAAGTTCACTCGAGACAGCACAGAATTTTTGATTGTTATCTGATTGTCTAAATTTTGGTGGTATTGCTTAAAGTGCTAACGGTTTTCTTAAATTTTTAAAGAGCGTTTAATTACCTTTCCTACGGTATTTGAAACTTAACTAAAGGCTAAGAAGTGATGGAGATATGAATTCTAATAAAAATCTATTTTCGACGTTTTTGCCGATTTTTGTCAATTTTTTGCACCCTGTACCTCAGCCAAAAATTACTTCAGCATTTTTCCCTTTAAATAAATATTTTTATTTTCTTCAGTGATGCTCCATGCAATGCTCCAATTTCACCCCAATCGAGGATAGTCATTCCGTAAGGCCGGTTCAAAAAAGAATTGCTGTTTTATCTTTTTTTTTTCTCATATGTAGTAGATAATTTTTGAAATTCAAGCTGGCGTTAATAAAGTCCAATTTTTTTGAAACTTTTTTTTATGCGTTTCTTATATATAGGCACAAAATAAGAGATTGCTCAAGCAAAACAAACGAATTTTTTTTTCTCCATACAAATAAGGTCAGTCTAGTATGCACGCTACATAATTTTAACACTATAATTTTTTCTAAAATATTTTCGTAGCTTCCTTTGTCTAAATTAAGTTTGGTTCCAATATTTTAGGAACAACCTATGAGAGGATTGTAGCCACAAGAATCCAACCTCTTGGCTATGGGCCTGATAAGAGAGATATTTTTTTAAAAATCTATTGTTAGAATAATTAAATGCAACTTTCCAAAATTATAGATACATGTCGTTAGGAAATTATACAGAAATTTTTCTTTATGTGTGAAATCTATCATGATGGTTGTTGTGTGCTTTCATTAATGAAACAAAGCAATGTGTATTCAAACAACATTTGATGATGATTTCCGCACATACTTAGTCGTGTACCTGCGAGTAAACATGCACACGTACATGCACACACACACACTCGCATAGATGCACACTTAGACACATTTAAACAATTTCTGTTTATTTTGGAAAAACTTTTTTCCTATGAAAAAAAACTCACTTCATTTCGAAATACTTTTGTTACTTGTACTATTTGTGTAGAGTGCTTATCGCACTCATTAACGGTTACAGCACGAATGCAGTTAAACAAACACACTCACAGACATTCACACGTGAATTTATGCACGTGTTGATTAAACGTAAGCGTGCGATTGCATTTGATGCACTAAATGTGCTGCCACCATATTGCTTCAGAACAGGATTTGTGCAAGTGCTACTGTGCAAATATAATTAATTAGAGATAATTTAGAGAACAAGTTGTAATTGTTTATTGAAAAAAAAATAATTATTGCAATTATAGACGACATTTATTTGTTTGTCATAACCATGATTTATTGTAATGCTTTGATTAAGGTTATTTATTTATTGCCAAAACAATTCTGAAATAAATAATACACGCTTTGAAATTCAGGTCTACCTATTTTTCAGTCCAACTGAAATTTTTTAAGGTAGATAATAAAATTAATTTTTTTTTTTAGTATATTTTTCAACATTTCTTGGTCAAAATCAAAATATACGCAGCAGAAAATTGAATGCCTGATCAGGCCGAAGTTCAGGCGTGAGAGGCATGGCCTAGGCCTGACTTCACCTCGAGAACAGCCCTGATGTTTTCACACAAATGACCACTTCTTCCGACCCTTATTATATTAATTTATATTACATACTGAAGGCCTTAGGAATTTAGACCAAGTTCCAGTCTGAGAGACAGAGGCCTGCTGCTGAGTATTTACTCATTTCAAACTCAAAGACAAATTTTCATCTTCGTTTCAAACAATAACTTTTTCGTGTTCCAATTTTTCTTATCTTAAGGGCTAACACCACAGTACAATTAATTAATGTTAGTCATGTCTTTTAGAATTGTTGTAAGCAAGGAATCTCAATTTATGTGAAATATTGCAACGAACACACTTCAGGTTGAATGCCAACCTAATTCCATATCCCACAGCCAGGGCCGCCAAGAGGGGAAAACGGGGTGTTAAGAGGGTTCGGAGTGGCGCGAAATTAAAATAAAAAAGCTGTTTTGTTAATGAGAAAGAGATGTGTTTTTTTCACGAAAAGCATTCATTTTCAAATTTCTTGCCTTCCTTTACATTGGCGATATCAAAAATTATATTGAAACTTTTTCGTGGCTTGGGAACTTTTGAATTTAATAATTTGATACCTTTGTTCTAAGTTGAATAATTTTAGATACTTTTTTGACTTGAGCTTTTATATAAATGTCGCGGCAACATTGTATATGAGTGCCCAGCAAACCAAAGTTTCCGAATTCGTAACGAATTCGTTACGTATTTTTCGAAATTATTCCGAGTTCGGCATCCGAATTCGTTCCGATTTCGTAATGACAATCGTATGGAGGGGTTGACACGAATTCGTAACGAATTGTCGTAACGAATTCGGAAGGAGTTTAGTAATGAATTCATAACAAATTCGTAAAGAATTGGAGTATCGTATTCGTAACGAATTCGTAACAAATTCGTACTGACTTGAATTATCGTTTTCATAACGAATTCTTTACAAATTCATTACAATTTCTTAACGAATTGTAACACCGAATTCGTAACGAAATGAACAAAATAAATAACAATCAAATTCGAATCAAAGTTTAGTTAGGGCTTAAGATGCCCCAGACTATATGATTCGTACAAATGACATGCCAAAAATTACAGATCCTTTTAATTACTATTACGGAACATATTTAAATGTGAATCTGACATGTCGTTTGTATTTGCATCTGTAAAAATTAAAATTAGAACCATATTTTGTATCATCTGTTTTAAAGAAAAAGTTGTTTAAAATTAAATTATTTTACAAATGGAAAATTATTTAAAATGCCGCTAGGCTCATGGCCTACCAATTTTTTTCAATTCGAAATATTTAAAACACCTCACAATTTACATTTGAAAATTTGATTTCGGAACTCTTTCGAATTATTCGGAAATGTTCCGAAATTAGTGTTGCGTAATAGTTACGAATTCGTTAAGAATTCTCGAAATAGTTACGAACTAATCGGAATTCAGACAAATTCGGAAACTTTGGCTTGCAGGGTGCTTTCACTCATCAGTAGAAATACCCAGTAGAAAATTGTCTAATATTATACAACATATTAAAAAGTATTGTCGTTTCTCAGCGTATATCTGAACAAACATTGTTCTGTTATGCTATGTTATGTTATGTATGAGAGGTTCTTATAACGAGATGATTTGTCAAATTTAGAGAATAAGGTGGATAATGAATGGCAAAAAAAAATCCTATGTTATGGCAGCTTATGTCATGAACCAAGAAATAAAGATCATGCAAAGAAAAGAGCCGCCATATTGTAAACAAAAACAGCTGATAGGTCTGACGTCATCGGTCACAAAATCTTTTGTTTACGATTAGTGATTGGATGTTGAATGTTATTTGTTAAAATTTTAAAGAATTATCATATAAATGTATTGTGTTTTTATATTAAAACGAAGTGTGCTGTAGCGACATGCATTAATTGCAACAGCAAAAAAAAAACAAATACGTTGGTTTCTACCGTTTCCCCAAGGAAAAAATTGCTTGTAAGCAATGGGAGATTTTTTGTCGGCTAAATGTCGACACTGCAATGGCAAGAATCTGTGGAGATCATTTTCTGCCTGAAGACTTCGAAAGAAGGGTCCAAGTTCAAATGGGTAAGTACTTCTACATTTCCACGTAAATATTCTTTTAAAAAATGTTACGATAGGTTTTGGCAAAGCTATGCGCTAAAGCCGGGCGCTGTCCCAACAGTTATGACCAAGGAGGTGCAGCCAGCAAATGCAGAACGATGTCAGCGAATTTTAAAGCGCGAAAACAAAAAATTCGTAAGTGCTCTGCTTCAGGAGTCGTTGGTCATGGAGAAGTTTTTCCTGTAGAGGAAATAGAAAAACTAAACAGGGAGCTTCTATTTCTAACCGCTCTTCAGAGCAGTTACTTCAAGCGAAAATACGGCAGCTATATTCGCAAGTGTAAGTAAAATTTAACAATTTTGAATTCAATATTTTTAATCTTTTTCTTGGAGTGAACAGCGGTTTGGAAAACCTCGCGTGATACATCTGCCACAAATTGCACAAAGAAGTTCCGAACATAAGGCTGGAAGAAGAAGCGGCAGCATCACTTAGTTAGGTAGATCATTTAAGCGAAGGCGGTTCGCCAAGCCAACGGAAGAGCTCATGGCGCATATGACTACGTTGGAAAAAGTGTTCAACGACGTAAATGGCGACGGGCTGCTAATAAGCAAAAATTATTTGCAGACGCACATTACAAGTGCAGAGCATGTTATTTGTGACAACAAAATAAAAAAAATGTTTTTCCGCGCACGAATGTTTTTTAAAATTAGATTATTAAATAAAGAAATTGTGAACAATTCGATGCAGAGGAAAAGAAAATTGAACAAAACAGTTCAATAATAAAAACAAAGTGATCATCCAATTTTGTATTCTATTTATTTGCAGTTTTTCTTTTTACAGCGTTCTTTACATTTAGTTACTGCATGGAAATATAAACAAACAAAGTATTCAAACACTTTTTTCGCGAATTAAACTTATTAATTTTATAATTTTTCACTTTTATCAGAGTTTTCACATGTTTTGCATGCAAATCATATGCAAATTGACAGTTTCATATCATGCTTGTGACCGATGACGTTGCACGAAAAATTACTTTTTTCTCGCACTGCTCTTTGCGTGATCTTCTCTTATTGGTTCATGAGCTTATGTAAACCTGTTTTCTTCTTGATGATTTCTTTTTGACCTTGAACGCCTTACTTGTCTCGAATTTTAATATTGCATGCTTCAGAAATATTTTCTTATTTCCTTTTGGATCAGAACGTTAAAAGCTCCAAGAACTCTCATAAAGTTATTATTAACTATTATAAAATATCAACTTAAATAAATAATTCATATAAAATTGTTAAAATTTGACAAATACTAAGTCTTATACAAAAAAAATCCTTCAAAATGTTTCCTTGCTATATGTTGGGAAGAGCATGAAAATGTGTGTGTTAAGAGTCAAGTCTGCTTAATTGGGTCGAAAAAAATCGAATTTTTTTTAATTTTTCGATAGCTAGATCTGTGTTAAATATCATGCTAAAAGCGCAAATTGAGATAAGTAATTATTCAAAGGTTCTGAGTGAAATGCGTCAAAGCAGACAGCGAGCAATACTTAAATCATTAAACGCGTTTTCTGGAAAGCTACGTTTTTCGAGCTGGCGACTCTCATAATTCAGTCAATTTTTAACGATTCCTGACTTTTTTTTTAAATACGGGTAATTAGATTATCGTTTGGGTGGCGGCCGTAGCATAGTGGGTAGAGTGCGTAGCCCCTAAGCTAAAGAACCACGGTAGCCTGGGTTCAATTCCAGCTCAGACAGAAAGTTTTTTCAATTGAATTAATTCTTCTGTTCAGTCGTCGTAACCTCTCTGCAGACAATGGCAAACCTCAGAGAGTAAAAATTGCCATGTAAAGCTTCTTGAGAACATAAGCCGTTCGGAGTCGGCATAAAACACATAGGTCCAGTTCTCAATCATTTGTGATCAAACATTTAATACACGCACAACACAATTGATTTAATAGAAGCTAGGTCAAAGTCCTTCCAAGGGCTGAAATGGCCAGTCTATTTTTTTTTAATTAGATTATCCATGGATTCCATTCATAAGCTTACCGATAATTGCATATTGGATTTTTTTATCAACAAAAAAGTAACGAACATTTTCAGTACAAATGACAACAAAACTTTCAAACGCCGCCATTTTGTTATTTTTTTGTCAATTTCATTAAAATTGGTATATTTAATAATCACACTTATTTACTTAACAGGAAAATATTTAATTTACCTGAAAATTTTTGATTACCTATATTTTTTACTTTATCGAAAAACATTTGTAAAAATTGCCTATTTTTCGGCCTCTCTAACCAGACAGTTATCCTTATTAAACAATGAAAACGCATGAGTTCATTTTTCATTAATGGATATGACATACAATTTACACATACTACATATTTACTTATACACTCATATAAATTGGTACTTTAAAGCTAGTTGGCACGTATCCTTCTCAACTTAAAAAATTTTAAATCTGCTGTTGATCTGAAAAAAGTTCATTTCAAAATGTCTCCCTTGCTTTTTGTTGATCTTATCCACCTTCAGTGTTGCCATAAAAAAATTTGCATATCGTAACTTTTGCGCTCTGCTCGTCGGATTTGTAAAACTCTCAAAACCACAACAACGGTGATTTTGCTTGGAGTAAATTAACGAAATTGTTGATTTTGGCCAGCAAAAACTAGCAATATATAAAAGTCAGTAAAAAGATTATATTTGGAAAAATATAACTTTTTAAATCATAAATATGTACATTATTTTATTAAAAATATATATGCAAAATCGAACATCGGATCTTTTTCCTAAATCGTAACATTTTGGTCAAATATCGGATCGTCGGAAGACTGAAAATCGTAACAAATCCGATGTATCGGACTTTATGGCAACACTGTCTTTTATCAAAAATAAACTCTTTTTTAAGCTAAAAATAAAAGTCTTGCATATTTCATTATTGACGTCAGCTTTAAGTTCAGCAATACATTAAATCAAGGTTCAAAAATAAACATTTCTCAAGAGTAAATTATTGACTCGATTTATTTAAAAGTTTGAGGGTATATTAAGGAATGTTTTAAAAATAAAAAAATGTATGACTCAAAAAAGTGTGTATATATAGTTACAGTGTAATGTGTAAAGACAGATCTCAGAATTGGCGTGCATCCCACCGTCGACGTTATTCATATGAAACAAAGCGACAAGTTTTTTTATATCTACGTTACATTCTCCGAGCCGATTTTCGAAAAATTTTTCGTTTCGAAAATGACGCTAAAAACAAGAAAAATCTTTAACTTTTTTAAAAGAGGAACTAAAAACTATTTTAATAAAAATATTTTTTCAAAAATAACGCTCTTGCATATTTTTGCAAATTTTGTAAAGTATATTTGTGCAAATTTTCGAATTGATTGGTGGAAATTTGCTTAAGTTACGATCAGGCCCGTAGCAAGGATTAACCCAAGGGGGGTTAAAAAAAATGCCAGAGTTGTACAATGAGCAATGTAATGTTGTTAAAATATTTTCTAAAACAACACTTAATACAAATAAGGAGTGTCTGTTCAAAAGTTTATACATAACATTTTTGAAAAAAGCTGTTTTTACTATGATTTAGCATTAAAAATATTTAATGCTTTCATTTGCACAAAAAAAATTAAGAAATTCGCAAATTTTTCCAATATGGTGTGCATAAAAGTTTATGTTTCTGTCAAAAGGGGCCTAAATATGCATACTGAAAAATTGCTTTTGAAGATATTTGAACAAAAAAGACTGATTTCCATACAAACTTTTAGTTTTTATACAATTTTTAATCTAACGATCTTATCAAATTTTCTTTAAAGACTCAATTACAAGTTTCCTTTAAGGTAAGAAACTTATTATTCAATGAATGAAAGTCCTCAATGACTCCTCATTACTGCAATGAGAAACCGACGAAGAATGTGAACGAATTGAGCCCGAAATAGGGCACTTACGTGTTTAGTGAATTAATTAGTTTTGGGAAAACTTCTTAAGTATATTTTATTGTTGTGTTCAATTTATAAAATGCTTAAAAACCTTATAAAAAATGCGTATTTCTTCAGTGACTGCACAAAAGCTCGTTTGAACTGACACCAAAATTCCAGAATCCCCAAAAATACGAAAATGCAAAATTAAAAAAAAACGACATAACGGGATGCTATAGCATAGTCTTCAGCTATTTTGTGAAAAAAATTACAAAAAATCAAACTCGGATCAAAAAGTTATAGCTGTTGAAACTTGATGTTTTTTCAAAAATCCTCAAAGTGCCTGTGTTTGGGCATTTCAAACACAATAATAAAAAAAAATCATAAGAAATTTTAAAACACTATATTTATCATTTAAAATTATTTCAATAATTTTAAAAAATATTTCTGAGTTTCGTGTCCTTGACCAAAAATAAAAACGGAAAATGATATTTATGTTTGACCAAAAAAATATTAATAATTTTTATTTAAGACTAAAAAATAGAATCAGTTCACTATTTTTATATCTGAGCAAAAACTTGAAAATCATAAAATAATGATTAATGCTTAAGTTTCTGAATAAAGCTTAATGATAACAGCCCCTGATACAAATACCTTGTCAAAAAGTTGAAAAAATAAGTGGAATAAAACAAGCCCAAATGAACAAAGGTTTACTCAGCCACACATATTCCCCTTTTTAAAACCTTATTAATACATTTTCGTAGAACTTTATGAGATTGAAATTTTTGTCCAGAAATACCCAACATTTGTAATAAAAAATTTAATGATCGAAATTGAAATAATTTTAAAAAATATCTCTGAGTTTTGTTTTAAAAAAAATTCAGTACTAATTAATATAGTAATTTTAAATATTTTAAAATAGCAATCCTACAACAGAACCAAAGTGAAATATAACTGTTAAACCTTTCAATTTACGTTACTAAACTAGTGACTAATAAATTTATTGAATTTTTCTGTGCTAGTTATTAATTTTTGGGACAAAACAAAAAAGAATGTGAATATACAATAGGGCGTATCAAAAAATTTAGATCGTATTCTAAGAGGTCTCAAAAGTTGCATAGAGTGGTCAAGATCTACAAAATAAAATTTTAGGAAAAAAATAAGGATGTCTTCCTTTCCCGCAAGGACAAAGTTGTTTTTTGAAAAAAAGAGTAAAAAATCACTATCTCGAAATGCTTTGGTTTTTGTCAGAAAAACTACATAAGTCTTAAAGTAAAACCAAATCAATACTTTAACTAACAATATCCCGCCAAACACGACGCCTTTCTCGATTTTTACCCAATTTGTAATCATTGTGTTAACGTTAACATTAAATTTGGCGAATTATAAATTTGCATATTTTTTGCATATGCATTTTCTTGTTTTTGAGAAATGTAAAATTGAATGCAATTTTTTAACTTTTTCAAAAAAAAAGAATGTCAGGTTTTAATGATCTCGGGCACTAGAAATGGTACCGAAGATAATTTTCTTAATTTAGATTCTTCATATATTTCTGAACAATACCCTGTCCAAAAGAATCAATTTATAACATCAGGTTAAGACGACGATTTTTTTTCCTATTTTGATTTTTTAAAATAATTTTGCATCCTAGCATAATTGTATTATTTCGTTAAAACACCTCAGCTCAGCATTCACAAAAATTTTATACTAAAATTTTGAGTTTCTGAGTTTGCCATTCAATTGACTTAACAATTATTGTCTAGAAGTATTTTAACGAATTAATAACCATAAAGGAGATATGAACAAAATTGTTACATTTCATGCTTAAAGTAACTTTTTTTAAATATCAAAATAGGAAAAAAAAATGTTTTAAAAACATGACCTGCTGTTTTAAAAAATATATTTTTAGACAGGGTTTCGTTTAAAACTATTTGCAGAGTCTGAATTGAGAAAATTATCTTTGGTACCACTTCTGGTGCCCGAGATATAAAACCTTATATAAATTTTTTGAAAAAGTTAAAAATTGCTCTCAAGTATACATTTCTTCAAAACAAGAAAATGCATATGCGAAAAATATGTAAATTATTAGTTCGCTATATTTAAGAAAAACCTTAACACTCTAATCAATATCACCAAAATTTAGACAATCAGAAAACAATCAAAACTTATGTGCTATTTTGAGTGTACCTTTAGATTCGAATATCCTTCACACAAGACCTTTTGGGTAAAAACCAAGAGTAGCATCGTGTTTGCCAAAATATTGTTAGCTTAAGTTCATATTATGTATGTATGTATACACATATGTATGTAGTTTTTCTTACAAAAAATAAAGCATTTTGAGATCGTGATTTTTTACTGTTTATCTCAAAAAACAACTTTGTCCTTGCGGGATAGGAAGATATCCTTATTTTTTTCTAAAAGTTTTTTTGGGAGATCCTGACCACCCAATGCAACTTTTGAGACTTCTTACAATATGAAATTCAAAAAAAAAATTGTAATTCGATATGCCCTAATGTACAATCTTGATCACAAATGTATTTAGTTGGAATTGCGACCACATAAATAGCAATTTGAAAATCAAAAGTTTTTATGGTTTTTATAAGTTGAAATGCGAGAGGCGATATTGTGGTAATTCGAAACTCGAACACTTGTGCTTCTTGTAGTGTACCATTCATGACAGCCGCATCATCGTTATCCTGCCCGAACATAAAATCGCAATCTATGCCGAAGTCCTTATTTTATCTATGATATGAAAGCAGAGATCTCAATTCAGTTCAAAATGGAAGTGGTTTGCAACTTTTTACGCTGTTGCGTTGTAGTTGCCTTAATGCTTATATATTAGATTTGTATACATTCTTGACCCTAAGGGGGGCTTTTAACCCCTAAAAACCTCCCCTGTCTACGGGCCTGGTTGCGATGCACGCAATTAATAAATTGCTGTTTTGAGAAAATATGAGAACATGC
This sequence comes from Dichetophora obliterata, assembly GCA_963920525.1. NCBI lineage: Eukaryota > Metazoa > Arthropoda > Insecta > Diptera > Sciomyzidae > Dichetophora > Dichetophora obliterata. The sequence goes on from OY986437.1 coordinate 105,207,657, forward strand.
AAGAAAAAACAGATCTCACTTTGAATAAAAAGAAATCGGAAATAATCGAGAAAAAGTACTCCAGTTAATAGTAGTTTTGAGATATTTGAAAAATCGAGTTATTTTAATAAAAAATCGGGTAGAGTTTTACTAACTATTCGTGATGTGCTGACAAGGAAATTGTCGATAAATCAAATAAATTCGTTTTAAAACCACCCTTCATTTATTCAAACTTAAGTTTTTTATATATTTATACTTCAAACAAAATTATCGACATTAATTTAATTGCGTCATAATACAAGTTAAGTTTTTTCTTAACTTCTTTGAAGATGTCCAATAATATACTGAATGTTATAAACAGGGGCGTACCGAGGCCATCTTGATTGGGGGGTATCAATGTATTTTGACCGACTGGATACCCTTAAGTCCCGACTTTTTTTTAAATACAACATAGTTGAATTATATAAAGTTACTCATCCGTTCGATCAATATATATAGAACTTAAGGGGTCTTTTTCATTTGAACGGCTAAGAAAAACACTTTGTATTTATTTTTATTAAAAACTTCTTAATGATGAAAAAAAAACTTGTGTACATCAAAATACATATAATTAAGCATGTTTTTATTTTTTTTGGTTTGGCCTTTTATCTGCTCTCTTAAGCTTTTCGCAATTTGGACATCATTTTTCGAATCCAAAAAGGTGGCAACAACAGGCAATTGAAAATTTTTTTAGTTCATTTAAACGAAAATACTTGAAACTATAAGATTACGTATAATCAGCCAACTAAACCTCATACCGGTTTTTGGCGCCATTTTCAAAAGAAAAATTGAAAAATTACCCCATTTTTTACATTTCTAACGCTCTAAGAATTCGAGTTTTAGATTGTAATAGATGATTGTAGGTAATAATCTCAGAGATTTTACAATAATAAATATAATGCAAAACAGTTTCAGCTCAAACGGACTTTTTCGTTAATCGTTGGTAGCGTTTTAAGAAATCCTGAAATTTTTAACCCACATATAGTAACACTTTTCAATCTTTCGATCTTTTTTAAGTGAAGAAGATCCCTTAATAGTTATCATATCGTTCCCTCTATCAAAGAAAATAATATAAAAGTATTTGAACATTATCGAATCAGCATTTAAAAATTTATTTTCGTTTTTGTTTTAAAAATTCATAGTTTATAGGTCTGTTCCCGTACTTTTGTAGCAAAAACTTGCAAGTTACAAAACTTGAGAGAGTAAGCAAAAAAATTGTCTCTGAGCAGTAAAAGTTGTAAAAAGTTCTGGAACGCTTTTTAGTAAAAACTTGCAACTTTTAATCAAACGTCAAGAACATATGTTGTAAATTTGAGCAAAAATTTTTTGAAGATTTCGAATATGTCCGAAAAATTAGCTGCATTAATTGATTTTATTGTTTCAAGTGAATCTGAAAGTGATAGTGATGAGGAAATGTTGCATCCTGCTATATGTGCGTGGCGAGCAATTTATTTTAATATTTGTCCTTTGGTTCATTTTTTATTTTAGCGCAAGTTTTAACCTCCTTTCCTTTTGTATTCTGTTTTTTTTGTGGTTTTATCGCAAATTTTGACAATTTGACGCATGACTAAACAAAATTTGTGTAGCAGAAACTTGCAACTTTTCTCAAGTAGGGGAAATGTTTTACTCTCTGATTATCACTCTCTTTTGCAAGTTTTTGGTGTACGGGAATGGAAACTTGCAGGTACGGGAACAGACCTTATATGTGTTAAAAAATAAAAAGGGCTTTCAATTTCTTTTACATTTTTTCTTTTAATTTTTTAAATAAATTAAAAAAAATAATGTTTTAAATAAAAAATACAAACTTAATTTCAAGTATAACATTTAAATATTAATCCTTCTTTTTTTGAGGTAGACCATTGCTGCGCAATATTATTTAAGTTAATGAGATCAACTATCCGATGAAAGTATTAATAAGTCATTAAGACGTGAGTCACTTTGCGTGGTTCTTAAATAATTTTTAACAAATGTTGATTTTATATGATTTAAATACAAATTCTGAATATTTGATAGTTTAAATCATACTTGATTTTAAATACAAATTCTAGCTCCTTGATAGTTTAAAATCGTTTATTAAGCTTTAGGGCAAAGTTAGAACAATAAATTGTTCTAACGAATCTTTCCAAAGAAACAACAACAACAACAACTTTTTTGAATATGAAAAGGAAAAAATCACTAGCTGATTTTATTGCAATTTCGGCCCTGCCAGAAGCTTCATCAGAAATCTTTGTGACACCCGTGCAAGCGCGCAATAGCGCACTGCACCACAGAGGCGATGAGATTTGAAGTGTCAATTTCTCAGTTTTTCTCCCATTTCATATTTTCAGAATTGTTGTTGTATTTTTGCTTTACTTTAGTCTTTATGCTTATGTTATTATTATGGAGTCCAGTCTGCTGGAAGTCTTCCATTAACATATTTTTTCCTTTTCACATTAAAAAAAAGCGTTGTTGTTGTTGTATTTTCTTTGGAAAGATTCGTTAGAACAATTAATTGTTGTAACTTTGACCTAAAGCTCAATAAACGATTTTAATCTATCAAACAGCTAGAATTTGTATTTAAAATCAAGTATGATTTAAGCTATCAAACATTTAGAATTTGTATTTAAATCATATAAAATCAACATAATAAATAACAAGGTCATTTAGAAAAAACTTTAATTTTTAACTAATTTTAATTTGCTGAAACAGTAACAAGCACTGTGGAAGAGATTTTTTATTGCATTTTGAAACATTAGCTGTACCCGATAGAGTTTCTACGCCTTCGAATAGATCATAGAATACTTCAAATTCCGCTTTCAATTGAAGTGAATCCAACAAACAATTTTTTGGTAACAATTTTATTGATTCTAGAATTAGTTTTTGGGTCAAGTTAGTAGAAGATAGAATTGGATTAAAGAATTCATACAGAGGCTTTATTGTTTCTAAGCAACTTCTTAATTTATCTCGCATCAGTGAGGTTATCTTATCCAATACAAGTTTAAATTCTCTTCTATAAAAACAGTTCAGCGAGAAATAAGCCTCATTGCCATTGTTATAATCCAAACGTTTCGGCGCAAGACCACGGCGATGGCGAATTAAGAATTCTTTTTCAGCATCAACATTAAGAGATTTTCACAATGCAACAGCACTACTAATTAGGTTATCCGTACCTTCAGAGTCCGAATTTATTTTTTCTTATGATTTAACGGTACCCCAGACAAAATTTTTGGCCGGAAAATGAACTTAAAATGGCAGACAGGTAGTCTGTTTATTGGAATAGAAATGTAATTATTTTGGCCCAATTTTGGCAGGGCAGGGCGGGTGGGAATCGTACCAAAACCAGCCAGTTGACTGCCACTGTACAGAACAGCAGACTGGCTAACAGAGGCTCAAAAATTTATAAAAGAGCATGCAAATGGCGTTCAGTGGAAGCAACTTGGCAGGGAATGTACAGAGCAGAATACAAGCTGGTAGTGGCAGGCAATTGTATGGGGCATTAACATGGCATTGAATGCAAAATATTGGTTTCTTTTATATATTTTAGGTTATTTTATATATTTGAGCTTTTTTGTTCAACTGACAGTTTTTGGCCCTTGGGTTTGTCGATTTTTTCGATTCACCTAAATTTTGAACGGCTTCAATGTTGTGACATACAATTTTGAGTGAGATTTATCAAACGTAAATTTCTAAGTTTTTTCTTAAAAAAAGTTTATCTTTAGTATATCAATTGTAAGCAACCCCAAACAAAGAAGGAAATCCACTCCTGTGGGTATAATAGCAATGCCACTAACAATACCAGAGACTACGTGTGCGAACAGTTTTATTAAAACGAATGGTGAGTTTTAGAATTATTGCTCTATAAAAACATAGTCCAACACGCAAAAAATAAGCAGATTTCCTAAACGAAATTTGACAGAGAAATGTTTGTACCGTATAATCAGTTAAAGTTTTTAATTAAGATGATGAATTCGCTGGTCACTCATCCTTCCCAGAATCAAAAAATTGTGCATCAGACGAGGATAGAGAAGATCCGATTGCTGGTAAAGATAGAACATCTGAAGTCTTCACCTCAATTCTAGTATACGTTTTACGACACAAACTAAGCCGTTCTGCATTAAGCAGTTTGTTGGAATTGATTGATCCCTGCAGTGTAAGACTAGTCAGCATTAAAACATGAGTAGTATTTATACTAGTCAAAACAAACTAGTTTATATTTTGTCACGATTTACTAGTTGCAAAAGTAGTTTAAACCCAACTAGTTTTTGTCAAGTCACATTAAACCAGTTGTAAAACTAGCCAAAATCAAACTATACTACATATTATCAAAATCAACCAGTTCCAAAACCAGTTGGAGCTGGGTACCCCATTGGAACAAACTAATAATAAACAAATTAAAACATATAAAAACTAATTTAAAAACATGTAGTATACCATAAACATGGTATTTCATCAAATAGCTTTAACTTTAGCCTTTAGCTAATATTTTGTTGTAAAAATATATGTTTTTTGAACCTATGAACTATTGAAAAAATATGAACCTATGAACTAGTTTTAATTCGGTAATTACTATATTGGTTAAAAACTAGTCACAACCCAACAAGAACTTTACTTTACATAAAAAATGAGTTGTTAACTAGTTAAAACCTTATCTATATTAAGACAATTGTCTTTTCCAATGACATCACCACGTAAAAAATACCAGTCGGTTCTATGAGAATAGGACATAAATCGAACTAGTTGTTGGATATTTCCAACTAGTTGTTGACTGGTATAAATCTAGTTGATTACACTGCAGGGATTCCATCCATATGCCCTAAAACGCCCATCTCCACTTATGTCTTTAAAACACATTTCATAAAAATAAATTCTGCTATTGAGTGTACGGCGCACTGCAACAACTGTTACAGACCAGTAAAAGAAAATGCGAGGAATACAATATCAAAGGCGAATTCGGATATCTGCCCACCTTTTCAATAGGGACACAGCTGCAACAATTATTTCTCGCCCAGATTTCAGCAAACAAGTGCTCACCATTTTAGCAGGAAAAAGAAAATGTTAGCAGGCTAGAAGACATTTACGATGGCGAACTGTATCGCAATCAATGCGAAAATAGATTCATGAGTGACCCCAGGACTTTATCCACCATGTGGTATTTTAAAGGAGCAGCACTCTATTTAACTTAAACTATTAACTAGATTTTTATGCACTAAAAATTATTCAAAACCGACGGTCTTATCAAATGTTGAAGTCACTCTTGTACACCAGTATATCAGATCTTCTGAAATACAGTAAATTTTGCCACAATGTATAAAAAATGAATTTTGCATTACATGTAAATGACATTTCTTATGTTTTGTGTTCCACCATTATTTACCTTTATAAATTTTTAAATAACGTTTATTTTACAAACTTTCGGCAAAAAAATATTAATTGTAACTGTCAAGTTCACATGTTACATGTGAAAATTTTTTCAAAAATTTCAAGTTTCAAGTTAAAGTCAGTAAAAAGTTAGAGCTCAGAAGAATTAGACAGAATAAAAGCGTCTTCCAGTATAAGACGAGATGATTCTTTTGTCTAGAAAGTAAAACGTTTTTAAGCTGCTAGACCATTTCAATTGGATGCCAATACAATGCTTGTTTTAATAGAGTTCATGTGCCTGCCAGTATAGGGCGAAATCATTCTGTTCTGTAGAAAACCAAACTTTTAAGCCTGCCCAAATATTTCAGTTCAATGCCAAAATAATGGTTTTATTTAACAGAGTTCATATGCCTGCCGTTATAGTGCGTAGGAAGGCTGCTGCTGAAAAAACAAAAAATTTGAGCTGCTTGAACATTTCAGTTGCCGTCCAATACAATGCCGAATTTCAACACACTGCCTTCTACTGACTTTTCCATGCCTTCATGCTGCTACTTTCTGGCAGCCTTTTTTGATAAAAAGTAAACTGGCCACCACTACATTTTAACATACTGCCAAAACTCTGCTCATTTGCCACAATTATTCTGATATAATGCCATTTTCCTGTCGAATATTTTGTCTGGGGTACAAGAAATAAATTTCATAGCATCTAAAATATTCAGTTCAACGGCTTCAAGAGATTCAGTCAGGAGTTTCATATTTACTTGAACATCTTTCATAAAAACAAGACTTATAATAAAGTCCACAGAAAGTAGTTGGTTTGATAGCGAATATGCAGCATTTCGAGTCCACTTGTCAATTTTCTTAGAGCTTTGGGAAATTTCGTTTAGAACATGAACAATGACATAAAGCGATGCTTTTATAATAAATGAATTTTTAATGCAAATTTAAAAATGGTGTTCTTCTTGCCATCATCTCGAGCTTAAAAGTTAAAACGTATCTTTTTCAATAGTTTGACGTGGTTTGACTAAATCCTTTCAATTCATTATTTATTCATTTATTATAATTGTATTTAAATTAAAATGTTAAGTCTATGAAATTAAAGATTTTACATCAGAGTTCTTGAGCTAAAAAAATTTCTTTAAATATGTTGGCCGATTTATTACATATGTTGGATATTTCTGGATAAAAATTTCAATCTCAGAAAGTTCTACAAAAGTGTGTTAATTAGGTTTTAAAAAGGGGAATATATGTGGCGACTGAGTAAACTTTTGTTCGTTTGGGCTTGTTTAATTCCACTTATTTTTTCAACTTTTTGACAAGGTATTTGTATCAGGGACTTTTATCATTTAGTTATATTGTCGAAAACTTAAGCATTAATCATTATTTTATGATTTTCAAGTTTTTGCTCAGATATAAAAATAGTGATCTGATTTTATCTTTTAAATCTTAAATAAAAATCATTTTTGGTCAAACAAAAATATCATTTTCCGTTTTTATTTTTGGTCAAGGACACGGTTGCACAATTGGACTAAAAATGGTCCATTTTTCCATTTGGTCCGCTGCCCTCTTTTACATTACTATGCATTATTATTTTTGTACTTTTCTAACAAAACTTATACTACTTTGCTGAACTTTTTCTGCATTTTGTCACAAAGGAACATTAGATTCATTTACAAAAATTCAACGCTGATTCGACTTTAAATGAGTTGACCGACTGAAGTTTGTTTAACGTGCGACTGAAAGTGAATTAGCCGAATGATCTGAAGATAGTTTTGGGTATGAATTAAAATGAAATAGCCGACTAAAGTTATTTTTTGTTATAAAAATGGCAATAAAAGGTACGACTGGCTTTGATGCGTTCATAATTATTGTTTATAAAAATCAATATTTTAAAAAATTGTAGTAAAAAATAACAATTAGGCCGACTCTAAAAAAGTAATGAAGTAGTCTACCCCCTTAGCCCCAGCTAGTTACGCCCCTGATTATAAAGTTTTTAAAAAATCCTTGAATAATTCTGATCGTAAAAATTTTGCTGGAATTCCTTTAAAAGTAATGAAGATATGTATGTATATAATCAGTAAAATTTGTTAATGGTAATTATTTATCTTCATGTGATGCTAGAGATAGATTTGACACTATTTTTAAAAATAAATCCTTATATCGTTTTTATTCTCTTATGAGTACAAACCAAGTGTAATTTTTTTGTTGACAAAAAAAAAGTACAATAGATGAAAATACAACCAAAATTTAAATTTACAACCAAAAAGGGTGTTATGTGCCTTATTCAAACTTTCACTTTCAAATTTTCATTGCAAATTTTACTAAAACATAAGTATTTTAAATTTGTACAAAAATCAATAGTTCCTAAAGATCTCAAAATTCAGAAGTTTACAATGAACAAAAATAATTTTAAAAAAGAATAAAAAAATCATCAGTAGATTTTAACTATTCGGAATGCCACACAAAAAAGTTGTTGTTAGGTAGAGACATTTAATACAAACAACATAGATAACGCTCCCATCCGTCCTGTATTTCGCAGGACAGTGCTGTTTTTTCGAGCAATGTCCTGCGTCCTGTGTAACGGGCTCAAAATCCTGCTTTTTAATATTTTGTCCTATTGTTTATTTTCTCTCATGCAAGCATTTAGTCAACTTTGTTTATTATTCATATTTTTTTTAGTAATATGTCAAAGTTTTCCCTTAATACTCTTTTACTTTTTTTACGAACTTTTTAAAAGTTTCTGTGCAAATTTTTTCTTAAACTTGTCGAAATGTCGAAGCGAAAATGTGTGTTAAGCAATCAACTTAAAAAAATATTCATTCCTGGAAAAACAAATATTGATAGTGAGGTGTTCCACTCAAAGTGCAAAGTAGTACCTGGAAAATCTAATTAACGTGCCATTTTTATAAGACTAATTTGTTTTTTTTTTTTTATTTTTGTTTTATTTTCGTTGTATTAAAAATAATTTAATATTTATTTAAGATTGAATTTTATTTTTTTAAAAAAATTACATATTAAATACAAAAACCTAATATTAATTGCTATTTGAAGCTTATGCTTCAATTCTTATATTAAATAATACATTTGATAATTTTATCAATGAAAATGCTTATTTTAATTCTTTGAACATACAAGTAATAATAATTTTTCGACTTTAAATTGCGTCCTGCGAAAACATCCTGTTTTTTTGAGGGGCGTCCTGTTAATCCTGTAAAATCTTAAAAATTTTGTCAATTTGTCCTGTTTTAAGCGAAAAAAGAGATGGGAGCGTTAAACATAGACAATAGAATATCTTTAAATTGTCATGGTGCACGACTTAAGGATCACTATGAACTGTAAGTAATAACGTAGAGCTAAATAATAAATTTCGCATCGATCTCGCAATAGCTTGCTCTTTTTTATACCTTTCTGGTTGAATTTATTTTGTTGTCTTAAAAAAATTTTCAAGGGGCTCGTTTGTCGTAGCCCCCCGGGCCCGAACTTAGCTCTCTATGGGCCTGCTAACGGTTTTCTTATAGGACTCATATTTTTCTTCTCCTTTTTCATATAATTGGTTTTTTACTGTTTTATAAAGCACAATGGCTTCAACACGGAATTATAAAATTTTTTCCTGTTGGGATTTTGGTTTTTTTTTTTTTTTTGTAAAATCGAAATTTGGAAACGTTTCGAAAGCATATTTTACAAATAAGTCTTATCAATTTTTTGAAAAGGTCTCAAACAGGTTAAAATTTAAGCGTATACTACTGCTTTGACATAGTTAATTTTATTTAATAAACTCTTTTCACCTTACAGTTTTGTAATGAATTTCAAAGACATTATTAATAACGATAGCTGCAGATTTCTTTGCAAGAACAAAAAAGAAAATGCTTGATTGTTGAAAATGAGGTTAAAAAAATTACAAATTTCGACAATAGAAAAAGTTGCATTCCAACATAATGAAAAAAATAAATTTGCCATTTCAGCCTTTGAAAGGATTTTGACCGAGCTTCTATTGATCAATTGTGTGGGGCATTTTATTAAATATTTGAAAAGAAATGACATACGGGTTTTATTCCGACTCCGAACGGAATTTGTTCCCAAGAAGCTTTGCATGTCCGCTTCTACACTCTGAGGTTTGCTATTGTCTGCAGGAAGTTGGCGGCCAAACAGAAATATTTATTCAATTGCTGGGGATTGAACCCAGCTGCGGTTCTTAAGCTTACGGACCACGCACTTTACTTAGTAAGCTACAGCCACCACATTATTCTTACATTAAATTGTGCATATAAAATTTCATGTCAGTAACAATTTTGTATTTATAACAAAACATGACAGAAAAGAGTTTTTTATATACATAGATTCCCGATTCTTAACGAAGTTTTTTGGAAATAGACAAGAATATAGAAGCGCGGACTTGGAAATATTTTTCTCTATAATCTATATATATAAAATAGGATGTGTGTATGTATGTACCGTATGGACTCCAAAACGGCTGGGCCGATTTTGATGAAATTTTCAGGTAATGTTCATCTTGGTACGGTGGGTAACATAGGCTATATTTGGACCCCATAGGTGGCGCTGGGGTGGACTTACATCGAAAATTTGAATTTATGGACCAATTTAACTGAAATTCAGAATGTATGTTTGTTTGATCATAAGAAAATAATTTGTGTATAAATGGACACGGTAGGTGGCGCTGGAGTGGACTTATTTCGAAAATTCGATGGCGTGAAAAATATATAAATACTTTTAATTTTATTTTATAACGAGGGGAGTAGCGAAGCACACCGGGTTCAGCTAGTATAATATATTATCGCCAATTGCAACTTATATAAACATTTTAGGCGCCTTTTGTTGAATATTTTATTTTTTTCGTTTAAGAAAAAAAGCAATCGTTTAAATTTTACAAACAACTTGGGTTTAAAAAGATAACTTTTTCGTTGAATTTGAAGTTGCATGTTGAAGAAGTCAACATTTTAGTTTAAATTTTCAACGTTTGGAAATATTAACATTTGAGTTGTATTTCAACTAAAGTTTTATACTTTAATATCTTAATTAATTTTGTTCAACTTACTAAGATTAAATTTCCTAACAAAAAAGTTTAAAATATCTTATATACTTACTGTTTCAAACAAACGTACTTAATTTTTTTTCAACTCACTTCACTTCACTTCACTTTACGTTAACTTTACTTTCACAACACGTTTAATTTTACTTCGTTCCTACTTTACTCTCACTTCACTTTAACTTCACTTTTACATTACTTTCATCATAAATTTGCTTTCTTTATTTTCAGTTAACTTTCAAATTCACTTTCACTAACTTTAAATTTTACTTCACTTCACTTCGTTTTACTTCTGCTTCAACCAACATTCATTTCAATTTCACTTCACTTTCACTTCACTTTTACTTCGTTTCACTTAAATTTCACTTAGGTTTTACTTTACTATCAATATTTTTTTTATTAATTTTCATTTCGCTTTACTTTATTTATTTTATTTTATTTATTTATTTCACCAAGCAAGGCAATTTACTAATTCTATTTACATTTTTTACTTTCTTTTTTTTTACTTTTATATTATTTAACTTAATTTCAAAAGAATACTTAAACTACGCTAATATATCTTAAGTACTACTTTTAGGGGATGACGGAGGGGGACTAGACCAAGAAGCATAACTCTGTAGAGAGCAGTGCTTGAAAAGGACAAATTATTCCGAGTCAAAGAGAGACTTTGAGAGGGTTCGCTTAAATGTGGATTTTGGTACGAATGGTGAATAGTGCTCGCTAATATTATTAAAAATTCTACAGCATCTACTAATGGGTTCATTATTTGCGTAAATAGTGTGGTGAATATATTCATTTAGTGAATACTTCATTTTACTTCATTTCATTTCCCTTACACAATAGTTAAACTTCAATATTACCTAGCTTTTACTTTATTCTCAATAAATTATCACTTTACTTTTATTTCACTTTTTTCTATTTTACTCTATTTCACTTCCCGTTTACTTTAGTTTCACTTCAATTTCACTTAGTTTTAACTTTAGGTTAGGTTAGGTTAAAGTGGCTGCCTCAAATTGAGACGCACTTAGGCCAATAAGGCCCATTGTGGTACCACAGGGGTTGATCTCCCTTCTCTATTCAAACCAGCTTGAGCTGTTCAACAAGCTTAGGATTCGGTATATCGATATTTCAGAGAGTTCTTCGAGGTCTCTGAAAAACCAGTTGTTTAGGTGAAGAAAACGTTTTTGAGCCAGCGCTGGGCAGGTGCAGAGAAGGTGTTCTTCGACAACTTTACTATCACTCTTTTTAAAAAGTTTTCACTTCGCTACACTTTTTTTCACTTTAACTTCGTTTTTATTTGGACTTGGAAGAATGTTTAAAAAAAAAAAAATTATTGAAATAAATATAATTTTTAATATGACTTTTATTTTGCGCTGTGCAACTCTTTCATAAAAATATTATCAGACCACTTCCAAAACAAAAAAGAAGAGAATAATTGAATAGACGAGAAAGGTTTTAATGCATCGTTGATAAAAGTCACAATAACGATTACTTAAAATTGCTTAGCTTAATCAAAAAATATATGTACGACATAAAATTATACTAATAATAAAATTTATTGCGGCTGATTGCTGTGGGTAAATTGTTGTAATTATTATTATTGTTTTTGTTGTTGGGGTATGAGAATGTGAACATGCCAAACACACAGGTTTATAGAACAGCTGTTTACATAAACAGCGACAAAAAGTATACAGAAACAATAACAGCAATAACATAAATACAAAAGAGCGATTTTATACGCATCGAACTCTCCTTTAATTCAACTTTTTTAATTCCCAGTTGGAAAATTTATGTGAGTTGATATTGCAAAAGAATTTTTTTTCGTTTTTCAGAACAAAACGGAGGAAACGATAAGGTTAAATAAGGAAATACATATGGGCATTCTACTGATCACCCACTAGGAATCAGTTTACAAATGAAGAGTCTAGTTTAATTAGCCCAAATTTTATTGACTTTGTTACAGTTTCAATTATGCATATTGAAGAAACTTAACTAAATAAATATGTACACAAAATTTCAAAAACAAATTTAATCCCCTATATAACACTTAAAATTTAAAAAATTATCGCCAATTCTTTTTTTATACGACAAATATATTTCTTTTATTATTTACTGATAATAATAGAAATCCTTAAAAAATTAATATTAGAAAGAACAGATGTAAAGATGTTTCTTAAAGCACGGCTTTTTGGCACTTTGTGCAACATAAATTGCAAACGATCCCACCAATTTATTTTAATTTTTTTCTTCTTAAACTAGACACTATTTTTTGTGGGCCTTACACCTATTATTATCAAGCTAAAACTAAAAGTTTGAGCTTGAACCATGTCTTCAAATTGAAAGTTGTTTTATTGTGTTTAGGTAAGGCTCAGGGTTCTACTTATTTAATGTAGTTATAGAATTATCTGGTGACTTTTTTTGGACACAATGAAGCCATTTGCATCAAACATGCCTGCAATACAAGTCAAAGAAATGGTGTCATATTGTATTTTTTACTCCACCATAATCTTTGTAGCGGCCGTGGCATATTGGTTAAAGGTAGGGGACCGTATGCTAATAAATCGCTATAGTTCGGGTTCAATTAGCATCTTAAACAAAATGTTTTGCAATTGAATTTATATTTCTGTTCGACCATTAATTCTCTGCAGATAATGGCAAACCTCACACACAAAAAAATCTATGCATAAAAAATACGAATTGACGCACTTATATAATGACATATTTCATCGTTTTAGTCTACGAAAATGTTTCGGAAATAAAACTTAAAAATTTCTTGCATATTACGACGAAGACGAACATATGTTTTTGCAGCTCAAAAAAGAAAATTATTTCGGGAAAAAAAAATAAACAAAATTAGAGTCGCACTTGCTTGTGTTGCCAAAGAAAGGTTGGTTTGAAAATTTCATACGCTCAGAAAAGTAAACTCAAAATTTAATTTTGTAAAGAGGTACATGGATGCTGAATTCAGTTAATTTAACCGAGGGAATAGCTCTTGCACTTGTTAACTTTTCCGCAATTCTGCTGTATTTTGATAGTATTTTGTAGTACGAAAGTATTTCGAAAAATATAATAACGAAAGTTTTGTAATAAAGATCTGTTGCCAGCTCTCAAGTAAAGCATATTTTTCATATAAAGGAACTGTAAAGTAATCAACAATAATTTTTTTTTTACAATTATTTTGAAAAGAATCCAGCTCTTAATAAAAAGCAATTTGTACTTGTACTACTTTTTAATGAAAATTAGGAACGGAAAATTATTAATGAAAATAAATTCATGCTCGTGACATTGTTTCTTTAACTAAAGTTGTGAGAAAATTCTTGCTGATATATTTTTATTTATTTTAGCTATAGTTTGGTAATGGTTTCCGAAAATTACCATGTAAATGCATTTAGGGTAGAGGTACCTAAGAGTTTACACAAGAAAAGATTTAGCAAACGCAAAAATTATTCAAATGCTATGCTCGTGTATGTATACGTTTTAATACAATAACAGTTACAGAATATCATACCTTTACCTCATGGAAAAATTAGTTTTTCTAATATAAAATAGAAATAGTCGTTGATGACAGGTGAAATTGGCAGTAAAGTCGTTGATATAAAATCATTGAAAAATATATTTATTTCGTAAACAAAAATTGCATTCTAGTCCAGCTGTAACGAAGTAATAGTCTGAATAAAAAGTTAATAATGGAAAAAACAGAATAATCGAAAATTCTGAAATTCTTTGTAAATTGCATTCTTTGTGAATAGCATTCATATGAATAAAAAATGTATTCATTATTCTGAATCAGAGAACTGCACAAGCCTACTTGAAGTTCAAACCTTTTCAAGTGCTTGAATTCAAGTATGTATCCAAACTTGAAAAAGCAAGCTTTAGCCAGCTTGCAAAAATACCAAACAGATACAAGTCATATTCATGCTTGCTCGTTGTCTTGGCTTGTTTAGACTTACTTTGCCGGGCAGAAACTTAAATAGCTTGAAATGATCGGCAAAAGCTTGTAAGCTCGCAAGTATCCAATTAATTGAATTTGAAGCCAGTATCCAAAAATTCTATGAGCTTGTGTAGAGAGAGCTTAAGCGTAATAAGACTTTTAAGATTCTGTGGACTTCGTGGTTGGAAGTTTTAGGGGTGGATGATTTCGGATCTGATGTCAAAATTTAAAATTTAAGATGGAGGATAGAGTTGCCACCTAAATTTTTTGTATGTTTGCGAATTTTTGTAATTATAAAATTCTGACAACGGATTTGATTTCGAATATAATGTCACAGTTTTAAAATTTAAGATGGAGGTTAGGGTTGACACCCAAAATTTAACCACAATATTGCCACCTAATAATATGTATTTCTAAGCATTTCAAACATAATTTAACAATGTTAGGGAGTCACTGATTTTGTAATCTGAAGTCAGAATTTTAAAATTTAAGATGATGGATAGGGTTGTCACCTTAATTTTTTTATTTTTATGAATTCGTCCTATTTATCCACGGATTCGGAGTCAGCGACCCATTTTTGGTACAAAATTTATTTTTAACAGCCCCGAATTCATTAAAATACAAAAAATGGGTGACAACCCTAGCCATCATCTTGAATTTTAAAATTCTGACTTCAGATTTAAAATCAGTGACTCCCTAGCACTGTTTAATGATGTTTGAAATTCCTAAAAATAAATATTATTAGGTGGCAATGCTGTGGTAAAAATTTAGGTGACAACCCTAACCTCCATCTTAAATTTTAAAACTGTGACATTATATTCGAAATCAAACCCGTTTTCAGAATTTCAAAATTAAAAGAATTTGCAAAAATGCCCAAAAATTTAGGTGGCAACTCCATCCGCCATCTTAAATTTTAAATTCTGACATCAGATCCGAAATCATCTACCCCCTAAAACTGCCAACCACGGAGTCCACAAAACCCTTAAAAGTCATAATACGCTTAAGCTTTTCCTACACAAGCTCATTGAATTTTTTGAATACTTGCTTTAATTGGATACTTGCCTTAAAAGCCATAATACGCTTAAACTTTTCCTACACAAGCTCATTGAATTTTTTGCATATTTGCTTTAAATGGATACTTGCCTGCAATTTCAAGCTTTTCAAGCTTTTTGCCGAAGGCATCAAGCTTTCCTTTACTTAAAACTTTGTGCCGTTCGCTTGTAAGCTAGCATACTTGCAAGTCGCAAGCTGTAGTGGGCTTATTTATATTCAATTACAAGCTATACTTGATTCAAAATTATCAAGCTCAAGCTAGCTTGAACTCGTATTTTAACCAAGTAGTTGAAATACACTTCAAGTAGGCTTGTGCAGTTCTCTGTTCTGAATAACAAAAATGAATAATTGAAATGAATAGTTAATTGATTTTTTAAATTTAAATATAAATTAAAAATTTTGTTTTTGAATCAATTTTGCTTTCATTGAATTAATTCTTGTGTCGTTATTCAGTTGAACTTTAAATTCTACATATAAATGCAAACTTTACAGCTCTGGATTCTAGTAAAGACAAAAAATTACTAGCATATCGGCGTTCCAAAGTTTACATCTGACTCATTTTTAATAAAGGTTTTAGATTGGCACTTATGCATTTGACAAAGCTATTTTGCTTTGACCTATGCTTAAATTTTATAAGAAATATTTTTGTTAAATATTTTAAAAGTTTTTCTTATTGGTTTCTCTACCAGACTCCGTTGATCAAAATCTGTAATTTTAAAAGAAGTTAAAATTGTCATTCAGTACCAATAATTTATTTCCAATTAACTTTTGTTTTCAGCTTTCGCCCATTACCAAAATTCACAAGATATTCCAGAAACCACTGATTTACAAATATTCAACTTTTATATCCCGTATAA
The DNA here is from genome assembly GCA_963920525.1 of Dichetophora obliterata. NCBI lineage: Eukaryota > Metazoa > Arthropoda > Insecta > Diptera > Sciomyzidae > Dichetophora > Dichetophora obliterata. The sequence continues at coordinate 105,223,897 of OY986437.1, forward strand.
ATTTAACCATCACAGCGCCACGCTCTACGCCATAATTTTTTATTTTTTTTTTTTATTTAGTCTGCATAAAAATAATCTGATGCTAAATATTATGACTCAGCAATCGATTGCAGATGGCAACTTTTTCCTAATGGGTTAAGCTGTTTATTGTTATTGTTGTACTTCAACTTGACAAAATAAAAAAGTAACAAGAGATTAAAATTCAGTTTAGTTCAAAGCTGCACGTCTTGGTAGACGTGTGACATTCGCGCGGTTTTTGTTATTTATTGTTTTTCACTATATATTTACGCTTTTTTTCGTTATGATTTAATACGCATGTATATTTTATTTTTCCAGTTTTGTGCTAGTTTAAATTTAATTTTATTAGAAACCAGTTTTAAGTGATTGATATTTTAAACAAATTAAAAAAATTAATTAAGCTAAGTCCGCTGCACGCTGCACGCTGCTTATCGCCGGTAACTCTCTTATTTTTCTAATTCTTCTTCTTCTGCTTCCCGTGGTAACCGATCAATGTTCAACAACCTCTTACAATGCAATAATTTTTAATAGTTTTCATTTCATTAAAACAACAACAAGTGTCAATAATTTTTCATTTTATTATCGTGAAGCTTGATAGGTTTTGCGGTAAAGAGTCTATTCTTTAGCTTTAACGTCGGCGGTTTCGATGTCGCGTGCGACTGTCGCACTCTATTTAAATTGTGTGCAAGTCGTTAAGAAATGACAACAAATAATTTTATTGACTCAATTAGAATGCGTTGCTTCTTTGATGTTGTTGTTGATAATTTTAATTTTCATAATCTTATTAAAGTTATGCTTGACATTTAATCAAAGTTAATTTAATATTTTGACACAAATCTAGTGTCACATATTAAAATTTTAGCTGCGGAATCATTTGACGAGCGAGACAATAAAAATTGATTGTATTGCCCTACAACCGGCATGAAGTAAGTTTTTCGATGGCATTCTTAAAAATTTCATTTAATTTAATTATATTTCCCCAAGTTTTTCCCCACCGTAGTGATTAACACAAAATTGCCATGTTATTTCATCTGAATAATATACGTATGTATATGTTTAGGGGAATTTATTTATACCTGTTAAATTTTAATGTTAGTCACGTTTTTTTCAATCAAATGTGTTTTCGTAAAATTTACAAATTTTTTTTATATATACTATATACCATTCAATAGAACTCGTTATAATTTTATATTCATTAAATAGCTTTGCTGGTTTTTTTTTAAATTGTTTTTTTTTTATATTTTGCCAAAATATACATAATCATTTATTTTGTTATGATTTCCCAGTAAAACAAATGATATCGTTTAGATATCAAAATGATTTCGCAAAGGTAATAATTTGTATGGTTCACACTTTTTAACACAATATTGTTTTAGTATCGAGAAATGACTGACTTCGATACAAAACGATCTGCATTAACGAGTTAACGATATCAAGATTGAAAAAATTTCAACATCACATCTATAACATGGTTTAATTTAATTTTGACATCGCAAGGATCTCAAAGATTATTTCGAACGATATCGCAGTTAAATGAATTCGAATATTTTAACAAAATTTCGATACGAAATTTCTTGAAAAAGCTAGATCCTACCATTAAAATTCTCTCGAAACTGTTGACTCCCATCACAATTATATATTTATATTTTACAAAAAATGGCAAAGAATGAAACATTTTCAAATTTGGCTATAATTTCTTTTTTTTAATATATAATTCGTACAAATTTTTTGTCTTAAAAAGTAAGATAATCTTATAAAAACCGCCCAAAAATTCATTATGCAAAAAACACTTTCAAATAATTAATGGAATGAAGCATATTTTTTTTTAGGAAACATTTATTTTTTTAACTGGGCTGATGTGTTAAAAATAACACTAAACATAAAATCAAATACTCGTATCTCATTTTTGTTCAGTTAAAAACAATTGTTTTCTACAAAAAAACCAACTCATTTCATATATTATTTATAAAAGATCTATTTTATCAAGCTCAATAGTAAGAAAAGTTTTTAGGCGATGAATGATAGCGTATCTGATTTGAAATCAATTCATTTTCACTACTAATCTTGTCTGATAAAAATATGTGGTTTTTCTAACTTTGTACAGCGTGAGTCAAAGTAACTATCGCACTTGTTTTATGCCATAAATCAAAAGCACTGTGTAAATTTTCTTAAACAACAATTTTTATTTCTTATTTTAAGCATTCTACACAACTCTTCATCATTCAATTCGAATCTTTTGCATTTCATATTTTTTAACAATTTTAAAAGATTTGTGAAAGACGAGCATGTGGCATGCACCTGGTTTTCTGGAATATCATCCCATATTTTTATTAATCGTCGCTTAAATTTATCTTCCGTCATGTTTATTATGTTCGTTAATTTGCTCAGCATTATACCCCAAATAGAAAAGTCCAGGGGGCTTAGGTCAGGGGATGACGGAGGCCATTCGTCTACAGAAAAGAAACATGGCAAATTTGCTCTGCACTAACTTTGAACGACTTCTGCCTTGTGTGTTGGAGCAGAATCTTGCTGAAAACAAAAGTGACCTTCATGCGGCATAAGATGGTTCTTCAAAACATGTTCTAAGTAATATTCTGAAATATTTTAACGCCTTTTTTGATGAAAATAAAGGGCAATTTGAATTTTTCGGAGAAACCATAACTGACGAGACATTTTGAAATCTTTCAATGGTTCTTTTTTCTTAAGGAATATCTGCCATGCTAGCTGCGAACACTATATAATTTTGTGAGTTGTGGCTTGCTTGTAACAAGAATATTTTTTCGTCGAAAAATACGATCTGTAATCTAGGTGCCATTTCATATGATTTCAAAATTAGTTTGCGTGTTGATTCCATGATTATAGTGGAAAAAAATTGACAAAATTTTTGAAACTGTGCATAAAATAAGTTGTCAATTAATGCCAGAGTCGTAAAAAAACAACTTTTGTTTTCCGGTGTTGCTTCTTTTTGTGTAATTATTACTATAGGTGCGACAGATACTTTGATTCACGCTGTATTGAAATCGATCTTGAAAAACAGAAAGTTATATCCACATTTAGACATTCGTCATTCTTTTGACCGTATTTGGCATTTTTTCCAAATAGAAATACAAATCATATATCTGTGGTCACACACCATAAACGCTTAAGTTAACTTAAGAAAGAGTACATAGGAACATCTGAACCAAAGGATTAAACGCATATCACATAAGCAATAAACTCTTTAGTTCCAAATTTTTTTTAACTTTTTTTTTTGTAAATTTGATAAAATTGTTGTAATAAATAAAATTAAAATAATTGGGAATGTTTATTATCATTTGAAAGAACATTCTTTGGCATTTATTTTTTGAAGATTATGTCGATCAAATGTTGGCCACGGCTACGTCTCAGATGGTCCATCCGTTGAGTCCAATTTTCGATGACTCGTTCGAGCATTTCGACTGGTAACTGGCGAATGACACGCGTGATGTTTTGCTCCAAGGCCTGAATCGAAGCGGGATTGTCCGCATAAACTTTAGACTTTACATATCCCCACAGGAAAAAGTCTAACGGTGCGATATCACACGATCTTGGTGGCCAATTGACCAGCCCAAAACGTGAAATTATCTGCTCACCGAAGTGTTCTCTCAATAAATCCATTGATTGATGCGATGTGTGGGAAGTGGCGCAGTCTTGTTGAAACCAAATGTCGCCGAGATCACGAGCTTCAATTTCAGGCATCAAATACTCGGTTATCATGGCACAATAACGGTCGGCATTGACGATTACGTTCACTCCGGCATCATTTTTAAAGAAATATGGACCGATGATTCCATCGGCCAACAAACCACACCAAACCGTTGTTTTTTCTGGATGAAGTGTCAGCTCTTGAAGCTCTTCAGGTTACTCTTCGTCCCAAATGCGGCAATTTTGCTTGTTTACATACCCATTGAGACAGAAATGGACCTCATCACTGAACAAAATTTGGCTCGAAAACGTCGGATCTTCTTGGAACTTTTCAAGAGCCCATAGAGCGAAGCGATGTCGCTTGGGAAGGTCGGGCAGCTTCAGTTCTTGCACAAGCTGTATTTTGTACGCTTTCAATTTAAGATCTCGACTAAAATGCGCCAAGTCGTTCCATACGTCAGTCCGAGTTGCTGCGAAGTCGCCTAATCGACTCTCCACGGTCTTCGTGTACACTCTCAGCTACGGCCGCTATATTTTCTTCACTGCGTGCTGGACGTGGTCTATTCGGTCGAATATTATCCAATAATGAATGCTGAGTCTCAAGATGGATGATGGTGTTGCGAATAGTACGCGCAGTAGGCCGATTATGTTGACCATAAGATGTACGAAGTGCACGAAACACATTCTTTACAGAACGTGAATTTTCGTAATAAAGTTGAACGATTTGTAAACGTTGTTCAGGCGTAAGTCTTTAAATTATAAAATGCCAAACAATACTAAACAAAAATAACATGACAGCATGATACGACTCACACGCGATCTGTCGAAAAAAGGCTATTGAAAAAAGTATCTCTACTTGGATCACTCTTTATATCAGTAACTAAATCTATGTAAGCAAACATTGAAAACATATTATTCTTATAATCCCAGTCTTAAGTTCTGATATGTTTTTGTGTCAATTACGTTTCTACGAAAATAATTTTATTTAAGTTATGCCTCCAGTCAATGTCAAAATTCCAGAAGGAATTTTATTTCAGTTAACTATATTGTTAGCCAGGGAAGATTTTAAAATTTGATCACTTGAAATCAAACTTATATTATTTCAAATTCTTCTTAAAAAGTTGTTTACAAAAAGTCTTGCTCAATTTAAAGAGTTTTGCAAATTTTGTAATGAAAGTAAAAAATAACTTCTGTTTTTTGTAACGCAACGCTAGCACATATTTTTGCTTATATCTTAAGGGTCGATTGTTGTCTTTGTTTTACTTAATATAGTGCTACTTAATTACTAAGCAAATATAAATAAACTTTCTAAAAATAAGACTTCTAACATTATTCCTACAGTGTTTCTCATAAAAATAAAAAAGTTTATATTTTAAAACAAATATAAAAAAAAATTATAAAAAATCTTCGGGCGGGGAGTCTCCAAGAGTTCGCAACCCTGTCTTCTTGTTTTTTTTTCATAGAAGGAACCATATGCACACCTTGATTCTAAAAGTGGTCCTGAAAGTGTAGGAAAATATTTTTGGTGCATAAAAGTGCAATGTGAAGTGCCAATACGCCGTCAAACGTCACGTTCAAAAAATAAAGGTATCAAAACGGTGTCCAGCGCACAGCACGTTCCTGTCATCTATATCTATATATATACTTAATAACTTAACATACTCGATACATGTAACTGATCCTGATGGAGTGCTGCTCGTGGTACAGTCATCACGTTCAATGTTTCCGTACATTCATTATTGAAAATATGTATATAACTCAGACTATTGCTATAAAAAAACAAACAATACTTTCATCACTACACGTCCACTACACCACTACACAGCACGTCCACTACACCATACCCAGTAGTTCGCGGCATCATTGACGAACTTTTCGTGATAATTTCTTAAAGGAAGTTTCTGCATGAGCTGCTGGACTTAAAAAAAATTCATACAAAATATAATGCAAAGTAGCGGTTGTCAGCGCCTAACTTTTCGGTGAAGATATGCTTTAAATGTGCACCAGAGATCTGCAACGGATAGCTTTTTTGCGACTCTGAGTATATCCGAAAAATATAAGTACAAAAACCTACTCACCCTAAGCGCACGCAACTCGACTCATAATCTTTTCTACGAAGCTAGAATGCGGCGGCTCAAATAAATATGAATATCCTAAGTCATGAGTCGGATCGGGAAAGATCGGGTTTTTTCGGTTCATAAATACTTATGGTTGTTGTCGTATTGTTGTCCTACTTGCCGAAATACTCATAATCGACACAAGTAGCTGAATCACTCGGCTCATCTGCCACGGATATGAAAGAGAGCGCAGTAGAGCGAAGCAGTAAATAGTGAGCGAGTTTTTTGTATTTGTTTTGTGCTATTTTTTCCTAAGCATATCTAAATGCTGAATAACAGATGTGTTATTCTTGTGTTGCTTTTTGTTTTTATCTTGCACAGTGAAAGCTGCGCATGGGTTAACGTTGTTAAGGGTTAAAAATATTACGCAGTTTCGATAGTATCGTAAGTGTCATTCATTTTCTGCAATCAGCAATTATTATTAAATTTGTAAAGTATGTTTTTATTTTTCTGTAACCTTAAGTTACCAAATCACATGCGCATAATTTAAATTAAACTTCTATTGCACGTGTTTACGCACAAGAAGCAAACAGACACGTGCGCCGCACAGTGGTTGCGCCCCATACAAAAGTTGTCAATAAGTAGAAGGACTCATCGTAAACCAATTAAATTTTGTGTATTATTTGGAATTTGCCTTATTAGAATACACACAAAAATATTTTTAAACCCGCCCTCAATTACGCCTACCTCCCATACAACACAAATATTTAAAACGCCATATTTTTTTTGTCTTAAACCAATACAAGAACCATTCTGTCAGAAATCTTCAATATATGTCTATCATAAAAAAAGTATTTTTTGCCACGCCCACCTCCCATACGAAATTTTCCACTTCACGTGTTTTTCCGTATTCCAAGTTCAATGAAGCGCAGCATCTAAACTGTTTAAATTAAAGGTTTATAGTATTCAAATATATTATTTGTTTGCTTTTTATAAAAACAAAAAAAAAATCATAAAAAAAAGCTTATCGTTTCGTTTGTATTCCAAAAAAAGGAGTGAACCTCATTTTTGCCACAAATTAGCACTGGTTGTAAATGTGATACTATCAACAGTTAAAAAAGATAATAGCACACATTTTAGCATTGTGATAAAGTGAGCACACGAACTGTGCTTAAAAACATGGCATAAAAACATGACTTGCATACACGGAGAAAACTGTTTGCAAAATTAGTATTGTGGTTAAGCAAAACTTGCGCTTGATTCTAAGCCACTTCAAATTTATGCAAAATTTTAGCAAAAACTAATCAAAATGTGCTATTCCAATATATAATAACTAAGCAAATATTTGCTTGAATTAAGTAAACATTTGCTATTCCCATTTATAATAACTTAGCAAATTTTTGCTGAAATTAAGTAAAAATTTGAATTTAATCAAAATTTTGCTTTTTCCTAAATAAACGAGGAGTGATTGCAATTTAGCAATCTTTTTCTTAAATCACATTGTGATTGAGCAAAGTTTTGCTGATTTGCTCGATTCAAGCAAATTAATTTTGTAAAAAGGAATTTGAATGTTTGAATAGTTTTGAAAGCATTTTATTGCGAAATTCATTAAAATTAGAATAAGATAATGTGAATTAATTTAACTTTATACATATCACATTACTGTTTTACTAATTCAATTTAGTTGTAATTATTTAAAAAATATTTAATATATATTAACATAGCAAATTAATAGACTGAGAAACACACTATAGAATACTTAAGTACTCTGCAAATATATAGTATTGCAAAAGAAGAATAATAACATTTTAAAGCATTTATCGTATTTAGTAAGTAAATGCTTTCACTATTTACATTAAAAATTTAACGACTTTAACTCGTAAGAAGTGATCGTTAAACACAAAATGCCTAAAATCATACTAAAGAAAATGACTATAGTAATATACCTTGAGACTAAACTTATCTATATTTTCTTCTAAACGCATTTACCAAATGTTGTTCAAGGACGCAAAAAATTCTGTCAGTTTCTTTTAATCGCTCAACTTAAAGTCCAATAAAAGCATTTCTTTATTTAAAATATCGTCGACATCCATAGATCGTTATGTTTTATTCTGCAAAAAAATAAATTTACGTTTTTTTGTCATATCAACTTTGCATAAGAAATTTATTGCAAAAATAAAAAAAAATATTTCAAGAATGCAAAAAACTTTTTCAATAATGCTTTTTGTACTTAAAAAAAACCAGAGTGCAATACGTTTTCCCAATTGTCTGTAATAAATCTTGAAAAATATCATTATTTTACGAAATTTTTTCAACATTCTTACATCAATCGTATTTTAATGGTCCAGTTAGCCTCGCATGGCATAGCAGTGCATGGCTTAACAAGCGTCACATCGAAATCTTTTTAATAAGATTTGTGTGTATCTGATCATGCACAACATGGCAACGCATGGCAATGCTTAGATAAAAACAGAAATGCATCTCTGACTACATAGATAAACATGGAAGATCTATTTCATTTTAATATCTGTGTATTCTTCTATGTATTTGACGTTTTGGCAAAACAGATGTGGAGTTGTAACATTGTTTAACAAGTGCGGTTAATTTATTAAAATAAAATCGTTGTATTCTTGTTTTTATTGTTATATTTTGACTACGTGACTAGGCGTTGCATAATCACCATTTATTTGGCTGTGTGCTAGCTGCTTATCTGCGTTGCATGCGCTGCTGTGCCATGCGAGGCTAACTGGGCCATAAGGCGTCTAGACAGAAAACCTATATACATATATTTCTGATAAACATTTTCAAATCATGCGAGTTTGAATATTCTTAAACAACGAAAAGAAAAAAAATCACAAAAACAGATCATTAGTTTTTGTATTTATTTCCAACTTTTAACCACTGTGCGCGGCCTTTTGGTTTTGTTTTATTTTTGTTTATGTCTAACAAACCTTTTTTTATAGAGTGCATCAATAAAATACCAAAAACTCGTTTTCGAGAAAAAACAAACAAAAAATGAGAGCTCACATGGCCTGCAGACAAATACTTACGAAAACTGCATACGCAAAAAAAAGCTAATTAACGCTAAGAGACGTTGGCAGAGAAGGAGCAGTACTCAGATTACACTCAAAGTACATTCGGATCGAGCGCTTTTGTAATAAACTGACTCAACGCACTCATTGAAAATGGCTCGAAGTGAATCGGATCACGCCGCTCTCGGATATGAGAATGTACTTATAACCGAAAAAATGCTAATGAGCCTAATGCCAATAAGTATTTTACACATATTATTAAGTATGGATAGAGTTCAGAACAGCACGACACTCGGGTATGATTTGAGTATCCGAATTCTGTCGGATACTCATTGCAGTTCTCTGATGTGCACAGCTCAAAACTGACGGCAAACACGCTCGCAGGGAGACTATTCCACATTTTTACCGTACGACTAAAGAAAGAATTATCACTACAACGTGAGGTTCTGTGTGGCATCAAGACAATGGTAAAGGAGTGGGCTTCGACAGCTGTCCGAGTGGACCTGGAAAACATACGGTGTGGTGGCGTCAGGCCATTACAAAACCAACATTACGTCGATTTGCAATAGAGTTGAGAGAGGATGAAATATTTTTATCCCCCATCAAATCCCCCCATCAGTCGTTGAATTCGGTCCAGAAGCACGTTTCGATTTTAATTCCTTAACGAATTTTCTTTATATTCCTGTCTACTTTTCGTTAACGAAACTTCCTCAATATTTTGATATTGGGCTCGTGCATGATAAATCCCGACGTTTCTGCATTACGACTTGCACGAATTTGGAACATTTATATGAAATTATCGTCAATGAAATGTATAGCCAAATCAGCATGTTTCGTCAAGGATCAAGAAAAATCGTACATGCTTCATTTGAGATTTCTTCAAGACTGGAACTACTGGGTATGACATAGAGAATTTTTTGGTATCGAGTATTTTTAGGTATTTATTTTATATTTGATACTCGAAAATACTCGTTATCGATACTCAATACCGAAAAAGACTTGATACTTTTTGTTTTTGTCTCTAAATTAAAATGCAAATTAAAGTACGATTTCTCCTTCTGTGCTTAAAAGCTATAGGTGCTTTGCAACCACATTCGCATTTTTGCCATGAAGAAAATTAACGTTTTTAAAATTTCAGTTTTTGCGCATCTTTAAAACGCTCTCTCAATTCTAGGAACATGTCTATTTTTCAAAATTTATTTCTGAAACTTGCTGGTGACAGTGTTGTCCATAAACGAAAAATAATAAAAAAATATTTAACTTACTGAATTTTCAATACTTACGCAACAACTAACTTTTCTAGGTTACATTTATATGAAGTTCATCAAACCGTTAGTAGATGGCATCATGGAATGATACCGTATCCTGATTTGTTAACTCAAACTTAATTGCCTTAGCCAATTGTTTTCAGTGCCAATTGCTCAATGCCACATTGATCAAATAAATTAATATCCCATATACCACCTTAAGTTAATATTTTTTGTTCGTAGTTGAAAAAAGACACAGTTTCGATAGTATCGTAAGTATAGACGTAGAATTCCTTTTTATACAGAATAGAGAAAAATTCTGGTTTTTTTTTATTTATATTTTTCAAAACTATTTTAAAGCATTTCATCTTCTAAACAAAAATTATTCAAAAACAAATTAGTTGTTGTTGCTCTTCTTCAAACTTACCTGACCTAAAAAGCTCACAATTAAATTCATTTAAAAATTTTTTTTGTTTTATAAAAATTTTTCGTTTGATATTTTTGGTGATGAATTTGTTGTTCTTGTTCATTTGTTTTGTTGGTTAAAACTAAATGTAATTTAAAGTTATGTTAAATTAATGGAAATAAATATGGGTAAATTTGAATTATTTATTTTTCCTGTAGTAAAGAGCATATACATATGTATATGTACATTTTAAAAGTAATTTAAAATTAAAATTTTAGTTAATAAAATAAATTTTTAATATGGAAAAAATATAATGCATAATATAAATAATTCCAATTTATTATGGTATTTAAAAAATAAATTCAGTTTTTAAAGCACAACGCATGCGCAAATTTGCGAAGTAGTATACATACATACTGCCTCTCTAGCTACATGCATCTGTATTCTCTATTGTATTTACATTGCTGAAAATAAACATTCGTTTTATTCGTACTCCAACTCATGGCAGAATAAACAGGTAGGGCCAACTCGGAGAGGAATGAAGTAGAAAGCAGAGAAAAGTGAGCTAGTTGTCAAAATCAGCTGTTCATGTCGAGTAAAAATTAAGAACATCTAAAAAAATTTCAGCTAACTGAAGCAACAACAATTACCAAGCAAATCTAAAACAATGACGCACAGAGCAAAGCAAGATCACAGCAGTTGAGCAGCGTTAGAGGGAATGAACCAAATCGTCCATAGAAAATAAACAGAACTTTGCTTACTACAGTGACACATATTCGTATAAACGCACTCTTAATTTTAAATTTGCTACCTTCTCTCTCTTTTATTAATGCATTATTCAAAACAAATTCAAACTCATATTGTTCACTAAACTAACGGAAATTTGTACTGAGTGCAAAAAGCTGTTTTCGTTGTTGTTGTTTTATATAAATCAGTTCAGTTTAAATATTTTACTAAAAACAAGTACACATTCCTTTAAACGCACCTGAATAAGGAGGTCGAAAATATATTAGTGGTTTAAAGAAATAAGTATTTTCTTGAATTTAATTAACAATTGGTAAGTTTTGTTTAATTTAAATGTAAAAATATTTTCTTAATGATATTTTTTTAAGATTTTATCAAAATGCCAAAGGGAAAATACCTCACTGACACAGAAAAAGTCCAAATCAACCTGTACCATAAAGAGGGTTATTCAAATCGGGAAATTGGGCGGAGACTAGGAAGATCAGAAGCAGTCGTCCGCTCTTTTTTAAAAAACGGTGTTAATTATGGAGTAAAAAAATCCACGAAAGGCAATCGAAAACTGAGTATTCGCCAAGTTAATCAAATTAGGAAGGAAGCCACCACAAGTTTTTTGAACTCAACTCAAATAAAGGAAAAATTAGATCTTCCAGTGACAACGAGGCACATTGCACACATTTTACGTAACTCAGATAACGTTAAATGGAAAAAACCGGTGAGCAAGCCTGTGTTGAAGCCGCATCACAAAAAGGCGCGCTTAGACTTCGCCCAAAAACACATGCAATGGTCAACTGAGTGGGACAATGTTGTGTTTTCCGACAAAAAAAATTTAACTTAGATGGCCCAGACTCTTACAGCTGTTATTGGCATGATTTGCGAAACAATGACGTACGTATGTATGTCAAAAAGAAACTTTGGTGGTGGCAGCGTTATGGTGTGGGCAGCATTTTCATCTAGAGGTAAAGCGAATATCTGCTTTGTGCCGCCCAAAATGAATTCTAAAAAATACACGGAATTGTTGGATGATGCTCTCATTTCATTTTTGGATGATAAAATGGATGAAGACAGTATTTTTCAACAGGATAATGCTGCCATTCACGTTTCTAAAGAGGCATTAAAGTGGTTTGAAGAGCACAACATCCCACTTATGAAATGGCCTGCATGCAGTCCCGATTTGAATCCGGTGGATAATCTTTGGGGATGCATATCACGCAAAATCTATGGACAAAAAGCCCAAGGACACCTTTACAAAACCGTGCTAGAGCTCAAGTTGGCCATTAAGGAAGCTTGGGAAGATTTAGATCGTCAGTTGCTGGAAAATTTAGTGAAGTCGATGCCGAATCGTATATTTGAAGTTATAAATAAAAATGGTGGACCAATTAATTATTGAAAATTAAATAAATACCCATTCCTATTGAAAATTAAGTTGATGCGTTTAAACGAATATGTACTTGTTTGAGGTAAAATATTTAAACTGAAATGATTTATATAAAACAACAACAACGAAAACAGGTTTTTGCACTCAGTACAAATTTCCGTTAGTTTAGTAAACAATATGAGTTGGAATTTGTTTTGAGTAATGCATTAATAAAAGAGAGAGAAGGTAGCAAATTTAAAATTAAGAGTGCGCTTATACGAATATGTGTCACTGTATGTCCCGCTTTTTACTCGTCACACACGAAAATTCTCGAGCTTGCGGCGAAAGCAATTATTGCTCCGAGAGCAATATTTGTCTTGCTCTGGTAGCAAGATCTCTTTGTCCCGCTTTTCACTCGGCAATAATTGCCTTTGCCGCAAGCAGTTTGCCGATTATTGCCCGCATGAGGGTGTTTACGAAAGTCCCCTTTAAACCCGAGTAGTCAACAAACTACTTGTGGTGAAAGCAATTATTGCTCATGGAATTGCCAAGTGAAAAACGAACCTTTGCAGTGCATGCTGAACCAAAACAACAATATCAGCAGCTAGTAGCAACGTTGCCAGTTATGTTGGAAAAATCCCATTTGTGGTAATTTTCAATTACCATAAGGAATTTTTGTTTTTAGGAATTCCTATTGAATTTTTTAATTCAGCTTGGTTTTTTTTTTAATTCTCGTGGGAATTCAGCGGGGTATTTTTTAATTTCCGTGAGAGTTTGGTAATATTTTTCTTTAAATTTTTTTCTTTTTAGTAAGCAAAATTTCTTTGTGGTATACCTATTTTTTAATGCGAATGAGATTTTTGTGGCAATTTTAAATGCACATGGAATTTGTGGTGGTGTTTTTAAAGGTGGATGGATTTTTTTTTTTGATATTGTTTTATTGCGGTAGAAAATTTTTGGTTTATCCTTACCATGGTAATTTTTGTTGTATTTAATTTATTTGACTGTGAAAAAAGGAACTTTTTGTCGGAATTTTTTTAAATTTTAACTGGCAACCTTAACTAGTAGTAGTACATTTTTTTGTAGCCACATACTGGCTCTCTAGCTACATGCATCTGTAGTCTCTATTGTATTACAACCCAACAAGCCATGAATGTCACTGTTCCAGCTAAACGGTACTTAAAACGGCAGCGTCTGATTTGCTTTGTTCACCCGTTCGCCAAAAAACTCTGAAATATGCATTGAATCTTGTATTGAAATCAAGGTACTGCAGTTGAGTTGCCGTTTTTTGTGTAGTTTATTGATGCAACTTAATAAAAACCATTTTAAGAAAAGGTTAAAATTGTTCAACAACATATAAAATTAATATACAACTTAAAGTTTTTTATATGACTTTGTTATTTCTTATGTTGCTTTCCTTTGATTAAAATACAAATTCTAATTGTTTGATAGTTTAAATCATTCTAGATTATATATACAAATTCTAGTTGTTTGATAGCTTAAAATCGTTTATAGAGCTTTAGGTCAGGTTAGAACAATTAATTGCTCTAACTAGTTAATCATCAGCTAACTAATTAATCAGCTAGTGATGTTTTCCTTTTCATATTGAAAATGTTGTATTTGTTGTTTCTTTGGAAAAAATTCATTAGAGCAATTAATTGTTCTTACCTAACCTAAAGCTCAATAAGCGATTTTAAATTATCTAGCAACTAGAATTTGTATTTAAGATCAAGAATAATTTAAATTATCAATCATTTAGAATTTGTATATAAATCATAGAAAATCAACATTAATATACAACTTAATAAATGGTACGCTTATATGAAACACACAATGCATAGTTTGCTGACAACGAAACGGTCCGCTTCAGTGATTTTAAAAGTGCACACCGTTTTCAACCGAACCGATTGGTCATCTGGGAAACGAAATAAAATTAAAGCAACTGATGTGTATTTATATATGTATATTTTGTAAACATATTAATAAAAACAACAACAACAAGAACAAAAGCAGCATAACAACGAACGACATGATTACGAATCAAACGAACACACACAAAAACAACAACAACCATAAAAACAGCATAAGCAGCTAGTGAAGCAGCTTGTGCATTTCTCATACGAATATATGAATTTTTTTTTCTTCTTAGATTTTGCTATTTTATTAGATATTCTTTGATGATTAGACATTCTTGTTGATGATTTATGTATTGAGGTAAATGAAGACATGAGTAAAATAGTAGATTGGGCTAAAGCTAATAAGCTTAATCTTAACCCTCTTAAATCAATTGTTCTGCCAATTTTTAAGTCTAGATACTCTTTTTCTGATATACCAGCCATTTTTCTGAATGGAGTCGACTTGAAATTTATAGGTAAAGTTAAAAATCTCGGTTACTATATTAACTCCTCACTTTTTTGTGAAGATCATATAAACTCTGTTGTTTGTAAAGTTTACTATATCCTACGGAACCTGAGGAGAACTGCATCATTTGTGCCTGTTGAGACTAGAAGAAAGCTAGTGGTTCAACTCATAATGCCAATAATTTCCTACTCAGAAGTTGTATACAGTAAGCTTGATTCGAGGTCAAAGCTTAAGTTACAACTTGTGTTTAATAATGCTGTCAGATACGTTTATGGTCTTAAAAAGTTTGACCGTATAAGTCATTTGAGCAATCGAGTACTTGGTTGCAATATTTTCAATTATTTGGATGCTAGAAACTGTATTTTTTTGCATAACTTGATTTATACACAAACTCCTAATTACTTATTTAATAAGTTACAATTTTGTAGATCGACCAGAAATATGAACCTTGTAATTCCTGTATACAATTTTTTGAATTCTAACAGACTCTTTTTTGTGAACGCTATCAGAATGTGGAATTCGCTACCTTCAAGAATCAAAAGTATCCGAAATAAGCACAACTTTAAGCATGCAATATTCCAACACTTTTCTTGATACTATCTTTCTTCTTTCTTCTATTTTCTATTTTATTAATGTTATCTTCTTAATTATTTGATAAAGTTCCTTAAAGGTAATTTATACATAAGTCTAAATTCAATTCAATTATAATTTATTGTTTAAATTTAAGCTTATAACTAAATTTAATTTCTTGAGTGAAATGCATTTGTTTGTTGATTATAACTTAAATTTAAAATTTAAAGTTAAATCTAGTCGTTGCTTACAATTTTTTTTTTTTAATTTAAAATAAGTAATTTAAAATTTTTTGTTTTTATTTATTTGTTGGTTATAACTTGTTGTTATTCTTTGATTTCTTACTGCATTTAAAAGACTTTGTCTTATATGTGTACATGATAATTAAATTAAATAAATAAATAAATAAAATATTCGTTTTATTCCCACTTAAACTGATATTTTGGCATTTTTTTTCTTTGTACGATGAATATTAAAGGCTGTAGGTATACCCCAAAGTGTCAAATATCACTTTGAAAAAATTTGTGAAAATGACACCCATACAAAACCTCGTAATTCAAAAATATAATTTTATGCCTAACCCTAAGATGGGCAACTGGGCATAACCAGGCCTATTTTGAGTTTAAATAGTATATCTTAAATATTTTTACACGCATCGATCTGAAATTTTTTGACTACTTGTGGTGATGCTTAATGAGCACAAAGACTAAAAATTTTGTGGATCGGATTCAGTTCGTTGAAGAAATTTTTTTTTTTTATTATCTCAACATCGAAAGTTACCTACTGGGCCTAAGTAAGCTGGGCCGTAGCGAAGCCACGGACAACAGTGGCCTTCTAGTCTGATATAAAAAAAAACAAAAATTTCATAAATTATATTATATTTATTGGAGTTTGAATCCATAATATCAATAAATAGTTGAAAATTAAAAAATAGCGGACATGTGCATTTTTAGTAGCGTTTTTCACATTTTGCGCCCTTTAAAGTGCTCTTAAAAAAACCGGCCAACATAATCTGAATGTAGACTTAGGATCCGAAAAATATTATCTCCTTTAAAATAAATAAAAAAATCCAAGCAATCTCTAAAGTAGTTCTTGAGATATCGTGGAGACCAGTTTGAAAAACAACATTTTTCAGAAAACGCGTTTTAAGATTTGGTTAACGATTTTTTGAATGTGTTTATGAAAATATGAGTTCCTTTCGTATGCGATAACTTTTTTATGAAATCGTTATCGACCAAACCGCTTTGGGAACATATTCTACACATCATAAGCTATCGAAAAATGTAAAAAAAAAATATAATTGAGTTTTTAGTTCGATTTTCATGAGAACCTGCCCTTAAGTCACAGACCTGTGGTGTTTCTGTAATACATGATTGGCCACACTGGACTGCCAATAGCTGTCAGTCGTGTCACTGCCATCTTGTAACCAAGTAAAAATAAAATCATTTAAACAGTTAGTGATTTTTATCTAAAAAATGGACGAATGGAGTGAGGTACCAGCAAAGAGAAAAAAGGGTGTGATTAATTAATTAAAATACAAGTCATATGTAACATAAAAAAAAAATCAGGAGTAAAGGGTACCGCTTCCGTTAACTACAAAGGGAACAAAATTCCAGCATTGAAGCATTTTGATAGTTGCAAGTAAGTTATATGGACTACTTTATTTTTTTATGTGTTTCCTAATCTTTTTAAATTCATAATCCTTTATTTTAGAGTTGCAAAAATACTGTTTTCTTATCATCAAGCAGGAGAAGGTAAATGAGATTTTCAGCAAATTCTTAAACTTTGACAGTAAAAATTAACAACTCTAAAAATTAATTCCTTTGGCATGAAATGAATGTAGATGGCATAGTCACATTGGTGGATTAGTTTCACATTCATTTTCCATGAAAAATTCATCTAGAGCAGTGTTACATTTACCTTCAAATTCTGCTTACACTACTAAAAAACCTTCTTATAAAAATAAAATAAATTTCTATAAACGTAAAAATACTGAAGACACTGTTAATATATCAAATATCTCAATAACATAAATAACAAATAAAATACATAATACAGTACAAATAAATATTTCGTTTTTTCAATTAATTAAGAAACCACATAAGTAAACCGACTTTCAAGGGTGTTTTCAAGCACTTGGAAATGATTAAAGTATTATTTCCAAGAGAAATTATTTAAAGTTGACTTATTGTGTTTCTGAAATACCCGATTCAATTATACATAGTAAAAAATATTTATATACGATTTTAGTATATAATGATGTAATAGAGTTGACTCACACCATGACAATGCAATCGAATCTGAACGCAAATGTTACTTAATTTAAGTTTTTTAAAATTTCATTAAAAATTTTATCACACACTATAAGATTCGAGAAATGCTTTCTTCTGCGTGAACATTCATAGCAAAAACGCATTATTCGATTATTTAGCATTGAAATGAATAACGGTGTGCAAGAAGCCACTTTAGTTCAACCTGAAATGTCGACGCAATTTGAATATGTAGATGGTTGAAGAACCATCTACAGATGCGGACTTCACTGTTTTTAAAATCCTATGACAGCGCTTAAGGGGGTGCACCGATTTTTTTATAGTAAGAAAATCGTTTTTCTTTTATATCATAAATAGGTAGAAAAACAATTAAAAAAATATGTCCTCAAAGTTAAAAAGAAGATATAACTTCAAAAATTTGCAATTAAAAAAATTTTAAAATTCAATCTAGCAATAGATCCGGTAAAAAACGTCTGTTATTATATATCTCAAATAGCAAATAAGTATAAATTTTGAAGAAAACTAGTTAGATAATGTATGTCTTTATTACCTGTAACACTTTTTTTTCATTGTGTAATGACTTTAATATTTATATATTTAGAGATGAAAAAGCAACAACTGCTTCCTGAAAATTTGGTAAATATGCTGCATTGTGCATTGGATTATTATTATTATTATTATCACAAAAATTTAGCTTTCTTAAATAACATTATAACATTGTAACAATAATAATAATAATGCCACATTCTATAGGACACAAAGGAACTAGAGACGAATGTGGGTTAGCTTAAACAAATATGATATTTGTGTAAAAAAGCTTAAAATACAAGAAGTACAAGAATTACAAGAAATACATGGGGTCATCAGACAGAGTATTGACATTATAAATAAAATAAAATAAAATAATAAAATTTTGTAGCAAGAAAAAACAGACAAAGTTATTTTTGGTTTGATAATATGAAATAAAATTAACGGATAGATAGCAACATGAATACAAATGATTAATTAATTACATCAATAAGCGCATAAATATTTTCATAGGATTTATTAAAAAGCCAAGTTTTCACTTCCCTAAGAAAAACATGTTTATTACGAAGACATCTAACAAAATATGGAAGACAATTAAACAGTCTGGGACCAACCGAGGTAAAAAAGTTCAAGAAGTGACTTAAATTGTGTGGTGGAATCAATGCCAGTCTTTGATTGTTGATTCTCAGATTATAATTCAAATGACATCTATTGATTAAATAACCGGACCTAATAAAAAACATTTTTAGCACTTTAAAATAATACAAGTGTTTCAAAGGAAGAACATTTAAACTCCTAGATAGAGGGAAACTAATTTCACGGGTAGTTTTTTTACATATTATACGAATAGCATGTTTGTGCAAAGTAAGTAAGGGATTTATTTTGTTCTTGTGTGTACCACCCCAACAAGGCAAGGCATATTCCAATTTGGAGTGAAAAATACCAAAATAAATGCATTTAAGCAGTTTTGCTGTGCAAAAGGACCGCAAGTGAAAGAGCTGCCTTATAGCTGCCAATAAGTATTTTTTTAGTGCAGTTGAATGATCAAGCCAATTCATTTTCCAGTCCAGCAGCACACCAAGATACTTAAATGTTTTAACACAATTAATAGAAACACACTTAGTGGAACAGGTATTAGTGGGGTCATAGGTGTGCAAATAATTTGACTCATTACAGACTTTATTGCTAACTAAAAACCTTGCACAGTCAGCTGAATGGAAAATACAGACTGGAATTTCAATGGTTTTACCGGCCACATTAAAAAACATAATTTTAGTTTTGTCGCTTAAAACAAGTTTATGTGTAGTAAACCAATGCCTCAGAATTTCCAAATCATTATTCATTTCAACTACAGTCTCAAAAACCGAATCGCATGAAAAAGTGCATGCTAAATCGTCAGCAAATGCCACAGTATTACTTGAGAAGCTTTGGGAAAAGAGTGAATTAATGAAAACTAAAAATAGGATGGGACCTAAGACTGAGCCTTGAGGAACTCCAATGTTAATACTAGAGTAATTACTAAATATATTGTCAATTTTTACTCTTTGAACTCTATTTGTCAAATAAGATGAAAACCAATTAAAAACAGAGCCTCTAAAACCACATTTAAAGAGTTTTTTTAGTAGGATTTTATGATCAACAGTATCAAATGCCTTCGTTATATCGACAAATAATGCTGCTGTTTGTTTGTTGCAATTCAAGCTGTTGTAAATATATGAACAAAATTCTAAAAGTGCTTTTTCAGTAGAAAGTCCTGTTCTAAAGCCAAATTGACAGTTGCTAAAAAATTTAGATTTATTCAAAAAGTCAACCATTCTAAATTTGACAATTTTTTCAAAAATTTTTGAAAAAGTAGACAGAAGCGAAATTGGTCTGTAATTGTTGACTAAAGATTTATTACCTTTTTTAAAGAGAGGAATAACTTCAGCTTTCTTAAGTTCATCCGGAAAAATTCCACAATCTATGCTTTTATTAAACAGATGACATAGAACATCCGTAACATTGTAAACAATTTTCTTTAAAAAATTACTAGAAAAACTATTTTCTAAGTACGAATTTGAATTCTTGAGCGACATTATAATTTTGTAGATTTCAAAAGAGAAAATGGGCTCAAAAAAGAAGCTATTTGGATTTGATATTTCTCTGTCTAAACAATTACAAGATGAATTTGCAAGACCATTTTCGACAACGACGTCAGTACCTATTTTGGAGAAAAATGAATTAAATAAGTTAGCCAAATCACAAGAAGAAGTATATATTGTGTCGCCGGCTTTTATTAAATTGATTTTGGAACTTTTGTTTTTGTTGTTTAAAATGGTATTTACTAGATGCCATTCCTTTCTAGCATCACCTTTTATCTTATTGAACTCATTTTCAAAGAAACAATTTTTTGTATTGGAGGTCTCAATTAGGATTTCCTTACACAATTTCTTATAACTTTCTTTTATATTCTCATTCAATGGATATTTTTTTAATTTTCTATAAAGCTTATTTTTTTTTATTAACTCTAGTAAGTAATTCCGGAGTCATCCACTGTTTCAGCCTTTTTTTCTTGTTGGAGGAGGTAACTTTAATTTTTCTTGTACATCGACTTACATGGGATGATAAAATGTCAATAAAGAGATTAAAAGCTGTTGATGGATTTGGCTTATCATATACACATTCCCATGACTCAACGACAAGGAGATTGTTTAATTCTTCGAAAGCGGTTATTGATCTGTATAAATCATGTGACGAGTTTACACTGTTATGCACTACAATATTTTCAAACCTTAGACATGTAAGGCAATGATCCGATATATAAAGATTGCAGACAGAGCTACTAAGTGAAATATTTCTTGAATGATTTAAACGAGCAAAAATATGATCAATACAAGTTGCTGAGTGGTCAGTTATTCTAGTGGGCTTATTAATGCAGGATTCAAGTCCATAAGAAGCAAGCAGAAAGAGGTAGTTATCCACAGCAATGGAGTCTTATAGAATATTAAGATTTAAATCACCTAATAAGACAACATTTTCAGATTTTTCAGTTCTAAGTAAATCATCTAAATCACTTAAAAAAACTTCATGGGATGCGATTTCTAAAAATCTGGCTATCAATGACACTTTTAACTTTGATCACGTCAGAACTTCTGAGATTAAAACTTGAGAATTCACAACTTAAAGAATTCGTTATAAAAAAAACAGCCACACCACCAGCCGCATACTGGTTATTGCAATTAGCGAAACATTTATAGCCCGGTATGCCAAAAAGAGACTTTTCGCTATCGTAAATCCAAGATTCAGTTAGGAAAATGAAAGCTGGCTTCGTTGAAAAAGAATCAATATGTAATAGAAAATTATCAAAATTTCTACGCATGCTTCTGATATTTTGAGAAATAATGTAAAAACTGTTACTGTTGCTGTTGTTCGGGGTAAAGGAAATATTTTGAAAATCTACATAATTACAGTTATTCAAAGGATTAACTTTTCTTCGGTTTTCCAATGTTTTAAAAATTCATTGTGAATGGATTCTCCTGCTTGTTCAGACCGGATATCGAGTCCATTTCCATTTAGGTACTCCAGACAATAAGTAAGGTGTTCCAGTGTTACATAAGCTTTCAATATTTTGGAAAGTTCTGTAGTTTCAAACATTTTTTTGAAATTCTTCAATATACTCTTAAAGATTATTACCCTTTTGAGTCGAAAAGCAGCAATTAACTATCTTGTTCATAGCTTTAAGAGCGTTAATAAACGGAACTAATCGTAAATTTCCAATTTTTGGATATATATCTGCAGCATTTAACTTATCTGCGATTTTCAAAAGCGTACGCAGGTATTGCTTTCAAATGTTTCGCAATGATAGTTTAATTGTGTTCAATTAAGTTTTATGGGCCAACTCAGTGCCTTTTGTCTACCCAAGATTGGAAGTAATTCATCCCAAAATAAGTGATTGACGAATCCATGAATACCATGTAATTCCAGAATAATACTCTTTTGGATATCGCAAACATCATCACTTTTACTTACCAATGGTAAATAAAACATAGTGCTGACACTCTTTAACTTTTTTTTATCCGAACCAAGAGAAGAAAATTTATTAAACTCCTTTAGCAAGTCTCCAAAAGTTCTATGTTTGAAAGATTGTTCTTTTTGATTAGGTTCTTTTAAATTTTGTAAGCTAACAAAGCAATATGGGTATGGATATGAATTATGGGTATGATAGCTGTTTGTAGACCATTAACAATTAAAATTAAGTTAATGTTGGCAGTAAATCTGAAGGGTGTTTCATTGATTTTTGTTAAATCGGAGAAAGTTGAAATGTAACTATATGATTTCGGTATGTTTGGGACAATACACAGCATTAGTATCCATTTTAAACTTGTCAATTTTGCTTCCTTGTTGGCATTGCCTTCTTTATTGTATGGCTTTTTATTAAAAAGTTCCTCATTTTCATCTTCATCTCGGTACGATGAAGAATAATTTTCTCCATATCACGGGTCGATTTTTTTTTATTTGTTTGAAACTACGTCAAACTGTAAATAATCAGTTTTGTAAAAATTTCTCAGAGTTCTTCTTCAGTAACATGTGAAGGTTAATTTTGTGAAATCGAATTTCAACCATTTCTACTTTGAATAAAATTAGCAACATTTCTCGTTGTCTGACGCTTGTGCCTGAATTTCTCATAATATTATCTAAATACTTTTTCAAAAATGATACTTTTTGTTCTTTTGGATTTATAATAACAGACAATTGCTTACCATATCTATTACTAAATGGAATTTTCTCATTTCTTAAATTGTAAATATTTAAAGAAATGTCGTTTTTTAATCTTTGAGGACATATTTTTGAATTGCTTTACTACCTATTTATGTTATAAAAAAAATCGATTGTTTAACTACAAAAAGTTGAATCACCCCCGTAAACGAATTCATAGGATTTTAAAAACAAAAAATTCTGCATCTATATATTGTACTTCAGCCATGTGCATACTCAGATTGCGTCGACATTTCAGGTTGTATAAAAGTTGCTTGCTGCACACAGTGTATCATTAAGCAAATAAAAAATTCGCCGACTACAATAAAACAAAATTTTTATTTTGATTTGATGCAAAAGTTACGAAAGCACATAGAGTATGCACATGGCTGAAGTACAATATATAGATGCAGAATTTTTTCTTTTTCAAAAATTGATCACCGTCGAACATTTGCATAAAACGATTACTTGCAGTGTGAAAACCATAAAACTGATGAAAACTAAAAATTTAAAACTAAAAAATTCAAATTTAAAATTAACTTTCATAAAAACGTATAAATTGGATAACTAAAATTTTACTGATTATTTGCACATAAGCTTTGATATTGACAGCTCACAATGGGTCTGAAATTTGGAAAAATTTTATAAAAATCACGCCTATCTCTCAAACAAAATTACGACATCAATATAATAAAACGTTCATAAATTGCAATATTTAATAATACGGTTGTGGGTGGAGATTTCTGACAAGTCGTTGATATTTCCTTCATTGGTATGTATTTGACAAAGTATTTCGACACCTTGTTTTTTCATTGTTATGACTTTTTATCTAACATTGACAAAAAGTCTACTATAAAAATAAGCTGAGCAGAAATATTGAACTACGTAAATAAATTTACAGTTTAAACAGCTTTAGCTATAAAAGTACATGAAGTACATGAATTTGAAGAAGGTTATTGATCTTCGGACACTCATTTAATTCATTTAAATTTTTTTATTTTTTTTTTATCAGTAAAACATGAAATATTTTTAACAGCCGTATTCTGACAAAGTGACAATTGTTACCCAGTATTTTTAAAATTTCTATGTGTTTGTTGTAATTTTTTGATCTTAAAACAAAATTTGAAATCTTACCACGGCTGCTGTGTGGGCATGACAAAGAGGAGTCTGAACTACATTCAGGATTACTCTTCACATTTTAAATTTTTCTGTGACGAGTGTAGGGATTTGTCGCTTTCACATATGATGCTCGCCATTAAATGTTTGAGCGATTCTCTAAAGGCATTGCACTCAAACTATAAACTACTCTGCAGTAACCAACCTAACTTCGACGTCTTCACACACTTATCTGATGATGTAGCCAGAATAGAGTCCATGTGTAAAGCAAATAACTCTGATATCTCAACTATTTCAAAGAACCTCAGAGTATTAACTGAAATAGTAAGAGATAGTGAGAAAGCTTTACATTATAAAGAAGCGATTAATGAGCTTAAAAAAGAGGTAAAAAATGGCTTCGAAATCTTAAGAAATGACGACTCCAACAAAAATATAATGAGTAACCTTTCTTCTTTGCGACATGATTTGGATATTGCACTACAATCTAATTCAAGCGCAGCTAAATCAACACCTCTGCAGCCTGATCCTATGTTTGAAATACTATTTCAAAAAATGAGTGACATCAGCGACGATCTAGATGTGTTCCGTGTGACGCTCGCAGATATAACAGATGAAGTTAGATCAGCCCCCATTAGAGTTGAATCCCCACCACCACAGGCGCTTCAACATAACTCCTCCTCCATTTTCGACGAAATCACTTTAGCATCCAAGCATATTCCATCAGCTGCCCCTTTACCTACAAGGCAACATAGTATAACTATTGATTCTACCTTTGCCTCAGACACCACCATGCTTACAACTCCAATCGCTGCACCTAGAAGAGTTATCGAACGTTTTGGAACTTCGTGGACAATACCAGAATGGGAAAGCCGCATCCAAAAGTTAAATTCGGTCAACCAAAATGAGTGCATCACTGTATTTATCAAAGGCTTCCCCTCTAAAGCAAGTATATCCTGGGTGCGTACATACTTTTTAAAAAAATTCCGCCTCACCATATCCGATTGCCAAAAAACATCTCCAACTCGTGCCAAAAAACATCTCCAACGGAAATGTACAAATATCTTGGTGGACGGACAAACCTGGCAGAACCTGGCAACCGAGAAATATATCTAAGGCAAACGTATCTCTAAGTTATGCACCTAAGTCTAATTCAAATATTTCTAATGTTAGTTCTAATCCTAGCATAAACACTAAATCTAATCATAAGATAAGCAATAGTTATAAGCCTAAAACAAAATCAAATAATATTATTTCTAATGGTATTCCATACTCCAGCTTAAATTCCAACCCTAATTCTCGTAACCCCCATCGCAGTTCTGTCCCCAACTGGGAACTTAAAACCAATATTTTTCCCACCTTCTCTCCACAGATCAGTCATAAGCCCAGATCGGTCAACAATGACAATTCTTTTAAAAATACCACAACTCACTACAGCAACAACAAGCACAACGGTAATCTAATTCCTGCAAACTTATATCAAAAGTCAGCTCCCACACAACCTATCACACAACGTCGCCGTGTATCTTTCAACCTTTCACCCGTCTCCGACTCAAGAGAAAACCCAACAAACACATCTACCAACTATCCGAATTTCATTCACTCCCATACTCTCAACCCGTCTCCATCCCCCTCCGTAGACACTAAATCATCAACTAACCCACCAACCATCCATCCCCGCACTTCAGACCCATCTCCTTTCCATAACATCCCTTCCAATCAACCTGGTGACCCTGAAACCTTTTTAGACCCTCTAATACCTCCAAGAGTGAAATTAACATTGAACTCCTGTGCAGACACTGAAAGCAGATATGCCCTTTCTCATCTTAGAGAGAACAGCGTCTATAACAACGTCCGTCTGTATCTCGCCTATATGCATAAAGCCCCTGATTCTACATGCATAGAGGGTAAGACCAAAACTAATTTAAAAGTTTTAATACAACAAGAAGGGCTGCCGACCGATGTGAACGATTTGCGTCATATGTTTAATTGCTTTCACGAGCAACTTGGAGTGTCAATAAGTCAAGTCAATGCGGACCTTGACACCTATGGCACTCACGTTAGGTCTAAACATGTCTCTTTTCTGCAAAAGTCCCGTAAGGAGCACCAACAGTATTATTGCCCCTAACTTTGACCCTAACACTACCCCTATTGCTAAAACCAGTCAAAGTCACCTAACAACATTCCTCAAGTAATGTCCAAGGATCCATGCCTACCTGCCGACTCAATCAATTCTCTTAAAATTTTTTATCACAACTGTGGTGGTATGAGAGGTAAACTAAATAAACTATTTATCGACGCTAAATCTTGTCACTTCAAGATTCTGGTAATTACAGAAACTTGGTTAAACGAATCTTTTAAAAATGAAGAAATTCTGGACTGCAATTGGACTATCTACCGAAATGACCGCGACTATTCCTCAACAGGTCTCTCACGAGGTGGCGGCGTACTAATTGCTACCCACAATTCTCTTTCAAGTGAGCTTATAGAAACCCCTACTCACAAACTCTTTGAACACCGTATAGTAAGAGTCTATATAGGAAAAAAATTCTCTATGTACATTGGTGTCATTTACATCCCCCAAGCTCTAGCGAAGCATCATACAATGAGCTATGTGAAACAATCACTACATTTACGGAAACCTTAAATGAAGATGATAGGATTGGTTTTTTTGGTGACTTCAACCGTCCAAATATATCATTTGTCATTGATGAAAATGACAACTATCTTCTTCCTGTAAACCTCTCTAGTTCCATAGACTTTACATTAATAAGTACGTTTTATAGCAATGATCTACAGCAAGTCTCTGCAACACAAAACCAAAATAGTAGGTGGTTGGATTTAATCTTTACTAACTCGTACGACGAAGTGAGGGTTGTTCCAACCATCGAAGCAGAAAATTTGTTTGCTAACACTGCTCACCATACAGCCCTAACAGTAATGTTATCTGATATAAATATCTCTTTTACCCAGTCCTTCAATAACTCCATTGTGTACGATTTTCTTAATGCTGATTACGAAAGCATAACATCTCTTCTAGATGGTATTAACTGGAGTTGCGCTCTATCGAACTTAGACTTAGATAGCGCTGTTTCGAGTTTTTATAATTACATTTATACAGCTATCGAAAGATATGTGCCTAAAATAAAGAAAAAAAACAAACTTTCAGAACCTTGGCTAAATTCAAATCTCAGATACCTGAGAAACCAGAGAAACCGAATTTACAAACTCATCAAAACTACCGCAAATGTTACCGAAGAAATGAGGCTCAGATACGATGAGCTATCAAAAGAGTGTTCTTTCAAATCTGAAGAAGCTTACAAGTTTTACACAAACTTAATTGGAGAGAGGTCCAAGACCCCAAAACATTTTTCGACTTTGTCAATCTGAAACGAAAATCAGCCGGTTACTCTTCATCCATGTATAAAGGTAATATTATCTCTTCCAACCCTCAAGAAATATGTAACCTCTTTGCGGATCATTTTAAGGATGTATTTTGTCCACCAACTACTCAGTCGGATGTTTTTCCCCCCACTAGACCAACTACTTGTGCCCTTATATATTATATTTAACAAATCACTGTCTCTTGGAGTGTTTCGCACTTTTTGGAAAACTTCCCACCTAATACCAATATACAAAAACGGTCAAAAAAGTTCAGTTGAAAACTATAGAGGCATAGCAATTTTGTCGGCCGTCCCAAAGCTATTTGAAAAAATTATTTGCAAAAAGCTAACGTACCTTATCAACCAGAGACTAAACGAGCAGCAGCACGGGTTTCAAAAAGGAAGGTCCACAACCACTAACCTCATGATAATGGTTTCTGACGTTTTATGCAAGATGGAGAAAGGATACCTAATAGACGCTATTTACACTGATTTCAGTAAAGCTTTTGATCGTGTTGATCACGGCATCTTAATACATAAATTAGAAAAATTTGGTTTCTCTGGATCTTTACTTAGTTGGCTATCAACTTATCTCCATGGTAGATCCCAATATGTTAAATTTCAAGGAATTGTTTCGAAGAAAATTGAAGTATCCTCTGGAGTACCGCAAGGTAGTCACCTTGGTCCTCTTCTCTTCAATATCTTCATATCCGACTTGTCCATGGTGTTGAAGGATATTCCACATCTTATGTATGCGGACGACTTAAAACTGTACCACGTAATTGAATCGCAGGAAGATGTAACTTTCTTATAGTTAAAACTCTCATCTCTTGAGACCTGGTGTACCCAAAACAAACTCTACCTCAATGTAAAAAAGTGTAGCGTGATAAGTTTTTCCCGTAGAAACCAAGTTGTAAATCACCAATACCGCCTTAATAATAATGAACTTAACAGGGTCAATTATATAGTTGATCTTTGAGTGATCTTGGACAACAAACTGCGCTTTTATTTACACTATGATAAGATTGTATCCAGGGCCAGTAAACTGCTCGGTTTTATTAAAAGACGAGCATACGAATTCAAGAATGTATGGGTCACTACATCCCTGTACTGTGCAATAGTGCGCCCAATACTTGAATATGGCTGCATAATTTGGAATCCAGTTTTGGATCCCATTGTGATAGAATCGAATCCATTCAAAAACAGTTCTTACTATTCGCTTTGAGAGAAAATTATAACCCCCGCGATTATGGAAGCCTTCCACCATATGAACACAGACTCACCCTATTAAATTTGACACCGCTATCAACAAGAAGAACGGTACTGGATACATGCTTTACTTTCAATGTTCTGAGCGGTGTAACTAACTGCGAATATATCTCTAACAAGATTACCCTCAATGACCCTTTAAGACGTACAAGGCATACTCGGCTGTTAACTGAATATCGGCATCATACTGCATATGCCAGTAATGAACCCATCAACCGTTGCTGTAGAAAATTTAATAATATATCCGACCACTACTCACCTTCCATGTCCAAATTCTTATTCAAGCGTTCTCTATACAAGTCTCTTTCTCTGCCTAATCAACCCAACCTCTGAATTCTCTTTCTTTTTTTTTTTTTTCTTCTCCTCTTTCCTTTCCTTTTTGGCGTGTTCGTGAAATAATGTCAATTAGATGGGCGGATTACGCTCACTTCGAATTGCACATCTTTGAACACCAAAACAAGGAAGGGGGAGAAAAGGAAAAAAAAAATATAAAAAATAAAAAAATAAAAAATAAATACCTGTTAGAATAAGTAAATAAATTTGTAAAAACCTGTTAGAATAAGTAAATTGCCTTGGTTGGCCAATAAATAAATAAAATATAATGA
This sequence comes from Dichetophora obliterata, assembly GCA_963920525.1. Classification (NCBI taxonomy): domain Eukaryota; kingdom Metazoa; phylum Arthropoda; class Insecta; order Diptera; family Sciomyzidae; genus Dichetophora; species Dichetophora obliterata. The sequence continues at coordinate 105,253,251 of OY986437.1, forward strand.
TTAACCTACACGGTTAAAAATCTTGAACAAAATTTTAAACTTTTTTATACACTAGCTATGCAGAACTATAGACGCTCCCTATTGTTAACACATTAACTACGCCCATGACAAGGAAGAATAATTTTATTGAATGCATTAAAGAGAACATACACAATTAACAACATAGGTGAAGAACATTAAAATTCGGTTGCTTTTTAAGTACCGTTAAAATTATTTTTCTAAATTTAAGCTGGTGCATATTAATAGACACTCAAAAACAGTATATAAAAGATCCCGCCATAAGTGCGCGGAAGTGGAAATCTACTGCGCAGCCTACGTCATATGTGAAAATACAGCCACACAAAAACCAACACATACACAACAAACGATACTAAGCAAATGACTCTGGCTTATCGGGAAACAAACGAAATACAAAACATGGCGTAAGAAAACAAGGTGAACGCGATTTTGGGTTTTTGTTGTAAAAATCCAACACTTGAGTTGTCAAACCATACAAAATCAACTTTTCTGTCTCTTTCACTAATTCACAAGTTTGACAACTTTAGCAAACGACGTCGACGTCGCGTTCACCTTAGTTTCTTACACCATCATACAAACAAAGAACAGTCAAACTGCTCTCAAAATAAATCGAGCTACATAGCTATTTTTTGTAAAAGGGTCAATACGGAAGTTTACACCACAATAATATATTAAATCTTTATCAAAGAAAGTGATGAAAAATATTTCTGTTTTTTCTAGACAAGCGTTGTTTTTTTATTTATAAGTATTTCATTTAAAAAATCCAAGATTTTATAAGAAAATGAGGAGAATTTTTAATCGAATACCCCTATAAAAAATTTTTTACTACTTTTTTTCAATCAGTTTGACACTCTCTTCTCTTTCACTTCTGACGTCAGATGCACTTGCTCACAAAGAGAGAGGACATGCGCATGGCGGAATCTTGAATATATATGTAACAGCCCGAACAGAACCAAAAGTCGTAACGACTTGTGATTTCGAACACACAACAAAACGCATGCAAGTTAACGAAGCCGTTCATAATGAAATTGCTGAGCAAGAGTCGTAGCGACTTATCGCTAGAGTAAAATTGAATAGAATCTATTCTATTTTTTCTCTAACGACCGACGATTTCCTCTCTGAGTGCAATTAGTGCTGCCATATTTTTCAAGCAATTGGGTATGTTCAAAGACAATGTCATTGTTTTTGTTATGTTCTGACGTTTCTTTTTTGTTTCGGTTTCACTTACACAACAACAAAAACATGGCTGCGTACAAAAATATGCTATATGAAAGCAACCCTGCATCGTCAGTCGCAATCGCTTTCATTCTGGACAGTTTCTGTGTGTCTGGCGACCAGAGAGGATCGCCGGTCGTAACGACTTTTGATTCTTTTCGGGCTCTAATTCTTGATAGACACTTATGTGAGAGCTGTCGCCGGAAAAGCATACACATATACTTTTTATTTTAGTTTTTTTGGTTACTCTTGTTTTTTTTTTTTTTTGCAATGCCGCGTGGTCAATATTTAACCCATGGTAGAAGAATACAGGCAGATGCACCAGATGAGAGCATACTGCCAGAAATTTCGAAACGAAGCAAAACTTTTTATTTCTTTTCTTTTGTTTCCATTCGCCACACAGCTGAATTTGACAGACATGGTAGTATGGAAAGAGAACACAGTCAGCGCTGCAGCTACCTCTATCCTTATACCATGATTTAACCGACACAGAAAAAGATAAAATTTTCGCTTCAGAAGGTGTCGGTATTAGCGAAATTTTTTGAAAACTTAAGCGATCAGATCACTTAGTTCGCAATTTTTTGAAAGATCCAAGTAGTAACGGTAAAAATAGGAAAGGCGAAAGAAAACAAAAGCTTTCTTTGCGTGATAAACGCAGTATTACAAAAGCAGCCAGCAACTTTATGAAATGCGGAGGACAAATAGCAAATGATTTAAGGTTAAATGTCTCAAAATGGACCGTTAATCGTGTGTTAAAAAATTGTAACCAAAATTACAAAGTTGTTTTAGCAAAAAATTACCAAAATTGTGCAAAAATTAAAGTCAATGCCAAAATTATTACCTCGCCATAAAATAATTCGCGTCGAATTCGGAAGATTAAACATAAACACTGACTGGAAAAAAGTCAACAACATATCTTTTAAAAATGCTAATCTATTTTGCATTTAAGATAATTTTTTCTGACAAAGTTTCATTCAGATGATCCGTATGGTTTTAACTCTTACTGACGAGATCTGCATAAAGAACCACGGTATTTTTCAAAGAGAAATTTCGGTGGTGGCTCTTTGATAGTTTGGGGAGCATTTCGTGTAGATGAAATGCTGGCTCATTTCCAAGCACTCGCATTAATTCGGAGGAGTATACAAAACTACTAGCAACAAATCTGCTTCCATATTTGGAAAGACGCCGCTCTGAAAATTTAATTTTTCAGCAAGATAATGCCTCCGTACACAAGAGTAGTGAGACCTGCTTGTGGATGGAAGCGACTAATGTTGATATTTTGCAATGGGCAGTCTGTTCTCCTGACCAAAATCCTATTGAAAACGTCTGAAGAATAATGGTTCGGAAAATGAACGCTGAAAATAAGCAATATGACAATATTGGAGACCAAAAAATTGGAGTGATTGAAGCATAGGAGTCAATTAATTCGAATGTTCGTGCAAACTTGGTTCAAAGTATGCCAAACAGGATGTTGGATCTCATTCAGCAGAAAGGCGGCCCTACACATTATTAATTTAATAAATAATTCAGTTTCCTCCAGCTAAAGTGCTTTATTCAGTATTTTTTGTTTTCCTTTTTTTTTTTTTTAAATATTAAAGTGGGTCTATATTTGTGCACCGCCCGAAAATCGAATATTATTTTAGACAAAGTTTTATTTGATTTTTCTAAATTTAGAAATTTTTAAAAATTTCTTCAAACAAAACCTTAATGTAAATTCGTATTCCAAAAAAAGTCCAAAACTTCAACTTTTTTTAGATTAAAATAAAATAAACTAAGATAGGGATTGAAAATAGTACTTCTTTGATAAAAAATGCCTTTTAAACAAAGTTTGGATTAAAAATAAGTCAACAATTTTTAACCGTGTAGTGAATAAGAAATTTTTTGTATCTGTTATAAAAGGTGACTTTTGAGTTCAGATTCAAAGGTGAATCTCTTTTAAATATATATATTTTAGTAAAGCCGGATGTAACAATAAAGTGGGGCAATTATACCCTCCATTAATTGACATAAGATGACAATTAGTTCTATTTCATTAAACATTAAAATTTCTAAGAATATTATAACAAATAAATTCCTTTAAGGGCTTCACAATGTTTTTATTTTAAACAACAAAATTGATAAAACAACAGGAAATCAATAAATTACATTAAATTATTTAAGAAAAAAAAAATAAAAATGTTATACAATTTTTTGCTTTATTGTGACACAAATCAATTACTCACAATTATTTCCAGCACTTCTAACCGTAATGCCGCAAACAATGCAGATATATATCAAAATTACATGTGTTTACTTAGTATGTAAACAATAGCGTACAACAACAAATATAGTTATTAATAAAAACATGTTCAACCGTTACTAATTACAAAATGCTTGCAACAATTTAATTGAAGGTGTTGCTTACTTAATTTTTAACACTTAAACGATTGAATGAAACGTGCTTAATTATTTGAGATAACGTGAAAAAGTACTCAATTCCGCCAGAGTTGTCTAGAAAAATTCACAGATTTCTAGTACACTTTGGGCAAACTCTTTATGAAAGCTTGCTTTAAAACAGACATGAGCTTCCAGAAGCTCAATTGGCTCAGTTGGCTCAGCTACAAATTTGTTTTGTTTTATCAACTTTGTGTTTGCACATTTGTAAAAACAACAACACTTACAAAAACTAACAACAAAACCGATGTTCGCCAAATTTCTAACTTGCTAATAACAACAAATGCATGCAAAGGCATCAAAAAGCAAACCTTACTCAAGGCGCTGCGCCTGTTATGTTTTTGCCGTTACATGCAGGGTTGCCAACTTTTGGCCAAAGCCCAGGCCCGGAGCTTTTTTTATTTAATAATTTTTTTATGGTCTGCTTGCTTTTAATTAAAAAATTAATTTTTTCTTTGGTTTTTTCATACAAAGTCATGTTTAACAATCATGTTTACAACAAATGTGACACAACACAACTTGCATTTTCCCGTGAACTCGTTTTCTTTCAGCAACCAATCTTTGTAGCTTGGTATCGAGAGCCAATCGTTGTTAAAAGATGTTAAGTAATGTTTCCTCTTGCAACTAGATTCCATTAGGCTGTTCTCTAAAATAGTTTTGTATCAGTTAATACACAAAACACAAATTATTGATCGAACTTACATAAATTGAACTGCAAACATTAATTAAAAATTCAGCCGCAGACAAGGTTAATTTATAAGGTTGTGGCACTTGAGAGAAATGCACTCTTTTTCCCGTCTTTGTGCGAACTGTCATTGCGCTTTTCTTTGTTCTAAGCATTCATTTTCATCATTTCTTTTCATCCATTCTGACAGTTCGACCGAGTTCGCTCTCAAGTGCCAGAACCTTATAAATGAACCTTGGCCGCAGAACTCAAAAGAAAAAGAAAAACAGAAACGAGTTCGTCAAGTTACCAAAAGAAAAGTTACGACTGGTTACGACGTTCCTTCAAAAACGAAGTTCAAGAAATAGAAAGAACGTCAAAGTTAAGTTAGCGTTCATTAAGACAAATGGTTCAAACATTCACTAAAAAAAGAGTAAATCAACACTAATAAATAAGTCAAACACATTTTTTCGTAAGAAAAACTTGATTTAAATATAGATTAGTGCGAAAGCCGGAGAAAATGTGCCATGCCCGGAGCCCGGAGATCGGCCCTCAGGCCCGAAGTCTCCGGGCGAAAAGGTATGTGTTGGCAACCCTGGTTACATGTGTTGCCCACAAACATACATATTTTGTTTTTGTTTTGCTGGTCAGTTTTTTTATAGAAATAGAAAATCAGTGTAACCTTATTGGGATTTTTTATTGCATTAACATTTTTTATTTTGTTCTTTTTTTTTTTGCAACGTTTAGGAAAAGCAATAATGAGGATAATTTTGTGTTTGTTTTAAAAAAAAAATATTGGCTCACTAAATTTATTTTCCTGCTCATGACTGCTTTAAAAGAATAAAATTTAATTTAAGTGTACTAAATCAGAAACTCGTTGGTGATGATAATAAAAGTAAATAAATATAACTCAATTTCTGTAAGACTTGTGAACAAAATGTTGCTGCTGTGAAAAAGCCTAATTTTCGAACTACGGGTTACGAAAAATCACCTAAAATGCAACTTCAAACAACTTGCTATCATGACATTGTCAGATCATCCAGCAATATTCATTAATGGAACAGAGAAACACCTCAAGATGGGGCAATACATCAACTTCTATGGCCTGTAGCCAAGGACGCCGAGAAGGTGGGAGAACAGGGTGTTTTCCTCCGGGCCCGGAGTCTTCAGGAGGCCTGGATTTTCGGGAAAATAAAGTAACAAAAAGCTGATTTATTATTGAAGGATACAAGTGGTGTTTGTTTCTATAGAAATTATTATTTTTCTTATTTCTAATCTTGCTTTGTATTGGCAATATCAAAAATTATAACAGTGGTATTCTTTAAATTTGTTAAATCCTGCTAACTTGCTAAACGTAACAAATTTGTTAAGTCTTGTCAAAATTTTTTATGGAAAAGACATTGAGTGTAGTGTTAAATCGTTTTGGGAATGAGTTCTAACAAGTACCAAATTCTTTTTGATATGCAGCTTCAAAGTCTAAAATCTGCCCTCAATTAATAAAAATCAATAATGTGTGTGGCTGCCACGCACGGTTGAAGTGAAACTGTAACCAAAAAAATTAGAGATTTTTAAGTGATTAATTTATTGACCTTTTTAATATAGTCTTACTAAAAAAATCCCATTTTATTTAATGGCTACAATAGACTAAATATGCTTAAATACAATTTCGAAAAGTTTAATGTTATTGTAACATCAACTAATCATACTATATCCATCATAACACATCATACCATACCATAAAAATCATATCATACCATTAACTATTATTTCTTGTAAAAACCTTTAACAAAAAAATTTTGAATAGAAAAACTTCCTTCAAACTGATCATACAAAAACAAAAATCGGTCATTCCATGTCAAATCGGACGCTTTTCGAAACTCACATTTCTGTAAAAAGTTGGTACTTTACACGTGGATAGCACTTTAAAAAAGAAAAATATTTGCATATTTTTTTTTTGTAATTTTAAATTTTTTTTTTTTTGCAGTTATACACTGTGCAAAATTATAAAGAAAAACAAAAATTGGCATTTGGACATGTGCTCAAACAACTATAACTTCTAAGCCGTTAGTCCTACAAGGAAAAGTGCAAGACATATTTTAAAGATCTTGAATTGGTCTTTATTGTGGTGTCCTTTTTTATAAACACTTTCGCAAAAAATTTTAAATTTTTTGTCCACTAAAAATTTCATTCACATTTTTCATAGACAGCACCACTATTTTTTTGGCATTTTGAAAATATTATCGTATTGAGGCATTCATTCTTAAATCATTCTCAAAATTTGATGTTGGAGAGCACTGTGCAACACATTTTTCTAACGGAAAAGCAGATAGCACAGGATGATAGTACAAGTGTATAGTAAGAAAACCCTAAAAGAAATTTGCAAAGTTAGCTCGCTTTTAAAAGATATAGGCATTAAAAATTTGCCTCTTGCAGAGTATTTTTTAAAAATAAAGTGCTCATTATGGCGTATAGAATTAAAATTTTTTCGAATTTCAAATTCTAATAGGTCTCAAAAGTTGCATTGGTGGTCAAGATCTACAAAAGAAAAAATAAAGAGAAAAAAAGAATGTCTTCCTCTTACACAAGGACAAAGTTGTTTTTTGAGAAAAATAGTAAAAAAAAACGATCTATAAATGCTTTCATTTTTGTAAGAAAAACTACATATATCTTAATGCAAAATTAAATCCAGACTTTAACTAAGAATATCTCGCCAAAAAAATGCAACTCTCGATTTCTACCCTCATTGTTCTGTGTGAGAGATACTCGAATCCAAAGGTACACTCGAAATAGCACAGAACTTTTGTTTGTTATCTGATTGTCTAAATGTTGGTGTTATTGATTGATGTGTTTACGTTTCCTTTAAATTTGGCGAATTAAATATTTGCATATTTTTCGCAAATGCATTTTCTTGTTTTCGAGAAATGTATTTTGAATGCAATTTAATAAGTTTTTCAAAAAAAATAAGACAAGGTTTTATATATTTTTGGCATCAGAAGTGGTACCGAAGATAATTTTGTGAACTTGGATTCTTAAAATATTTCTAAACGAAACACTATGTGAAAGTATTTTTTTTAAAACACCAGGTTAAGACCACGATTCTTTTTTGTGTTTCTATTTTTTAAAAAAATTTTCTGCTTAACATGAAATTTATTGTTTCGTCAAAACATCCACCTCATCATTTACCAAAATGTTAAACTAAAATTTTGAGTTTCTGAGCCTGCCATTCGATGAGTCTCAATTGATTTAACAATTGCTTTTATTGTAAGGTGTCTTTTTTAAAAAAAAATAATAACCTTAAAGGAGATAGCTATCTGAAGAATTAAAAAAGTGAAAATTATTTTACCACTTATGATGCCTGAGATATAAAGCCTTATATTAATTTTTTTCAAAAAGTTGAAAATTATGTTCAAGTATGCTTTTCTCAAAAAACATTTAATGCAAAAACATTTATAACTAACAGAACCTCGCATTACCGCGATAATTCGTTCTTTAGTCGCGCGGTTAAGTTGTGGAATAGTCTCCCTGCGAGCGTGTTTCCCGGCAGTTTTGAGCTGTGCAAATTCAAAACAAATCTTCACCGACACTACTCCATCTATCCACCCTCCAACTAACTATCACCCATCTTCCGAATCAACACAATGCTTACGCATTTATAGGGGGCATCCCCTGAGCGTTGGTTCAGTCTAAAAAAAAAAAAAAAAAAAAAAATGCATCGGCAAGAAATGTAGAAATTTTAAATACACCAAATATAAGGAAAACGTAAACACTTTAATGAATACCGCTAAAATTAACACAATCAGATAACAATCAAAAGTTCTGTGCTATTTCGAGTATACCTTAAGATTCGAAAATCCTTCACACATGACACTGTGAGTAAAAATCAAGAGTGGCATCTTGCTTGGCGAGATATTGTTAAAGTCTATATTGACTTTTGCTTTAAGACAAATGTAGTTTTTCTTACAAAAATCAAAGCATTTATAGATCGTTAATTTTTACTGTTTTTCTCAAAAAACAACTTTGTCCTTGCGGGAGAGGGCGACAACCTTTTTTCTGGGAGACCACCCTAAGGAACTTTTGGAGACCTCTTAAAATAAGAAATTAAAAAAAAAATTAATTCGATACGCCCTTATGAGCACTTCATTTTTAAAAAATACTAGCTGAACCCGGTGTGCTTCGCTACCCCCCTCGTTATAAAATAAAATTAAAAGTATATATTTACAAAATTTTATTTATTTAATTTTAATTTAATTATTGCAATTCTTCTCCCCTTTTTTTGTTGTAAACCACTTGGAATTCAGCACTGAACCGCATGTAATTTGTTTCATGCTCCCCCTTTTTATTTTTAGACCAATCAAAAAGCAGCAATTACACAATCAGCTGTTTCGCAGTCAGTTGTAGGAGAATGAGAATGGGGTTGCCCCACTCTCTATTTTAACTAACACATATTACAAAATTAGCTGTTTTGGAGACAGTTGTGGGAGAAAGATAATGGGGCTACCCACTATTTTAACTAATATGTATTTTAAATTTGAGGTAAAGCCGTTAATAAACGTAGTAAAAAAGGAGGTGCACAAGTATGCATGGTCGAAAAATATTATCATGTAATAAGTATTCCTGAGTCAAAGCTGCATGCTGTGAAAATTTAAGATCGGTTAACAGGTCCAGCCTCCAATATATCGCAAACAAATTCGTAAGAATATCCTATTGTGAAAATTTAATGACGATCGGTCCGGTAGTTAAGACCATATTACGATTTTTAATTTTCCTAAAAAGGGACGTGGTCCCACCCACTTTTCTCCTGGTACGTATTCCTAATTATGCTAATATTATATGTACCAAATATCATCGACGTAGGTAAAAAAATGCCCAAAATATCGCGATTTAAATTTGTCCAATAAAAACTTCATATAGCCTATTTTTCTTTCCAGAGTCATAGTAACATGCTGTGAAAGTTTCAGGAAGATCGGTCCAAGGGTTTGGCCTCCTATAAAGCACAAACAAACAAACAGACAGACAGACATTCATTTTTATGTATATAGATTGAAAGCAGATTAATTATAATTAAAGTAAAATGGGGCGAAAAAGGGTGATTTGGTAATAAAAAAATCTATGGCTACCTTACCTGTAGATAAAAAGTATATAAAACTTTAGGTAAATACATATTACAAAAAAAGTATTTTGTATAGCAAACATTGTTAGTGGTATAAGTAAGTATCTGAATTAAAAAAAGGGGGCGGTGAAGTAGGCGTGGTTCATAGTAATATGGCGACGTTAACAGTATTAAGAGCAATATACTACCAAATAAAAAATAATCCGTTGGAAGGAACAAATTTGTACAGAGAACAAAAAGTTTAAAACTTAAATTTGGCGTGAAAAGGGGCGTGGAAGGGGGCGTGGCATAAGAAATGTTTATTTCTACCTCGCCTGGAGTATAATGTGTACACAATTTAAAGTAAATCTGTTAAAAACTATATGGGAGCAATTACAAAATTTTAAAAAAGTGGGCGTAAAAGTGGGCGTGGTCGAAAAAAGTACCCTATTAATCATGCCAGAGTCCCAGTTAAATGCTGTGAAAATTTCAGGAAGATCGGTTCAGAGGTTTGGTCTCCTATAAGGTACAAACAAACAAATAAACAAACACACATTCCATTTTATATAAAAAATATTCTGCAAGAGGCAAACTTTCAATGGTTATATCTTTTAAAAGCGAGCTAACTTTGCAAAACCCTTTTAGGGTTTTGTTGGTCTAGATCAGTACCATCGATCTGTGTTGGTCGCTTTTTCGTTAGATTCCATGACCCTTGAATTGTCACACAGTGGAATCAATGTTTACTTTTTTGAACGAATTTTTCAAAAGCTGACTACACAATTTTTAAGTACAAAATACATTAATTTTAAATTAAAAATGGAATTTTTAGTATTTTTTGCTAAACTAGGAACATATCTATTTAGCTAAGAAATTTTTGGTTGTAATTCCATGATAAATACCTATATTAATACTAAATTATGTGGAATTGTTTTAACATTTTATGTACAATATTTTTTATTTTTTTTTTTTGTTCCTGTAAACTTGAACAATAGTAAGTATGATTAAGTTATGATACAATTTCGCAATGCTTAAAGCACGACACAGTATCAGTTCATTTATTCTAGCGTGGCTTAATTAATTTCCTGCTGAAAAAATTGCGAGAAGTAAACAAAATATTTTACTTCTTCGTCACTCAATATAAGAACAAAAATTGTATAAATCTAAGCAAGCACAAAGTCGATTTCAATATCCCCGCAGAATGGCACTTTTTCGCAACATCGCACGGCAAAGGGCCATGTGATGGTTTGGCAGATACAGTAAAAAGACTTGCGGCAAAGGCTAGTCTGCAAACATTAATAATCCGATAAATACTCTGTAGTATTTTATAATTGGGTTTCAAACAACATGGCAAGTATTAAATCGAAATATTTTTCATCAAAGAAAAAAAAAGTACAACTCTGAAAAACAATCTCACAAAAAACGATTCGAAAAAGCAAAAATGATACGCGGGACTTTAACCCACCATTCCTTTATACCACGGGGCAAAGGGAAAATTGATATGCGCATTACATCCACATCATCTTTTTCAACTATTGTTTAAGTTTACAAGAACAAAAAAAAATATAAATAAAATTTTAAAACAATTTTACATAATTTAGTATTAACAAAGAAATACATCACGTAATTACAACCAGGAAATACTTTTGCAAATTTAAAAAATAGAGTGTCTACAGAGGAATAGTATATTTTAACGAGTTGATAAAAGTTTTCAATGTGACTTTACATATTGTCGCTGCGCCAACAAAAACAGTTATGAGATTTTTGTAAATTTTTCTTATAGCATATTTTGCTTAAACTATCTATTACCTACATTTCTGCATTTGCAGTTTTTTATTTTTTTTTTTTATTTAGAAGTGATCAAAAACAGTTTCTGTTCGCAGAAATTCTCTGGAAAAAATTTGTTTTTTGCTCTCTTGAAAGTTTACTGAAATACATATAACTGTTTTTGTTGGCGCAGCGACGATTTGTACCTAGTTTAGCAAAAAATACTAAAAATTCCATTTTTAATTAAAAATTTAAGTATTTTGTACCTAAAAATTGTATAGTCAGTTTTTGAAAATTTCGTTTAAAATAGTAAACATTGATTCTCTAACATCAATTTTTGAGAATGCATAAAGAATGAATACCTCAATACGATAATATTTTCAAGTGTAGGACAAACGGTTTAGAAGATATAGTAGTTTGACTACATGTTTGAATGACAATTTCTGATCTTCTTTTTATTTTTTTACTGTGTACAAATGAAAAAAAAATAAAAAATTATAAAAAAGTATGCAAATATTTTTTGTTTTTAAAGTTTTATCGACGTGAAAAATTTGAAAAAAATCGGAATCGTCAAAACTAGTTTTTGGACATGGAATGACCAAAATATGAAAGCGAAATATCGTTCTTAATATAGAGCGCCCACTATTCATGAAACACAGTTTGGCAAAACAAATAATAACATATGTTTTTGTACAACTATTTTTATTTCAAAAAATTAGTTCTTTAGCGAATAATCTACAACGGCAACAATACTCTTATGATAATTAAAATAAGATAAAAAGTATTTACATAGTATTTTCATTATTATAAATGCAAGTAATTATAAAAAAAACAATGTAAACATACTTGTAGGCATTGCATTTAATGTGCGTTCATCCTGAAGCTGGCTTTCAGCTCTTTGTCGGGTTCTGAATTCTTAAACTCTTTCTGCAGATGTCTTTGGTTTCTGATTTTTTGTTTTCGGCATCTTTTAAATTTATTTCATATTAATAATTAACTTAAATAATTTACTACTTTACTGAGTTTTTTTTTTAACATGGTCACCTGTAAAACTATCACTCTGCCTTATCGCGATTGTATCATCATGGAATTTTGAGGCGAATTGGTGGTGACCATGGTATAATTATTTGACAAGGTAGTAGCGTAGACTGGCTTTTTCTCAAGAGTGGAGATGGATAGTTGTCAAAATCAGCTGTTCATGCGATTAATCAAAGAAAGGTGAAAAAAATAAGCAACGACTTAAACATAGCTAGTCAATCGCAGCAAACTAAAAACATTCCAATAAACAAAAAAAAGTTAAAAATAAGCACATAGCTAGTCAACAGCAGCAAACTACAACTCCTTTATTTGTTTTTTACAACTACCAATCGTCAAAAAACTATTACGGCTACCTTGTCAAATAATTATACCATGGTGGTGACAAAACAGGAAAACACTGCAACGAGAGAATGACAGTCATCTAATAAATTAAAAATATTGAAAGCAAAATTGAAACACAGCAACACAAATTCAAAATAAAAGTAAATTCTACAAAATTTCTTCAAGTTTTTTGAAGATGTTATTTGAAAAGAGAATTATAGCACACCATCATTCCATGCTCATCGTACCACCATAACATACCATTGTACCATACTAACATCCCATACCAGTGATGTGCGGCGTAGACAACTTGATGTAAACAATATTACTGTCGACGGTGTCGACAATGTCGTGTAGATAATTGCTTTTAACGACGTGTAGATAATTAATGTCAGAGGCTGCATGCTTACTACGGTATTTATTTTAATTGAATCCAAGTTCGGAGTATTCGTTATTTTTTCACCTTCCAGGCATGCTTTTTGTTTGTTTAATTTGTGTTAAATACAAGAATTTTTCAAAAAAAATTAAGAATCAGCCCAATCTAATAAGAACTTGCATATTCGCAGTGTTGCATTTTGTTGACATTGCTTACACAATTGTTGAATTGCCGAATTGCTTTAAAATAAAGCTTTCAAGCAACTTCAAGCTACTTTAATTGAGTACGGGAACAGACCTATTGTCGACAACGTAGACCATTCACTACATTATCGACAATTGTTAAGTAAACGTTGACAATTAAAGACGACGCGTCGAGGAACATCACTGTCCCATACCGTCATTTATGTTATTAGCAGCAGCACAGAATCCACTTTTAAGCCCTGGTTATAAAATATGGAACGAAATATTTTAAACGTTATTGAGTGTCAATTTGCAATCAATTACATTAGTTTCTTATATAAAGCGCTGATTATAATAGACGGGTTGACGTTGTTATTTTAATAACTACTTCGCCACGTTACAATGACATTCGACTCCGTTCCAATCCGCCTATTATAAACATCACTTTAGTCTCGCGCAAACTGGTATCATCTGAATAAAACTCATCTTACATCAATTCAAAAAAGCTAAACCTTTCGAACTCCTCCTAAATAGGAACTGTCATTCTCGTTACTTGAAGCAACTTCTTTGCTTTTGTTTATTCCTTCATTCCACTCTTTTTATTAATTTGAATTCTGAGAATTTTTTCGTTACATTTTTGTGCTACATCGGTTTTACTCCCCGTTCAAGGCTCATTTATAAGGTTGTGGTACCTGAGAGCGAGCTCGGTCGAACTGTCAGAATGGATGAAAAGAAATGAAGAAAATTAATGCTTACAACAAAGAAAAGCACAGTGACAGTTCGAGCAAAGAGCCCAAACAAGACCAAAGCGGATGTCGGATGGCGGGCCTCTCGGCGAAATCCGCTGAGAGCACGTCCAGAATTGGAGCGGTGGTGGATGTCGGATCACGGTTGCATTTTATTTGGGAATGATACAAATTATTTTATATTTTGCTTTGAATTCACATGAATGCAAAACAGGCATAAAAACAGAATGTCAGATCCTAGTAAAAACTAAGAAAATAAAACTGAACGTACCCAATCTTTAGCAAAAATATGGCAACATTTAAGTCACTCAGAGAGAGATCCGCCACCCGTCAGAGAGATATTAGAATAGATTCTATTCTGTCCATTGGCGTCGGAAGCGGGGGCGAGGGGGGCAGTTGCCCCCCACTTTTTTAGCTAGATAAACAATTTTAAAAGAAAACTTCAAAAGTTATTCAAAATGTCAGTTTTTTTTACAACGATAATATTTTTGTATTACATATTTTCCTCTTCTTTCTCTCTTCTTCATAAGCATGCTTGCGGATAACCATTTTCTTTCTCTGTGTTTGCAAAAAGATAGAACAAAATGTAGAGTTTCTACTGCAAACCCACCACTTCAGTTTAAAAGCACCCTTAAGTATGTAGCTTAATACTGTAATATTGTAATCGAAGCCTTCAATGGAAAAGTGCCTTCTGAACAAAATCTAAAAACAAAACTAGATCTTTATGCAGATGAAGCAATTGCCTGGCCAAACAGCTTGAAATTGAAGTGGCATTGTATCCCAATTTGCGAAAAATTCGGATACTGTAAAAAAACTATTAAATGAAGTTGAAAAACTTATTGCTTTGCTTTTGACTGTGCCTGCATCAGCAGCTTCATCTGAGCGTTTTTTAGTGCACTTAGACAACTTAAAACGTATCTTCGAGCAACTTTGACACAGAAACGACTCACTCATGCGGCACTTATACACATTCACAAAGATAAAACCGAAGAATTGAATTCGATGGAGGTGGTGAAAGAGTTTGTTTCTCGCAAGGACAGAAAGAAATATTTTGGAATAATTTAAATTGATATAACTTTTTGTACCTTATTGCATTTAAACCATGTAAAGATATACCTAGTCTTGCTTTATAAAAGCAAACATTATTTCTTATATTTTCATATTACCATATGAAAGATCCTTTAAAGAATGATCTCTAATATTGAATTGGAAGAACTTTTAAAAATAATGAAATTTTAATATTTTTATATATTTTTATATTTTTTTATTTTAAACTAAAATAAAAAATTTGTGTATTCACATTCATGTTTCTTTGAAAAAATTTTAGTGAACTTTTTTTGCACCACCATTTGTACTGCCTCCCTATTTGTACTGCCCCCCCCCCCCCAGATGAAATTCGCTTCCGACGCGCTTGATTCTGGCGTTTTCCCGTCGCGCATTTCTTGGCGGTTTCATTTTTGGCGGCTGCATATATTTTCATGTATTTTGGCACGGCGAATCCAACAACCGACATCCGCTTTGGTTCTGTTCGGGCTCAAAGGCAGAAAAAGAGTGCATTTCTCTCAAGTGCCACACCCTTATAAATGAACCTTGTTCCCGTTCAATTCGCCGTATTTTTGTATACGCGGCTAAAGAACTTTCACTTCAAAAACGTTCGAAAAGATATGTTAGAATTTTTATATATGTATATTTATAAAGCAAGATCCTTTGCAGGCTTAAAGTCAAATAATCAACATTAAAAATGAAGTTAAAGATTATAAAATCTATTAGCAGTTTTCGGAGTTATAACACTTTTAAAAAAGCATCACAACTACTCCATTTTACCCTTCTTCAGTCAAAACCCATTTTACCCTACTTCAGTATATTATGCAAAAATTTGGTGTTGGTTGGTCCACAATTTATTTTTGATATTCATTATTTTGGTTCACCAGATATTTGAATGGTGTTGCGGAAGTTGTAGTGGTAGTAGCTCCCGTTCGATCGCAAGCTAAGACAAAATTTTTTTCAATTGAATTTATGTGTCTGTTCGACCAAAACCTCTCTGTAGGTTATGGCCAGAGCACGGACTTTACCACTATTGTGGCAGATCTACCACAGTTTTTCAAAATTTTAATATCTACCACTTTTCCCACCGAATGCTTAAAATTTAAAACCAATTTTTTGATGACTTTTTTTTCTATGTAATACTTTTAATAATCTTAAAAGTTCCTATTCCATTATGAACAATATTAAATCTGAAAAACGAAACGGTTTGCAAACTGTTTTTGTTGCAAACCAAATCTATATTAAAGAATTTTGTGATGCAAAAAACTATTCGAGCCTCCGGTAAAATTAATAAGATTATCTGGACTATTATGGTTAATTTTTCACGCAGAATCGGAAAATGTAGTTTCAATTTCAAAGATAAAGTTTAAGAACATTTTGGAAAATTTTAATGCAAAGTTGTTCAGCATCGATTTATCAATAAATTTGCATTAAAAATTTGCAAAATGTTCTTGATCTTCATCTAAAAATTAAAATTCACTTTTCTGATTCCGCGTGAAAAACTAGTCCTATCGACCAAAACCATCTTAAATATAGCTTTTTTATTAATTTTTGGGCGACAAAAGGAGGTGTGGCAACATTTTATTTTTTCCTAAACCATCGCGTAGCAATTAAAAACAAATCCGCAGAAGGAAGTATCCAATTCGGTCCAGTCGTTTTCAAGTTTTAAGCGTCCGAACAAATCACGATTAATTTTTATGTATATAGATTTATATATTTTTAGCATAAATTTAATTTAAGTGCAGGAACCAAATTTTTTTCTATTTGTTTCGAAACACGTTATTTTCTTGCTGAAAGTATACCTCCATTACCGGCGAGTTGTGAGTTTGGAAAGAAATTGGGTCTTAAGGGGGTAAAAACACATATTTAAAATAAAATTAGGCTCCTGCCCCTAAACTAGATTTGTTCCATATTGATTTCACTGAAAGATTGTTAGTTTTTAATCTATTTTTATTTTTTTTTATTGAATATACACTATTTTTGTTATTAACATTAATATGTTATGTTTTTTTTAATAAAAGACATATGCAGTTCTTATATGAAATATCAAACGTGCCACATTTTATTTCAATCAGCCGCATTTTTTGAGTCCAATCTACCACTCGAAATTTCTTCAAGTCCGTGCACTGGTTATGGCAAACCTCAGAGAGTAGAAACTTCAGATGTATGGTTATTTTACTGTTTTTTTAAGAGTTAAGGCCAGTAATATATGAAAATTTTTATGGGAAATCAAAGAATTTACGATTTTATTTGTGTTGAACGCCATTTTTGAAAAAAAAAATTTCGGAAATCTTGATCCGGCATATCGAGAGAATGTAACGTAGATATAAAAAATTGTTCGTTTTGTCTCATATGAATAACGTCGACGCTAGGATGCACGACAATTCTGAGATCTGTCTTTTCACTCTACACTATAGTTAGTTAGTTTAAAGTGGGCCCATGTGTACCGCGACCCATGGGATCTATTGTGAATGCCCTTAATTAACTCTCCAGATTTAGGCTTTTTATAAATTTTAGCACTGTCTCTGGCTTGGTGCTCCAAAGTGTTGACGGGGCACTACTTCCATTCCAAAATGGAGGCGTCTTAGACTGTAGTTTGCCGGATATTCACATTGAATATGTTCAGGGGTTTCATCTTCCTCCTTGCATAGTCTACAGACGTCTGATTCAGAAAGACCCATCTTTTTAAGATGGTATCTAGTGAGCAGTGACCTATGAAGAAACTAGTGAGAATTGTAAGGTCTGCTCTGGTAAGCTTGAGTAAATCTTTGGATTTTGCTTTACTGAGAGTTAAAAATGACTTAGATTGCCTCTGTCCTTTAGTTCCAGTGGCACTGAAATTTCTTGTCTTCCCATTTTAAAATTTTTTTGTAGAATGTAGCCTTTTGCTAAGCTACAGAATGGTTCAGGTCCTGTAAGAGTTCGAGACGCTCTTCGTTTGACAAGGCAGTCCGCCCTTTTGTTGCCCCCGAATCCTTCGTGACCTGGAACCCACCATAATTCTATTTTGTTGATTTGTCCCAGCTTATTTAATAGGTCTTTCTTCTGCCGAAGGGCTTTAAAGCCGCTTTTTTACCTGAAAGTATGTAGATGTGAACCCCCTTCGATTTTCTACGGAGACATTCTCTGACACATACTTCAATGGCATATACCTCCGCCTGGAGTATTGTCTGCGTGTATCCCATTGGAAGAGCTTTTTGGAAATTGGTGCCATATATCCCCGCTCCCATTACTCCATTTTCGAGTTTTGACCCATCAGTGTACCATATCTGTGAGCCAGGATCAACTGTGAAGCTATCATTCCTCCATAGTTGCTTATTAGGTATAACGGCCCTATAGCGTTTTGAGAAGTTTACCTTCGGCAGCATCCTGCCTGGGATTTTTAAAAAGGGATTCTTTTCGAAGGTTTTGAGTATCTTCATATGACCCGTAAAAGTCACTGCCTTGTAATCAACGATTTCCTCCATTCTTCCCTCTTTTCTTTTTCGATAATGATCTTTTAAGGGGTAGCCCTATTATTACTTCAGATGGGCACGTTATCATTGCCCCAGTGATACTAATGCGAACTATTTCTTGCAGCTTTGTCTGTTGATTAGATGATGTGCACTGTTGGACCTTGGGCAAGTGCTGTATACGTAATCATAGGTCTCATGATTGTTGTTAACGTCCATTAAATCATTTTCAGTTTGAGACCCCCCATTCTGCCATGGAGGCGTTGACAGGCAAAAAGGGCACGTGTTTCCCTGCCTGTAATGGACTCTAAGTGGGTGTTCGAATGGAGCTGCTTGTTCAAAGTCACTCCTAAGTACTTGACCTCAATTGAAAAGTCAATGACTTTTCCATCCAGGGTAGGTCTTACCAGATATAGGCTCCTTTTCGTAGAGAAGGGTACCAGAATTGTTTTGTCAGGATTTATGCTTAACCCTTTTTCCCTACACCATTTTGAAGTTATACGGAGGGCACTTTGCATTCTATCCAATGTCGTCGATTCATGACTGCCCAGACTTGAAATAACCAGATTATCCGCATATCCTCTGGTGTCAAAACCCTGGCTGTTGAGACTTGCGATAAGTTCGTCCACGACTAGGGTTCACAGAAGAGGTGAAAGTGCCCCTCCTTGAGGGCATCCTCTAGTGGCAGTAAACGTGTTACGAATTCAACCAAGCTCAAACGTTATGATTCTGCTTTTCCGCATGAACACTTTAACTATATATACATTTAGGTGGTCCTTATTTTCATAAGTAACATTTTTTTAAATCGATCGCACTAAAAATATGCAAATACATGAAAATGATAAAACATGAATTTTCAGATACATTCCAGGTCATTTAGAAGTCGTTCAAGTGGGTGGATTTTACAAAAAATGTATTTTTTTTTATAAAATCACAAAAATTCAAATATGACAGTACTCGAATAAAATGCAGTGGAAATAATTTTTGAAACTATGATTTATATTGCCATCAAAAATGATGCGATTACGCTGAATAACTAATTATGAAAGTTTTTCCTAGAAGTGTACCGTTTTGAAAATTTCGAGTTTGAGTATTTTTACGAAAAAAAATTTTAAAATCCAAATATGCAAAATTTTAAAGAAAAACATTAATGGTGATTGTGGCATAGTCTTCAGCTATTTTGTGGAAAAAATCTAAAACACCAAAATACAGAAAAAAGATATAGCTCGATTTTTTTTCAAAAATCCTCAAAATGCCTGTTTCTGGCATATTGAACACATAAAAAATCATAAAAAATCGAAAAACATTAATTTTTTGTTTAAAATGTCTTTGATAATTTTAAAAAATATTTTGATTTACATTCGAAAAACTTTTTGGGTTCCAGAGTTTTAGGTTAAAAAATAATAAAAACCTTATCAAAAATTCATGTTTATGTGAATTTATGTACATTCATATTTTTTAAAAACCAAAAATTTTCTTCCTCAAAACTTTTTTATCTTCTTCACATTTCATTTGTGTTAGTCCATTGGCATGAGCAATATCAAAGAGATCATCCATTGTTCTATAAAAGCTTTTTCTTTATTAAACTGAGTTTCGGATCTTTTAGTTTTATTTTTGTGGATGGAAAGCCACTTCTTATGCAAATTTTCTATTTTATCAATGCACTTTTGTTTATCTCTTGTTGGAATTTTAGCTTTTTCCCAAAATACTGCAGCTTCTTTAATGACTAAACGCGCGCTTTCACGAATAGTTTATTTTACAATGTTATGATTATAAAAAAACACTGACAAAACTTGTTTGCATGGAGGCAGCTTTGCTCGAGAATTTGAGAAAAATCACCACCAACCAAAAATACACTAGTGGCAATTCCCATAAACTCACATAAGTTTTCTTGATTTTCTCCATTTATATTAAGAAAACAAAAACTTTCAAGCAAAATCAACGTATTTTAATATTTATTTGTTCATAACAAAATCTTTTGAAAAAAAAATTCGTATATTTTTAATTTCTTTTATTCAATTTTAACTGAAAGAAATATTTTAAAGTGGCAATTCACATAAACTTACTACATTTTACTTAAAATAAATTAATAAATTAAAATAACTATAATAGTTAACGAACTTCAAATACTTCTTTTAATAATCAGTAAATTTTCCGCTACGTCTTAGAACCTGAATTAACCTTTTAGGCATTGATAAAACAAGGCTTTGCAAAGATTCAGTCAGAATGCTAGCCCAGACCTCTTTTATCGCAGTTTTAAGTGTATTCACTCAATGAAATTGGCGCCCTTTTGCGTAAACACTACGAGCTAGGATTCCCCAAAGGTTTTTAATAGGGTTCAGGGCGTTCCAGTCAAGAACATTAATATTTTTTTGACAAAAGAAGTCCATCGTTTCTTTAGAGTGGTGAATTCCGGCGTTGTCCTGCTGAAAAATTAAATTTGGACCACAAAGTTCCTCTGCCCTCTCTATCATCATCGTTTCTAGAAGTTCGCAGTAGATGAAGGAGTTCATTCTTTGAGGAACCCATGCGATTTCCGTCGTTCCACTAATGGCAAAACCTGCCCAAACCATTACTCCACCGCCTGAGGATGCTCGACTCATGCAAACTTCTTTTTCGATCAACTTATCGTGCCAATAATATTGGAAGCCATTAGGCCCATCTAAATTAAAACGTTTCTCGTCACTGAATAAAATTTTTGTCCACTGTGCAATCCACTGAATATATTTTCAGCAAATTCCAATCTCTTGGCTTTATGAGCGTCAGTCAAAGGAGGTTTTTTAAGGCGTTTGGTGTAAACCAGTCGGTCTGATGCCTTCAAAATTTGTCGAACATGTCTGCTCTTTATTGGCAAATCGAGACTTCGCACAATCTCTGTTGTCATTATCTTCTCTTTAGCGGACAATTTTATTATTTCGCGTTTTTGCCTATTTGTAACTTTAGTATTTCTGTCATATCGTACGTTTTTACCATATATATATAATAAGTTGGGGATTTGCCGAAGCAGACCACAGTGGGTCCCTTTTTGTCCCCCATTTGACAAAGGGTACTACTGCTCGGAGTACTCGTACGTGAGCATGCTCCTTGTGTAAGCATCCTTTGTCACCTCAAGCATATCCTTATAGGTTAGTTGACCAATCTCGGCTTCGCCAATAAATGGGCGTCCCAGAGTGGTCAATCTTATGCTTGCCAGCGCCGGACACTGGCACAGAATGTGTGCTGCTGTTTCCGGCTCCTCTAGGCATAACCTACACGCATCGTCCTCGGTCAGAGTCATCTTCCCGAGATGGTACATGAAGGGACCGTGTCCTGTGACTAGTGCAGTAAGCCAGCTTTAAGTCCTTCTATTGTATCGGATAACTTTTGCTGCCTCACTACGAGACCACTTCACGGCCGCCTTTAATTGCCTGCAATTAACAGCTTCTTCCCACCTTGTACTGTGTTCCGAGTCCGTGCATTGTTTAATAAGGCCTGCCACCATATTGTCGCCTATGGCGATACGTGGTTCTGGTCCACAGAATTCTTCTGCTGATCCTGCTCTTGCTAAAGAATCAGCTTCTTCATTCTGTTCTATGCCAGAGTGTCCTCTCACCCACATAAGTGTGAGCTCATTCATCTGGGCGCACCTATTGAGTTTTGTAAGACATTCTATGGCCAACCTGGAAGTGATGTCTGCCCGTTGCATACACCTAATCACAGACTGATTGTCGAGAGCGATGACAATTTTCTTGCCACTGATCCGGCCATCTATCAGGTGGTCCAGCGCATGCACTACGCCAAGCATTTCTGCCTGGTATACAGACACAAACCTCCCCAACCTCAGTACACAGGATAGGCTTAACTTTTTTGAGTACACGCCTGCCCCGGCCCGGCCATTCATCAGAGAGCCGTTTATGAATATACTGATATCGCTACCAGCGATTTCTTCACAAACGGCTCCATCCGTTATAAGAGTTTTATAACATTTTTCTGTTATTTTTACTCTCTGCCTTCCGTCCATAGGCATAAGCGCCTCCCTGACATCTCTCTGTACAAAATCAAGGATGCGAATATGACCATGCAGGGCCGTTGCCCCATGCCACGTAGCATTTCGCAACATCTCAAAAAGGGCTGACAGCGCCGCTGTTTTCTTTATTTCTAAATCCAACGGCAGCATACCTAACAGAACCTCCATTGCGCTTGTTGGAGTGGCGCGTATTGCACCTGTTATTCCACCACACGCCAGCCGTTAGACTCTGTCCAGTCTCTTCTTAATGGTTTTCTGGCTGACTTTTGTCCACCAAATCACTGAAGCATACGTGATGACAGGTCTAACCATCATAATGCAAACCCATTTCATAGCCTCTGGGTTTAGCCCCCATTTGAGACTACAAACACGTCTGCACTGGAACAGAACCCTCTTGGCTCTTTGAATCCTATCTTCTACATGCTCGTTCCAGTTCAGTTTGCTATCAAGGGCTACCCCTAGATATTTAACTTTCGTGGACATGTTGATTTCAGCTCCAAAAAGTCTGAGTGGTTCTGTCCTCAGGCCTACCCTCTTTCTAGTAAAGAGAATATTGTCTGACTTGCCTGCGTTTACGGTAAGGCCTTGTTCTCGACACCACTCCTCCACCATTCGGAGTGCTCCCTTCATGATGTCAGAGATGGTGTCAATGAACTTGCCGCGGACCACCAACGCAATGTCATCTGCATACCCTATCGTGTGTATGCCCGATTCATCCAGTCTAACCAGTAGTGAGTCCACAGTTATGTTCCACAGGGTTGGCGATAACACCCCGCCCTGGGGACATCCTCTACTTACTCTACCTCTAGTCTTTACTCTACCATTCTGCATGTTGACAGCCCTGTGTTTGAGCATATTGTCCACCCAATTTGCTATCATTGGGCTTACATTGCGTTCTGTCAGGGCTTGCCGCAGCCTTCCAAAGCATATTTTGTCGAAAGCACCCTCGATGTCCATAAATGTGGCCATCGTAATGCCTCCTGAAAATACTTCCTTTTCAGTCACTCTTACCAATTCGTGAAGAGCACTCTCCGTAGACCTACCTGCTCTATATGCATGTTGGCATCTACTCAGAGGATTTTGCATCAGCGAGGTGCTCTCAAGACAGTCAACCATCACTCTTTCCATTGTTTTCAAGAGAAAAGATGTTAGGCTGATTGGTCTGAACGACTTCGCCTCCGCATAATCTTTTTTCCGGGCTTCGGAAGAAAGACAACTTTCGCCTCTCTCCATACTCTCGGAACATACCCAGTCGCTAGGCAAGTAACGAATATACCCCACAGCCTAGGTGCAATGAGATCTTCCCCCCATTGCATCATAGCAGGGAATATACCGTCCTTCCCTGATGTTTTGTACGGAGCAAATGAGCGTATAGCACTCCTCACCCCGTCCATAGTGATCATCCTTTCGGCTTCCAGCCTGTCAACCCTGTGCATTCCTTTCTTCAAGGGTGTCCACGGGTCATCAGACTTAAAACTTCCAGGAAAATGCACCTCCATCAGAACTTCCATCGACTCCTCTAGGTTCTCTGCCATGGTTCCATCCTTCTTTCGGATCAGTCCCACTTTGGAGAATGGGTCTTTTGAAACCATTTTCTGAAGCCTACATGCTTCTGATATAGTTTCCATCCCAGAACAGAAGTCTCTCCACGACTGCCCTTTCCGTTGTCGTATGAGGTACTTCAGTTCCCTTTTCCGTGCCTTGTAATTTGCCCATGTTTCTGGGGTTCCCCCTCTCATGTACAGATTGAAGGCCTTCCTAACCTTCTTCTTCAGAGATTCGAGTTCCGTGCACCACCATGGCGTTGGATCACCATCGTCTACTGAAAGTATTGGGCATGCCACCTCGTAGGCTTCGACCATGACCGAGCTAAGGTGTTTGACATGACTTTCTACTTCCACCGTATTCCCTGGTACTTTTATCGCTTTTTGGGTCAGTGTTTCCCTCAACTTCGCCTTATATTTCACAGGATCTGTATTCTTGGGAATCCTGACCTTCCTGCTATTCCGCTGGCGTCGGATTCCATACTTGAATTCAAACTGTATGGATCTGTGGTCCGACATGGTTAGCCTATCCACGACCCTCCAATTTTTTATTCTGTTCAGAATCTTCCTGCAGATGAGAGTTACATCAATGACTTCCGCTCGCCTCGCATCAACGAAAGTCGGTTGTGCTCCTCTATTTGCTACCAACAGATTGTACCTCTCCACAAACTCAAGCAATTGCTCTCCTCTGTCGTTGTTGTTGGTGCTACCCCACGCAGTATTGTGCACGTTAGCATCACATCGTATCATCACTCCAATGTTCCTTCCCTCACAGTACTTTACCAGATTCTCCACCTCTTTTGAAGGTGGTTGGTCTGGAGAGTCGTAGGGAAGATACGCTGAAGCTACCATACAAGCACCTGCACCATCCCCAATTCTCACAACGGTGAGATCCGGGGAACATAGGTGTGGCATATGTACCGCTAGTATACCATGTCTCACCAAGATACAAATCCGTCGCCTGCCATCTGTTACTGGTTGGTACAGCGTGGCCTTTCGCTCTGAGAGACCTTTAATTCTTTTGTGAAAAATCCAAGGTTCCTGAAGCATTGCTATGTCAATTCCATCCTCCTCCATGCAACGCATCATCATTGCTGATGCTGCCCTACTATGGTGTAGATTGAGTTGACACACAACGAGGTTTTCCTGGTACGGGCCCACCACCCGCCCTGGTGGTTCTTCCCTTGCAGGATTCCCCACCAGCCCCGTACCAGGGGTTCCATCGCACCTTGCATCCTTTCCGAATTTGATGAGAGCTTGATCAAGGCCGCAGTTGAGTTTCCCTCCTGCCAACCTGATCGCCTCCACCTCATCCGTCCGGCACCACACGGTGAGCTTGACGCCTCCTTTCTTTGCATCTCCGAACTTTGTTACGTTACTAACTCTCCATTTAGAAGTGTCTGCAACGCACCGGTTCTGGATCTGCAACCTCCTAAGGATGACCTCCTTGCTCGGTCGGTCGATCCGCAATTCAGCCCCTTCCCATAAGTTCTTGAGCTTTGTCACGTTTCGGCACAGCCATACCTTGGAAGATGGGTTCTTGCACTTAAGTACAATTATTCCATCCTCCAAGTTTGCATTGCCCACAAAACCTACATCGCCATCACTCTCATTGATGGTGTCGAGAGACTCCAAGAGAGCGGATTTAAAGACCGCTAACTGAGACTCTCCCAACTGACCATCGATGGAATGCCCATTAAGAGGTCTTTTTCTGCTACCATAGCATAGGATGTCCGGCAGCTTCAAATAACCCCTACCTGGTTGGATTTTCCTCCAGCTAAAGCCTTCGACTTCGCGTCCGCAACCCTTTGTTTTGGCAAAGTTTTACTACCGCTCGGTTTCTGGCTATCAGCCCTCCACGATTAGCCCTGGCTATCGACTTTTGAGAGTCGTCCACCGAAAGGTCCAGGCTGCTCCCTGAATCTTTTCCGCTCGTTCGTCTCCGGGGTGGACTCATCGCTTGACATGCTTTGGAACTGGTCCGCCATTTTACTGACGGGGGACTCCAAAGCATTCTCCCCAGCGGTTGTGCCCGCCCTCTTTCGCTTCCTCCTCCACTTCTGCTTCTCCCTAACACGGAGTCGCTTTGCCTCGGAATCAGCTGCAGCTCCGACGGGACTGGCTGACAATTCCACTCCTTTCGGAGTTTTATCGTCCACCAGGCCCGGCAGGTCACCTTGCGGCTTCCGGCACCCTTCCACGATTAAATCCTTTTGGGACTCCACCGCTTCAGGACTCATTCCCACAGCGCACCCTTCCTTTTTTTCATTGTTATTTTTTTCCATAAAAAAAAATCCCACGAGTTGGGGAGAAATATACGGACCGAACGGACCGAACGGACAGAGATCCCCATTATCCGCCCTACCCTACTAGTATACAAGAAGGAGTGGGCTGCCCTGAGGAGACACCATTCGCGATCTAATACCCCTAGACCCTGCACCATTGGTGCAATCTCCCTCGGCATGGCGTCTACAACCTTAGAAATGGGGGGTGACTTTTAGTTCGTTGCTCCACAAAGCCTAACCCAATAGCCATTGTGTCTTTACAACTTAAGCCTCTACATCGCGTCAAGATTGTCACCCATTCGTAAAGGACGTTTTTATCATACGATTCGCGCAGTTTTAAAAAATGACAAATTAATGTTTGGGATCTTCTAATTTTTTCAGCTATTTCACGTGTTGATAGCCCTGGTTCGTAAAATGCCTCAATCTCAGCCTTTTCTTCAGGCGACAGCAACTTTCCTCTCGGCATTTTTACAATTCTGAAACAGATAAAACAAACACGGGCTCTATAGTCACAAAAAAGACCATTACACTTAAAAAATTAATTTCTTACCATAAGTAAAACTTTACTTAAACTGAGGAATTCAATTAGCTGAATTTATGTGAACTGCCACGTTGAAGCACTGCGAAAACATTACTTCAATTGAATTATTGCACTATCACTCAAATGATAAATCACTCAATAACGGTACATAGACGATAATTTACAGTAAACCAACAACAATTAATTCTTAAGTAAACCTTTTTTTCTAATGCCAAAACTGAGAAGATAAGCTTTCTTTTTAAAGTAAGTAAAGCTGAGTTTATGGGAATTGCCACTAGTGTATATGTGAACGAACATTCTTTTTTGTAATTGCTCTCATTTTTTAACTATTTTTGTATTATATATTTACTATTTATTTATTTTATTTTTATACATATGTCAAGAGTTAAAATCAATTAATATAACCGAGCACGTTTCTGTCAAGGCAATTTGTTGTCAAATTGCTTGAACTAAATTTAGAGTTGACTATTTTTTTAATATGATGATGGGCCATTAATTGTTGAAAATATGCGAAAGTTTAATATCAAAATTTGCTTCCTTTCGATAGCGTCCATCTATACAGTTATGTTGATAGTTAATTTTGTTATAAAAGGTGTTTTTTATAGAGTGATACAAGTTTAAATCATAGTAATATATTTTTTAATATCAATAAAATGGGCTTTATTGGATAGAAAATTTTATGATATTAATGCTTAAATATGATTTTGGCCACGTGGCCGCCACGGCTGGCGCGTACAAGGCGCAATCTGAAACACCAATTTTCACAAACATTTCGCAGCATTTGCGGCCGCATCTCGCCGATAACTCTTCGAATGTGGATTTTCAGGTGTTCAATTGTTTGCGGTTTATTGACGTAGACAAGTGACTTTACATGACCTGAAAGAAAATAATCCAATGGGGTTAAATCACACGATCTTGGGGTCCAATTAATTGGGCCATTTCGTGAAATTATTTTTTCGTCAAAAGTTTCCTTGAATAAATCAATTGTAGAGCCCGCTATGTGGCATGTGGCTCCGTCCTGTTGGAACCACATATCAGCAAGATTAATGCCAGCTAATTGAGGTATGAAAAAACTTCGAATCATGTTCCTATACCGTTCACCATTGACAGTAACATTCTGACCATCATCGTTTTTGAAGACATATGGGCCAATGTCTCCGCCAGCCCATAAAGCGCACCAAACAGTAATTTTCTGTGGATATAATGGTGTTTCGACAAAAACTTGTGGATTCTTCTCACTCCAAATACGAAAACTCTGTTTATTTACGTACCCATTCAACCAGAAATGGGCTTCATCGGAAAATAAAATTTTCCATGGAAATTCAAAATCAATATCAATTTGTGCTTCAGCCCATTCGCCGAATTGGCGGCACATACGATGGTCGTTTGGCTTTAATTCTTGCACAAGTTGAATCTTTAAAGATTTTAAGCCAAGATCTTTTCGTAAAATCTGCCATTAAGTGGAAGGACACAACCCCAGTTGCTGAGAACGGTGACGAATTGATTGATTAGGATCATCTTCAATGCTTTCCTGTACAGCGGCTACAGATTCTTCAGTGCGCACTCTTCGGCGTCTCACGGGATGCACATCATCAGTTACAGTAAATGTGGTCCGAAAACGATCTATTGTTCTTCGAATTAGAAGCTCTAAAGGACGATTATGTACGCCATAAAATGGACGAAGTGCACGATAAGTTTGACGAACAGATCCATTATTTTAATAAAAAATGTCCACAATTTGCAAGCGTGGCTCTAGCACAAGTCGATCTATAATAAAATGTCGAAGCAAACTAAACAAAAAGCAACTATCAGCTGTTAAATGAATGGTCAAATAAAGCAGTGATGCCAACTCAAAGATGTATCACTCTATACAAAACACCCTTTATCAAACGTGCACTCATGTTAAGCTTAAGCAAAAACCAGCCGGTTTTGTGTTATGAAAAAGACTAAATAAATATTAATTGATGAAAATAAATTATAACAAAAACAAATTGAAGAACTAAACTTTATTTTGGTGAATTTCTTATGTCACAGCAGTAGAATTCCTCAAGAAGGTGAGGTTAACGGCTTGGGTTGATCTATAGATTTGTTTTAAAAATTATAAATGGCAATAACTTTTATATCTGCAAACCGATTTTATGATATTTGAGTTGATAGAAACGTAATTGATTATAAAATATGTTTTTTATTTATTTTTATGTTCACGACTGATATAAAATATTTCAGGTGTGGGTAACACGATTATTTTTTTTTCAAAAATCGACCGGCTTAAGCAGCCTCCAAATCACATATATTATAGTTTTTTAATCTATTTGCATATTTTAAGGGGGGATTGATTAACAATGCAACTGAAATAAAGTTTTCCCATACAAACAAGGGCCATACCAATGAAAATAAACCGAAAATATGAGTTTTCAGTGACACTAAACTTAAATCTTTGGTTGTAATGCATAGTGTCGATTTGACACTAAATTTCTTTTACGTTACAAAAAATTAAATGCGTTTGAAGGCTATTTTAAAAAATATCTCTTTTTTAAGGTTTTAGTTATTTTTTAACCTAAAACCAAGAATCACTTGGCAATCCTAAAAAACAAAATTTTTCGAATGTAAATCAGAAATTTTTTTTTAATTATTTAAGTCATTTCAAATGAGAAATAAATGCGTTTGGATTTTTTGTATTCGATATGCCAGAAACAGGCACTTTGAAGATTTATAAAAAAAGAGTCACGCTTCGACATAAATTTTTATTTGAATTTTATTTTTTTTTTATTTTTTTGCACAGAATCACTGAAGACTATGTTATAATGTTTTCATCACAACTACATGTTATAATGTTTTTCAAATTTTGCATTTTTGGATTTTTAAAAATTTTTTTCGTAAAAATACTTAAACTCGAAATTTTCAAAATGGTACAGGAAAAACTTTCATAACGAAGAGGTTATTCAACGCAGTGATGTTCCTCGACGCGTCGTCTTTAATTGTCGACATTTTGGTGTCGACAATGCAGAATGTGTCGACAATGTAGACAATGTCGAGAATTGTGTAAACAATGTCAACAAAATGCAACACTGCGAAAATGCAAGTTCCATTTAGATTATGCTGATTCTTAAAACCTTTTGAAAAGTTGTTTAATTAACACAAAGTAACAAATTTTACAATTAAACAAACAGAAGCCATGCCCAGAAGGCGTAAATATAAGGAATACTTCCAACTTGGACTCAATTTAATTAAATATTACAATAAACATGCAGCCTCTTACATTAATTATCTACACGTCGTTAAAAGCAATTGTCTACACGACATTGTCGACACCGTCGACAATAGTATTGTCGACATCATATTCTCTACGTCGCACATCACTGATTCAACGTAATCGCATCATTTTTTGTGTCAATATTAGTCATAGTTTTAGAAAATATTTTTATTGAATTTTATTGAAATAGTGTCGTATTTGAAATTTTGCTATTTTTTTAAAAAATTAAAAAAAAATCAAATTTGGTATATTTTACCCACTTGAGCGACCTCTAAGTCACTTTGAATGGATCTCAAATGTTATATTTCATCATTTCTCATATATTCGCATATTTTTAGGGGGATAGATTAATAATTCTACTAAAATAAAATTTTCCCATACAAGCAAGAGCCACCCTAACATATATATACACTTTTTTAGTCATACAGGTTTTTTTTTATTTTTATTCATAAAACATACCTCAATATACCCTCAAACTTTCAAATAAATCGGTTCAATAATTAACTCTTCAGAAATGTTTATTTTTGAACCTTGATTTCATGTACTGCTGGCCTTAAGCCTTATTAATGATTTTATTCAAGTCAAGTCTTCACAATTTTTGAGTCTTCACAAGACTCGTTAATAAATGGTGGATACATAGGTACTACTTTTTAATAATCTATATATAAAAGTAATTTAATAGCACTACTAAACAAGGTTTTCCACAACGAATAGCGTAACATTTTCTGTAGTGAAATTTTCTGCAGAATCCGAATGTTGTATTGTTTTTTTCGGTTAGCCCCAATTTGCCATATAAATGGAAAAATTAAAAAAAAATCCACTGTTGAGAGCAATACTTTACATAAGCGCTTGTAAGAACTTTTATTTTCTTCCAATGCACTCTCAAGGTTTTGTATATTGTAGAATATAGTAAGACGAAAATGTTAAGGTACAGAACATGCCAATAGCGTCAGTGATAAGCTTAATTTTCTTTTTAAATCAACCAATATTGGGATCACCAAAAAAAGTGTTCTAGTCAAATGGATTTTTTATAAAGATACTATTTAACTTTGATACCAGAATCGGGGCTTAGATTTTTCTATACAAATTGATAGACTCTTACATGTATGCATTTTGTTTATTTGACTACAATAAAATGATTTTTTAACAAAAATAGTTTTTGCTTGTTGTTAAAAAATGCTATAATTTTGTAAATTATAACTTTTCTATTAACATTCACATATATGCTTAAAATTTGTGTAATGAACTTTTTTATCAGATAAGAGAGCTTGAAACTTGAAATTTGTTTAAAACAAGTAAGGAATTATCTTCGACTGGGCCGAAGTTAAAATACCCCTACGGCCGAATCAGAGTATATATAAAGTCTTAAGCAAACTGTTAAATATATTTAAAGAGATTTTTCCCGTTTTGGTTAAGTCACTTTGTATGGGAGGTAGGCGTGGTTTTTATGCGATTTTGTTCGGATTCGAATTTGACCTCCATTTTTGTATAAAAAGCTTATATTTTGAATTTCGTTATGATAGCTCAAAAATTTTCGTTTCAAAAATTACGGCTGCTATCGTGGACACAGACGGACAGACGGACATGGCTAAATCGACTCAGGAGGTGATGCTGATCAGGAATATATATACTTTTCTATACCGGCCACGCCTCCTTATCGGCGTTACAAAGGGAGTGACAAAATGAATATAACCCCATTAGGTTTTTTAACGGGGGGGTGTAAAAATACAAAAAAAAATATTTTTTTTAACTATATTCTATCAAAACAGCCATTATCTTCTTATCTTCTACAATACATAAAAATTTAACAATTCATTGGAAAAAAGTAAAAGTTTTTACAAGCATTTATGTAAAGTATTGCTCGTAACAATGTATTTTTTTTCAATTTTGCCATTTATAGGGAAAACTGGGCTAATCTAAAAAACCATTACAATATTCGGTTTACTATTACAATAGAGAAAGTTTCCCAAATTTTTGGAGTAGTGTTATTGGAGTTGTTTTTTAGGTGCCACGTTACATCTGGCCATTTTCGTAGCTACGCACGTGACAGTCGTACGACTTTAATGAGTAGAAAAACAAAAAAAAATAAACTTACGGTTTTCTTATTATGATCTTTCAATAGTTTACTAAGCGCACTATACAAGGTGTAAAAGCTAAGAGTTGTCAAAAGTTCGGCTCTCAGATAGAAGCCACCAAAAATGATACGTTACATGACATAAAATAGAAGTGGTTTTTACCTGCATCAATATAAACGAAAAAATCGGCGAAGTGTGCACGAGTTTTTTATGAAAGTTTTTTAATACAATCTTGTAATTGTTTCGTTGAAAAATCTTTTTTAATTATTTTTATACAAACCCTAGAATGATACGTTACGTGATGTTACGCTATGTGAGAAATTTTTCTCTTCGGAGAAGTGTAAATATTTTATAGTTTTATTTATTTAATTGAACGAAAAAAACATGTAGTGTAAACATCTAAAAAACAGGACCGTCATCATTTGTCTTCATTTTTTAACTTTTGTTGCCATTCATCATGTTTGCTGCCATTTTTTAAATTCAAATTGAGATCAGCTCTCAGTACTCTCACAATATAAATTTAAACATCTTTACACCTTTTGGCGGAAATGGCCATCTGCTACATAGCTAAGGATTGGGAAACCGTTTTTTTTTTAATTGTGCTTTTTCCAACACATGTGCCAGGGCCGTAGCCAGGATTTGCCCATGGGGGGTTTTGATGAATCTTTTTTTTTTAAATAAAAAAATAAAGTTTTTTCTAAATGACCTCTATATTTATTATGTTGACTTTATATGATTTAAATACAAATTCTAAATGTTTGATAGTTTAAATCATACTTGATTTTAAATACAAATTCTAGTTGTTTGACAGTTTAAAATCGTTTATCGAGCTTAAGGTCAAAGTTAGAACAATTAATTGTTCTAACGAATTTTTCCAAAGAAACAACAACAACAACAAAGTTTTTCAATATGAAAGGAAAAAAAACCACTAGCAATTGATTTTATTGTACAATTTCTGCGGTGCTAAACGCGTCATCAGAAATCTTTGTGATTGCCCGTGCAAGCGCGTTGACGCACTGCACCATCGGGGCGATGAGATTTTGAAGCTTCAATTTCTCATTTTTTTCCTCAATTTCATAATGTCACATTTGTTGTTGTATTTCTGTTTTACTTTAGTTTCTATGCTTATGTTATTATATGTAGTCTAACAGCCTGCTGGAAGTCTGCACTAACAAAGCATGTTTACTGAAGTTGTTTTTAGAATTTTTGCTGATTTTGTTTTCAGCTGTTTCCGTTTGGTCGAGCTCTACCATTTGATTAAAGTTTTTTCTAAATGACCTCTATATTTATTATGTTGACTTTATATGATTTAAATACAAATTCTAAATGTTTGATAGTTTAAATCATACTTGATTTTAAATACAAATTCTAGTTGTTTGACAGTTTAAAATCGTTTATCGAGCTTAAGGTCAAAGTTAGAACAATTAATTGTTCTAACGAATTTTTCCAAAGAAACAACAACAACAACAAAGTTTTTCAATATGAAAGGAAAAAAAAAAACCACTAGCAATTGATTTTATTGTACAATTTCTGCGGTGCTAAACGCGTCATCAGAAATCTTTGTGATTGCCCGTGCAAGCGCGTTGACGCACTGCACCATCGGGGCGATGAGATTTTGAAGCTTCAATTTCTCATTTTTTTCCTCAATTTCATAATGTCACATTTGTTGTTGTATTTCTGTTTTACTTTAGTTTCTATGCTTATGTTATTATATGTAGTCCAACAGCCTGCTGGAAGTCTGCACTAACAAAGCATGTTTACTGAAGTTGTTTTTAGAATTTTTGCTGATTTTGTTTTCAGCTGTTTCCGTTCTATCAAACATTTAGAATTTGTATTTAAATCATATAAAGTCAACATAAAAAAATAAAATATACAACTATTTGTTTCATTTCATTTTAAAGTTAGTTTTTTTATATATTATGTATGTATATTAAGGTGCCTCGACTGATGGGGGCATAACTTCATTTGTACCTCTCTATAAATCAACCTTGGTCTATTTTATAACGATTCTTAAAATATTTTGACTGTTTCGATAACCGCCAGTGAAATCTAAACCATTTCGCAAATACCTCAAAAAAATCATAATATCTTAAATATTTTAGGTGGTGTAAAATTTGTAAGAACAGTAAACTGCCAGAAGTTAAAGGCCAGAAAAACCTTTTCCAATCTTCATCAAAAAATTAAGTTTTGAAATAGGAGTAAAAATAATGTTGTTGTTCGTTATTTTTTTCCTGAGTTTTTTTTAAAGTTATTTTCATTTCACTAAAATTAAAAAACTTCATTATTTCTAATGCGATCCTCACTTTCAAGATATCGTTGGAAAGGTTTTGTTTTTAATATAAGGTTTAATATAAGAAAATAAAATTTTAGATGCAAAGGTTGGTTAAATTTTAAAGGCCGATGTTGATTTTGAATAAAACACAAATTATTTAAGAAATTATTTTCATTTCTTTTTATTATGATAATATTAGTATGGTTCAATTATGTATGGAACAAAATATCGGCCAAATGGCCAAATGGCGGCACACCTATATCCGATGGTACAAATTTTCGATGACGCTGAGGCATAATTGAAGTTCTATGCCGTTAATGTGCCGAATTATCTGATGAGATCATCCTTTAGCTCTTGAATTGTTGTTGGCTTATCGACGTACACCTTTTCTTTCAAATAACCCCAAAGAAAGAAGTCCAACGGTGTCAAATTACATGATCTTGGCGGCCAATTGACATCGCCACCACGTGAGATAACACGGCCATTGAATTTGTCGCGCAAAAGAGCCATTGTTTCGTGGCAAGTGGCACCGTCCTGTTAAACAACATATCGTCCACACCCATATCTTCCAATTTGGGCCATAAAAAGTTCGTTATCATCTCACGATAGCGAACACCATTCACAGTTACTGCCTGACCGGCCTCATTTTGGGAAAAATACGGCCCGATGATGCCGCCAGCCCATAAACCGCACCAAACAGTCACTCTTTGTGGGTGCATTGATTTTTCGACAATCACTCTTGGATTATCATTCGCCCAAATACGGCAATTCTGCTTATTGACGAATCCACTGAGGTGAAAATGTGCCTCAACACTGAAGATGATTTTCTTCGAAAATTGATCATCCACTGTTGCCCTTTCTTGCTACCATTCTGACCATTGAGAACGCTTGAAATGGTCAAGAGGCTTTAGTTCTTGAGTCAATTGCATCTTGTTAGCATGTAAATGCAAGTCTTTATGCATAATGTTCATCAACGACCAGCGTGAGAGGTGCAATTGTTGGGCACGATGACGAGTTGAGGTGGACGGCTCTTCAGCCACACTATCGCGAACAGCAGCAATATTTTCTGCAGTACGAGCTGTGCGAGCATGCACTGGTGTTTTCACATCTTCTACAGACCCGGTTTGCTCAAATTTTTGCAATTGTTGGGCACGACGAGTTTAGAAGATATTAAAGTGATTCCATGAAACATTTGCTTAAATGCATTAATTTTTAAAACCTAAAATATATGTCGGCGGCTTCGATAGCCTAGTGGTAGCGCGCTTAACTGTCGATCAGGGGTCCCGGGTTCAAATGCTGGCCAGGCTATGGTAATATGCTATAACCTTTATTTCCTTATTTCTAATCAAAGAAACTTTAAAACACATCAATTTACGACGACAAGTTGTAGTTGGTGGTGGCAGGAAAAATTTGTGGATAGGAATGTTAAGTAACTTGATTTGACTGAGGTCAAGGCAGCATAACACTTGCTTCAGATTTATTATCACATGTATCTACAGCATCTGCCATATTAAGAACATCTTACTACAAAGTTTCACTTGGTTACCTCTTCTTGCGTTCTGTGGTAGCGCAACGGACCAATAATATGGTCTAGATGGGCTGTTCTAAAGACCTGCCGCCACCTTTACCTAACCTAACCTAACCTTATATATGTAGCTAAAATTAATCTTTTGGTTTAGCTTTTTGGTTTCTTTTTTTTTGCCATAGTTCTGCCTCCTTGTGCCAGTTACGTTTAGCTTGAATATATTAAATCATATATGAATATTTGCTTACGATTTCTAAAGCTGCGAATATCTACAAAATATCCTTCAGGGATATTTTAATAAAATGTAGAAATCGTAAAGAACATACTCGTAAAATAAGTGGCACTGTTTTTCTCTCCATACATTTAATACTGAATGTATAGAGGTTTTTTCAGCGTTCTAGTTGCAATTTTGCTTCCGCTTCCTGCTTCACATTTTCGAATTTTGTGTGTTTTTATGTGCGTATGTGTGCGCTTAGATTTCATTGCTTGTGTACAAAATACAGCATCTGAATAATTCATGGTTACCCCGAGTCTGGTATTCATTAGGTTCTGTTTGGAGTGTTGCCACTTTTTTGCTTTTCTCTACCACGCCAAACACTTTGTAGTAGGCATATTTATTGCAAACTTTCCAAAGTGCGAAATTCTTTTTTTCTTATTTCTTGTTTATTATTATTACAATATTTGGTTTGAATTTTGTAGATTTTTCATTTGGCGGACATGGCTTTCCGGATGTTTATGCAATTCACGGTAGTGTAAATGTTTAAAGCAAAACTGCTGCAATTTGAATTGTTTTATTAATATGTGCTCACATGAAACTCTACGAATTATTTTAACAATCATGCGAAGCATGAACAGTATATTAAAAAAAATTCCCAAATTGCCCTCAAATCAATTGTAAATCTATGAGAATTGTTGTTCGCATGACAACCAACCACTTAATGACGTTCGCGTCTGTTTATTTCTCACGATTTCAAATTTGTGTATGGAAACACAATCTTTCGTTTAAATAATTACAGTATTAATGGCACTTATCTATTTTGAAAATCAGGAGACAAACTGTGAAATGTGATAGTAATGGTTATTATCAATTAACTACTTTTGCAGCTATGGATATTTCGTTTGTTGTACAACTAATTTCATTTTGTTATGATATCCAGTTAATGATAATTTTTGTTTCTTTAATTTTTGTTTATAAATGTATAAGCTGTTAGGTATCATAATTAGGTTTTTTAGGGGAGAACGTGAAATAACTTTATCCCATCTAATTTTAAAATTTACTTTATAATGAGCAGTGCTAGGATTTCGATGACATGTCATTTTTTTCTGCTGCTCCTAAGACATTTCCTGCTTATTTAGAATGTCCATTTATGTTTCCTAAATTCCAAATATGAAAAGTTTTTAGGTAATTTTTCATAGTTTTTAGAAATTAAAATAGAAATTAAGGGCATTTTTGGTAATTTTTAGTGATTTTTAAGTTATTTAATTGCCATTTTTGGACATTTTTAATTTATAGCATTTTCGGTTTTTTGGTCATTTTTGTGTAATTTTAAAATAATTTTTTTATTCGTTTTTTTCGTACTAAAAACTGTAAAAATTCAAACTTTTAAACATATTCCTTTAAGAATAGAGTCCCTTTAATTAAAAACATTACATCTCGAAAAAGTTGTTTATAGACCTCGATAAACAACGGTCTGCGCGTGGTGAAACTGACGAAAGGGTATGTAGAAAGATATAACAAGTGTTAGATAAAAACTCAGGATATGCTAGTTTTCATTAACTCTATTTTTATGCGTTATTGCTGAAATGTTAGAGGATAAAAATTTTAATACTATGAAATTAGAAAAGAAAGTAACATCCGATGACATATCGTCTTTTAAATATGTTCCTCTCGTCAGTGCAGAAGTAGAAAGAAGTTTTTCAGTTTACAAAAACATTTTGCTATACAATCGACGTTCTTTCAATTTTAATAACTTAAAAATGTACGTTGTAATATACTGTAAAGCTATGTATAAAAACTATACGAGGAGTAGCAGTTGCTTAGCAAACGAGTAAGCTGGCTACAATCGCGTCGGAAGCGAATTTCATCTGGGGGGGCAGTACAAATGGTGGTGCAAAAAAAGTTCACCAAAATTTCTTCACATGAAACATGAAGAAGAGAGAAAGAAGAGGAAAATATATAATACAAAAATATTATCGTTGTAAAAAAACTGATATTTTGAATAACTTTTCCTTTTAAATTGTTTATCTAGCTAAAAAAGTGGGGGGCAACTGCCCACCTTTCGCCCCCGCTTCCGACGCCAATGGCTGGCTACATAAATTGGTACATTGAAGATTTATTTAAGTTGGGTCGCTCGCTCTAATAAACTTTTAGCAAAGCAATAAAAGTAAAGATATAACGTTGTGTTGTCGCAAAAAATGGATATATTTCGTTTTGTCATTGTTAGGCAGATTTGCGTAATGAATAAACTTACCCGATCTCATAAACATTTTAATACAAAAAAATTTTAATTTATTTAAATTTATTGCATATTCATTTACTTATTTAATTCTTTCCGTTTCTCAACCAACCCCTTTTTGTAATTAATTTTTTTCAGCCGATCATAAGTAAATAAATAAATAAATAAGCAAGTTGTAGTGAAATTTGCTTGCGAATAAAATTGTTTGATCCTTTTTTAAATGATACTACAACAGCAAGAATAGGTAATACATTAGAGTTGTTGTATTTTGGCCATGAATAATTGTGAAACTTGGCCAAAATGCAAAAAAGGAAATTGTTCTATAAATCTATAGACAACCTCACCGATGCTGCCACTGCACAGACCAGTTGAAATAAAAAGATGTTGCCTCAAAATAATTTGTGCACCCTAACATAGATATAACTTTGTGCTTTAACCTCTTGCACCGTCGGATGAGGCTAACAACGCTCGTGGGTCATTGTGTAAAGCATTGATGATTATGACAGCATTGCCAACATTTCTGAGCTTCTGAATGTTATATTCTTCAAATTCAGCGTTCTTCGAGATTAATCTTAACACATTTTAATTCGAAAAAATTAACGCTGATTGAACATGGTCGATAAGAGGTTGTAGTCTTGTAGAGTCAGTTCTAGATTATATACAAACTTTTATTAAGTTTCAACTTAGGACACTAAATTAAAATAACATAAAAACTACTAAAAAAGCGTATCTTCTGATCGAATATATTCGCCAATATCAGATTGATGAAAGCACACCGTCGTCATAGGATCCGCCGCTTTGCATTCAGTCGTTGAACGGCCCAGAACACCAAACCCAAGCGGCAAGTCATTCATTGAGTAGACCACAACACCTTGGTACTGACCGGCATTTTCTGTGATACGTCCTAGACCTGATTTGGGAATGTGATTGCCATAAAGGTATTGCTGTTCAAATGATGGCTTCACCCAAACCTTGTATTGAGCATAGGGTGCCAAGTAGTAGAGCGCGGTAATGTGGAATTTAAGTTGACTTGTTTTGGAAAATTTTCCAAAGCAGGTGCCGACGCAAATAAGTTTATCAGGTCCCAAGCATTCAGATAATTTTAAAATGCGCTCTGAAACGTAGTAGACACGGTCGCGATGTTCACGAAAACAGTACGTGCCGTCAGGACGATCTATAAGTTGCTTCACATTAGTGCCAATGTATTTGGAAAGCTTTTCGAACAGAATTTTTGCACGTTCATCACTTAAACGCTTCATATTATAGTAAATATTTGGTTTTGTCAAAGAAATTGAATTAATTTAAAGTTTTATTCAAAGTTTAAGAAAACTCGAGCAGACTATAATCAATTTGCTACTATGTGGATACTCTCGTAATGATACTCTTAATAAACACTCTCTGAAAGCTTGTTGTTCTTTTTTTTTTTTGGATTCGCCCGGAAGTATGAAATCTTCCAAAGATACGTATACCCGTCCTATACGCATGCATGATTTACATTCTAGATCCTGCCCGAATCAGCCGGGACAGACAGAATGTTCCTACGTACTAAAACATACCCCCTATTGGCAATTAGGATTTCCACTAAGCACATTAATTGGCTTTTCAGCGGAATTTAAAAATTTAATATATATAAAACGCGTATTTAAATATACTTGATTCTATATATAAATAAGCAACATCGAATTAAATAATAGTAATTATCAATTCAAGGTACCCGAAAAACAATACTGATTTCAAAAACAATCCAAAACACTTAACTCATTTTAACTGGTTTGCGGCCATTGTCCAACCCAAGGACCTACGTGTAAATGAGATAAATCTCATACCCGCCATTTCAAAATCCCAATTAGTTGGATATGCATTTGGGCCAACGCAGGCATAAACTTGTGTGGAAAAGAGATATACTCTGGCACACCAATCCAGGTGATAGTGTGAGCTCAGTCTAATTTCAAATCAGGAAACCACGTGAGCGCGTAAATCCCAATTCGATTAAAAATTAAAATATTGAATAATTAAAAAGTAAGTTTTAAAAACGATTCATATTTGATGGTGCTTACTTTATAAAACATAATATCGAGACAAAAAAGAGAAACAGAACAATCTCAATTACCAATATTACATTGTTATAAAACTGCGTTAGGTTTAATAGGATGAAGTTAAATTGATTTAATTATTTATATGTAATATAATTTTCCGTTTTAAGACGTCTACCGAATCAGAAAAATTAATCATGTTGAAGTTATCATTGAAATCACTGCACATACATCGTAAAGGTTCATGAAGAGCGTAATTAGAACTGCACTGACTCAACTTGAAAAACAGAAAATGTCTAGTTCCTCTCCTTGGGATGTGAAAATTTAGAGCTGAGATGAGATATTCCGAATTAATCTCGCCACGAAGTAATTTATACAGAAACATGACATTAAGCATCATTCTTCTGCTTCTTAGGGAAGGTAGTAAAATAATTTTAAGGCGTATTTCATACGATGGAAGCATAATATTGGGGTTCCAACGACTATGTCGTAAAGCAAAAAGTAAAAACTGTTTTGAACGGATTCTATGGCGTCGATGTAGACATTATATTGTGGGTTCCATACAACTGATGCATATTCAAGAATTGGCCTTACGAGAGAGGTATATAATAATTTATTAGTAAAGGGATCACTGAATTCTTTAGCCCATCTTTTAATGAAACCAAGGACTCCTCTTGCATTATTTATCACCGTATTAACGTGGAGATTGAAGCGAAGTTTTGAATCCATAATAACACCAAGATGGAGAATCTGGTCGAATTTATCTCATTATCTGTTTCAATTTCGAGCACTTTGCTTGTTTGACGATAGACTAATTGAACTTGAGGGGCGGTAACATCAGCTGACCTTGGATTCCCGTAAAGTGGGATATCTCCAACTGGCTACAGTTGATTGAAATCTCCGAAGAACAGCACTACGTATCCTTTTTTAGCAGAATGATGAATGTTTTTTATGTTAAAAGTTGTGCAGTGCGTGTTGATACAATTTCAGGAGATATAGAAAAATTTTATCTTGAATCCTGTTAAACATGAATTTAATTATTAAATAAACATTATAAATATTTACTTTTAACATGAAAACATTCATCATTTTCTGCCGAGCTGCTAAAAAATAGTACAAGCAATAGCAGCAGCGTAGCGAGTGCAAACAGCTACAGCACGACTCTATATGCCAAAATCGATAACTGCTGCTGTAAAGCCTGCTTGAAAAATGTTAAAAAGCGACAGCAACAGCAAGAAGACGACTTCAAAATACGACAGCTTGCTGTTGCTGTGACTTCGATAATGTTCCAAAATTACAGCATTAGTTTGCAG
Organism: Dichetophora obliterata; assembly: GCA_963920525.1. Lineage (NCBI taxonomy): Eukaryota > Metazoa > Arthropoda > Insecta > Diptera > Sciomyzidae > Dichetophora > Dichetophora obliterata. The sequence goes on from OY986437.1 coordinate 105,294,896, forward strand.
CCGAATAAATTGCTAAAGCGCAGCCAAAGTAAAAACTTTGATGCTTTTGCTAATTTGGCAGCAGCAATTTAAACCCTGAATAATAGTATGCATCAAAGTCATGAAATAACAGTTGATCCCGTAATTCCTAAGGGAGCGAAAATCTTCCCCTTCCACACAATTTTTTGCTTCACTCGACCAGCTCTTTCGCCTCCATAAATATTTGTACTCTTACAATGGACATTCTGTATATGTATTTTTGTTTTGTTTGTATAGAAATTTGAATGGTTCAATAAATTTTCATCAGATTAATATAAAGTACTTACAATGCAAAAGCTACAAAAACGCCAAATTAATTATCAATTTATAAAAATGTATGCGAAATATTCTAATCACTAGCACTTTACACTATTATTGATACTTTGTAATCGTACACCGACAAACAAACGCAAACTTGTCCTTCCATGTCGATTGGTATTTTGACAGATACATAAATTTGTTTTGTTTACACAAAAAAAGCAATAAAAAGCAGTGAGCTGAAGCAAAGTGAATTCAGCGAACAACAACTTGTATATGGAAATATTTTTTCAACTAACTTATAAACTAAATAAAATTTTGAAATTTTGGCTTCGTAGGGAAATAATATAAGAGGCGTAGAACAGTTTAGAAAAAACCATTTTAAAATCGGTTAACCCATTTGGAAGTTATGCTCTGTCAAACATTTTTCAAACCTGCTTTTCCATAGGAGCTTCACTCGCTCGCTCCAATAAAATAGATTTTAAGATAGCAATGTTTTATTTTTAAAGCTTTATTTTTTGTTTATTTTTTATGTAATTTTTAACGTTTTTTAGGTAATTTTTTTCAGTTTTTATGCAATTTTCTGCAGTTTTTAGGTAATTTTTGTCATTTTTTTATGTAATTTTTAGCACTTTTTTAGAACAAAATCCGAGCCCTGATGATGAGACTCGCAAATGTTCCGGATCAAATTGTGTCTCTTCCTAAAGTCTTAACTAGTGGTGGAAAATTATCGATGGTTTGCAACTATCGCACCTATTGATGGTAATAAAAAACTATCGATAGTGCTTCAATACTTTTTACTTAAATCTAAAAAACTAGTTTTGTTAGCGGGAAATTTAAGAATTATTGAAGCAAAGCTTGTTACGCCTCGTTTTGTTTATTTGCTGAAACAAAAACAGCCAAAATTTGCAATTTTTTTATAACAGATTTCCTTAAATTTGTTTTAAAAATATTTTAGGCCTTACGCCTGATTGAAAATTGCCCATTTTCGATTTCTAGACGAAAGTGAGCTAAGGACACATGTTAATAGACATTGTTGTTTCACTGTTAAGTATTAGTTTATCGTCCCTTGTCTTGCATTTAACATACATGGAGAAAACTGTTTGCTAAATTTGTATTGTGGTTAAGCAAAACTTGAGCTTGATTCTCAGCCAGTTCAAAATTATACTAGATTTCAGCAAAGACTAATCAAAATTTGCTATTCCAGTTTATAATAATTAAGCAAGTTTTTGATTAAATTCAAACAAAAGTTTGCTAAGTTATTATAAACTGCAAAAGAAAATTTCTACTTAACTCAAGCAAATATTTGCTAAGTTATTATAAATACTATAAATTTTACTATAAAAGTATTATAAATACTATAAATTTGCTATTTGAGTTTATAATAACTTAGCAAATATTTGCATGAGTTTAGTAAAAATTTGCTTTTTGAGCTTATAATAACTTAGTAAATATTTGTTTATAATAACTTGGCATAATTTTGCTTGGATTTAATCCAAATTTTGCTTTTTCCTAAGTACATGAGGAATGATTTCAATTTAGAAATCTTTTTCTAAAATTACACCGTGATTAAGCAAAGTTTTGCTGATTTGCTTTTAAGCAAAACATTTGATTGATTCAAGCAAAATAATTATCTTGATTTTCTATGATTTGAATACAAGTTCTAAATATTTGATAGCTTAAATTATTCTTGATTTTAAATACAAATTCTAGTTGTTCGATAGTTTAAAATCATTTATTGAGCCTTAGGTCAGGTTAGAACAATTAATTGCTCTAACAAATTTTTCCAAAGATACAGCAACAACAACATTTTCAAGTTAGAGCAATTTATTGTTCTAGCCTGACATAAAGCTCAGATTTTAAACTATCAAACAACTAAAATTTGTTTTTAAATTCAAGTATGATTTAAACTATCAAACATTTAGAGTTTATATTTATATCATAACAAATCAACATAATAAATAACAAGGTCATATAGAAAAACTTTTAATTGTAAAATAATTATTTCCGTGTATCATTGCGTGATATATTATGGCGCCTGTTACACGTTCAATATTTATTGTGATATTTGGATCGCGATCAAAATCACTGGATTGATGGATCACGCGCGAATGCTACACGTTCAATATTTATCGCGTCAGTATTCATATAATTTTCAATCTGAGTGGTTCGTTGATGTAAAAAATGTCTCAAAAGCCTGCTTAGCTATTTTAATGACCTTTTCTTTAAAGAAACGTAAAAATAGAACCATTTGGAGTAAAAAATGGTTGCTAGATCGTAAAAAATACACTAGATTTGCTAGATCAGAGCTTCGAATGTCCATGTTTTAGGTGTATACACCTCATTTGCACCAGCACCGGAATGTTTTGATGCCACAATTCGTTTAATTTCCTTCCTGTAGTTTGGCATTAGTGAATTTATTTTCTTTCGAACATCCTCGACGGTGGCTGCAGGCTTAATTTTTTAAAAAACTTTTACCAATTTTTGGTACGCAGCCAATTTTTTTGTTTTGTCGGTATAAACTTTAGCCGACGAGTCCCACAACTCCGGCAATGCTTCCAAAGTGAAAATAAATTCCTTTAGAACTTGTTTTTCCACTCTAAGCTCGGATTCCTCCGAAAGCACACACTCACTTTCAATAAAACTTTCCATTTCAATTAATTCTTCTTCATTTAATTCTGCGAAAATTAAATGAAATCGCTTACAATTTTTATTTCACCGCCAATTGTTTACAATTTTTATTTTACCGCCTACTGCCGTATCGCGTATTGATGACACAAAATATGCTACACGTTCAATATTTATTAACAGTTTTGCGATCCGCGATCTAGATTTCAAAATATTTAAATATTTTGCGATCTGGATCACGATCCGTCAATATTGCATGCTACACGCTCAATAAATATCACGATACTGTATATTGATCAATATATATTGAACGTGTAACAGGCACCTAAGATCTAGTTGATGCATGTCTGGAAATTTGTATGTTTTTATCTTTTTAATAGTGAATCAACAGTTGCAATTAACATAAGTACATGGCCTAGTGGTAAGGATCTTGGTCTTATGAGCGAAAGGCAGTGTGTTTACATGTTTAACTTGTTTTTTAGTGCAATAGCGGACTTGTAAGTTATTTGTGGCAGTTGAAAAATTTTGAAATGAGTTTTTAAAATTGACTTCTTTTTATGTAAAATAAATTTTTTAGAAATTAATTTTGCCTAGTTTTATATATTTTACTATTGCAAATTTTATTTAAATACTTTTTTAAACTGTATTTTTTCTATACAAAAAGCAAAACTCTTTAAGTTTTAAAGGAAAATATCCAAAAATTATCGTCAACAATTGGCCTGTGTAAACTGGGGCATTCTTAAAGTGTTTTTCTACACTAGTTTTCTACTGACAGCTAATCAAAAAGATTATAAATATAAAAGTTATAATTACTAAACATTGACTAATTAAGAATATTTATAAATTTTTATTTGTTAGATACATTTGATAGTTGTTACTTCGAATATTAAATCTTTAATTAAAACAAGGAAGGCATTTTTTGTTTTGATTGAATTTTTTAATAGCTGTCTTATTATTATAATGACGTTGCTTTCCTTGAGGGCAAGGTGTGTTTTTTTTTATGCGATTGTTTTAAGTTCCAAATTTAAAATACATTTCCAATATTATTGGGGGTTGGAATTAATTTTAAAGGTTTTTTTTCGGTTTTTGAGCATTTATTTAGAAACAACGGTACAATGTATATTATTCAAAGTATTGTCCATCGTTAGCTACAACATTTTCCCATCTTTCTGGCAGCATATGGATTCCGCGCCGGAAGAACGATTCGTCTTTTGAGGCAATCCACGAATCGACCCATTTTTTGGTATCCTCGTAAGAAGTGAAGCGCTGCTCAGCCAAGCCATGCGTCATCGATCTGAATAGGTGGTAGTCGGAAGGGGCTATGTCTGGGCTATAAGGCGGGTGGGGTAGCACATCCCAATTCAGCGCCTCCAACGTTTCCTTGACGGTTCTTGCAACATGTGGCCGTGCGTTGTCATGTTGAAAAACCACTTTGTCGTGTCTTTTGGCATATTCCGGCCGTTTAAACTTTAATGCACGGCTCAATTGCATCAATTGTTGTTGGTAGCGTTCCCCAGTGATGGTTTCGTTAGGTTTTAGCAGCTCATAGTACACGACACCCTTCTGATCCCACCAAATACACAGCATAAGCTTGGCGCCATGAATATTCGGCTTGGCCCTCGATGTTGATGCATGGCCGGGTGGTCCCCACGATTTTTTTCGCTTAGGATTATCGTAATGGATCCACTTTTCATCGCCAGTGACAATACGATGCAAAAAACTCTTCCTTTTATGCCGTTGAAGCAGTTGTTCGCACATGCAAAATCGCCGTTCAACGTCTCTCGGCTTCAACTGGTACGGCACCCAATTTCCTTGCTTTTGAATCATTCCCATGCCCTTCAAGCGTTTGCCGACCGTTGATAAGTCGACTCCCAATGATTCTGACAATTCTTGAAGGGTTTGACACGGGTCTTCATCGAGCAAAGCCTCCAATTCCTCATCTTCAAACTTTTTCGGCTGGCCCGGACGCTCTTTGTCTTCCGTATCAAAATCACCACTTTTAAACCGACGGAACCAGTACTAACAAGTAGAAATCGATGGAGCATAGTCCCCGTAAGCCTCAGTAAGCGTGCGTTGTGCTTCAACCGCTTTTTTCTTCAAATGGAAGCACAAAAGTAAACCTTCCCGCAAATTGCGTTTTGTTGGAACGAAAGTCGACATGTTCACAGAGAAAAAAATATATGTTTTTTACACTTCAGTGGAATGACACATACTGAAAAATTAAGCTTAGACAATGTGCTTTGAAATGAATATAGTCACAGGTGTGCCCGATGCGATCTATTGATAGTTACGCCATCTCTTAGAAAACCTTTAAAACTAATTCCAACCCCCAATAAATCATGTGTCTAAAATATGAAGTCATTGTATTGATTTTTATAATACCTTCTAACCTATAAGTAGGCTGCTACATGTATTTCGGAATCTGGCAACGCTTATGTCATTTCAGTCGAACTGATATTTTTATTGGTAATTTTGTTATTTTTGGCTTATACGTACTCATTAGGAAGTCTAGTCTCGGAGCTTTTATCGATCCCAAGATAATCGGGATTGAAAATCTCAATCCCGGAATCCCGGGATTAGTACGGAATTAAAAACATAAAGAAGTAAATAATTTAAAACGTTTTTAATACAAATTTTAATTATTTATTACTTGCAACTAAAAAATGTAATTTAATTCATTTATAAAGCAACAAAAACAAAACAATACACATTAAGGGTATTCACAATTGCGTTGTTTTCAGTGTAGCTAAAAAACTCCGTTGTATTGATACCACACTTTATCTAGCGATTTTAATATTTTTTGATGTTTTACATGAAATCTCTAAAATTTAAAAGTGGTATCTTTAAGTAGCCCAATGATATGTTTAACGAACGTGGTTTTTAAAGTTCCATAAACAACTGATCGGTTGGCAGTTATTTTTTATTTTCAAAAATAGAAGAAGCTCAAAATGCAAGCTAAACTTTTTTATGCCATATATTAATAAAATATATTAAATTGGATAGTTATTTTATTTGCATAGTAACAAAAAGCTATAGTGGGAGAGATTCCTAACCACAAATTATATTTTAAAGGGTGCTCATAAATGTGATTTTCAACTATGGCAAAAAACCACAATACCTAAGATACCACACAATTGTGAATACCCTTACTGTTAATTAACAAAAAAACTTAAATAATATTAATGACTAGAAAATTGTATGAATTTAAATAACAAAATATATAAAAAAATATACAGAACAGTTTAAGGTATTCTTATATAAATTTTAAACATTTTTTCTATGTTTTTTTGTGTTTAAGGCAAATTAAGGTTGGAAAAGGCTATTCAAAACTAATTTGTTTGTTTTAATTATTTTTAAAGTAATACATTTAGCTGATCAACGCGTCTTATTTTTTATTAAAGAGTTTTGTTCGGGCATTATAACAAATATAACGCGCTGATAAGAAGCACCGTTCTGATTCTATTCTATACGGAGAAATAGTTGTACGATAATCGTAAGCAATTTGTAACTTTCGATTACCACAAAAAAATTATTTCTTGAGTCAGAATGTCTGACAATTCTGAAATACATAGCAGACTTCCTGATGTTGCAAGTTCTTCGAAAATTTTGCAAAGTTTTGGCTCCAGTGGTTCACAATCATCGTCCTTACAATCTTTTTCAGCCTTAATTTTTCTAATTCTATATTCATATCAACTTAAATTGAAATGGTTGCACTTACATGAATATTTGTAATACAAATTTTTTTATTTAAAAACCCGGGATCCCGGAAAGAAAATCCCGGGATTTAAAGGGGTTTAAATCATCCAGGATCTGGGATTGACTTCCCTAGTACTCATAACGTTTTGGTGTCCCGTTGCTTATTGTATTGTTTACAGTGCTTTAAAAATTGTATTTCAGCAAAAAATGGAATTAACGCGTGAACATTTTCGTGCTATTGTTTTTTGCAACTTTCGACGTGGATTCTCTCTACAAGAGTGCAACGATGAACTCAATTCGACTTTTGGCGATGAAGCACCATCAGAGACCTTTATGTATCAGTGGAACACAGAATTCAAGCAGGGCCGTACTTCGCTCATGGACAAATTTCGTGAAGGGCGTCCAAATTCTGTTGTGCCAAAAAACTTTAATGCTGTGCACTAACTAATAATGCTTGGTAGTTATGTGACTTAAGGCCCAACCAAATTAGACGAATTGCTCCGTAAAGGCCTACGAGTGAAGACGAAAATATTCGCTTAGGTGCAATTCAATGTTGCTGTTCAAAATAGACGCACGTCAACTCATCGAAACTGAACAAAATGGTTTGACAAAATGTTTTGTTCCATTAGACCCGATCTTTTAGCGTCTTGACTCGTCAACAACAGCTGTACAAGGTCTGCGACATTTTGTTCACTCATAGTTCACAAATGTTTGTTTAATGATTAAAAAAATTTAATTTGCACATCAATTGATAACTAAAAAACACTCTGTTCACAATTGATCAGCTGTTTCAGACGAGTTGAGCAAATCGTTTCATTTTGGGTTAAATGTCAAAAAAGACGAATTTGGCAAGTTGCAATCGTCTCGTTTCGTCTATTTTGGTTGGGCCTTTAACGAGTTAAAACGTAAAGGCTCAAACATAAGGCCCAACCAAAATAGACGTTTTGCTCCGTAACGAGTAAAAACGTAAGTGTTCGGTTAAATACATATTAATGTTGTTACCCAAAATGAGCAAACGTAACTGAACGAAACTATACGAAACAGTTTGACAAGACGTATTATTCCGTAAGAACCGAACTGCTAGCGTAGCAACTCGTCAACAACAGTTGTGCAGAGTGCGTTTTTATTTTATTTTCATCAATTTGTTTCAACTTCGCCATTATTTCACTCATTTTTCACAAATCTTTATTAAAAATAACAAAATGCACAATATAAATAAATAAATAATACTCGATTGCCTACTGATCAGATGTTTCAGACGAGTTGAGCAAATCGTTTCATTTTGGGTTAAATCCGTAAACATCCGTAAACATCCGTAACGAGTGCCGACGTTTGTCAAAATGCTATCGTCTCGTTTCGTCTATTTTGGTTAAGCCTATAAAAGGCTCGAGCTGGCTGCAGCTAATGTCAAAAATCAACGAAAAGCTAGCTCTCAAGTTCCGTCAAATACTTAATTTGACCGAAATGACTTGAGCGAGCTCGTCTTTAAGTCATTAAAAAATTCACAAGTTTTTATATCAATTCATTTTGTTTGGTTTATTCAGTTGTATTTTTAATAACAGAAATGAATTGCGAGTTACAAATGTTAATTTAATTTAAATTTGTTTGAAAGAAAAACACACCTGATTTTTTACGGAACATTCAATTTGAATTGCTTCGGCTGCGGCCAGATCAAGTTAACGAAACTCGACGAAAAGCTGGCTTGAGCAATTATGGGTTATACGCATCATTTCTATGTATTTGTATAAAATTTGACATTAGCTGCAGCCAGCTCGAGCCTATTATGTTTGGGCCTTAAGTGCTGGGTTAAATACATTTTAAAGTATTTAAACTACCAGGGCTGTCAACTCGTTTCAATCAAGTTCCCCAATTCTGGTGATCGATTTCACCCATTTTTCAACCGATTCCCCCCCCAAACAAATATATATGCTTCAAAACAGTCATTGTTCAGTAAATGTTGTGATATTCAAACATTCACAAAAAATTTGATAAAACATTTTTATATATAACATAACATAAAAACATAATATAAAATAGGTTATAAGAAACGACTAGAGTAAATTCTTTAAAATTTAAGTATAAACATGTTTTAAAATGTTTTACTATTTCTTAAAGCATTTCAAGCATTTTTGTATAAGCGACTTTTTTATAAAAGCTATATACTTACAAGCGGTTAAGACTTATGTGCAAAATTAAAGTCATTAAGTTATTTTTTTTGGAATTGATAGAAATTTTACCGTTTTGGTAAAGTCACTTTGTATGGGAGTTAGGCGTGTTTTTCATCATATTTTGACAAATTTTAAATAAGTGATGAATATTTCACGCCAAAGCATGTGTGCAAAATTTCAAGTCAATATATTAATTTCTTTGGCATTTAAAGAGATCACTTTTGCTAAAATCCGTTTTGCTACAAATACTTTGTATGAGAGGTAGTCGTGGTTTTCATCCGATTTTGCTTATTCTTAAACTTGATCTTAGTTTTTTTAATATAAGCATACGTTTTGAATTTTATTCAAAATTGCGGCTGTAATCGTGTCGATAGACAGACAGATGGACCTGGCTCAACCAACGCAGAAAGTGATGTTGATCAACAATAAATATACTTTCTTATACCTACTACGCCTTCCTATTAGCGTTTAAAACGGTGTGATAAAGTTAATATAGCCCTTACGAAAAACGAGTGGGGATTAAGAAACATGTTTATCGCTGATTAAATCAGTCAAATCGAATGCCAAAAAAGGAAAGCTGAAGAAATACATTTTGCCAACTGAGGTTTTTAATGCAATGGGAATGTTCAGCAATAAAGAAATTTAGCAAAAGTTTCTAAGTATATTAATACGGAAAATTTTGAAATTTGCTATGATTTTTAAATGAATTTAGAAACAAAAGTAAAATTAAATTAATTCCCCCCAAAATTAACTCATTCCCCCTCTCCCCATCGAGTCAAATTTACACCCAAATGGGGGAATTCCCCCAGAATTGGTTGCTACCCAAAATGAGCAAACGTAACTTAACGAAACTAAACGAAACAGTTTGACTAGAAGTAGCAACCGTAGCAACTCGTAACAACAGTTGTGCAGATTGCGTTTTTATTTTAATTTCATCAATTTGTTTTAATTTCACTCATCTTTCACAAATGTTTATCAAAAATTCAACAATGGACAAAATAAAAAAATAAATAAAACTCGATTGAGGTGAGCAACTCGTTTCATTTTGGGTTAAATCCGTAAACATCTGTAACGACTGCAAACGTTCGTCAAGTTGCTATCGTCTCGTTTTGTCTATTTTGGTTGGGCCTATATCACGAGATTGAGTCCTCACTGGACATTATTTCCACCAGTATTCTTACCATTTTACATGAACACATAGTAGTTAAAATGAGTTCATTTGAACGGTCAAATGCATTGAAGATACACAGAAATCAAAATTTAATAATGCTATGTTTCCATCTGATCGAAATCTTGAGATTTCGTGGGATTTCGTAAAATCCATATTGAAATCAACAGAGTTCTCTATACAAGTTTAAGATTTTAAAATCTTGTACAATAATTTCAACAAAATCAAATGCAAAATCTCATAAAATGCAATGCGGTATCCCTGAAAAGTTATATCAGTATCCAGTACTATTCAGCTTATGTCAAATTTTTCATACTGACAAATGGCAATGACAACTAATCAATTATTTAAAAAAAAAACAATAATAATAAAAATGAAAAATGCAGAACAAAAGAAATATGAAAATAAAAAGGCTTGGAGCTTCAGCGAGGAGCAATTGCTAGTAGCAATTTTGGAGAAAAAATGTAAGAGCTCCGGAAATGGCAAAAGAAATGCAATAACGCAACTACTCCTTCACGTTTTGTTCATTCTTAAATTTATCAAATAAACTCTTCATTGTCAAATGAAATCTAGCTTTCATGACATCCAGATGGAAACACTTTGAAATCACTTTTTCAAAATCGCAAGATTTTGAGTAGATGGAAACATAGTATAAAACTTATGTGTTTTCAATGTATTCAGAGATGAATTTCTGTCTTTATCTGAGCATAATCTGAGTATAATCAGACACACGCAAATCCCATTACACACTCGCTAAGCCGTGCACTGCTATGCCATGCGAGCCTAATTGAACCATAAGCTTGAGAGGTCTGCAAGTCTTTGGACAGCCCCAATGTAGACCGTAAATATTTTTTTATTAATTTAAATTTAAAAAAGCTTCTTTCGCATGACCCAACAGACACGCAAATCAGTCAAAACGGTTTTAAACTAAGTTTTACATTCGGCAACGACTCTTCGACTAACCATTCATAAATAAATTTTAAAAATCTATTGCGGTCTCGTTTGTATGTGTTTTCAAAGCAATGTCTTCAACTTTAAAGTGCCTTCTTAGAATTGGTATTTCAATTGTTAACTCTTCTTAATTGACCTCATCATGGACAGTGATCAATTGTTGTATTAAGATCTGCAGTTCATTTTCAGGAACAGACGCCAAGCTCGATGGCAGGATTGCTTCAAATACATTTTCAATTTCTTGTATTGATTTTGTTATACTCTGCCCCTCCCCTTTGATACGCTACTGTACACAACCATTTATTTGCCAGAAGGGTTCCGTGAAATAAAGAAAACGAAAATGCTTTTCCTTAAATTATCCTATCCATAATGTGGCATATTTTTTTTTACAAAAATGTTGCTTCACTCTAAGATTCTTTCTTATTTTTATCTGTTTGCGATATTAAAAGGTAACCAATTCTAAGCTCAAATTGAAGTTATTACCAAGTGTAAAAGAAAATAGGTGGTATTTAATTTTATTATATTTTTCTTTCATTATTTAAAACTTGTATAAAAGCCTGTCCTACGACAGGTCCTCCGCACACTTCCTTTTTGGAGCCTTTTGCCGAAAGCACTTTTTACTCTTTTTAAAGCTTGATTTTTTAATCACTCAATTTTTGCGAAATACACATGTACCACTTTAAATAACACTTAACGTATTGAAGCAGTATTGAAAACTTATTAGTTCAAGTGTAAAAGTGCAATAAGACGAATTTAGTAACAATCATAATCATACACATCATACACAGCTTTACAAACTGGCCTTGCAGCCTTCATATACGTAGCAACTCAGGTGTCGTTTTGCGGCTGATACAATTATATCTTTTGGTACAATCAAATCAAAAGAATTTCATTAAATTCGACATAACTTTTTCATAAAATGAAAATGAAATGAAAAAAATAAAATGATATGAAAATAAGAGGTAGTTACATCAAAAACGTACTATTGCAAAAACCCAATATTGTCACTGATTAGTATCAAACATATTTTAAGTGCATACTTTCGGGCTGATCATTTTTGAGAACAGTGTGTCTTGTAAAATTACATTACTGAAAAATATAATTACAGTTTGAGAAATGCTGTGGACGGAGCAGCATGCTTTCCTTTTATGTATTAAGATGTGCATACTTTCAAGCTGAACAGTTTGAGAGATATTAGACACGGAGCAGTGTGCTTGCCTTTTATATATTTATTAAGAAAGTCAATGGTATGAAAAAATAGATTTTTAGCCATAGCTTTTGATTGGAAAGAGAAATTGGGGTAATTTTTCTCATAAATTATTTTTGAGACTTGAATTTTTTGTAAAAAATATAAAAACTACATTTTGGAAAAAATAAATTTCGCAAAAAAAATCAAAGGGGGTACTTGTTGTTTTGATGACAAAAACAGTAAAATAGTTTATGTTACTTTCAATATGTTGAGTAGGCTTACTGATCAATTATTTTATATGCAATTAAATTAAAAATTTAATCCATCATTTTTCCCGACGTTTTGTTGATTATTTGTCAACTTCTTGAGGGGATCTTTTTATTAAAAACGAAAACAACAACAATATAAAAATTTTTTTAAAACTAAGGCAACAAACATTTTAAATTTAAAAATAGTGACAAAAAATGAGATCAATGAATAAATGCTGAACACAAATGACGGTGGATATGGGATTTCGCCGGGATTTTGTATGGTGGTCATTAATCAAGTTCCAAGTTCAAGTAAAATAGTTTTTGCGCTTAGCTGGAAGAATTTTTGCAAATAAATGCTATGTCATATGAAAGGTAGCCAGATGTGCAATTTTAATTTATTTAATTTGTGCAACAAAAACCATTTTTGAGTCATTTTTTGAGTAAAAAATCAATATTTTGGACCTTTTTTGACATATTCATAAAACATACATACACTGACTTAACGCCACAGTTCAACCTATTTTTGTGAAGTGATTTTATTGAATTTTTGAACAAAAAAAATTTGAATGAAATATATTAATGGACAGCGGAAATACTTGCATCGAAAAACCAAACTGTGATTTTCATGTCGTCTTTTTCTCAAAAAAAAAAAAATAAAAAACATAAACTGGCCATTTCAGCCTTTGGAATGACTTTGACTTAGCTTCTATTAATCAATTGTGTTATGTGTGATGTTAAATGCTCGTTCACAAATGACCGAGAACTGGACCTACGTGATTTATGCCGACTCCGAACGGCTTATGTTCTCAAGAAGCTTTACATGGCAATTTTTACTCTCTGAGGTTTGCCATTGTCTGCAGAGAGGCGACGACCGAACAGAAAAATAAATTCAATTGAAAAAACTTTCTGTCTAAGATGGAATTGAACCCGGGCTACCGCGGTTCTTAAGCTTAGGGGCCACGCACTCTACCCACTAGGCTACAGTCGCCACATTCTTAGGTTCTCATTCTTGGGTAAAGATATTTAATAAAAAAGTTGTACTGAAAATTTCTACAATTTTGAATATATGTGAGTGGTTTTGATGTCAAAATAACAGAAATTTTTTAAAATTAAATACACAAAAAACACCGATCGTAAAAAGTATTGTAATAACACAATTACCGTTATTTGAAAAATTTAGGAGGGGGTGTGGCAAAAACTAAGTATGTAACATTTTAAGTTGGGATGCACTTAATATGTATACCTTGTTTGAGCGAAATCCGTTTACCCATTTAGATTTGTATTAAAGCCAAACAAACAAACAAACAGAAAACGAGTTTTATTACTATAGATATGCAGATACTTACATACGTAGGACTTCCTCATATATGAAGTGCCAATCAATACATATGAAAAAAATACATTTGATATATGGGCTAAGTGCGGATTAAGTTGTTGTAAATTATTGTTCATCCTAAAATTAAATCAATATTATTGATTTAATAGACAGTGTTTTACGCGGTCTAAGAAAACGTTCTAAAAAAATTTTAGTTATTTGCTTTCTTACTAGAGGTTTGTTCCTTGCATTACTTCAGTATCAGCCGCTCAAGCAAAGTAAGAGCACTATAAAAGGAGGTAAATATAATATGCAGTACTTTAACTTGTTTATCTTGCCAACGGAATGGGAATTAGGCTTAATGAGAGCGCAATAATTCACATTAAAACCACATAAAATTGGATGTATGTTTAAGTGAATTGACATAAATTGATTTTTAATTTAAAAAAAAAAAATTGTTAATCGCAAGTACAGAACGGTTAAAAATTAAATGGGAACATTTTAAGTTTTTACATTAACAGCAAACAAAGTATGGTACTTTATATTAAAAATATAATGAAGGAGATGTTCAAAGCATTAATTTAATTCATATAATTTCTGTTTAGGTTATAGCTAATAGAATAAAGTTTTTGCAATAGCAAATAGTTATAACGAATTAGGTGATATAAATATTATTTCTTGTACTGCATAAATGTCGCTCTGTACTAATAAGAGTAAAAACTAGGCAATGAAAAAAATTAATTATTGATTTTAAAAAATTTCGTCTCAATTATTTATATAAACATTTCTGCCTTTATTCCAACTAATTCTCACTAATATTAACTCAAAAAGTTTTTATTTTTCTCTTTTGACAATTGCAGAAAATGCGTTATTAAGACCAGACTAATGCCAAGACAAACTCAATCAAGTTGAATCATCCGTTGTTAATCAACTACCTGCAGCTTCAACTACCGCCCACCTGAAAGCAATAATTTTACGTGACTATGAGCAGACCTTAGAAATTAATACTCTCCATTATTTTGACCATTTTGTACTAAATTGACTACTAAATTACTAAATTACTAAATTGGCAAAAAAGGTTTTTGCATTTTAATGCCACAACGTTGGAAAAAATATAACTACTACAGGAGATAATCACGCAACACATAACAAGAATGGATCTGAAACATTCCGGCATCAGTGAATCCTCAGATGCGTACATCGCTTCCAGCAAATCAACAGATCTCATCAAGCCGAAAGATGGTTTGGACGCTGGACCACCAACCCAAGAAGGTGAGTGAAGGTGGGTGGGTGATTGAGTGTGAAAGTGTTTGCAATCAAGTGCGTTTCTGTTCTTGGTCAGTTGTGGGATTAGCTTAACGCACCATAAATAACTGCAAACTGATATGTTTCTTATAGCTGTTGAAACCCGTTATCAAAATTTTTCGCAATTATGTTATGATAAGATTATGCTTTGGGACTCAAAAGTTTGTGTTTTGTTATTATTTTAATTTTTTTTTTTCATTGAAGTTGTTCAAATAGCTGTTCATTCATTCACTGTTGTTCCTAAAAAAACCATGAAGGATTATCTATAACTGATAAGAATAAAAAGCTTTTGAGCGTAACCACGTTATCTTTTTCGCATTGCTGATACTTCAAAATATTTTTCCACTTAGTTTAGCTTCAGTTCGTTTTGACTGCACAATTCCAATTAGTAGAAGGCAAGCCGGTTTTTTGTTGTTCATTAGTTATTTGTTTTATCTTCTTAATACGAAATCAGGTGGCTCCAATTAACATATAACATCGCCATTTAAGATGGCGTTCTTTTCATATAAGGACCGGATTTTGGCATCAACTCAAATCAACGGAGAAAGCTTTCTTAGCACAAAATTTACCTTTGATTCCTCCAATAATCAAAACAGTGAAGGTTTGTCTTTTTCTTGTTTATTCTATCTTTAATTTTTCCATCTTGTCAATCATAACAGATCTTTCTGGCTATAAATTAAAAAAAAAAAACAAATAATATTTGACTTATTTTGCTAGAAAATATCGTCAAAAAGTGTTTTTCACATTTCTAAAGTGATATGTAAATTTTAAAATTCTTTTTGGTGGTTTAACTGAGACACCGTGAAGCAACTCAAATCTGGAGTAAAGCTTAAAAAGCAGTTATCTTGAAAAGCTGGTTTGCACGATTTAACAAAAACTATTCAACCAATTGCTAAAATGGATATATTTTTTACATTTTTGTCTATTGCATAAAATATTATCCTAAAGATTGATAACAAACTTGCCGAATTTCTTATCTAGAAAAAGGTTTTTTTAACAAACCTCCACCAATTTTTTTTTTTTAATTCTTTTAGTTCCCGTTGTAGCCACTAAAATATGCAGTAATAAGCCATTTTCATCAGATTTCGAGTAGGAATCGTTTCTTTTTAACACTTTTTTTATTAGCTTCACTTCATGTCTGTCCCGTACAAATTTTGAAATCTGTTTTTAACCAACTTCCCGATGAGCTACAGTTTTTAAACTTAAAATGTAGCTTAGAACTGGATGACAACACAATAATCATTAATTTTGTTGTTTGGAAATTCTTTTTATTATTTGATACATACATACATACATACATACATACATACATACATACATATAAAAAATCAATAAAAAAACTGAAAAGCTCACTGACATTTTTAAATTTAAAAAAATTCACAAATGAAGTGAATTTATTACCTCATTTAGAAAAATTTTTGGTGCTAGTTCTATAGCTCATTGCGTAAAGCGATTGATTTATAACCACAAGGTAGTGTGTTCGAGCCTTAACAATGTGGGCGGATTTTTAGTTTTTTTTTATGAAACAAATTCAAATTTAGAGAAATTTAGCACGCAGGGGGAAAAAAATTTGTAAAAAAGTAGTTTAAATAAAATTTTTTATTTATTCTAAAAGAAAGTAGTTTGATTTATTGCTATTTAGAATATGTATATCTCTTTGTGAGTTCTGTAGCTCAGAGCAGAGGGCGGTTGCTTTATAATTGTGAGGTTGTGAGTTCGAGCCTCAACAATGTCAATGAATTTTTTCCGGTTTTTTTTTTGTTTCATTTTTAATATTTATAGAACTATTTCAGTTTTTTTAACAAATTCTTTTGTCACCTTCAGTGGAGAATTTTTGAAAATTCGATTTTTTAAAGTTTTTTGACAAAAATCAAAAAATAAATGTTTCAGTAAAAAAAAATTTTAATATATCCCGTTTTTAAAACGAACTAAAAAGTATAAAATAATTTCTCCTAGAATGGGGTTTTTAGTTCTCCTAAAAACGTGGGGTGTTGTTATAGAGAATATTAACCCTGCATCACTAGCCTTAGCAAACTTGAATCTACCATCCATGCAAGGACTTCTACCCTGACAGTCAAGGGACCTGGATTAAGAAATCATTTTTTCACTTACGTACTACAATTGTTAAAAACACTCCTTACTATTCTCTACAGCATGCGCCCCACGTTTTTATGAGAACTAAAAGCCCCACTCAAGGAGAAATTATTTTATACTTTTTAGTTTGTTTTAAAAACGTGTTATACTAAAATATTTTTAATAAATAATTTTTTTATGTTTTTTTAAAAACATAAACAAACGAATTGAACTTTAAAAAGTAACACTTATTTATTTTTATTTATTAATTTTTTTACAGCATATGGGCATTTCCACAGAAAAGTCAACCGTGACTAAAAAATTAAAACTTATTGTCTTATGATTTTACCTAAGAGAAACATTTAAATTTTTTTAATTAAAGCAATTTATAAATAAATTAATTTACGTTGAAGGTCAAATCGTCTGCACTATTTCACAAATGTAGTTTTTCTTTTTCGTAAATGTTTAATAAATGTTTCGTAAGCTTTTTTGTTTTGCTAAAAATGGAAGGCATTGGCTAGAGATAATGGAAAAATGGTTGAGGAGAGGAAAGGACAATATACAGGGTCCGCCATCTAACTTTTTTTTTCAACTAGTGCTTATTTCATAAATGGTAACACTTAGCTCATGTCTGATCTGACAGATAATTAGTTTTATCCTTCCGCTGAACGAATATGGTTGTGTATACACTTGAACAACGCTGGGAAATATTGCGACATTACTTTGAAAATCATGGTAATGTGGTGACTCAATAACTTTAAGTTGCATCACCACATTAGTTGAATTCCTAACTTCCATTTTACTTATCTTCTGTTACATTGATTTTCAACTTACATTTTACTTACCTTCTCGTTGATTCTTAACTTACATTGTACTTACCTATTGTTGATTACTAATTTACATCTTACTTACCTAAACTTAACATTTATATTTTGTTATGTTAATTTATTTACACTTTGTTATAAATACTTGTTATGATAAAAACATTTGTATAAATATTCATATTTGTATCAATCAGAAATTTTCATTTGAAAATTTCAGTTTCATAAATTTGTTCAAAGAAAATTGTAGCCAAATAAAAAATTATAAAATAAAAAAGTTTTGAAATAAAAAAAATTAAATTTAAACAAAATATATAAAAGTTTGCACCAAAGTAATGTTGCAGAATGTGTGCGAAAATTGCGTAAAGTGAAAGAAACTGGCATCCTCATCGATAAACCAAAGCGTGAAAAGCCAAAAGCAGTGCGTACACTCGAGAATATTGCTGCTGTGGCAGAAAGTGTGCGTGAAGTGCCATCAACATCAATTCACCGTCGTTCTCAACAATTGAACATTTCGGAGACATCATTGAGACGAATTTTGCATAAAAACCTTGGTATGACGCCATACAAAGTCCAATTGGTTCAGGAGTTGAAGCCAACTGACCATCCACACAGAAAACCCGCACGCATACATTGAAAAGCCGCTGCACCCAAAACGAGTCACTTTTTGGTGCGGATTTTGGTTCAGAGGCATAATTGGCCATTTTTCTTCGAAAATGAGCAAGGAGTGGCCGTTACAGTCAATGGCAATCGTTATCGGGCCATGTTGAACGAATGTTTGTTCACAAAAATTGAAGAAGAGGATATTGGCAACATTTGGTTTCAACAGGACGGCGGTACGTGCCACATAGCCGAAGCTACTCTCGATGTTTTGCGCCCTGTTTTTGAAGATCGCATTATCAGCCACAGAGCTGATGTCGTTTGGCCACCTCGGAGCTGCGATTTGACACCGTTGGACTATTATTTGTGAGGTGCCCTCAAAGATAAGTGTTACGCCGACAAGCCAGAGACAATTAACGCTTTAAAGGACAATATTCGTGAAGCCATTGGTGAAATACAGCTGCACACAATCGATAATGTGCTTAAAAATTGGACCGATCGTGTAGGCTAATGCATGGCCAGCCGAGGCAGCCATTTGAATGAAATTATTTTCCGTTATTAACCGGAAGAATTGTACTTTCAAATAAAAAAAGAAATTTGAGAAAATATTCAGTAGTTTTTTTTTATAGAATTTTCAAAAAAAAAAGTTATTTGGCAGACCCTTTATTAACTTTGTTTGTTTTATAATTACTAAATTATATAATTACTTAACTATCTCATTACCTAATTACCCAATTCATCTACAGTGGAAATTTTAGTAGCGTAAAGCCAGTAACGTAACGCCAGAGCAAAAAGCCTAATAAAAAAGAAAAACGGAAAAGATTTTTAAATTTGATCACTTAAAAAATAAACTTATATTATGTATATAAAATTCTTCTAAAAAAAGTTATATACAAAAAATTTTGCCCATTCAAAAAGTTTTGCAAATTTTGTACTCCAAGTCAAAAATCACTTCCGTTTCTTGTAACGTAACGTCAGCACATATTTTTGCTTATATCTTTTAAACCTTCGGGTCGCTTGTTGTCATTGCTTTACTTAGTGCTACTAGTAATAGTGCTACTTCATTACTACGCAAATATAAGAAAAACTTTTTAAAAATTAGACACTTTCATTCTATAATTTTAATATATCTTCGTACAAATCGTCCATAACGCCAGTTTGGAAATGCCCATATATTACATTACACTGCGACTATTTCGATTTTTTTTTATACAGGTTGTCATAGACAATAATGCGAGGGTGGTTTCTCTTGATGAGACGGGCAAAAAATCGTATGGGTGGCGGTGGTCCCAAATACTCCCCTAGGGAGGTAAGAGGGAAATACAAAAATAATAGGTGTCATTACATTTTAATCCATAAGTAACATACCTCCAAACGGATTACCAAACTTAATAACTTTTTGAAGAGGAAATTAAATTTCCATTTCAATTTTGCCATGAAGTCACAACTAAAAAAGTTATGAGCACCTAAAACCAAAAAAAAAACGTTTTTTTCTTAAAAAATTCAAACTTAAAGGCAATTTCTCGAAAAACAACCAAAATTTTAACTATTTTTGATGACTTCCTTTTTTCTTGGTAAATTTTCTATTAATCCGCTTCACATTGTTTTATTCTTAGAGCAGTCATTTATCGTAAAAAAACGAGTTTCGCATATAACCACTTTTTTCCTTCTCTGGAGCTCCTGGACCAACGTATAATGATAAGGATGCAAGCGCTCACGACGCAACACCCGGTAAACATAGGATTTCGATGCTGAAATTCTGCTTGCACTCCTACGCGCACTAATAGTGGGGTCATTTTGCACTAATCGTTATATTTCGTCATCAACCTGTGCAAGCCGATTACCAGGGCCAAGCTCTCCTCTAAGGTTGCCGCAGAGTAAGCGCCGAAGCAGGCAGGCAGGCAGGCAGGCAGGCTCTGCGAAGAAACGAGATAGACATAACTTTTTTCTCGCTTGTTCACATAGTTTTCTTGCGCCTGTCTGCCTGCTTCGGCGCTTACTCTGCGGGCAACCTTATTCGCTGGACAGAACCGCCGGTTCTTAACCTATTAAATGCGTCATTAAAAACTCTAACTAAGGGAAGTTGCCTGTTGGGAAACCGAGCCTCGTATTCTCTTTTGGCCTGGATTGCACTGTATTTGCAAAACCGTAGCAAAAAACAATATCTGCGTACTCTGAGTAGGAGAACATTATAACTCTACGATCGGTGAAAGACTGTATCGATTCAGGCATGTCAAGCACTCAATAATGAAAATTAGCAACCAAATAAAATTTTTTTTTAATTTCCGTTAAATTTAACTGTTATTGAAATCAACATAAACGAATTCGCAGTGCTTGCATTTAAAAACCTTGGGAGAGGAACAAGTGGAAAGAGTGAAAAGAAGAAAAAATAGCTGCCCTGAGAATAAAACAATGTAAGGCGGATTAACAGAAAATTGGCCAAGGAAAAAAACAAACAACTGCACAAAAAAGTTAAAAATTTGGTTTTTTCTTACGAAAATTGCCTTTAAATTTGAATTTTTGAAGGAAAAAATTTATTTTTTTACTTTAGGTGCTCATAACTTTTTTAATTGTGACTTTATGGCAAACTTTGTAGTTATATTGCAAAGGAAATTTCATTTTCTTCTCAAAAAATTATTAAGTTTGGTTATCGGTGTGGTGGTATGTTACTTATGAATTGAAACGTTATGACACCTATAATTTTTGTTTTTCCCTTCTACCTCCTAGGGGGTCATTTACTCCCACCCCCTCCCATACGATTTTTTGCTCGTCTCATCTCGAGGAATCACCGCCCGTATTATTGTCCTCTAAGTCTGGGACACCCTGTATATCAGAGAAACCGCTGCTTGTTTCTAGTAGAGGGTCTCCACATGCTCCGTTTTGTCGTAGAGGATCTCAATTTCTTGTAATTGGTCAATTCATTATGAAGATTGTTCATTCAATTCATTATTATAAATGAAAATGAGAAAGAAAGACATAAATAAGCTTGTAAAGGATTCATTGGCCCAATAAAAATGTAAGGATAATAAGTTGGAACTATTCCCAATTCCTCCTGATCCACCACTCTACTCATATTTTTTTTTTGTCTGGCAAATTTTTTTCTTCCAAAGTAGGATTTTTTTAATAGCGATGATCTTGAATGTGCCTCCTTCATGTTCCTTAGCAAATTACAATAAGTAATGGTAACAACAAAGTTGAATAAGGACAGAAAGTTTTAATTAAAATGCTTAAAATACCTTTTATATAATATTAAAACTATAACAACTTAGATCTAGGCACTTGATTGGCTAACATGATTGGTAAGCATGACGTCTTCTACTATACATATGCAGGAGAGACCGTTCATGACTAAACAGTGTTATTTAAAATCTACATATTTAAAAACACAAGTAACAAAAAAATATTAAAATGTTTTTAAGGCGCCTGCTTTACGTTCAATATATATTGAACGCGATCCAGTATCGCAATATTTAATGAACGTTTAGCATACAATATTGATGGATCGTGATTCAATATCGTAAAAAATTTTAATATTTTGAAATCTGTATCTCGGATCGCGATCAATATATCACAATAACAATTGAACGTGTGAACGCACCAAAAAAACAGACATTAGAAGAGCAGTGGATCAGGAGAAATTGAGAATACCTTTATCTTATTCTCTACTAAAATTTCCCAGCAAACGTTGTTCTTCCACAGACCGTCTTACTGCCATATACGAAAATGTCAAGAAATTCCAAAAATATTCACCATTTTCAGTATACCCGAGTAAAAATAAAAACATTTTTAGCTAAGGCGAAACAGCGGACGTACAACGGGCGATCAGTGGCCGTACAGAGGCCTTTTTTAAATAATCTCGGCTGTACAACGACCGTAAATCGGCTGACCAGTGCTTATTCTACAATGGAAAGCAGATATTGTAACTTCATGCGGAAATAAATTAATTTGAAACTAATTACAAATTTTTGAATTAATTTTTTGTATTTAACTTATCTATTTTCATTACCATTAATTGTAATCAGTTAAAAATTATACTATTTTAAAAGAAAATTTAAAGGGGCATTGTATTCAAATAAATAACTTTATATACAAAAAATGTTTTGCGCCATACACAAGTGGCGATAATATTAACATCGCCGATTGAGGCTTGCTTCTGTTGTTGCGCATACGTTTGTTGAATAACAGCATACGTTTGTGAAAAATTTGGTGGCATTCAACGGGCTTACAGCGGCCGTTTTTCGGCCGTTCAGTGGCCATACTGCGGCTATACAACTCAATTTAGGCCTTGTGTGGACGTTGCTTGACCCAACTTTCGGATTAAGCTAAATGACCAAATTTTAGTCTAATGCGATCAAAACCGTGCGAAATATATCATTTTGTTGTTTGTAAGCGGTAGAAAGGGGTGCGGCAAAATTATTTCCCTTAAACCATCTCGTAATCGAAACAAATCGACTGCCAAAATTTCAGCTCAATTTAGCTTAAGCCTGGCGCACTTTGCTTCACTCCACGCTGACACCCCCCCCCCCCCCCCCCCCCCCCGAAAAGTGAATTCAACTTAAGTGGGACATGCCTTTTTTTAGTGCACTTGCCGAGAGGATCCATATGAACTAAATTACAAAATTTTTGTCTAATATGACCCAAACCGTTGAAATAAAACATT
Source organism: Dichetophora obliterata (assembly GCA_963920525.1). NCBI lineage: Eukaryota > Metazoa > Arthropoda > Insecta > Diptera > Sciomyzidae > Dichetophora > Dichetophora obliterata. Next base: position 105,317,997 of record OY986437.1, read on the forward strand.
TTCATTGGTTTGTGGGCGGAAAAAGGGGGCGTGGAAACCAATTTTTAGTACAGTTTCTGACAGTAACCATACAAACTAAGCCAAAATTTTAGCTTAATCGACACAGTAGTCAGTTTTAATGATTTCTCAAAAAGTGGGTGTTAATATATAGCGATAGCGCCTATTTTTAGTACAGTTGCCTAAAGTAACCATATAAACTTAAGTATCAAATGTTAGTCTTATACGACCAAAACCATCCATATGAACTAAATTACAAAATTTATGTCTAATATGACCCAAACCGTTGGAATGTAACATTTTAACTGATTTGTGGGCGGTATAGGGGGCGTGGAAACCAATTTTTCGTAAAGTTTCTGACAGTAACCACCCAAACCAAATTACCAAATTTAATTCTTATACGACCAAAACCGTATTAAATAAAGCATTTTCATTGGTTTGTGGGCGGTAAAATGTGGCGTGGAAACCCATTTTTAATACAGTTGTCGACAGTAACTGTAGAAACTAAATTACTTAATTTTTGCTTTATACGACCCAAACCGACTGAAATAAAGCATTTTTATTGATTTGGGGGCGGTATAAAGGGTGTGTGGCAACTTTTTTCCCTCAACCATCTCGTACCTGAAAAAAATCGACTGCCAAAATTTCAGGTTAATCGGTTTAGTAGTTTTGGAGTCTATAGGCATCAGACACACATCGTCTTGCTTTTAATGTTTGTAGAATCTACATTGTAGATATTGATTTGTGGGTGGTTAAAGTGGGCGTAAAAACATTTATGTATAGTGACCGCCTCTTGGGGCACCTACACAGCAAGTTTCACTATAAAATGTGTAAAAATCCGAAATTGCCATGACTTCGAAAAAGTTGGCGTATATATATTGCGACCACGCCCATTGTTTTACAGTTACCGGCAGTAACCATCTGAACAAAATTACTAAATCTTAGTTTTTTACGATCAAAACAGCTTGATATCTGTGGTCACAAGGAATAACGACTAAACTCAAAGTATCGTAAAAAACGATATTTTAATTGCACGAACTACGACACATTTTTCTGAAATATAAGAACCGTTACAAACAAAATATGTGCAGACATACGTGATGATCAATTCTTGGCAAAAAATGGATATTTGCATACTTCCAAAAATTGGCAATAAAGTAAATTCCATATCGCTTTTTTACGATATTTTGAGTTTAGTCATTATTCCTTGTGACCACAGATGTGTATCCTTTTTTGGTTTGTGGTCGATAGCGCAAATTTGGCTTGTATGGGAGGTACCACGCCCCCTTGTCCAATCGTTACCAAACCTCACAGGAACGCTCTTAAGAAGTCGTTTCAGTTTCCCTAAAAATTTCATAAAGATGATGAACAACTTCTTGCTCTAACTTCCCGATGCAATAAATTAAAAAAAAAAGTAAAGAATATCGAAATAGCAACAAAACAATAAAAACAATTGTTTGGATTTCCGTGCTTAGAAGATAAAAATTTGAAAAGTGTTTTCAACAGAATTTGCCTCTTTATCGAATTTCAACCACCTCCGATTAAAGATATTTTTCGCATGAAATCAAACTCAATCATCATAATTAAATTCTTCTCTCCTTATGATCGGAACCGTACCATGAAGGGATTTGGTGATTACTGAAGACGCACGAAATCTGCTGTAAATCTACGAGCAGTAGGACTTAACTCCAACAATAACATTTATATCCACGAAAGCTTAAACTCCGAGGATCGTAAAATTCTTCAAGCCGCAATTGTTTATAAACGCCAAAAAAATTTCTTTAATGCTTTCACATTTCGGGGCGCAGTTCATATAAGGCTTGAGAGAAATGCGGATAGCATTCAAATCTGTATTTTGGATGAGCTGCGCACTTCAGTTTGTGGAGCAAGCGAGAATGAAGCAGCTATAAATAATATCTAGACTTGGTCATATATTCATTTTAATTGTTTTTAAATATTTTTCAAATCTTTTACTTAATTTTACATTTAAAGATAGCTCAATTTTTATCCTCTTCTCAATTTCCATCTTCCTAGTTTTCTGTTTGCTAAACACTTTTATTATTTCACACACAAAAATTTTTGTCTACAGCTTATTGTTGTTTTGTTGTATCATTATTAGGGGTATTCACACTGACTTGGGTAGTTGGGTATGAGTAGATTGAGTACTTTTGGTTATTGCGAGCACCCTAAATTGCAATTGAGTACTTTTTAGAATAGTTTTTGGCAGTGCTGCATGTTTGTTTGATCTCCCCGGCTTATGTAGCTGACGAAAGATGAGTGACAGCTGGAAGAGGGTTGCCACCAAATTATTTTTTGTCATTTTATGTGCGAAAAATTTAAACCATTATTTGGGCGTAAAAAAAGTTATTTCATATACGAGTAATTTTTAGAGTGAACTACGCAGCATCTTATCATTTACTTGTTATCCAGGGGAAAGCGATTTCCTGTCACAGACCGGCTTATATAAGAATTTTCATGCCAATCGGAAAAAAATGTAATTTTTTGTATATATGAACTGGCATAACTGCAGAGCGACTACGCCCATTTTTGTTTCAGTTTCCGAAAGTAGCTTTATGCACTAATTTACCAAATTTTAGTCTAATACGACCAAAACCATCTAAAATATAGCATTTTTATTGATTTGTAGGTGGTAAAAGGGGGTTTAGCAAAATTTGCCTAAACTATCTCGTAGGTGAAACAAATCGACTGCCAAAATTTTAGCGCAATCGGCCCAGTATTCAATTTTAATGATTTATGAAAAAATGGGCGTTGCTGTAGAGTAACAACGCTCATTTTTAGTACTGTTCTCGAATGTAACCATACAAACTAAATAAAGTATTTTTATTGATTTGTGGGCTGTAAAAGAGGGCGTGGACACCTATTTTTAATGCAGTTTTAGACAGTAATCATACAAACTAAATTACCAAATTTTAGTCTAATACGATCAAAACCGTCCGAAATATGGAATTTTTATTGATTTGTGGGCGGTAAGGGGGGTGTGGCTTTTTTATTAAGCGTGGCTTTATATTAACTTTTTAACCGAGATATTAACAGATATTGTAAATTGGGTTGCCTTATAAACGGTAACACGTTTCTGAGATCTTAAAGACACCGCACGAACGAATTTATATGTATAGAGGGGCGGTAAAAGTAGGCGTGGCAAAATTTATATATCTAGTGACCACCACTTGGTCTCATAGCAAATATAAACCAGGCTTCATTATAAAAACATGCACAACTCAAGAGGAGGGATTGCAATATATTGCAAAACAAACCTAAATGTAAAATTCTTGAGTAAGTCTAATGCAACCGAAGTAGAATTTTTAAACATTGAAATATATGATAGCAGAGTTAAAGTTTTTCTTTCATGTATATATAATCCTAGCCGCAGTTCTAGCCTCGAGCCGTTGCTCTCCTCCATATCTGGTTGTCTTATTGATTATGACCACTTTATATTATGTGGTGACTTCAATATAAATCTGCTCTGCAATGATAGCTCAACCACAAAATTTCTAGACGATCTCTCTGAAGTTGGTCTTTTTATTGTCAATTCGGAGGAACCAACTCGCTTCGGTAGCAATGTAAAACCTAGTCTGCTGGATTTTTTTGTTGTATCTGATATATCATCGGTTTTGCTATTTGATCAGATATCCTTTATCTCTGATCATGACCTTATTTTTTGCACTTTGGATACACATCTCACGCCCGTTGTTTTGGTCAATACTTTGAATCTTTATTTTCCGATTTATCTCGCGAAAATTAGTTAGATTGTTGGATTTTAAGTACAGTTGACGATAAATTAAACTACTTCATAAACAAAGTAACTAACTTATATGATAGTCACGTGCCTTTACGTTCATCCCGAATCACGAATAGATCCTGCCCGTGGTTCACAAACTCTATTAAACAGGCTTTGAAAAAACGGCATAAGGCCTATACTATTTGGAAAAGAAATCCTACAGATTCGTCACAACCTGCAAAGAAACTCTGGAATAACCTAAAGGCGATCGGAATAGGATATAAGAACAAAATTGCAGGGTGTCAATTAGATCCAGATGCTCTAAATTCGTTCTTTGCAGCCAGCCCCGATGGCCAAATCTCTTACCCGTCTATTAGTCCGAATAACGCTAATATGTTTCAGAAGTTTGAGTTCACTGCAGTTGATTAATCTGATGTTATAAGGTGTATCTTAAAGATTAAATCGAATCCTGTCGGTGAAGATAGAATAGATATTAGGTTTATTAAACTCATACTTCCTCACGTTATTAGTTCCCTTGTGCACATTCTTAATTACTGTCTAACAAATACTACATTCCCTTCCATCTGGAAAGTCGCGACGATAATTCCAATAGGGAAAAAACTACAGCTGCCATCCCTAGTGATTTTTGACCCATAAGTCTGCTATCCTCAATTTCAAAAGTTCTTGAATCTCTAATGGCGGAACAAATTTCTAAATATCTCCTTGAACAGAATGTACTCTCTTTCTTGCAGTCTTGATTTCGTCCTGGACATAGCTATTCTACTGCAGTCGTAAAAATTCTGGATGATATAAGAACTCCGTTTGACAGGGGACAGCTCACCTTGGTTTGTTTGTTGGATTTCTCGAAAGCGTTCGATAGTGTCAGTCACCTCTTGTTTTGCAGGAAGTTAGAAATATTCTTCAACTTTTCAGATACTGCTGTAAAACTACTGAAAAGTCACTTAGAAGGGAGGACGCAGAGAGTTAAAATAGGGAATGTATTTTCAGGGATCAAAGATGTCTCAATGCACGCGTACGCAGATGACTTGCAACCAGGGACATAAGAGTTATAACCAATATTTGAAAAAATCCTGAAATAATAATTAATCAAGAATTTTTAAAACCTGCTCTCTGAATAATAGTTACAAATAACCAATGTTTTTTTGGTCTTTGATAACCATTATATTTTTTTTTTTTTTTGTTTTGGGCTTCCATAACCATAACAAAAGATTTTTATTTTTTTTGGTCTTCCGTAACCATTACAAAAGATTTTTATTTTTTTTGGTCTTCTATAACCATTACAAAAGATTTTTTTTTTTTTTGGTCTTCCATGTACAAACTTGATAGAGTATTGGCAAGCAAAAAAATATTCATACCCCTTTTTAAGGAAGCTAGCATTAATAGTTCATGCCGTTCCAGCAACACAAGTCAGCGTTGAAAGGGCATTTTCTGCTCTGAAAATTATACTAACTGACTTACGCTGCAATTTATCTGAGCGAACATTGCGTTCATTAATGTTTGTAAAATTAAATTCTTAAAAAATACATATGTATATATATCTCAAAATGTTCCACTTTTTTAATTTCAAAGCTATAGTTTCATACAGTTTGTTAGGATTCAATTGGTTAATTTGGTTACTTATAATGACTATGTAAGAAGAAAAAAAATATGAGAAAGATTTGCGGATCCTAACCAAAATCAATAAAAAAAAGTTCGTCCTTGTGCAAATATAGATAAGTTAGTGTGCACAATTTTATAAAAATATCTAAAGATTTGCGAACTGAAACGTGGTTATAGAAGACAGAAAAAATAATAATCTTTCATATTGGTTATCAAAGACCAAAAAAAAAAATCGTTTATAATGGTTACAGGAGACCAATAAGAATAAAAATCTTTCATAATGGTTACCAAAGACCAAAAAAAAAAAATATCTTTTGTAATGGTTACGGAAGACCAAAAAAACCAATTATCTTTCATAATCGTTATCAAAGACCAAAAAAAATAAAAATCTTTCATAATGATTATGGCAGCACTACAATTTTCTGGGTAATTTATAATTATTATTACAGGCCCAATTTTTTTTCAGCTATTTTTTCCATAACCTTTTGCATATTTAAAAAATAATAAGAGTTAAATCGGGTCCCTGCTTGCAACTGTATCTTTCCCGACCTTCAGGTCTCATTGAAGATTTATATGCCAGAATAAACAATGACCTGCAAAGTTTCGCCAAATGGGCCAGTGAAAACAGCCTCTGCTTAAACCCCAAAAAATCTCAAGTGTTACCTGTAATGAAATACGGATACCTATTTACTGAACTGCCTCATATCTTCCTTAATGGAACTTTACTTAGTTTTGTTAGCAAAGTAACTAACCTCGGTCTTATTATGAATTCTTCACTTACTTGCGAAGACCATATCAACAGTTTGGTAAGTAAAGTTTATTATTCCTTACGTAACCTAAGAAAAACTGCAACATTTATTCCAACAAAAACGAGAAGAAGACTGATAGTACAATAAGTCGTTCCCATAATAACCTACTCTGAAGTTGTAAAGGGTGTTTTTTATAGAGTGATACAAGTTTAAATCATAATAAAATATAGTAATTTATTTTTAATATCAATGAAACGGGCTGATAGAAAATTTTATGACATTAATGTTTGAGTATGATTTTGGCCATGTGGTTGCCACGGCTGGCGCGTACAAGGTGCAATCTGGAACACCAATTTTCACAAACTTTTCGCAGCATTTGCAGCCGTATCTCGCCGATAACTCTTCGAATGTTGATTTCCAGGTGTTCAATTATTTGTACTTTATCGACGTAGACAAGTGGCTTTACATAACCCCAAAGAAAATAATCTAATGCGGTTAAATCACACGATCTTGGGGGCCAATTAGTTGGGCCATTTCGTGAATGTTGGAACCACATATCAGCAATATTAATGCCAGCTAACTGAGGTACAAAAAACTTCGAATCATGTTTCTATACCGTTCACCATTGACAGTAACATTCTGACCATCATCGTTTTTGAAGACATATGGACCAATGACTCCGCCAGCCCATAAAGCGCACCAAACAGTAATTTTCTGCAGATGTTATGGTGTTTCGACAAAAGCTTGTGGATTCTCCTCACTCCAAATACGACAAATTCTGTTTATTTACGTACCCATTCAACCAGAAATGGGCTTCATCGGAAAATAAAATTTTCCATGGAAATTCAAAATCAATATCAATTTGTGCTTCAGCCCATTCGCCGATACGATGGTCGTTAGGCTTTAATTCCTGCACAAGTTGAATTTTGAAAGGTTTTAAGCCAAAATCTTTTCATAAAATCGTCCATAAAGTGGAAGGACACAACCCCAGTTGCTGAGAACGGCGACGAATTGATTGATTAGGATCATCTTCAATGCTTTCCTGTACAGCGGCTACAGATTCTTCAGTGCGCACTGTACGTTGTCTCACGGGATGCACATTATCAGTAACAGTAAATGTGGTCCAAAAACGATCTATTGTTCTTCGATTTAGCAGCTCTGAAGGACGATTATGTACGCCATAAAATGGACGAAGTGCACGATAAGTTTTACGAACAGAACCATTATTTTGATTAAAAATTTCCACAATTTTCACAAGGTGCTCTGATGTAAGTCAATCTATAATAAAATGTCAAAGCAAACTTAACAAAAAGGAACCATCGGCTGTTAAATGGGTAGTCAAATAAAGCAGTGCTGCCAACTCAAAGTTATATCACTCTATAAAATACACCCTTTATATAGCAAGCTCGATTCGAAGTCATCACATAAGTTATTAATGGCATATAACAAGGCAGCTCGATATGTTTATAGTATTCGAAGATTTGATCATATATCAACACACAGAAATCGCGTTCTTGACTGCGGTATTATAAACTTTCTCAATGCAAGAAACTGTATTTTCCTTCATCGACTTATATATTCAAAAAGTCCTAACTATCTATTTGAAAAACTTCAATTCTGCAGGTCCGCCAGAAGCCTTTTTTTCCTAGTTCCCCCCTTCAAATACAGTGAATCTAGTAGACTGTTTTTCATTAGTGCAATTAAACTTTGGAATACCCTTCCAAATAGTATTAAACGCATCAGCAACAAAACAACCTTTAAGCGATTCATCTATGACTATTTCTCCTAACTATTTTTTTTTCTCAAACTTTCTCATTATTTATTTCTTACATATACTCTATACTTTAACTTCTCACTTTACCGTCTAACTTTAATTTCTCACAATAAATATACTTAAATCATTTAACTTGAAATTTTATTTAGCACTAAGTTTTCCTATGAATCTGTTGTTATTTATTTAAATTGTTACTTTGAGTTTCTGTTGTAAATTATTGTATTGCTGCATTTACAAGAATCAGTCGTATATGCTAATACTTTTTATCAATAAACTTAAACTTAAACTTAAAGATCGATTCAGCGGTTTTGGAGTCTATACGTGATATAGCCACATACCCACATGCATACAGTGTTGCGCAAAACAATAGCAACAAAATAAGTGTGCTGCAACAAAATAAAAGCGCTGCAACAAAATCGTGTATCTTTTTTAATATTGGGGACACACAAAAATGATTATAGGAATCAAAGCATGTATTCATACATTATATATAAAATAAATCAAATTCAAATTTGGTTTTGTTTTTTTTAGTTAAATTTCAAATTAATGTGGCTACATTCTACTTTTCTGAGAGCAAAACAAAAGCAACAAAACTTGAAAAATGTAAAAAGAGAACAGAAGTTCCAAGAATTACCGGTAAAAGCACGTGTTGTTTGTAAGTCATAAACATTTAAGTTTAGTTTTGTTTTTGCGCTAGTTGTGACATTGACTGTTTCATTTATAATGGCACGTTTTAAATACTGTGATGCCCTTAAATTGCAAATTATTTCCGAATATAAAAACGGAAATTCACAAATATCTAAAGTGAAACAGTTTGATATTAATCAGTCAATAGTTTGCAGATTAATAAAGAAATATACCATCCCAAAAGACGTAACAACGGTACATTAAAGAGGGCGGCCGTGGAAGACATCGCTGCGTGATGACAGGAACATTTGTGGCGTGTTCAATCGAAATGCATTCGCCACATCCAAAGAGGTTGTTCGGTCACTTCATTTAGATATCCCTCACAGCACTGTTTGATGACGAGCCGTTGAGAACGATTAAAGAAGTTACAGACCGGCAGAGAAACCTTTACTTACAGCTAAGCATAAAAAACAAGGTGAGGTGTTACAATTTAAACAATTCTGTTGGAAATTATGGCAACAAGTTGCAATTTATTGTTTCTTAGACTCAGTCTTGCAAAAGAGCACCTAATTGGACCGTTCAAAAATCGAAAACCGTTTCTTAGCGATGAATCAAAGTTCAACTTGATTAATTCAGATGGGATGTGCACGGTACGTCGCCACCCAGGTACACGACTTGAAGCCCGAAACTGCAAATTTAAGCACGGAGGTGGTGGCATTATGGTCTGCACTTGTTTTTCCTATAATAAAGTTGAACCATTTCAAAAAATCGATGGAATTATGGATTGATTTGTATATACTGACATTTTAGAATGCAAGATGCAACCACATTCAGAGTGGAATATGTCGCTTCAGTGTAGGTATCAGCCCGACAACGACCCGAAGCACACTTCAAAGTTCATCAAAGATTACATTAGAGGCAATGGGATTCAAGTCCTTGATTGGCCAGCACAGTCACAATGACTTGAATCCCATCGAAAATCTTTTTGGGATTTTGAAGGTAAAAGTTTCTGGTCAAAGGTTTGCCAATAAGACTGCACTGTGTAAAGCCCTGACAGTAAATTGGGAACATATACCTAATACCAACATATCTAGTTTAATAGAGTCGATGTCGCTATCTTAATAATAATAATGAATCTTACACCAAATATTAATTATGTTGCTTTTGTTTTGCTCTCAGAAAAACTGAATTAAATCACATTAATTTTAAATTTAATAAAGAAAACAAAACTAAATTTGAATATGATTTGTTTTTAATATGATGTATGAATATATGCTTTGGTTCCTATAATCATTTTTGTGTGTACCTAATATTTAAAAAGATACACGATTTTGTAGCAGCGTACTGATTTTGTTGCTATAGTTTTGCGCAACACTGTACATCCATTTATATATTTATATATGTTATAAAAATCTATTAATCTTTTTTCGTAAATCGATTTTTTTTTAATTAAGATTGTGAGCTTTAGATCAAGTAAGTTTTTAAGAAGACAACAACAACAACAACAACAACAACTCTGTTTAGAGTCAATCACTTAGCTGACTAGACAGTCTGTTTCGGAAATCGTTACATTTTCCTCTTCAGTAGTCTTTGAGTGATTAAGCTGTGATCAACTCACTGTTTAAACTAGCATATGAATGTGCAGATTCTGGAATTCATTCTTATGAATTGTATGGCTGCTAATCATATGACATTTCAAAGCAGTAGGCTATTTATAGCTCACCGCCATCAACTCTATCAAGGGTTGCCATCTGTTCTAGTTGCTTCTTCATTTATTTCAATATTCATTGGTGTTCGATTGTTTGTCGAAATGCACCATAGAAATGAAACGAGTTTTTGCTTCGCCAGAAGCTAGTGTTCTAACTGAAAGTTGGCTATTTTCACAACAAAGATTTTTGTTTTTTATTTTTGCCATCACTAGCCACAGACCGCCTCACTGCCATATACGAAAATGACAAATATATTCACCATTTTTTGTATAGTATCCGAATGTAACCATATGAACTGAATTACAAAATTTTAGTCTAATACGACCCAAACCGTCAGATATAAAGCATTTTCATTGGTTTTTGAGCGGTGAAAGGGGTTGTGGGCACCCATTTTTAGAAAAGTTTTCGACAGTAACTACAAACTAAATTACCAAATTTCAGTCTTATACGACCCAAACCGACTGAGATATAGAATTTTTTGGATTGGGGGCGGTAAAAGGGGGTGTGGAAGTTTTTTTTTCTTAAACCAACTCCTACTTGAAACAAATTGACTGCCAAAAATTCAGCTCAATTGGTCCAGTAGTTTTGGAGTCTTGAGGCATCACACACACAAAAAACAGACAGTGTTTTGCCTTTTTATTTAAGACATCTTATATCTTATACTAGGATTTCATTTCTAGTTTTCACTTTTGCTTTTGCTGTGCACGTTTTTATACAAAAATTAAGGTGTGATAGGAAAAAAACCACCCCCCAACCCTTCCTTATTTTAATAACTTTTCTTGCCCGAACCGAAAATCGTCCAGGCATCATCATTTTTTTTTCCTCTATACAAATCGACCCAGCCTAAAAATAAGCTTAAGAATTAATTCGGATAGACGCCTTTAACGATATCATAAATTATTGTTATTAGCTTCTCACATCAATTCAAATATTGAAGGAACATTTTAACAATGACCACAATTTATAGCGCTAATTCGTTAGCTCTTCATCCAGACTTCGGGCAAAAAAAATTCATTTCTAATACGAGCACCTTGCAAACATCTAACTAATGCCCGTTATAGGAGCCTTTATTTACCTACTTATTGCTACCCAGAGTTGCCAATGAATTTTTTAAATTGGTGCAGCTGTTGCAAAGTCACAGCAACGTCTTGTGTGCTTGCAACGAAGGAAAATGTTTTGTCTCGCATGTGAATGCGGCTGTATGTGTAAGCTCTCAAGTGGCTATGTTTGGATGTGTGTTTGAGCAATTTAGTCGTACATATGGCAACTCTTGACCTACAAAGCAACAAAAACTTATACTGCAGAGTGTAACCTTTGGCTTTGTTTTTACTATAGTTTGTTGTTAGTTTTCCCTTTCTTGAATTTCTTTGCAAATAAATGAATTGCACTTGACCTTGGCAGCGGGTGGATGGCGCCAGATTGTTGACATACAAGTTGGTGACGCTGCCACATAAAACAGGCGTGCAGGCAAACAACATTCGTTTTATCAGCATCAAAGACAAATTCATGCCTATATTTTTCTAAAGTTTTAAAATTGTTTGTATGTTTGTTATTTATTTTCCGCTATCAAAAAACTTATTCTAAAAATAAGTATGCATGAACTAACTGCATTGAAAATAGGAGCGGGAATATAAAAATGACATATAAAAGATACAAAAAAAGTGTAGAAAAAGTATCATAGTATAAATAAGTGCTTTGTCAAGAACTTGCAAACCGAATGTATACTTTTTGAACATGAATTTTTTATTTTAGTTGAAGTATGTTAAGTGTGGTAATGCATTTAGAAATATTCACACAAATACAAAGATATATTGGAAGTTAATAAAGCCTATTTAAAGTTTGTCCCTTCTTTCATGTAGTGAATTTCTCTAGAAAAATCTTTTGATTTACAAACGCTTAGCAAACGCTCACAAACGTCAGTCAGTTTTATAGCAAGTTTACGTATGAAGATTAAAAAACCAAGATTAAGCAAATCTTCTTCTCTAATTTATGTCATTAGCACTAGCGTAAAGGAGATTTTGGACATTTCATTGCATTAGTGGTATTCACTCTTTTGTGTATAATGCTTGGTTTTCACTATGTCGACACTATGACGACACAAAAGTATATCACCTGAAATATCTCCTTAATAAAACTCTAGAACCTTTTGTGCATAGCTCCATTAAATAATTTATTTGTTCATTATTTCCCAAGGTTGCCAAAATTAGAAAAAATGTCAACATGTTGCTATATTCAATTTGACTGACAACAACTGGCGACTGAAAATGACATAGTGAAAACCAAGCATTAGGTGAAGTGATTGTAATTGTAACTAACTATAAATACAAGGAAAAGAGTGAACGACCCTTGTTTATATCATTCTATTATTATTTCTCTTCGATTGACTACACTGCACACTGGTTCACCTGGTAATCTGGATGCGTCAAAATTCGATAAATCTGTTAATAAAGGAGCTATGACCATGAAATTCGGTACGCAGATTGGTTTTGTAAAAGCTACTGTGTCTTAAGATTAGTTTTACTTTTCAGTAAAAACCTTACGAAAAGTACATATTGGGTACTTCCACGCCCACTTTTCGCATAATAAATATTTGCATGGATGTTTTCCATTTTCAAAAATTGTTGTGCAGGTTATGTTTTAGTTAAGCAAAAACCATATGAAATGTGGGCAGATTAAGACATTTTCCACGCCCATCTTCCATTTAAAAAATAAAATATGCACAGCTGCGAGCGAAAATAGCAGTCCTCTTATATTCAGATATGTTTGGATAAATAATACTAGTCTAGAAATTTCATATCCGGTAAACCCAATATCATAGAGTAGACAAAGTGCATATAAACTTTCAACGCTGGTCTCAAATCTGTACTCAGTTTAATCCTATATTGTAACATTTTCAATATAAAGGGTGTTTTACGTTTTTGGCACGTGTTTAATATAATTGATCTAGAATCTGTTTCAGCGCCGCTAAAACGAAAGATACAAAATTTGTTGATATTTCGTTGCATAATCTCAAAGCTTTTGCTCCACTACCATAGTTGACAGGACAGTGGTGGAAAAGCTGATAAAATTTTTCTAACATACAAAATAATATTTTTATTTTAAGGTGAGTAGTTAAGATTCTAGATCAATAAAACTAAACCCCTGCCAAAAACGTAAAACACCCTGTATATTGAAAATGTTACAATATAGGAGGAAACTGATTACAGATTTGAAACCAGCGTTGAAAGCACAAATAGTAATGATAATGGGTTTACCGAATACGAAATTTCTATACTAGTATTATTTATCCAAACATATCTGATTATAAGAGGACTGCAATAATTTGAACAATAAATATATAAAACAAAAATGGGCTATAAAGACTTTGCCATAGAATTACAAAACATATGGTACAATATCAAGGCCGTTAATAAGAGGATAAAGCGGGCTCAAGTCCCACACCCATGACCAATAAACGTTTTCATTTTTTGACTTCCAATCGTAACTCAACTTCCCACCTTTTTTAGAGAAAACTAAATTCTGAAAATTATATGAAAGAAAAAGCATGGCTATTAATTGTTTATTTAAAAAACAAAATACAATTCAGATTTAAACACAACCAAATTAATTTAAAGCATTTATGAAAAATGAAGCGTTCTAGCGAATAACGTTGTAAACGACAAAATTGTAATTGTTCACTTTTATTAATTTTACAAGCACTTTTATTCATTTTAATTATTTTTTTTGGGTATGCGATAAAAATACCCCAAACTTCTCAACTGCTGACTCAGTTCTGTCTGTATATAATATAAGAGAGTGATTCTAACAGGTATTCGCAAAAAAAAAAACACTAAAAAAATGTTGTTTACAACGTTATTCGCGATTATGCTTCAAATGTTAAGAGCTATTAAAATAAGTTATCGACACAAAGAAAACATCTACATCAAACGTCCAAACCCTGCTTTAAATCTCATGTTCGAACAGAGATTACGTCAAAACGAGCGCATTCGGACATCTAATTCCTATTGAAATTACAACTATGTGCTATAAATTCATGAATAAAAAAGAATTGGGAGCGTACTTTGAGGAAATCTATTTTGAAATCTTAATCACATATTAATGTGATTAAGATTAATCTTAATCATATGTTTAGATATCGACCCCATTGGCCGAAATTATCGTATAAGCCAAGAAGCACATTTTACAGTACCGATTTTTTTCTACTTTTCTGTGCTTTTACTTTCAATATCAAAACCAAATTTTACATGCGCTTAGATAATTAACTTATTTACTATGAGGATTGCAGCTACAATATTTTACTAGGTGAAGCGTTGGGAAGTGTACCTCAGTAAAATATTTATATGTGCACAAAAATTTTTAAATGTTTTCCCTAGTTTATAACAACACAAAAATGGCGGCCTTTTGAAAAAACCCTGATTTCCTCCTTTTTCTTTTGGTTTAACGTTACAAAGATAATGATAACAAATTTTTTTTTTTTTAAAAAAACGCTTCCTGAATGCTCCCTAAATTGAATAAGCTTTAATTGGAGCCATCAAACATCGAAATCGGTCAAGTCGTTCAAGCGGAGTCATGTACAGCGGCCGAAAAAAGGTGTTTCGACATTGTTTCCGAGAAACATTTATGCCTGTTTTTCGGCCGACGCATTCTCTCGTCTAATACGCTATTACTCGTAAAATGAACTAGTAAGGAATTATCTTCAACTGGGCCGAAGTTAAAATACCCCCACGGACGACGATTTTTCCAAATTTCATATCTAAGGTTTATACTAATTGTTAAAGGTTTTGTGCAAAATTTGAAGTCATTAGATTAATTTTTGTGGAACCATTTTGATGAACTCACTTTGTATGGGAGGTAGACGTGATTTTTATTCGACTCTTACAAATTTTATACTAAAAATGCATATTGAAGACTAAAGCTTATGTGAAAAATTTTACGTCATTAGATTAGTTTTTGTGGAATTGAAAGAGATTTTACGAGTCACTTTGTATGGGAGGTAGGCGTGGTTTTCATCCTATATTTAGAAATTTCATACTCAAAGTTTATATTAAATATTAAAGACACTGTGCAAAATATGAAGTCAATAAATTAATTTGTGTGGACTTTAAAGTCACTTTGTATGGGAGGCAGGCGTTGTTTTCATCCAATTTGGCTCATTTTCGAATTTGACCTGCATTTTTTAATAAAAAGCTTATATATTTTTGTTACTATAGCTAAAAAATTACGACTGTTATCGTGACCACAGACGGACAGACGGACAGACAGACAGACGGACAGACGGACAGACGGACATGGCAAAATCGACTCAGGAGGTGATGCTGATCAAGAATATATATACTTTTCTATACCAGCCACGCCTCCTTATCAGCGTTACAAACGGAGTGACAAAGTTAATATACCCCTATTACGTTTTTTAAACGTGGGGGTATAATTAGGTAAGAAAATATCCTTTTTACAACATATTTTCAAGATCCTAACGATGAAAATAAAGCAAAAAACTAAATTTTTTAAACGTGGGGGTATAATTAGGTAAGAAAATATCCTTTTTACAACATATTTTCAAGATCCTAACGATGAAAATAAAGCAAAAAACTAAAATTTTCCGTCGATTTCTACTAGAACCTCCCCTTAATTCCTCTATACTTTTTGTTTTCCATCACAACCAAACAAGTTGAACTTGCTTTCGTTACTCAACGTTACATTTGCCCAAAAAGCATTATCCTTGTCAATGTAATCTTTGGCAAATCCATGCGCTTTGATTTGTTCACGTCGCTGATAACTGGCTTTTTCCTTGGAACACGGCTACAAAAACCGTCATTTCTAAGAACCTTGAGGACTGTTCCTGGGTGAACTGAAGTGATCCCATGCGATTCCAGGTTCTTGGCTATTTTAGCAGCTATTGTCCTTGGATTTTGCATGGTTTCTCCTAAAATCTGGCGCTTTGTTTGTTCAGTAATTTTTAAAGGATGGCCGCTTCTAGCCTTACTCTGCCAGCATTTCGTTTTTTTGAAGTTGCAAACAACCGTTTGAACGCTTGCTTTCGATCGTCCAATCAATGTACCAATTTCACTCAGTGATTTTCCTTCATCACGAAACTTCAAAATTAACTGGCGCACCTCCAAACAGATTTCCTTGCCTAATTTTGTCTTTAACTGAAAAAAACGCGTAAATTTTACTTTTTCAAGCTAAGCTAAGTATGCTGTAGAAGCGAAAAGAAATCTTCCGTAAGAAATGCATTGCGTTTTTGACAGCGAAAAGGTATCGAAATTTTTTTTCCGTTGGTTAGTACGCTGTTGAACCAAAAAATTTTTCAATGCAGCAAAGTTCACAACCATGATTGGAGAGTTAAAATGTCAAAATTTTGCTGTCTTGTTTTTGTTTGCGGACATATAAACCATACATTTGACATTTACATTTGCGTGGAAATTTGACATTCAACAATAATGTTCAACTAACACATTCTAGAAACAGGTTATAGTATGTGTTAGTGTGGAGTCTACACCAAAATTTCGCGTGTAGAATTAAATGCCTCAAAATTTTCGTTCCTACAGCATACTAAGCTATAACTGTAAATAGAACTGATGACCACAAAAATTGGCAGCACCTTTTACTTAGCATGGTTGCTTTTTTTCATTTTAGAAATCGGCGTATGTAGACTTTTCTGTGCCTTAGAAAAGCATTTTGACTTTTTTATTAACTAATCATGTTTTAAACTGAATTACTGTATTTTTTAAAATTATTCAGACCAAAATTAATTCATTTAATATGCATTTTATTTCTGTAGGATAGATATTCTGCTCAGAACTAGCGTTTGTGGGGGGTATGTAGATTTTTCTGTGCTACTATATATCATTTATGAACAATATAAACAACAGCTGTCCCAAAATACTATCTTGTGGAACTCCCGAGTACTTCTATTTCATAAAAAATAAAATAATTAAATATTCAGTATATGAGTTAATCAAAGATGGTAGTTATAAAGAACTTTTAAAAACTCGAAAATTTTTAAGTAATCAAAAACTAAGCAATTGAATAATATAATATAAAAAGCAATTTTTCAGCATTTACACCTTTTAAACTAAATTTCCTATCTATACTTCTATATCTATACTTCTATATCTATACTATTATATAAAATTGAAGTGAAAATTTAAAGTTACGACTTTACTCCAAAAGCAATGGTCCGATTTTTATGAAAAAAATTTTAAAATATCATATTTGTACTACAGATTTATATAGGGGTGTTTTTTCGAAATTTTAATATTAAGTTTATATAATTAAGGTATTAAGTTTTTAATGAAATCATCCCAGATTCGAGAGTTTCAATAAACTCCATGCTGCTCTCAATTTTTCTCTTTCTCTTCGTGCTTTGCTAGCACAGCGCAACAAAAAGAAATGTTGAGCATCCAACAAGTGAGATACATATAAATGCAGAGCGGCGCTCCAAAACAAAACAAAACAAAAAAAAACAATTTTTGTTTTCTTTGATATGTATTGTCTAAACCCATGGCACAATTACTGACAAAGTAGTAGCGTAGACTGGCTTTTTTCTCACGAGCGGCGATGGGTAGTTGTCAAAATTAGATGTTCGTGCAATTAATCAAAGAAATGTAAAAAAATAAGCAACGACTTAAACATAGCTGGTCAACCGCAGCAAACTAAAAACATTTCAATAATCTTCGCGAATAAATTTAATGAATCAAAGAAAAGTTAAAAATAAGCACATAGCTAATCAACAGCAGCAAACTACAACTTCCTTAGCTGTTTTTGACAACTACCAATAGCCAAAAAACTGTCACGGCTACCTTGTCAAATAATTATACCATGGTCTAAACCCAATATGCCATATCGCATCACTAAGTCGGATGTCGCAAAACTAATCGTCGGATGTCGCACATAAAAATTAGTCAAAACCAAAATTATGTAAAAAGTAGCACATGTGTGAAAAAATTGTCCCGTCATTAAGGAGTTAACGAGATTGATAAGAAAACGTCCTGCATCACTAAAAAGTTGCTGACATGCAACACTAGACAAAAAAGCTGAAAGATATATAATCGCAAATATAAAAATTTTGCAGTTAGGAACAGAAAGACTCGCATGTAATTTTTTTTTTTTCATGTATGTTTTTAAAGAGTTCGCATTTTTAACCTATGCCGATGCCGATGCTTGAATTTTCTGCCGATACCAGCTGATGCCGATGCCGATTAATCGGTTAAGTACTAGTTACGATATTTCAATAGCTGCGTTCCTTTCGCCTTAATATAATCGCGATAACAAATTTTCTCAAAGGAACAGCAAGAAAAACGACTCGTAGAGGGCACTACCATTGCAGTCAAAATTAAATTCAAACAAGCAATCATGATACAATAACTATTAGGTGTCATGAGAACGTATGTCGTTCAAAACTGTTGTGAACTGTCATAGTAGCGATACCTTAGTGAACGATGTTTTTCTCTGAATGTGTTTTACTCTAAACGTCAGAAAAATTGTAAATTATTTAATTTAATTATTAATATTTGGAATTAATTTTAAAGGTTTTTTTCCAGTTTTTGAGCATTTATTTAGAAACAACGGTACAATATATATTATTCAAAGTATTGTCCATCGTTAGCTACAACATTTTCCCATCTTTCTGGCAGCATATGGATTCCGCGCCGGAAGAACTATTCGTCTTTTGAGGCAATCCACGAATCGACCCATTTTTTGGTATCCTCGTAAGAAGTGAAGCGCTGCTCAGCCAAGCCATGCGTCATCGATCTGAATAGGTGGTAGTCGGAAGGGGCTATGTCTGGGCTATAAGGCGGGTGGGGTAGCACATCCCAATTCAGCGCCTCCAACGTTTCCTTGACGGTTCTTGCAACATGTGGCCGTGCGTTGTCATGTTGAAAAACCACTTTGTCGTGTCTTTTGGCATATTCCGGCCGTTTAACCTTTAATGCTCGGCTCAATTGCATCAATTGTTGTTGGTAGCGTTCCCCAGTGATGGTTTCGTTAGGTTTTAGCAGCTCATAGTACACGACACCCTTCTGATCCCACCAAATACACAGCATAAGCTTGGCGCCATGAATATTCGGCTTGGCCCTCGATGTTGATGCATGGCCGGGTGGTCCCCACGATTTTTTTCGCTTAGGATTATCGTAATGGATCCACTTTTCATCGCCAGTGACAATACGATGCAAAAAACTCTTCCTCTTATGCCGTTGAAGCAGTTGTTCGCACATGCAAAATCGCCGTTCAACGTCTCTCGGCTTCAACTGGTACGGCACCCAATTTCCTTGCTTTTGAATCATTCCCATGGCCTTCAAGCGTTTGCCGACCGTTGATAAGTCGACTCCCAATGATTCTGACAATTCTTGAAGGGTTTGACACGGGTCTTCATCGAGCAAAGCCTCCAATTCCTCATCTTCAAACTTTTTCGGCTGGCCCGGACGCTCTTTGACTTCCGTATCAAAATCACCACTTTTAAACCGACGGAACCAGTACTCACAAGTAGAAATCGATGGAGCATAGTCCCCGTAAGCCTCAGTAAGCGTGCGTTGTGCTTCAACCGCTTTTTTCTTCAAATGGAAGCACAAAAGTAAACCTTCCCGCAAATTGCGTTTTGTTGGAACGAAAGTCGACATGTTCACAGAGAAAAAATATATGTTGTTTACACTTCAGTGGAATGACACATACTGAAAAATGAAGCTTAGACAATGTGCTTTGAAATGAATATAGTCACAGGTGTGCCCGATGCGATCTATTGATAGTTACGCCATCTCTTAGAAAACCTTTAAAACTAATTCCAACCCCCAATATTATGCACTTATGTAAATAATTTAAGTGCAATTATTGGCCCCGCTGAGTGCGTCCAATGTTTTTTCACGCGGTTTGTTTTGTTTTCTTTTGTTTAACTTTCGATGGTCGCAGCTCGTAAGAAAATAGGTAGCTGTCATGGCTACCTAATAGTCATTGTATCAAACAAACAAATAATTAAAAAAATTATATGACAACTCATCAAAATATACAGGTGCGGCACCTGTGTTTAAAATTCTTTAAAGGCTATATCACAATTTTATGTGGATAGCAAAAATAATCCTATTTGTTATAGGATTATTATTTTTGTGTTTGCTTTGCATGTAAAAAAAATAATATGGATTATTTTGAAGCGAATGGAACGCAGCTAATATCGCTAGCTTTTCGACCCTGAAAAGCATATATTTTTAAAATTTGTGAGTAACTGATTTTTGTTTAATTTTTTTTTTTTTAAAACTTTGTTGGTTACGACCCTTAGGCATTTGTGTTATCTGCTTACCTATGACAAGTATGACCATAACGCTTTGTGGAATGATGAGGACTTGCATTAGAAGTGTTATAGTGATATTAACTCAATTTTAATAAAAATGTGGTTTACGACAATTTGTCACTCGAGCGACGATATTTGGGTTAAAATCGAGGTCTAAATTTTCAACCTAACTGATATTTTAAAGTTGAAATCAAAATTTTTCGACTAAAAAGTTGCAATTTTCAACCTTACTTGGTTATCATACAATACATTCAATAAGATACAAATGTGAAAACTTTTTAAAGATTTTGAGATTTTAAGGAATTTCTAACATTTCCTTTCTTGCTTTTCAGCCTACAAAGTCTATACGCGCCGCTGGGCGGTGCTGATCCTGTTTGCTTTTTATTCTGCCTCGAATGCCATGCAGTGGATACAATACAGTATTATCAACAATATAATCACAAAGTAAGTTTTTGCTGTGGTTTTATATTGGATATATAAACTTTTATTTAAAATTGTTTTACTCACGCTCCAACTGCTGCTACTCATATACATAAAATACATAAAAATATTGCAATCTTCGGTCAAAGAATAAAATCCATTATTCGATGTTTGTAATTGTAAAAAAAATAGAAAAATGTTTTACAGCATTATTAATATTAAGTTATTTGTTATCTGTATTCTTAACCAGCACTCAATAACCTTAAATTGATGGCAAAGTATGCTTCTTTGAATACTTGTTTTTGGTTTGGTTTCTAATCAGGGATGCAAAATTGAGTCGGGGGTCCTGGGTTCCATTATGTGGTTAATTTAATAACTCATCTGATGTCTTAGAATCATATGGCTGGAATTCAAAATAATATTTAAATTTTTGTTTTTTGTTTCACACCTCAAAAGACATTTTTTCAAATAGGTAAAGACATTTATATTTCTGGTGTAAAAAACTTTCAGCTATTTATACTTATTTACCTTAAACTTATAACCTTTGAATTTATTATAGTACATTGGAATCTCGAAAATGTTAGCCGGTTCTCGAAAAAGTCCCTAGGATAATTAACTTTTATAAGCATTTTTTAAAATTTATATATTCCAATAATAAGCATAGATTTTTCGGAAAAAACAAGATCGTTTATTTCAATGACTTGGTTTTCATCATTACAAAAAATAATCTTAGACTTAATTTGTACCGGCTGGTTTAAAATTCATACTCACTGGACGGTGCAGATGGACATATGTTTTTCCAGCTCAAAATAGAAAAGAAATTCTGGGAATACTAATAAACAAAATTATAGCTCGAACTTGCTTGTGTTACCAAACTAACGGTTGCACTGTGGTCTAGATGAGGATGCTAGCGCGAATTAATAATAAAACCGACCAACATTTTTTAACTAAAATAAGTTTTTGAAGTTGGTATCCAGGCCCAGTTTATCCATAAAGCAGTGTAGGCAACTGCCTAGGGGCCCCGCGCACCGAAAAAAAATTTGAAAATGTTTTATCGAGTGAATATTTTATTAATATACTCAATGACAATATTATTGCCTTGTTCTTTTGTATATTATGCTAATGTTTCCCGGCTCACGTTGTTCTGCCTTACTGCCATATACGAAAATGTCAAGAAATGCCAAATATATTCATATTTTCAGTATACCCGAGTAAAAATAAAAACTTTTTTAGCTAAGGCCAAACAGCGGCCGTTCAAGGCCTAATTTTTAATATTTTTCTCGGCCGTACGAGGATCGTACAAGGGTCGTTTGCAGGACTTTCTGGCCAAACAACGGGCGATCAGTGGTCGTACAGAGGCCGTTTTTAAATAATCTTGGCTGTACAGCGGCCGTACATCGGTTGACCAGTGCTTATTCTACCATGAAAAGTAGATTTTCAATTGTAACTTCATGCGGAAATAAACTAATTAAAAATTTTTTGAATTATTTTTTTGGTATTTAATGAATCTTTTTTCATTACCATTAATTGTAATCAGTTAAAAAATTAAACTTTTTTAATTGAAAATTTAAAGGGGCATTGTATTCAAACAAATAACTTCATATACAAAAAATGTTAATGCAACTTAACTTAAGCCATGTATGGCCGTTGTTTGACCCAACTTTCGGCCGCTAGGCTTTTTGGACTACTTTTGGGTCATCTTTGACCCTTGCACTGCCGTGCGGGCCATGATCGACCGCTGATCGGCCGCTGTTCGCCCGCTCATATTTTTACTCGGGAAGCTGCCGAAAGTAACCATATGAACTAAATTACAAAATTTTTGTCTAATACGACCCAAACCGTTGAAATAAAACATTTTCATTGGTCTGTGTGCAGTAGAAGGGGGGCGTGGAATCCAATTTTTAGTACAGTTGCTGACAGTAACCATATAAACTAAGCCAACATTTTAGCCTAATCGACACAGTGGTCAATTTTAATGATTTCTCAAAAAGTGGGTGTGGATATATAGCGATAACGCCCATTTTTAGTACAGCTGCCAAAAGTAACCATACAAACTTAAGTAACAAATGTTAGTCTTATACGACCAAAACAGCTTGAAAAATAGCATTTTCACTGATTTATGGGTGGAAAAGGGGGTGTGGAAACCAATTTTTCGTACAGTTTCTGACAGTAACCACACAAACAAAATTACCAAATTTAAGTCTTATACGACCAAAACCGTAATAAATAAAGCATTTCCATTGGTTTGTGGGCGATAAAAGGGGGCGTGGACACACACTTTTAGTACAGTTACCGACAGTAAACATACAAACTAAATTACTAAATTTAAGTCTTATACGACCAAAACCGTCTTAAATAAAGCATTTTCATTGATTTTTGGGCAGTAAAAGGGGCGTGGAAACCCATTTTTAATACAGTTGTCGCCAGCAACCGTACAAACTAAATTACTGAACTTTAGCCTTATACGACCCAAACTGACTGAAATATAGCATTTTTATTGTTTTGGGGGCGGTAAAAGGGGGGTATGGCAACTTTTTTTCCTCAACCATCTCGTAAAACCATCTTCCTCAAACAAATCGACTGCCAAAATTTAGGGTCAATGGTCCAGTAGTCTTGGAGTCTATAGGCATCAGAAAAACATCGTTTTGCTTTTTATATACACAGATATTGATTTGTGGGCGGTAAAAGTGGGCGTGAAATCATTAGTAGTGACCGCCTCTCGGGGCACTTACACAGCAAGTTTCCGTATATTGCGACCACGCCCATTTTTTATACAGCTATCGACAATTGCCATTTGAACAAAATTACTAAATCTTAGTTTTTACGATAAAAACCGCCCGATATATCTCCTTTTTTTGGTTTGTGGTTGATAGCGAAAATTTGGCTTGTATGGGAGGTACCACGCCCCCTTGACCAATCGTTACCAAACCTCACAGGAACACTGTCAAGAAGTGGCTTCAGTTTCTCTGAAAAGTTCATAAAGATCGGCTCAGCGGTTTTGGAGTCTATACGTGATATAGCCACATACCCACATACATACATCCATTTTTATAAGGGTGATTAAATTTTAAGGGCTGATGTTGATTTTGAATAAAACACAAATTATTTAGGAAATTGTTATCATTTTTTTTTTAATATGATAATATTGGTATGGCTCAATTATGTATGGAACAAAATATCGGCCAAATGGCCGCCACGACCTCGGCGGCACACCTCCATCCGATGGTACAAATTTTCGATGACGCTGAGGCATAATTGAGGTTCTATGCCGTTAATGTGCCGAATTATCCGATGAGATCATTCTTTAGCTCTTGAATTGTTGCTGGCTTATCGACGTACACCTTTTCTTTCAAATAATCCCAAAGAAGTCCAACGGTGTCAAATCACATGATCTTGGCGGCCAATTGACATCGCCACCACGTGAGATAACACGGCTATTGAATTTGTCGCACAAAAGAGCCATTGTTTCGTTAGCTGTGTAGCAAGTGGCACCGTCCTGTTGAAACCACATATCGTCCACATCCATATCTGCCAATTCGGGCCATAAATAGTTCGTTATCATCTCACAATAGCGAACACCATTCACAGTAACTACCTGACCGGCCTCATTTTGGAAAAAATACGGCCCGATGATGCCGCCAACCCATAAACCGCACCAAACAGTCACTCTTTGTGGGTGCATTGGTTTTTCGACAATCACTCTTGGATTATCATTCGCCCAAATACGGCAATTCTGCTTATTGACGAATCCATTGAGGTGAAAATATGTCTCATCACTCAAGATGATTTTCTTCGAAAATTGGTCATCCACTGTTGCCATTTCTTGCCACCATTCTGACCATTGACGACGCTTGAAATGGTCAAGAGGCTTTAGTTCTTTAGTCAATTGCACCTTGTAAATGTGTAAATGCAAGTATTTATCCATAATGTTCATCAACGATGAGCGTGAGAGGTGCAATTGTTGGGCACGACGACTAGTTGAGGTGGACGGCTCTTCAGCCACACTATCGCGAACAGCAGCAATATTTTCAACAGTACGAGCTGTACGAGTATGCACTGGTGTTTTCACATCTCCTACAGACCCGGTTTGCTCAAATTTTTGCACGATTTTTCCGATTGTACGCATATTTGAACGATTAAATTGACCGAAAAAATCACGAAGTGCACGATATGCATTTTGATTTGAACGTCCATTTTAATAATAAACCTGAATAACTTTTTCGCTTTACTCGATTGTGTATCTTTCCATGGTTCAAATTGAATTAGTCTGAAATTGAGGAATGTCAAGTGAAATGCAGAAAAAACTTGACGTTTAGGTGTGGTACACATTCAACATCGGCCCTTAAAATTTAACCACCCTTCATGTATAGAAGATAGATTAAAAATATGTATTAATTAGAAAATGCTTTTTTGTCTCTTCAGGAATTTTATAAAAAATCAGTTGGATCGCAAGCCAAAGCAAGAAATAAATTGGTCGCCCTACTTCAAATTATCCGCAAAATTTTCGACCGTAAAATCGTTACAGCTTTGGAGAGTAATACTATGTTCACACAGAGAGTTTAGTTTGAGTTTCCAGTACAAAGTTGATTTTTGCCATTGAACTCAAAATAAACTCTTTAGTTTCCAGTACAATTATTCATGATAAACTCAACTAAACTTACTGCATTAATCTGTATCACGAAGCAGCACACCAACGACAAGCAAGACACGAGAAGCAATACTTTTTTCTATACGAAATTCTATTGCTTCTCGTGTCTTGCTTGTCGTTGGTGTGATGCTTCGTGATACAAATTAATGCAGTTAATTTGCTTTCTGTGTTTAGCAAAACTCAATTTGAGAAATCCCTAAAAGTATGCTAATGTTCAGATGAAAAGGTACGTTTATATGCAATTTTTTAGATGAAAAGGTACGTTCGTGTTGTGCTGAGAAATAAAGTTTGTCCATCTTCTGCTCAGCATGATTTGATTTATTTTGTTCTGCGAAGTTTATTACTCCATTTCAATGAATTTATTTATTAAATCATTATATGTTTTAGTGCACTCATTTTTAATTAATGCAAAGAAACCAAAAATATATTAGAACACATAAGTAATCAAAGAAAAGTCAAACTAAACTCAATTCTGAAAACGTATATCTGTGTGAACAGTTTCGGTAATACTCAAACTAAACTCAAACCAAACTCTCTGTAAGAACATAGTATAACGAACATTTGTTAACTGTTGTCATCGCTGCCACAATTTCAATTAACACTTTTTTTTTTTGGACCTTCTCATTCAAGACTTTTTACAGGCTTTTACCTAAAATAAAATAAAATAGAGGGATTTTTAACTAAATAACTAAATAACTAAAGCGTTACTGATGCATAGTTAACAACACTTAACGCAGCATAAACGTTGGCAACGCTGCACCAATGTCAAACTCTTGACATTCCGGGTTTTCTTTCAACATTAATTCAGCACCTCGTGTTTGCTACGCACGATATTAATCATTTTAACTAGTAATTGAAGTTCTTTATTTTTGGTTTTGTAAACTTATACATTTTATTTGAATTAATAAATAGTTGTATACAAGATACAACATATTGGCGACGAGAAGAAAGTTTCACGCGTTACAAATGGAGGAAACTCTCAAAGATTTGCTGAAACAGCAGCAAGCATTCCTAGTGGACGTACTGGGAACACAGCGGACGTGGATGCAGGATCAGCTGGAGCAGCAAAAGCATCAATTTCAGCAGTTGCAAGCAGCAGCTCAAGATTCAAAGCCACCGCAGGGTGTAACCTTTTCGAGCAGCCACATGCCGGTGCCAGCGTTTTCTTCGTTTGATTATGGAAAGCAGCATTGGGACTCGTATATCGCGCAGATCACTCAGCATTTTACAGCGTACAATGTTTCCAACACGAATCAAAAAAAGGCATTTTTTCTGTCCTGGATAGGTGCGGAAACTTTTGAGCTTTT
Source organism: Dichetophora obliterata (assembly GCA_963920525.1). Taxonomy (NCBI): domain Eukaryota; kingdom Metazoa; phylum Arthropoda; class Insecta; order Diptera; family Sciomyzidae; genus Dichetophora; species Dichetophora obliterata. The sequence goes on from OY986437.1 coordinate 105,344,869, forward strand.
GGTCAAATTATGTGGGAGTGAAGACGTGCAGGGCAAGACATATGAGCAGTTAGTTGCTAAATTAACGGATCATTTCAAGGCAAATATACATGTGCTCGCTTCAAGGTATGAGTTATTTAAACTTAAAATGAAAGCTAACCAAAAATATTCCGAGTGGATAGCCGAACTTCGTGGCGTGGCACGAAATTGCAAGTATGTATGCAGCAACAATTCGTGTCAACGAGAGTTTGTGGATGAGCTCATTCGAGACATCATTGTGCTGAACACACCTCACGATTCAGTGAGAACAGCGGCTCTACAGAAAGTAGATCCATCACTCGCAGATGTAATATTAGTAGCCGAAGCTTTTGAGGCGACACAAACAATGAAGCAGCGAATGTCATCAGAAAAAGAGCAAAGCGAGGTGTTCCAAGTAAAAAGCTTTTCGGAGAAAAATAAGAACAATGAATTAGTTCCAAATTTAAGCAGCCGTTTTCAATCGTGTTCAGGATGTGGAGTGCAGCATCCACGTGGAAAATGCAAGTTTCGTAACGCTAAATGCAGAAAATGCAATCGTATTGGACACATAGCTCCGGTGTGCAGCAGTGGGAATAATTTTGTATCAGCAGGTGCGCGCAACAATAAGCAGCAATACAAGCATCAAAAGAAGCAGCCTAAAGGTAACGATAATAATGTTGCAATTTTATCTCTAAACGTCATCAATTCGCAAGCTAAGAATGCACCATTCAAGATTAATAAAAAATACATGGTTAATTTAATGGTCAATAACGTGCCCGTGCGGTTTCAAATTGATTCAGGCGCCACATGCTCGGTAATAGGGCGCAGTGCTTACAACAATATTGGTAGTCCAACATTAATTCCTTTTAATCAAGGTCAACTAGCGACATATGGTGGTGGCCAAATTGGCATAATAGGTGCCGTTAATGTTGAGGTTAAACTTAATGAAATTCGTAAGGAGTTTCAATTACTTGTAACTAACGTTGAGCAAGAAGGTGAGATCTTAGGAACAGATTTATTGGAAGAGCTTGCACTGTGCACATGTCAAGCGCACGTGAATGCTATTTCTGCGCCAAATGCTAGCATGTTAGAAGATCTAGTGCAAAAGTTCACAGCCGTGTTTAGCAGCACGTTAGGACATTGTAAAGCAGTGAAGGTAGATTTAAATCTCAAGCAAAATGCGGTGCCCAAATATTTTAAAGCGCGTCCCTTACCGTTTGCCCAATTGGATGCTTTTAAAATAGAGGCACAACGCCTCGTAGATATAGGCATATGGAAACCACTTAATTTTAGCAACTGGGCAGCCCCCATTGTCGTTGTGCCAAAACAAGATGGACGCATTAGAATCTGTGGTGATTTTAAAGCGGTCAATGCACAGCTTGACGTAGATAAGTATCCTATACCTCGAATTGAGGAACTTTTTCAACGCTTGCGCGGAAGTAAATTTTTTGCAAAGATTGATTTGTCTGATGCCTATCTCCAGTTGGAGCTTGAAGAAACTTCTAAAAGTATTATGGTCGTAAATACACCAGCAGGTCTTTTCCAATATCAGCGCCTACCTTTCGGTGTTGCTAGCGCGCCTGCAATTTTCCAACGGGTGCTTGAACAGGTGATTGCAGGAATTCCACTTTGTGTCAATTATTTGGACGACATAATAGTAGGAGGCACGTCAGCTAAAATGCTTATAGCAAATTTGGAGCAAGTTTTAAGCCGCTTGCTAGACAATGGTTTTACATGTCGTAAGTCCAAATGCAGCTTTCTGCAGTCTGAGGTGGAATACCTTGGATTTATAATCAACGCTAATGGAATCAGTCCAACGCTCTCTAAAGTTGAAGCGATACGAAAACTGCCACGCCCAAATAATTTAAAAGATTTACAAGCATTTCTGGGTAAAATAAATTATTACAACAAATTTATCAGCAATTTCGCACAAGTAGCTGCACCGCTTAATACACTACGACGCGCGAGCGAGAAATTTAATTGGGGAAAGGAGCAGGAAAAGGCTTTTCTGAATTTAAAACATCAATTATCTAGCGCACCACTGCTCGCTCACTATGACGATAAATTGCCTATCGTACTTGCCACTGACGCTTCTTCACATGGAATCGGCGCCGTTATTTCCCACCGTTTTCCAGATGGCTCGGAGAAGCCAGTAGCGTTTGCATCCAAAACACTAGATGATCATCAAAAACGCTACAGCCAGATCGAGAAAGAAGCGCTATCGATTATCTTTGGTGTAAAGAAATTTCACCAATATCTTTATGGCCGCACTTTCACATTGCTAACGGATCACAAGCCTTTGGTGTCTATATTCAACCCTAACAAGCAGCTACCAGTGTTAACAATGCAGCGGTTACAACGGTATGCACTTACTCTTATGGCTTATCGTTACCAGATTCAGTATAGGTCTACTGCAAATCATTGTAACGCCGATGCGCTATCGCGCCTTCCAAAGGGGCCTGATGTCGATTTTGATAAAGATTTTTGTTTTCAATTGGATGCTGAAGAGCAACTTGCCAATCTACCATTAAATGCATCACGTTTGAAGAACATGACTCAGAATGATTCTGTTCTCAAAAGGGTCTGCAAAGTGATTCAACAAGGTTGGCCCGAAAAGCTTTCTAAGGAGAACCAGGTTTTACAACCGTATTTTACACGCCGATTTGCGTTGAGTTTCGAGAGTGGAGTCGTGTTGCTTCAAACAGACTTCCTTCGAGTTGTCATTCCAAAGGAAGCACAAGCTCTGGTGCTTAATTTACTTCATGAAGGACATTGGGGTATGTCGCGCATGAAGCAAATGGCTCGCCGATATTGCTGGTGGCCAAGTATGGACTCTAGCATTGAGCAGCGCGTATCCAACTGTAATCTTTGCCAACAGCAGAGCACTGCTTCACCAGCACGTGAGTTTTCAAACTGGCCGCAAGCAGATCGTCCTTGGCAGCGCATTCATTTGGACTTCGCTGGACCATTTCTGGATGCAATGTGGCTCATATGTATAGATGCTTATTCGAAGTACCCATATGTAACTAAAATGAAAAGCACCACAGCAGGCCTCACTATTGAAGCTCTAAAAGTTATTTTTGCAACAGAGGGTTTTCCTGACACGATTGTTACCGATAATGGTCGTCAGTTCGTCGCATCTGAGTTCCAAGAATTCTGCACTTCACGTGGTATACAGCATCTTACTACCGCTCCTTTTCATCCCTCTTCTAATGGCGAAGCCGAGCGCCACGTTCGTACATTTAAGCAATCATTGAAGAAAGCCGTTGCAGATGGAATTAGTAAGACTGAAGCTCTCCTAACCTTTTTAAGTACTTTCAGGTCTTCGCCAAATCCAGTTACTGGAAAATCTCCTGCAGAATTGTTACATGGACGCCAGCCCAAGATTCCAATGGCACTACTAATGCCCCCTTTTATAACCAGCCCTAACGTAAGAGAAGGTTCCAGATCATTTGGCATAAGAAGTGCTGTTTTCGTGAAGAACTTTGCCAGAGGTCCACCCTGGATCCCTGGTTCCATCATAAGCAAATCTGGACAAGTCATGTACAAGGTGAAAACTAACCAAGGAATACTCAGGCGACATCAAAATCAAATGAAGACCCGTGTCCCAGAAGCAGCTGGAATAAACCCAACCCCAAGCCAGCCGGTAGGAGTACCTCAAAGTTTTAAGTCACCACGACGATCCAACCGCATCAGGAAACGTTTAAATGCACCAGGGTATCAAGATTAGGTGTGGAGGAAGTGATGCATAGTTAACAACACTTAACGCAGCATAAACGTTGGCAACGCTGCACCAATGTCAAACTCTTGACATTCCGGGTTTTCTTTCAACATTAATTCAGCACCTCGTGTTTGCTACGCACGATATTAATCATTTTAACTAGTAATTGAAGTTCTTTATTTTTGGTTTTGTAAACTTATACATTTTATTTGAATTAATAAATAGTTGTATACAAGATACAACAGTTACAAAAAGCTTCTTCTATGAAACTCGTTTAATTTCTTACACTAGCTGCTACACATATTTAGCTTAAAATTAACCACTCGTTTCTCTTAAATTTTAAACACAAACACATTCAAAACATGCTCAGTTACAAGCACACACATACACATATATGCTGCTCATTTTAATTGCAAAACTAAGACCTGCCAAGGATATCACAGGATGAATTGCGTTCATTGAAGACTCGCTTCCTTTGGCAAAAATATGATTGCGGCAGCTGCTTAATAGTTTTGCTAAAGTAAGGCCGAAACTTTGGAAACTTTGGAAACTTTGGCAGCGTTAAAACTAAAATCACAACACTTTATTTTTATGACAAGCATCATTTAAAAATTACTCTAACTCAAAGCTTTAGCACATTGTCTAAGTTGTGCTTAATTTCTATCTCTACAATAATTTATGTAGATCTAAACCAATATTTTAAATTTGTATAAAAGCCTGTCCTACTACAGGTTCTCCGCACACTTCCTTTTTGGAGCCATTTGGCGAAAACACTCTTTTCTGTTTTTAAAGCTTGATTTTTTATTCACTTGGTTTTTGCAAAATACAAATATACCACTTTAAATAACACTTTAAGAATTGAAGCAGTGTTGAAAAATTAGTTCAAGTGTAAAAGTGCAAAAGTCGCGTTTAGTTCCAATCATATTCATACACAACATTACAAACTGGCCTTGCAACCATCATATACGTAGCAACTCAGATTCGTTTCGCAGCTGATACATTTATATTTTTTGGTACAAGAGACTCAAATCGAATCAAAAGAATTTCATTAAATTCATCAAAACTTTTTTATAAAAGGAGAAAAAAAGAGGTAGTTTGATCAAAAACGTACTCTTGTAAAAAACCAATATTGTCACTGTTAAGTATTAAATATATTTTTTGTGTATACTTTCAGGCTGAACATTTTTTAGAACAGTTTGAGAGATATTGGGCATGGAGCAGCGTGCTTGCCTTTTATATATTAGGATATCTACAAAGATTAAAGTGGCCCCCATGTGAATGGAAAAAATAATGTTAGCTCGAATTGTTGACGTCATAGGCTTGAAAACTTCGCTTTAATATAAAACTGAAATCTACAAATTTTCGCACCTATCGGTGAAGTTTTAGAACTCTATCAAAGGCCCGATAGTTAGAGAGAGTTTAAAAGAGTTTTATTTAATATTTAATCAAAGAAGTAATAAAGACCACGCTTGAAGTATAATTTCTTTAAACAACTGATATGCACTTTATTTTATATTTGAAATGAGATATCAAATATAAAAATCATTAGAGTTGGGATATTTTACTTTTCGATAAAAATGTCATTTTCTTTTTTGTTGTAATACAAAACCGTGAAAATTCAAATTTGAAAAAATTGCAATAAAGTGTTGTTGCAATATTTTCTGAAACCATACTTAATGCAAATACTGTCTGATTGCGTTAAATACCTTGGTCGTTATAAAAATTTTTACCAGAAGTGTAACATTTTGTGAATTTCGACTTTGAGTATTTTTACGAAACAAAACTTGAAACAGCATCACGGGTAACTGTAGCATTTTTAGCTGTTTTGTGCAAAAAATTTAAAAAAATAACAAAATTTGAATGAAATGATTATAGCTGTCGTAACTTGACTTTTTTTCGTAATCCTCAAAGTATGTTGTGAATGCATGTAAGAAAATCGATGATTGTCACTTAAAAAAATGCGTAAAAACTGTCGCCATTTATAAAATTTTCAACTGATTTATTTATATTAGCCTTTTTGGAAAGGTATTTTATCATCAAATCAATTTCTGTACAAAAAAATATTTTTATTGTTTACTATTTTTATAAGCTTTTGTTTAACTTGCTTCGTTCGTATGTATGTATGTCCTCAAAAATTGCAAGCCATTTTTCTACAACTTGTTGTTATCTGGTTAAGCTGAAATTTAGCATACATATGTAAGTCCGGTGACAGTGTAATATTATAATACATTTTTTTACCGCCCTTTTACCGCCCACAAAACAATAAAAACGCTATATCTCTAAAACTACTGGGCCGATTCAGCTGAAATTTTGGCAGTAAATTTCCTTCGAGTAGAGATAGTTAAGGACAATTTTTTGCCACTCCTCCTTTTACCGCCCACAAATCAATAAAAACGCTATATCTCTAAAACTACATAGCTGATTCAGCTGAAATTTAAACAGTAAAGTTTCATCAAATAATGGATGGGGTTTATGAACAAAAATTTAGTCACACCCATTTTTACCGCCCACAAATCAATAAAAATGCTTTATCTCTAAAACTACTGGGCCGATTCAGCTGAAATTTTGGCAGTAAATTTTCTTCGAGTAGAGGATGGTGTCACAACCCCTTTTTCCGCCCACAAATAATTAAATATCTTATATCTTCAAAACTACGGGGCTGACTATAAGCTGATTATAAATTGCTTCGTTTGTAAATATGTATTTTTGTATGTATTTATGTATGTCCGTCAAAATTTGCAAACCATTTTTCGCAATTTTGCAAACTTGTTGATATCCGATTATGCTGAAATTTAACATACATATGTAATTCCGGTAACAATGCAATACTATAATAAAATTTTTGCCACGCCCTCTTTTACCAACCACAAATCAATAAAAATGCAATATCTCCATAGGATTTGAAAATAAATGATGTTAATAATAAACCTTTAAGACTAAAAAGTAAAAAATAAATTGAAAGTAAAATAAATTATTAAAAAATAAGCTTTTATTTCAAAAAGACGTGAACTAAAAAGAAAAAATAAATTTCAGTGACATTTGTCATAAATGTATATATAATGTATATTCTAGCTACAGAAGAACCAATCTCTTGGTTACTCATCATCATAATATAAGCGTACGTAAATTGGTAAGTTCTAAGGACTTATATAAATTTAGAATTTTTCAAATACATTTATATTTAAAAGCTTGAGGCACCGATGTCCGCGATCAGTTATACAGGTTTACTACACATTATCAGTGGCATTGAATCTTTTAGTAAGCTAACCTGTATATGAACTGCGATCCATTACACAGGTTTACTACACAATATCAGTGCCTTACATTTATGCCTTTCCAAAACCGTTTTTAAATCGAAAAATCGATTGTAAAATTGCTGAATTGCTGATTGCGTAATGTGTTTTTTACCACAAAATCGGTTTTTTAATGGTTAAATTAAATTTTGGGGGTGTACTAACAATTTCAAATTTGGTTTCGTATTGTACTTGACCTGACCAATAACCTAGACTATGTCACTTAAAAAAGAGTAAAAGTACATTTAAACTGTAGCACCGTGTAATCAATTATCATATTGGGGGTTGGAATTAATTTTAAAGGTTTTTTTTCGGTTTTTGAGCATTTATTTAGAAACAACGGTACAATGTATATTATTCAAAGTATTGTCCATCGTTAGCTACAACATTTTCCCATCTTTCTGGCAGCATATGGATTCCGCGCCGGAAGAACGATTCGTCTTTTGAGGCAATCCACGAATCGACCCATTTTTTGGTATCCTCGTAAGAAGTGAAGCGCTGCTCAGCCAAGCCATGCGTCATCGATCTGAATAGGTGGTAGTCGGAAGGGGCTATGTCTGGGCTATAAGGCGGGTGGGGTAGCACATCCCAATTCAGCGCCTCCAACGTTTCCTTGACGGTTCTTGCAACATGTGGCCGTGCGTTGTCATGTTGAAAAACCACTTTGTCGTGTCTTTTGGCATATTCCGGCCGTTTAACCTTCAATGCTCGGCTCAATTGCATCAATTGTTGTTGGTGTTGTTCCCCAGTGATGGTTTCGTTAGGTTTTAGCAGCTCATAGTACACGACACCTTTCTGATCCCACCAAATACACAGCATAAGCTTGGCGCCATGAATATTCGGCTTGGCCCTCGATGTTGATGCATGGCCGGGTGGTCCCCACGATTTTTTTCGCTTAGGATTATCGTAATGGATCCACTTTTCATCGCCAGTGACAATACGATGCAAAAAACTCTTCCTTTTATGCCGTTGAAGCAGTTGTTCGCACATGCAAAATCGCCGTTCAACGTCTCTCGGCTTCAACTGGTACGGCACCCAATTTCCTTGCTTTTGAATCATTCCCATGGCCTTCAAGCGTTTGCCGACCGTTGATAAGTCGACTCCCAATGATTCTGACAATTCTTGAAGGGTTTGACACGGGTCTTCATCGAGCAAAGCCTCCAATTCCTCATCTTCAAACTTTTTCGGCTGGCCCGGACGCTCTTTGTCTTCCGTATCAAAATCACCACTTTTAAACCGACGGAACCAGTACTCACAAGTAGAAATCGATGGAGCATAGTCCCCGTAAGCCGCAGTAAGCGTGCGTTGTGCTTCAACCGCTTTTTTCTTCAAATGGAAGCACAAAAGTAAACCTTCCCGCAAATTGCGTTTTGTTGGAACGAAAGTCGACATGTTCACAGAGAAAAAAATATATGTTGTTTACACTTCAGTGGAATGACACGTACTGAAAAATGAAGCTTAGACAATGTGCTTTAAAATGAATATAGTCACAGGTGTGCCCGATGCGATCTATTGATAGTTACGCCATCTCTTAGAAAACCTTTAAAACTAATTCCAACCCCCAATAATATTCTAAATACATGCTATAAGAGCGAAATTCAATAATATTTATTTAGAAATATTGCTTCAACTCGATTAAATATGTAAAATCATACATTTTACGCACTTAACTCTGGATCTAAAATATCCAGAGATGAAAAATGAGCGTTCGCAGATCTGAAAACTCTGGAATTACAAAATCTCAAAAAAGCTCTATAACTTTGGTTCCAGAGCACTTATATGCTTCTAAAAACTCTTAAATTGAAGGTGTTGAATAGTACTACTACAATTTATACTTAATACATTTTTAGTTAGCGCACTTTTTCATAAAGTGCAATATTCTCACGAATTTGAAAAATGTTTTCCTAAAATCTGTTTATAATATCTTCCTGAAAAATAGAATTGTATATATATTTATGATTTCGATTTTTTTTTTCGTATAGTCTACATATACTTCAGTAATAAAAAAATTGTTTCATTGATCTTCAGTGCATACGCTTTTATAGAGATCAATATTTATCAAACAACTGCGAAAAAGTCGAGTTTTTACGATATGCGGACATTCTATGGCATGGCGCCACCTGAAGAAATTAATTGTGGATCTTCTTCTTGCACGTGTTTCTTATTTATGAATTAAAGCACCAGAAAAATGCTATTACAAGTGAATTAAAAAAAAATGAAGCACCCTAACGCTCATTCCACCTAGAACATACTGGCATAAAGGTGCGCCTTGGAAACCAGGCTGTCTACTCTTCTATACAGATGGGTAAAAATTAAATGACAAGGTCGAGTATGCGTTCTACTCAAAAGAATTAGGGACATCCCTGGTTTGTAGGCTGCCTGATCACTGTAGTGTTTTCCAAGCCGATATGATTTCAATTAAGGAAGTTGAAACATGGCCCTCACAGAATGTCATCTCAAAACGTGAAATACACATTATCTCGGACAGCCAACCTGCGATCAAATCGATGGAGCAAGTATCCATCAACTCTTAAGTAGCCAAAGTATGCCATGAAGCATTAGGCGAAATGTCAAAATATTTTAACATTAGCTTAATATGGGTACCTGGGCATAAAGGCATGCGTGGAAATGAAAAAGCTTGCTACAAACGGTACATCGGTGACTGCAATGGTTTGGAATTCACCGAGCATCCCGTTGGCAACCGTCGAACTTCTGCTCAAAGAGTACATTACATCCAAAGGTAATGCAAGATGGGCTGAGCTCTTAACATGCAAAACAATAAAGCTTATTTATATAAGGCGATCGAGAGCCCTTCTTTCGTTGGGAAGACTAAAGGAAGCCACCCTAGTGGCCGTTACCACAGGGCACTGCTTGATAGGTAGAAATGCCTCCAGACTGGGAGTCATTGCAAATGACTGCTTCAGAAGCTGCAGGGACGAGGAGGAGGAAGAAACCACCTGCCACCTTCTATGTTCCTGTCCCGCGCTCGCTTGAAGAAGGCTTAAATATCGGGGATCATTCTTCTTTTCGAAGCCTGAAGACTTGCCAAGGACAAGCGTCAAACGTCTTATAAGCTTCACCCAAAGCTAAATGTGGATCCACTCGGACTGAAGGCCAAGTGTGCCGCGGTATCACAATGGACCTTATTGGTCTCAACCTAACCTTACCTAAGAGCCAAATAATCTAAAACTTAAACAGTAAGTTTGTAACAGCTTAATCACTCAAGGCATCTGAAGATGGAAAGGGTAGCGCCTTCCGAAACAGTATGTCTAGTCAGCAGTGTGATTGACTCTATACAGAGTTGTTGTTGCCTTCTTCATAACTTACTTGATCTAAAGAGCTTATAATTAAAATCATGTAAAATTAAAGAATAGATCACAATAAATGCTAAAAAATTAAAAGATTTTAGTGTCAAAAAACTATGACTTTTGTAAATTAGGGCCACCTTAAAATTAGCAGCAAATATAATTTCTTGAATAGAACCTAATATATTTGGGTCTAAAAACTCAAGCAACAATAGTTTGTCTTCCTGGACAAAGGCTGGCTGACAAAGTTTAAAACTACAAATCGAACAAAGAAACAATTAAAACTTTAATTAACGGTGGCGACCATGATAGCTGAAACTTATTCCTTGTGGTTCCAATTAGTGTTAAGTTCTCTCATTATATTCAATTAAAACTTAACTCATTACTTGCTAAAAAAAAGCTCCAACTGATAGCTATCCATCAAGCCACTTTGCTCTTAACGCAAAGCAAATCAAGCAACTCAAGCTTAAATTTCAGTAGAAAAAATTGTTTAAGTTTTTATCAATTTCGTGCAAATAGCTTGAACTGAATAGAAATGAGTTTCCATGGAAATCAACCAAAAATCAGAAGGCGTACAGGTGTCTCTTGAATGATGCGTCACACTGCACAGTGGTACCGACCTTAAACAAATGTGGTCATCTTATCTTCTACAATATATCATATTAATACGTGAACATCAAAAATTGTTGTATGCTATTTTAATATTTATTTAAGAAAAAGGGTAATAAAATGCATGCAAATCATTCGAAAAGTACTGTATCATAAATGTGCATAAATTCGTTCGATTTTAAATTGATGACCTATGACCCGAAATATAGGCGTTGAAAGTACAGTGACTCACAACGGAAGTCAGGCAGGCATTTCTTAGCACTTTCGCATTGGTTTCAGAAATGAAAATGTAATAATAAAATTGCAGTATATATTTTTTTCAATACCTTATTTTTTGGTGAACAAAATTAAAAACAAAAACCTAATTAAAAAATTAGAACATAACGGTGAAACAGAAATCAGACAATCAAAATCAAACCAATAAAAACGAGCTCACATTGAAAGTCGAGCAAGTGAAGAGAAAATGCAAATCGTGGTCTATAAACCGTTATTCCTGCTTAAAATTTGTTGCTACTGTTGGAAAAACTTCAGTCAAATGCGAAACACTAAATGAACATTTCTCGAAAACTAAATCAAATTTCACAAATCGTTATGATAATATAAGAGAATATGCAATAAAAAACGTACAGTAGCTAAAAATAAACTTAGCTGAAAGAATGAAAGGTATATTTTAAGGGCTGAAATTGAAAATTCGTTTCGTTCTTAGATAATTCTAATAAATAAAACCCAACAATTTTTTTAATCAAACCTGAACATTATTCTTTAATATTGTTTAAGTTTTTTAATGCTTGTCTATATTTTATCTTCTTTCAGGTATTACGGCGTCAGTGACAAATGGGTCGACTGGACATCCATGATTTATATGATTCTCTATATCCCACTGATATTTCCAGGGAGTTGGTTCTTAGACAAAATGGTGAGTTGTTAGATGAAGATCAATGCTACCAGGTGTCGGTGAATAAATTCCTGAATACAACATAAATTGTCTTTCCTGGCTTTAACTCTTAATTTTCTTGTTTTAAGGAATCCTTTTCAAATTTATAAATACTCATAGAAAGATTTTTAAAACAATATTTATTGTACTTACTACATGTATAAAAAAACAGTAGATATCGATCAAACCAAACGTACTTTGCAAAAATGTGCAGATAGATACAAATGTTCTTAAAATTCAACCATTTACGCATGCATTTTTAACAGATCAAATACAACTTTTCATATTTCAAAAACTTCAGTTGAAATTAAAACTTGAATATGAAGCGTAAAACATTTAGTTGCATTTGTTCAAAGTGTTGACCATCTAGCGGAAAAATATTAATATAGCTATGTATATACGAAAATAAGTTGCATTGTGTTAGTAATTGATCTTCTCTGTAATGCTGGAACCGATTTTGTTTCTGACATTTCTCATGAAAGGTGACGTCAATACCAAAGTTCCAATGCACATGCGGTCTTTGTATGCGTTCATGAGTTTTTTCTTCATGAGTTATAGGCATTTTAGTGAACATTTTTTTTTTTAGATTAAAGAACCAAGGCATGCGCCTTATAAAAACAAGGTTTGGTCTTTGACCTGAAAGGAAAGGGATAGATTATTTAGAGGAATTGATTGGAACCACACGTGAATTATTGATTAGGCGAAACAACAGTGAAAGACAATTTTAATTGCTTTTAACCGAGGCTAGTGTTATGCCTAAGCCTCGGCAAGCATTTCCCGCTCTTAGTTGTGTTCCTGTCTTTTAATTCCACATTTTTCCACAATTTTTTTGCAGATTTTTAGTCTTCCATAATTCTTAAATTTAGGAAAGAACAAAGAAAGTGAAAAGAACTATGCCCGAGCCTGGATTCGAACCAAGGACCTCTGGGTTGATAGTCTAGTGCACTTTCCTCTAGACTACAAAGGCCGACATACCTAAATTTGTGCGTATATGGTGTCAATAGAACTTCTATATATCAGACGGTTTTGATCGTATAATACAAGGGTAGTAATAATACTTGATATCGCAAATTTGGCTTGTATGGGAAGTGCCACGCCCCATTGTCCAACGACCATAACGACCTTTTTATAACGCCCATAAAATGTTATCAGTGAAACGAACGTGGAAATTGTGATCGAATACTGAATTCCGAGGCTGTGCGTCCTATAACTCCAAAGTTATTCGATATCACGAATTTGAGTTGTATGGGAGGTGAATACTGAATTCCGAGGCTGTGCGGCCTAAAACTCCAAAGCTATTCGATATCGTAAATTTGGGTTGAGTGGGAGGGGCAATGACCCTTTGTATAACGCCTATAAAATGTTATTAGGGAAACGGCATGTTTAAATTGTGGTCGAATACTGAATTCCAAGGCTGTGCGGCCTATAACTCCAAAGCTATTCGATATCATAAATTTGGGTTGAGTGATAGGGTCAAAGACCCTTTGTATAACGCCCAAAAAATGTTATTAAGGAAACGGCATGTTTAAATTGTGGTCGAATACTGAATTTCGAGGCTGTGAGGTCCATAACTTCAAAGCTATTCGATATTTGGGTTGTGAAAGAGGGGCCATGCCTCTTGTCTAATGCCCATAAAATGCTATCAGTAAAACAGTACATGTAAAATGTAGTCGAATACCGAATTCTGAGGCTGTGCGACCTTTACCTCCAAGGCTGTATATTGCGGCCACTCCAATTTTTTTGTTCAGTTGGCGGCAGTAACCATCTAAACAATATTATTAATATACCCTTTTTTTTTTGTTGGCGATAGCGCAAATTTGGCTTGTATGAGAGCTACCATGCCCCCTTGTCCAATCAACACTAAACATCACAGAAACATCTCCAGATGTTGCTTCAGTTTCCTTGCAAATTTCATAAAGATCGGTTTAGTGGTCTTGGAGTCTATACGTGATATACAAACATTCCCACATGCATACATCCATTTTTATATACAAGAGCAATTTGAGAAGTTAGCGAATTTTTTAATTTGTAGAAAATTGTGGAAAATTGTGGAAAATGTTGCATTAAAGGAAAGGAGCAACTGTGAGGGGTGGAAATACTTGCCGAGGTGAAGGCATAACACTAGGCTCTGTTGTTAACAATTCAAATTGTCTTGCAAGGTTGTTCCGCCTAATCGATAATTCACGTATGGTTCCAATCAATTCTTCCTCTATTAATCTATCCCTTTCCTTTCAGGTCAAAGACCAAACGTTGTTTGTATAAGGCGCATGCCTTGGATCTTTAATCTCTCAGAAACAAAAAGAGAATGGAAAAAAAGATATGCCCAAAAATACATCCAAAAGTAGGAGACGGAGCCTCCCTTCAAAAGTAAGACTTCATTTTAACGTAATTTTCACATTGGACAATTGAGAACTTTGAAGCTACTTTCTGCCCTTGTTAAAGACGTCCAACAGCTCAACCCTTTAAATACATAGGCTTGCATTGCAGTTGCACTACTTTTCAGTTGGGATTTGAACTCCAAACTAGGGGTAAATGGTGAAAGGCACCCGGCAACACTGTTTGTGAGAGAGCTCGGTCGAACTATCAGAATGGATGAAAGGAAAGCAAGAAGATGAATGCATAGAACAAAGAAAAGCAGAGTGACAGTTCAAGCAAAGACGAAAAAAGAGTGCATTTCTCTCAAGTGCCACAACTTTATAAATGAAAAAAAAAATGAACCTTGCATCTATTTGTAGATTACTGTCAAAATTTCAGCTCGCTGCGACGCTTAGTTTGTGTTTGGCAGTGATTGACAGCAGACAATCTTGTGAATTTTTGCGAAAATGGAAAAAAGTGAATTTAGTGTGCTCATCAAGCATTATACTTTGCGCAAAAAAACCATCAGCCAAACCAAGGAAAGGCTTGATAAATACTATGGAGACTCTGCACCATCGATTGAAATAATTCACAAGTGGTTTACTGAATTCCGATACGGTCGTACAAGCACAAGTGACGCCGAACGTTCTGGACGCACAAATGAGGTCACCTCACCAGAAATGGTCACTAAAATTCACGATATCGTGTTGGCCGATCGCAGAGTTAAAGTGCGCGATATTGTTGAGGCCATAGGCATCTCAAACGAATGAGTGTGGAACATTTTGCGAAATTATTTGGATATGAAAAAATTATGCGCAAGATGGGTGCCGCGTTTGCTCATTCTCGACCATAAGCGCGATCGTATGACTGATTCAAAGGTGTGACTGTATAATCTAGATCGATTACCTTCCACCGAAAAGAATGATCAATGGCAAATACTATGCAGCAGAATTGGATCGTTTCAACGACGCTTTGAAAGAGAAACGTTCCCATTTGTCAAGGAAAAAAGTGCTCTTCCATCAAGCACGCGCTCACACATGCACAGCTCCCATGGCAAAATTCCATGAATTCAAGTACGAATTGCTCCTTCATCCAACACATTCTCCATATTTGGCCCTTTTCGACTATTTTCTGTTTCCAAACCTGCACAAATGGCTCGGCGGAAAGAGATTCATCTCCAGAGAGGAGCTCATCACCGAAACAGAGGCCTATTTTGAGGACCTTCCGTAAATGTATTTTTCGCATGGGATCTAAAAATTGGAGGAACGTTGGACGAAGTGTATCGAGCTAAAAGGAGACTATACTTTTTGCCGTAAAAATTATTCCTAGCTTAATTTTTCACGGAATTATCTAATTGCCCTCGTATATATATAGATAGAAGAAGATTAAAACAATTAAATTCACATTTAAAACCAATTTTATGTGTAATTAATTATGCAGAAAAAAGCCCCATTTATTGCTTTTTAATATAATATTGGTACCTAGAAATTTTTGATATCAAAATTTCCTCCATGAAAAATTTTACCGTCTGGCCATATCATGTTGTTGTAAATAAGCCCTTCAATTGTTTAAAATTAAATGTGCGCTTAAAATTTTATTAAAATTTTCGTTTTGCTTTCATTGAATCTATTTTTATGTCGTATTTCGGTGGTTGTGCTCAGAAATCTGAATATAAATGCAAATTACAGCTCTGATTTTACAGCTAACATCTACTTAAAGTCTTAAATAACGCCTCGACAAGCGTCAATCCACTTTCTCAAATTTTAGACATGATGTTTTCTTAATATTCAGCAATTTTATTACCTCTTTTATTTTTATGCTCTTCCCGTAAATAACAATATTTGTTTTTTTACTTTATTTATAGGGTCTTCGCATCACTGCGTTGGTAGGTGTTTTTGGTACCTGCATCGGTGCTTGGATTAAAGTGTTATCTGTGAGTCCTGATCTCTTTTATGTCAGCTTTATTGGGCAGTCGATAGTTGCGTTAGCACAGGTAAGTTTGTTGACAATGTTTGCGCCCTACATCTCTGGGCTGTTGTTAACATTGGCCGCATTCAGCGCAGACAACAGTTGGCAGCTGTTGTGTAAAAATTCGCAGAATGGTACAAATATGGTAGCGCTAACTAAAACTGATAAAGTATCGAACGCCTTTTAATCGAGCGAACAAATTCTATGCTACATGAACACAACTGTTTGCTTAACTGTCAGATGCTGTTACTGACGCTGTTAAATTAATAAACGCAGAAAGAACACAGCAAATTTAAGTGAGAAACCTTTGCAATGGAATTAAATGTACATACAAATTATATATAATTAAATTAAATCTTATTTCTGACGTGTAGAGTAGCAACACATTCAGAGAAAAACATCGCTTAGTAAGGTAGCGCTACGATAACAGTTCACAACAGTTGTCTGCGCTGAATGCGGCCATTGTGAGCCTTTTATTTGTGTGTATGGCTGTGTGAGTGTTGTGACTGTGTGACATCATGTATAGTACATGACTTATGGCCACTATGGGAGCTTCAATCAAGTATTTGGATTGTATGTACGGTCGTTAGAAAATATTGTCGAAAATATCGCAACGCATTGCAATTAAGTTAAACGTTTTCGGCTTTTGTTTTCTGAACTCTTAAGGATTGTTATGGGTAAAATTTAAAAAGAGAAATAAATTGAAGCATTCTTAGTTAAAAGTATTTTAAAACAGTTTACGATATATTTCTAAATACTTTGGATAGTTCGAATGAATTTTTTCAATTGATAGAGTTAAATGTTTATGATGACTATTTTATTTTACTCCCTGTGAGGAAACAAGTTTCGTTTACTGCTTATTCACTCATAAAATTTTCGCCTTTAACCACAACTCTCTTTCTGTCTTTTTTTTACTCAAACTCACAGGTGTGCATTTTATCGCTGCCAGCACGCGTAGCTGCCGTCTGGTTTGGTCCGGATCAAGTATCATCTGCCTGCAGTGTTGGAGTCTTTGGCAATCAGGTAAGCGTTAATATTCTACTGCCCCTCTCCTACTTCAACCACCTTCCGTCTATTCGCTTTTCACCAGTTAACTCAATTGTTGATGGGCTAAAAACGATGGAGCATTATTTGAAATAAACCCCCTTGTTTAAATGTAGATAGTTCAGATCTAAAATTTATATGCATAAATTGAAAAATTGCTTTTTCACTCGTTTAAGCGCGCTGCAATAACCATTCACCCACTTTCTATTAGGTTTTTTTTTCAATGCAGTGGTTTTTTCCCCCTTTAAAATCATCGTGATTGTGATTGTTTGATTCAGAGTTTGATTCAATTGAAGTAGGTGCTAGATTGTCGGTCTCCAGAGTAATTTTTTTGATATCTCAAATTTCAACACTTTTGCTTTTAACCCCTCGATAGAAGACGTTAATTGCCTGTGGCTTAGATAAATTTGCTTCAATATTTTACAAGCACGCTTTGCTACATACTTACTCTTCTATTGCTTAAATTTACGTATTAATCTATTTTATGATAAATTAGAATTGGAGTAGTAAAAGTTGAGACATTAGTTGTTTTTTGTAATCACCTTCATCTAACATAGTACATCTTATTTTTTATAATATCTATTGGGGGTTGGAATTAATTTTAAAGGTTTTTTTTCGGTTTTTGAGCATTTATTTAGAAACAACGGTACAATGTATATTATTCAAAGTATTGTCCATCGTTAGCTACAACATTTTCCCATCTTTCTGGCAGCATATGGATTCCGCGCCGGAAGAACGATTCGTCTTTTGAGGCAATCCACGAATCGACCCATTTTTTGGTATCCTCGTAAGAAGTGAAGCGCTGCTCAGCCAAGCCATGCGTCATCGATCTGAATAGGTGGTAGTCGGAAGGGGCTATGTCTGGGCTATAAGGCGGGTGGGGTAGCAAATCCCAATTCAGCGCCTCCAACGTTTCCTTGACGGTTCTTGCAACATGTGGCCGTGCGTTGTCATGTTGAAAAACCACTTTGTCGTGTCTTTTGGCATATTCCGGCCGTTTAACCTTTAATGCTCGGCTCAATTGCATCAATTGTTGTTGGTAGCGTTTCCCAATGATGGTTTCGTTAGGTTTTAGCAGCTCATAGTACACGACACCCTTCTGATCCCACCAAATACACAGCATAAGCTTGGCGCCATGAATATTCGGCTTGGCCCTCGATGTTGATGCATGGCCGGGTGGTCCCCACGATTTTTTTCGCTTAGGATTATCGTAATGGATCCACTTTTCATCGCCAGTGACAATACGATGCAAAAAACTCTTCCTTTTATGCCGTTGAAGCAGTTGTTCGCACATGCAAAATCGCCGTTCAACGTCTCTCGGCTTCAACTGGTACGGCACCCAATTTCCTTGCTTTTGAATCATTCCCATGGCCTTCAAGCGTTTGCCGACCGTTGATAAGTCGACTCCCAATGATTCTGACAATTCTTGAAGGGTTTGACACGGGTCTTCATCGAGCAAAGCCTCCAATTCCTCATCTTCAAACTTTTTCGGCTGGCCCGGACGCTCTTTGTCTTCCGTATCAAAATCACCACTTTTAAACCAACGGAACCAGTACTCACAAGTAGAAATCGATGGAGCATAGTCCCTGTAAGCCTCAGTAAGCGTGCGTTGTGCTTCAACCGCTTTTTTTTCAAATGGAAGCACAAAAGTAAACCTTCCCGCAAATTGCGTTTTGTTGGAACGAAAGTCGAGTTCACAGAGAAAAAAATATATGTTGTTTACACTTCAGTGGAATGACACATACTGAAAAATTAAGCTTAGACAATGTGCTTTGAAATGAATATAGTCACAGGTGTGCCCGATGCGATCTATTGATAGTTACGCCATCTCTTAGAAAACCATTAAAACTAATTCCAACCCCCAATAATAACAATTTTAACAGGAACTTTAATGAAGGAGCTGATTTTGTAAAGTTTGCCAATTTTTATTAAGTAATCAAATTAAAAATGCTTAAATCAATAATTTGTAAATGTTAAACTGAGATCATTGTTTATAAACATACGAGTACTTTTTTATTTAATTTTCTTAACTCAAATTACCCACGAGAACAAAATGGTCCCCTTTAAAAGTTGCAGAATGTACTATAATCGGCGTTGATTTCAGAAACGGTGTTAATTTTTCTACAACAGCTCGAGTTTAGTAGTTTAAGGCAAAAATCTAAAAAACTAGTCTTCTTCTGATTATTAGACAACAACGAAGTAAAAAAACGATCTAGCATTTTATGCTTGAACCCAGCAAGAAAGCTATTGGTTCTTACTCATGCATAAAATTCGCAATGACAGCATTATTTATTTTTTGGTAGTGAGAAAATGTAAAATGTCTTGGCTCAAAAAAAAATTGCCTAGTCCAATTAAGGTTTTCTTAAGACTTCAGTGTACTTTGTGTTAATTCTACTCTAATATACTCTTAAAATGATAATAAATTGCTTGATTTATATAATTCTAACAATAATTATATAATTCTAATAATATGCTAGAAAAGTATATAATTCAATAATAACAAGTATAATTAATAATAACAAGAGCATTTTGCTGGATTTTTTTGGAAAGAGAACAATTTCCTTTAAACAAGTAAATAATTTTTTAAAATAAACACATTTTTCTAACCACAAGAAAAGTATTAAGTATAAGTATTAAGTTGGGTAGCCCTTTTGTTTTATAGCAGCTTTAATTCTGGATTTCATTGCCAGGTTCATAGTCACGCTCGGCGGATACGTACTCCCACTCTTCAAAAAGAATTTTCTTCAAATCATCCTTGTTTCTTATGTTATGCTACCTGATTTAGCGGCCAAGGTGGTCCCATAAATGATCGATAGGGTTAATATCAGGAGACTGAGGTGGTGTTTAAAGCTGTTTTTTTACTTTATACAGTAGCCACTCCTTTGGTCGTTGTCTTGTTAAAAGACGAACGACTCTTCAATTCCAAGTTTGGCTGCACTTTCAAGTAGGTTGTTTTTTAAAATATCTAGGCAATTGTAACAATCCCTTATTCCATCGATGAAAACCAGTTTACCAACCTAAGAGGCTGCCATTCAACCCCATACAAGCACAAATTGTACCGTGATTGACTGTGCCTATCATATTTTGCGGTTCAAGCTCAGAATTCACTTTTCGTCATACCTTTGCTCTTTCATCTAATCCGTGGATGTTGAATTTACTTTCCTCTTAAAAAATTACTGAATTCCGGAAGCTTTCATCAGCTGTTTCGTATTGTTTCGCGAAAGAAATCCTTTTGCTACGGTTAACTGCGTTAATAAAAGGCTTCTTGCGCTTGTTGCGACCATGATATCCAGCAGTACGGAGAACCTGACGAATTGTCTCAGGATTGCACGCTTTTCCAAACTCAATTTCGATTTCAGATTGAATTTTTAGTTCTGATTTTGTAGGATTTTCTCGCACCTTGCGTACAACAATGCATTTTTCTTTAGAAGTGAATATGCTTGGTCGTCCAGATCTTAGCTTTGTCTTAGTGCTTCCTTCTTTTATATATTTTTCTATCACCTTTGTAGTGTTGCATGGCTTTTCCCAACTGTTTTTGCGAATATTCTTTGGGAATCGTGCTCTTTAAATAGTTTTACTATCAAGTCTCTCAAGTCTTGAGACAATTCTTTTCCACGCGGTGCAATTATGATTTCGATATTTAAAATATGTTTTAACCGAAATTTTACTAAAAAACTGAAAAACTCACCTTGAATAAAAAATAAAAATTAAGCGTTGATCGCCAAATATTTCGTCCAGCACGAAGAATGCGCTGTGCTTTGCGTTTTGCATACAAACTTTTTTGACGAAATTTCTGCTACCATCACAGAACACATGCTATTAAATCTAACGGTGTTTCGGAAAACAGCAAATTTTGCATGCAACCGAGAGCTGACATCGTAAACATCGTATTAAAAAAGTACAAAATTATATGCTTACAGGGTGTGTGAAAACTTGCAAGTTAAAATTTTGGATACCGTCGCATACTTACTTTATTGATTGACTGAATATATTTTTCATTAAATTGACACCAGAAGTGTAAAAAAGTTTATGAAAATTATCCAATCATTTACACACTTTTTCGCTAAATTAAAGAAACTTATCCGAATTGTGTTGAAATCTTATGATATTTGAGTAAGTTTTTCTACCGTTTTATTTATCATCGGCTATAACTAAGAGAAACATTTTCTCTGAAAACAATAAATTTTCTACTGTTTATTAATCATCGGCTTTAACTAAGATAAACTTTTTCTTTGAAAAAAACAAATTTTTCGTCGAATCCCTGGAATAAATTTGGAATTTTTTAAATAAACAACCATTTTTTAAAATTTTAAATAGCATCCTGTGAGAATTTTTATTTTTATACTGACAAAAAATCGAAAACATTATTATTATTAACATTAAATTAATGGTAATTGAAAAATTACCACAATCCCGAGACTTGAACCTCGTCCGCGTGAGTGTCCATCAGCTTATCCATTCGAACATCGCAGTTGTTAAGCAATTGTCGCTTAATTTGCTTCACTTAGAATCGTTTGCTTTGAAAGTAATTTTTAATCATTTTTTCTAGAAATAAAGGGTGTCCCAACAAGAACGCAATTTTTAAATTTGGCGCCATTCGAAGTGTCATTGTTTGACATTTGAACAATTGTTATTGTTTGCTAGTAGAAGGTACGAGCTTAGTAAAAATGGAGCGCTACACGAATGAACAACGCATTCTCATTTTGAAATTGTTTTACCAAAATAGTGAAAGTTTTGCGGCTACAGTTCGCAAATTGCGATCAATTTGGGGTCACAATAATGCTCCAAAAGAGTCAACTGTAAAGAGATTAATGGATAAATTTGCCGAAACTGGGTCTGTTAGTGATGTAAAGACAACAACGCGCCTTCGACCAGGTCGATCGACCGAAAATGTCGCAGCTGTACGTGATGATGTCGCTCAAACTCCATCCACCTCAATTCGACACCGAGCTCAGCAAATTGGTGTCTCCAAATCCACTATGCAGCAAATTTTGACGAAAGATTTGCATCTTCATGCATACAAAGTTCAATTGACTCAGGAACTGAAGCCAGCTGACCATGGACAGCGAAGGGAGTTCGTTAATTGGGTATTGGAGAGACAACATGAAAATGCTGATTTTGCCGCTAAAATCATCTTCAGTGACGAGGCCCATTTCCATCTTGATGGCTTCGTCAATAGGCAGAATTGTCGCATTTGGGGTGAGGAAAATCCTCGAGTGATTCACGAGAAGCAAATGCATCCTCAACGTGTCACTGTGTGGTGTGGTTTTTGGGCTGAAGGAATCATTGGACCTTTTTTTATGAAAATGAGGCAGGTCAAGCGCAAACAGTCAATGGTGTTCGGTATCGTGAAATGATAACCAGTTTTTTCTTACCTAGAATTGAAGAAATGAATGTGGAGGGCATGTGGTTCCAACAAGACGGCGCCACATGTCATACAGCCAGAGAAACAATTCAATTGCTGCATCAGTCATTTCCCGGTCGTGTTATTTCGCGTTTTGGAGATCAGAATTGGCCGCCTAGATCGTGCGATTTAACACCATTAGATTTTTTTCTTTGGGGTTTTTTGAAGTCGATGGTTTACGCGAATAAGCCGACGACGACTCAAGCCTTAAAAGAGGAAATTGGACGCTGCATTAATGAAATACCGCAGCATTTATGCAAAACGTTCATTGAAAATTTCATTAAAAGATCGCATGTATGCCAGCAAAGCCGCGGCGGCCATCTGCACGATATATTGTTCCATACATAACCTATAATAAATATAATAAAGTTTCACGATTTTTTTTTTTAAATATCTGTATTTTATTTAAAATTTAAAAATTGCGCTCTTGTTGGGACACCCTTTATAAGAAAAACATCCTTAAAATAGATCACTTGTGTACAAAAAAAGAAAAACTTATATGTATTTCTATGAAATATCCAAGTATTATAACTTATATTTCTCCGAATTTAAGAAATCATGCTGTAAAGTGTTGCAAGTGGACCTGATATCAATACAGTTTTTCTTTACATTATTTCTGCTTTAAACAATTTTTAAAAATTTACCTTTCATCATGCCTTCATTTCTTGTATTTAAGTAAAAACTTGTCCTTAAAACTAAGAAGCTGTTTTGATATCGTTGCAACGAATTCAAGACGTGAGATAGTTAAATCATGCAAAAACTCTCTACATTAAGGAGAAACCTCTATAGAATATAGAAAAACCCATGCTTATGAATTGAAGCCACAGTTTCTTAATTTAAGGGAAGCAGATTTTTTGAGAGCATAGCTCACTTACAACAACTTCAATATTTCCGTGTGTGCTGCAATTCGAAGAATTGACTTTTTGTCAATGTGCATAGCATTGTTGTTGTTTGCTCGCGTCGAAAGCTATCATAGCCTGCATTCAGCGGAAAGAACTGTTCCACAACTTTCGGGCTGAATGGTATGCTCTCACAGAACATGTTCCTTGAGATGTCACAATTTATATAGCGAAAATATTTTATGCTACTTCGCTACTTGAGCACTTTTTCGGCTAGAATGCGGCCATAGTTATTGCTGCGGTGTGTATTTTCTTTTGACGCACAACCAAAGTGGTGGCGAGTTTTTTGATGTTGAACTTGGGCCTCGTCAGTTGCTTAAAAGCTATTCTTGAAATTTTTTTTAAGGAACATATTAGCTCAGTATGCACATGTTGTTGTTTTTGTTTTTATTTTTTTTCATCGCCATCGAAGTTTTAATTAATTTTATTTTTTTGGAGAATTTGTAATTTAGCTCCCTGTCACGACACCTCTGCTTTAAAGCACACAACTTTACAACTACAGAGTAAGCTCCTATAAGCGGACACCGATGGTTACCTACTTTTTGTCCGCATATGAGAAATGTCCGCTTATGGGAATGTCGAAAAAAATAATATGAATATTTAAATTAAAAAAATGGGCATTGCGATATTCTATTTTAAAATAATTTTTATTCTTCAATAGACAAAAAACAAAACTGGTACAAAATAAATTAAAATGAAAATATGTATGTATATTAGAGTGGTCCTTATTTATTTTCGAAAGTCACCAATTATGGACCCGGATTTTGTTCCTTCACAATACATAAGTAAGCTGCAAAAATTTCAGAAAAAAATTTTGATATTTAAACGTGCCGCTTGCGACTTTTAAGTTGAAAATCTAATTCATAGGGAGAAAAAGTGTTCTTTTTTCAAAAAAAAATCCAATAAAAAAAACCCGGTACGCGCCCCGTTTTTTATTTAAATTTCTTTTAAATGAGCTATCAAACATTATTGTTAGACAAAAACTACTAAAGTTGTAATATTTTAATTTTCGAAAAAAATCTAATTCTGTTCCTTGTTGTATTAAAAAAATCCCAAAAATGAAAATTTGAACAAAAATTCATTAAAATTTTGTGGAAATATTTTCTTAAACTATATTTAAAACAGATACAAAAAATTACGGGAGTACATTAAATTCCCTGTTCGTTACATAATTTTTTTGCTAGAAGTGTAGCTTTTTTGAAATTTCGAGTTTGGGTATTTTTACGGAAAAAATCCTAAAAATATAAAATCCAAGTTTTGAAAAAACACCGAGAAATGGACATCGAGTAGTTTTAGTTTTAACATAAGCTCTCAATAATAAAATATAACTGTTGTAAATTTCTTGGATACGATGGAAGTAAGTTTCTTTGACCCTAATTTTTCATTCAGAGTAAATTAGTAAAAAGAGAAAACAAAAACGTCGAACTGTCGAAAACAAAAAAAAAAAAAAAAAAAAAGGAAACCAGTAATGTTTGCGATATAAAAAGGGCAAAATTGTCCGCTTATTATAGCTTCGCGTTCTCTTTTGGGAAATTTGTTTTTCATAAATAGATATGTTTGTGTGTCCGCTTGCGTTTATCGGAAAGTCCGTGTATGAGAAAGCATTTTCTATGGGGAAAAAAACCAAAAATTTAACGTTCCCAAGAATGTGCCCACTAATAGGAAACGTCCGCTTATTAGAGCGTCAGTCTATGGGAGCTTTTACTGTATTATCCTTTTCGAAAATTATAAAAGTGAAATCCTTTTATAACTCTATAAAAATAGACACAATATGAAAGAAAATATTTACACAAGAATATACTCTACACGAAATACAAACGGTTAAAACAAAATCATTGACACAAATTAAAATACAGATCAGCTTAGAAAGTTTTTTTTAGAAATTCAAATTTTAAATGAGTTAGTCAGACGTTATTCAAAGAGAGACAGCAGAGCGCATTGAGAATTATTTATGTCAACTAGACAAATTTATGGTTTGCGCTTCGTTGCTTAAATGAAAACATAAACTTATCTAGTTATTAATTAAAGCAATTCTTAACTATAATTGAGTCGAAAGCTTTAGCAGCGCACATTTTTAATATATATATAGTTACATACATTTTCTGAACTTTTTATGTTACATAAAATTGTTTATTTTTGCTCTTTTTATTATAACTATTATTTTTTGCTTTTTTATTTTTATGACTGCTTTTATTTCTGTTTACATTGAAGAAAAAAGTATTGCATACAGCGCGAAGCGATTAACTCGCTTGTTTTGCATGTGACACAGAAAGGCACAGTAAGTCATAAAAGAACTTTGCCACGGGGGATGCTTTGTTGTGGGTTATTTTTTTAACACTCCTTGCACGTTCACTAAAAGTATTTGGGATTTATTTTTGTTTTTTTTTTGTGTTTTTGAAATATACCAACACAGCGCAAACAATAAAATGAGCGGAAGAAAATGAGCATGAAGCTAGGCATGGAAGTGAACATTTTACCATTTAATACAAATCGGAAATTACTTTTAGCATCGCGTTGTGTTGTAGCCAGTCGAGTGTCATCTTGGAGGTAGCATTTTAATTGACATTGAAAAAGATAAAGCTACGAAATTAATGACTCAAGGTTATAGGCATAGTATATCCTCTGGTAGTTGACAAATGCTCTGTTCAGCGAGAAACTTTAACACTTTAGGCTTGACATCATGACAGCCTGACTTCAGAACTTCCGGCATTTATTGTAGCACAATCCTTTAAAAGCTTAAACCTAAGCTAGAGCTCTGCCAAAGCTGTTAAGACTTAAGCGATTTAAATGTGCATTAATAAGCTTTATAGTGAATAATGGAGGAGTTCAAAGGAATCTCATGATCTGAGCTGGGAACAAAAACTACCTAAATTGAATAAAACTTCCGATAATAAATTGTTTACATGCTATTTTTGGGATGGATGCTGAACATGAATAAGACATTTTATTTAATTGAAATTGGACATTTATGTGGGATTTGAAAGTATTAAGCTAAATATTAGAAAATATTAATTTACTAATAAAAAGTAAGTATTAGAAAGCATATACAACACGCACTGGACGAAACTATTAAGTAGCTTTACGTCACGCGGCAACCTTGACCCAAAAACGAACTGAAGAAAACTGATTGACTTGTAGTCTCAAAAGAAGAGTCCGTAGAAAATTGATTTTAACAGAGTACACATTAAAATATAACAACTGTAACTTTGAATTCAAATAAAAATGTATAAGCTTACAGCTGCGAACAAAATAATAGCAGTCCTCTTATATTCAGATATGTTTGGATAAATAATACTAGTCTACAAGCTAGTCGTATCCGGTAAGCCCATAATCATTCCTATATCTACTTTCAACGCTGGTTTCAAATCTGTACTCAGTTTCCTGCTATATTGTAAAATGTTCCAAGATAAATGGTGTTTTATTTTTTTTGGCACGTGTTTAGTATTATTGATCTAGAATCTGAACTACTAAGCATAAAATAAGAAATATTTTTCAATATCAGTCAGTATCGTGTCATGTGCGGTAGCGGAGCAAACATTTTGAGATTATCCAACGAAATATCAACAAATTTTGTATATTTTGTTTTAGCGGAGCTGTAATCGACAGTACTAAAATACGAGTTTTCGTTACTTGGACCTAAAATAATTTGTGATATCTCGAAAACTATAGATGTTCGCAGTACAACGTATTTTTGTGTGAAAAGTCGTTGGTTGAGAAATATAACAGTATAGGAAAGCTTTTTTGGTAATATTTTTCACCGATAGTATGTTAAAAAAAATCCCGTTTTAATGACATCAAATTATTGAGATATCTCAAAAAATGTAGATTGAAGCTTCAGAATGGAAAAAAAACCGATTCAAATTTCATGTTTTGATTTTGCAAGCAAATATTTCAGCCATTTTTCAATCGATTTTAATTGATTTTTTTTTGTCTGAAAGATCAATTAATTACTTTGGCAGAAATAAAAGTAGCTTACCGTTATATCATTAATTCAATGTTTTATATTGGTTTAAGTAAGCCCAAAAAATATTTAGTTTTTGCTCAAAAATAGGCCAAACTTTTTTTTAGTTGTAATTTTTTTTTCTTATATATTTTTTTTCCACACTCTTTCATATGACTTTTCATTTATAAGCAAAAATTGCTTAATTTTAACACATAATCCAAAAAACAGTTTCTATCATTGAAAATTATGAGCTACCTACCCCCTATGATTTTTTTTTTGATGAAAATTAATTTTTTTAAAATATTGTTTTTATATTTTTACAAAATTCTACAGCTTAAAAAATAATTTCTGTTAAAAAATGTTCAAATATATCAAACCACTCCAAAGTTATATACACAAATCTATGTGTTAAGCCATTTCGTTATCTTCTTATTAATACGCAAACATCAAATGTTGTCGTACACGCAGAGAAAAGACATAGTTGAGACATGATTACTACAATAATATTTTTTTACTAAAATTATTGTATTATTTCTGTAAACACAAATTTTTGCCTTAATAAAGTCATAATTTACTACTGGTGGTATCAAAAATAACATTATAGTTGAAATCATAACATCATAGAAATCGTCAACATACTATGATTGCCTCAACTATTAGTTGCAACAAAAATGTTGCAGTTCTGTCAATCATGAATTCTATCAATTGTCTGAACTATTTTTTGATTGTTGGCAAACGAAGCAGAACATAACCTATCGAAAGAATTTATTGTGTCTGAACAGTTTGCAGGAAAAACTTTCACTTCATTCAGACACAATAAGTTTTATCAATTCCTGGCTATGTGCCGTTTCGTTTGTCAACTGTTTAATTATTGTGTTTTGTTTTAAATTGCCTTATCCTAAAAACAGCACGCAGAAAAGTGACATTTTCGACTTTAATTGTAGCAAACATATTTTTGTTTACCGTAAACATATTTCGCAATTCTGACCATATTTTGTTTATCACAAATATTGCTATTTTTGTGGCAATGCACTTAATGTACCATGTTTATGAATGGCATTAGTCAGGTGGGCGGTAGTAGCGGCTGTGGCTTACTGGTAGTGTGCGTGGCTCGTAAGCGAAAAAGCCGCGGTTCAAACCCCAGCTCGGACAGAAAACTTTATCAAAAAGATTTTTCAATTGAATTAATATTTCTGTTCAGCCCAGACAATGGCAAACCTCTGGAGATATCTTAATTAATAGCTGTGGAAATTGGAGTGCATGAAAATAAAAAAAAAATAAAATTATTGTTTCAATAATATTCTGGTACCTAAAAATAAATTTATAATATAGTTGTTGCAATCATTCTATTTTCGGCTCAATAAGAGAATAATGATTGTTTCAATAATATTATGGTTCCTACAAAAAAGTTCCTTTTCTAAATATGGTTGTTGTAATCATTTTATCATGATCAAAGAAAACATTATATGTTTAAGAACATGTTAGCAACAATCATAATCCGAATCATACTATGATCCTCTTAAAACATGGTTGTTGCAACTATGTTTTTTCTCTGCGTATATACTTATTTGATATTTATTTTAGAATAAGGGCAATGAAACTTATATCATTCGAAAGGTGCCAACATCATTTGGCACCGTAGATGTGCCAAATTATGTTAGATTTTAAATTGATGACCTTTGACTCGAAATATTAACTTTGAAATTTTATATTAATTTCAGTAAAGAATCTCAGGGCTAGGAAGAGGTAGAATAGTGAACGGGGTTCAGATTAAAGGTCTGGCTGCACAGTATGATTGCATTTTGGATTAGTGATCTTTGACCTGAAATATGAGCTTCAAAAGAATATTTGTTAAATAAAAGCTAAACTGTAAGAGATAGAAAAAATGGTGCAAAAAGGAATTTTAGACATTGATTAGATGAACAAAAAATATTTCTGAAAATATAGTCCCCGAATTTAAATCTGTTATGTCATCTAGAATGTTTTTTGTTAGCGTTGTGAAACTCTGAAATATGTTACCAATGTCTATTAAAATTGAAAATAATAAGGTACGCTTTAAAATGGCTGTTTTGAATTTATTTAAATAATACAAAATTTACTTTTAAATATCGTTGTTTATCTATGTTTAAATCAGGGGGGTATATTTTTTAGCATTTAAGAACTAGAAATATATTTAAAAATTAAGTAAAATTATTTTTGAGTGATTTTTACACTGTTGATGTACTTTAAGAGACCTATAGTCTCACGTGTACAATGGTTTCTTATAAATCTATATATATAAAATAGGATGTGTGTATGTATGTAACGTATGGACTCCAAAACGGCTGGGCCGATTTTGATGAAATTTTCAGGTAATGTTCATCTTGGTACGGTGGGTAACATAGGCTATATTTGGACCCGATAGGTGGCGCTGGGGTGGACTTATATCGAAAATTTGAATTTATGGACCAATTTAACTGAAATTCAGAATGTATGTTTGTTTGATCATAAGAAAATAATTTGTGTATAAATGGACACGGTAGGTGGCGCTGGGGTGGACTTATTTCGAAAATTCGATGGCGTGAAAAATATATAAATACTTTTAATTTTATTTTATAATGAGGGGAGTAGCGAAGCACACCGGGTTCAGCTAGTAAAGAAATAAAATAAAATAAATAATTTTGGCATCAAATTTAAAATAATATATCGAAAACTAGTTTTACGAAAGCTTTTTGGATAATATTGATGGTATGTTAAAAAAATGCCCATTATTTTGGCATTTAAACTATTACGCTAATTTGAAAACTTAAGATTTTCTTAGTACAACGCATTAATCAAGGCCTCAGAATGAGAAAAAACTATTTAAATTTCAAGTTTTGATTCGGCATGAAAATATCTCCGCTATTTTTCAATCGATTTCCCTCAAATTTTCCTTAACTAAAAGTTAAATTAAAACACTATAGAAAAATGGAAATATATTTACCGTTACCTCACAGATTCTTTGATATATATATTGTTTTAAAAAGCATCTGAAATATTGAATGTTTGCTCCAAAAATAAGTCAATAGTTGTTTTTGTTTTATTTATTTTCTGAATTGTAGTTTCTCACACTCTTTCATATGACATATCATTTATCCGCAAAAAGTTTTTCGTTTTGACACAAAACTCAATAAACAGTCTATCTTAAAAGTCATATGCATTGGTACTGGTTTTTTTTTTTGACGAAAATAAATTTTTCCTACATATTGTTTTTATATTTTTATAGAGAAGTACAGCTTCCAAAATAATGTTGGTGAAAACAATTACTTAATTTCTCTTACCAATCAAAATCTATAAATAAATATACATTTTTAGACCACGAAGAACGAAAGATTTAAATTTTGTAGTGTTTAATTAAAATGGAACGGAACAAATCATTTAGCATTCAAAAGGTGCTGTTGAACAAATTGAGACCGGTGACATATGATCTGAAACATGAGTGTTAAAAAAAAACAATTTTGATTTCCGAAAAATGCCAAGCCATGAGAGAAACCATAAAGTGTTTAAAAGAAACGTTGAAGATGAAAACATAATTGGACCATCTCTCCTCTTAGAATCACCTTAAGGGCCAATTTTTCAGTGCGAGCTTAAACTCTAGTCAAATTAAACTGAGGTTAACTCACTAAAATTGGACGTTGAAACTCGGTTTAACTAGATATTTTAGCA
Organism: Dichetophora obliterata; assembly: GCA_963920525.1. Classification (NCBI taxonomy): domain Eukaryota; kingdom Metazoa; phylum Arthropoda; class Insecta; order Diptera; family Sciomyzidae; genus Dichetophora; species Dichetophora obliterata. The sequence continues at coordinate 105,376,025 of OY986437.1, forward strand.
TTCTTTAAATTATCATATAATGTGTTTTTTTGCCTAAACCGATTTTAAAAGTCCAATTTTGGTAAATTAACCTCAGTTTAATTTGACTAGAGTTTAAGCTCGCACTGATAAATTGGCCCATAGGGTAATAACAGCTATGAACTGTTGCCTGCAATTTTCTTCATTTATTAAGTTTTTTTGTAGAGGTCCCAAAAAGGCTGACTGAACGGGGTGAATAACTTTGGAAGAAATATTGTTAGGATTAATAATGGATTCAGCTCATACATTTTACTCCTCTCGATGTTAGTTCGGTAGGGATATAGACTCTATTGGACAAAGTTTTGCAAAGCAATTTTTCCAGTGAAGCTACGGAATGACAAAGTTTGTGTTAATTTTTGTGCTATAATGCTAAAGGGCTTATGTTTGTGTTTGCGTTCACTTACACAAACTTCAAGGCTCCAGAAATGGTAAACGAGTACTGTTATCTTGATATTTTGCACATAAGCTTTGATAATTGGTATGAACTCTGAGTTTAAAATTTGACTATTAAAGTGACGTCGTCAAAATAATACTACACTGAAAACTTCGAATATACTAAAATACTAATTTTAAATTCGGTTCTAATAACAAAAGATTTCAACTACTACAGCTTTTTCGCACTTTCTCCGCATTAGATCATCTAAGAACCAGCCCAAATAACATTTAAAATATCTCAACGATATTGATAAGAGTGGTCTCAAAACAATCTGAAGTGAGAAAAATTTACCCACCATAATATGGGTTGGGCTCAGGGACAACACAACTACTACAACTACAACACAACAACTAACCATGCATTTACATAGATCTAATCATACATTAGTTTTCAATCTACTTTTGAGTTGACCTTTCGATAAGTTAACATCAAAAAAGATACTGTTGTTAACAAAGGTACTCATGCGATGTAAAGGAGCAGTAGCCATATAATTTGTTCTACTAAAAGGTAAGTAAATTAAATTGTTAGCATTTCTACTGCTTCTACGGTTAGTGTTAAAATTTAGAAGAGTTAGAAGTTCTGGTGAATCGAATACACCAGTTATGAGTTGGTGTAAATAGACGATATCTGCAGACTGCCTTCTCTCATTCAAAGATTGCATATTTAATAGTTTTAAACGATCCTCATAAGGAGGAAGGTTTAAAGTGTCAGTTGCACTTAAGCCCCTTAGAGTAAACCGAACAAAACGTTTTTGGATTCTCTCTATACGTTCAACATGTACATTGTAACTTGGGGACCAAACTTGACTTGCATACTCTAAGTGAGGTCACACAATTGCATAATACAGCATTGTAGTTGTGATCATACTATTAAATTCTTTGGCCTTTTAGTTAATATTAAATTCTTCTATTAAATTAGAAGATGCTTTTTTACAAATGTTATCAATATGAACGTTAAACGATAGCTTAGAATCCATGCATATACCCAGATCTTTGACAGCATCTACACGACTTAATGCAGTATCTTTTATCTTATAATCAAAAATTAAATTATTCCTTTTTCGCGAAAAGGTCATAGTTTGGCATTTATCTGGATTTAGAAACATATTGTTTTTAGAACACCAAATTTCAAAGGATTTCAAATCAGACTGGAGCAGATCTGAATTGTCTTTAGCATCTATTGTTCTGTATATTTTCATGTCATCTGCATAGATAAGTAGATGAGAGTGTTTGATGATGTGGGTTACATCATTAATGGCTAAAATACACAGAAGTGGACCAAGGTGGCTACCTTGAGGAACACCTGATTCAGCAATAAATTCAGCAGACAATACGCCTCGAAATCGTATTTGATAAGATCGGCCTGTCAGATACGATTGAATCCAGCTTACAAAAAATTGTGGAAACCCCATTAACTTTAGTTTAAGTAGAATTAAATTGTGTGGCAGTTTATCAAATGCTTTAATAAAATCAGTGTAAATACATTCCACCTGGTTACCTGAATGAAATGAATTTAGGCAAAACGTTGTAAAATCGATAAGATTAGACACAGTAGATCTGCCAGAAACAAATCCAACTCGTCAGTTGTTATGACCTTCCCACAGTGAATTTTCACACGGCATACACGAGCCGCTCAAAAAGTTTTGGAATCGATGAGAGTTTCGCGATAGGCCTGTAGTTGTTTCTATTGTTCTTACAACCACCCTTTTTATAAATAGGACTTATAAAAGATTTTTCCAATAAAGTGCAAAAACACTTTTGCTAATTGTTTTTCTGAATAACATGGACAGTGGTTGGCTTAGAACGGAACCGCATCGTGTTAACACGGTGGCAGGAATTCCGTCAGGTCTAGCATTAAAATCATCATCGATCAATCCAATAACTTTAAAATATCCTCTGAAGTAAAGGATATAGGGTCCAACGAAACCCTGGGCAGAGAAAACATAGCAAAGATTTCCATATAAAACAAATTAATTGAATCATCAAGAGTGTTATTATTAACATATTCTAAAATTGCATGAAGTTTACTTTGAAGTAAATGATTCAACTTCAAAAAGTCAGCTTTTTTAAAATTGAGTTCATAAACTTTATCTATTAAGTTACCCCCGTATTCATAAACCTGTTTTAGCGATAGTTATACAGTGAAAAACATTTTGATATGCATAAACGTATATTATCATCAACGTTCTAAAAGTATTTTAACGATCGTTAAAATCATTCTGAACATCGTTCCTACTCGTTCCTCGTCGTTGTTTTGTTCAAAGGGGTTGATCCTTGCTCTATACATTTTTCGGCGCTTTGGAAAAGGATCCTCTTCTTCCACTAAAGTGCAGATAATCAAATTATTGAACATGTCCATTGCTTTTATATTTTTGTTTACTTTTCACTTCACTTTTTTTGCTTTTTTAATGGCTAACATAACTTGTCAAAATCAGCTATGGGTGTTGTTACGGTGGTCGTCATATGATCCCTGGTCATGACACTTTTTACTCTCTTTTTTCGTTTGATGAGCTGTGTGACGAAAGTATGCTATGATGGTGGTCATATGATGCCTAAGCACCAGTACACTTTTTGCTACTTTTAGTATTTTTACAACCGACGTGTTGCTATTAAGCAGGTTTCATTACTGCTTTCATACACAAATATTGTGAATAAGTTCACAACGCAACACTGGTTTGATCCCATGATTTCATATTTTTGTCAAATCATTTGGTGACCGTGGTGGTGAAAATTTACTCTCTTGCTCTCGCTCTCAAATTGTTAATATACATTGAAACAACAACAATACATGACCATGATGAGCCTATGACCGCCACCGTAACAGGGCTTTTTCTGTCGACAAAAAGTCTGTTTTTCGTCAAGTTCTTTCGTTAAGCTGTCAGCTGATGAAGTGTTGCTTACTGTTTTTAAAAAATTCCCATATTGCTTAAAATGCTCTTAAAATACGTTTATGCATGAACAGCATTTTAAGGGATAGTTTGTGTTCTAACTAAAACAGTTTTTAACGAGTGCATAACAAATGTAATGAATACGGCCGTTAGACTTTACTATATTATCCCTGTCTGACTTGTACCATATGCTCAATGGTGGATGGTATTCATCAACAGTAGTCAAAGCATGACGGACCCTCTCAACAATCACATTGTTACTGTCTGTAGTTAAGACAAAGTCAAGAAGTCTTTCACGACTATTATAAATACAACTCACTTGTTGTAAGTCAGAACATTTATTATCAACAAATATATGCTCTTGGCGTGCCTTCCAATTAGATGCACAAAAATATGTATCATCGTCAGAAGATTCCCATTTCAAGTCAGGCAGATTAAAATCACCTATCAATTAAATGTCGTCATTAGCGTCAGTTATGTTTATAACGTATTCTATGCAATCCGCAAGGCTTGCATAAACTTTTACACTGCTCTTAGGAGGAACGTATGCATTAATAAGATATACATTCATAAGATATACATAAGATAAACATTCAGTGGAGGATAATTCCTTAGTAGCTTTAGTATGATATAAGTGCTATTAATTTTTATTAATATATATAATATATTAGTATATATATATATTAGCTTTAGTATGATATAAGTGCTATTAATTTTTATTAATATTATTTGGGAAAAATTTTTTTTAATCAATATAGAAATAAAAATACTTCTGTTTAGGCTGCAACCCTAAAAGTTAATAAAGTAGTAGATCATAATACTAACTGCTTTATCAACACGTTTCAGTATCGATTCTCGATGCCCGAACGGGACGCTCGATCGGTTACTCCGACGAGTTGCTTTGGTGAATGAATTGATTGCCATCAGCGATACTGAAGTTTTTGATAAAGCCAAATTATTCTTGAACCAGCCATCTTTAAACTTACATAAAATCCTCACGTATAGAAGATAATATAAACGTAAGAGCTAATTAAAAAATATTACCTGTTAAAAATATTACCTGGATAAGTAAAAAATAATATCACTTATAGAGAGCCAATTGCCCGAACTTAATACGCAGATCATAGGCGTTGACTCACCTCCTTCTTGCAGCAAATAGCCAGCCATTGTTTGTGCCACTGCACTTGGAACGAAGCCACGGAATTTGTTTAACTTCAGTTGCTATCTTTTATTTTTCAATAGTATTTCCAAGTGACTTACAGGCACGGTTGCCGCTTGCCTATTTTTTGTTGTACCAAATTCTCCATAAAAATGTGCCAAATAGAAACAAAAAGTACCATTTTTTTTTTTAATATAATAATTTGATAATATTTTTTATAATAATTCACTGATGTATATTTGTGTACATACCAAACATAACAAAAAAATTTAGTTATGTTATGCGCTATTAATAAAATAATAAATACATTAAAATAGTTCTTTTGCTGGCCAAATATAATAATATTAACTGCGTTAGACACACAATTTTTTAAAAAGCTTTATGTGGTTAAGTGTTTTATACTCTAAATAATTTCAAAGCTAAGTTTTAATCAGGCTAAAACAAGAAATATTGGTTCCATTATTCACGACCCTGACTTTTTCCATAAATACCCAAATTTTTCCCATTGCATTATAATTTTAAAAACTAATATTTGAACTCTGAAAAAGATTCCTCTGAGTCAAAATAACGTCAGGGTCGCATTGTATGATATGGTATTTCAATATGAATAATTGAATTATGGCAATAAAGAAATTTTATTTTCTGACATAACTTGTGAAAATATTCAAACTATTCAAATTTTCTCTACCTAAATCGAACTTTTCTTTAATTTGTTTTATAATATCTTTGGTTATAAGAAAAATGTTCTGATTGGAGATATTTTTCTGCTTTAGTGGAAATTCTCACAAAAAATCCTCAAGTCTCAAAAAATGTCTCAAAAAATTAGATTTTTAATATATATGACAAGAAAAGTCATGTTGTCCATTCGTTTGACAACAGCCGCAAATATGTAAACAAAAATATATTCTCTCTCAAATATAAATGACAACCAGGGTTTTGTGGTCTTCTATGAAGAAAGTTATGTTTCAGTGTTTTGTTGTGTATTTAAAAAAAAGAAGTTATTCTATATTTTGCTGTTGGCAGAAAAAAAAATAGTGTGCATTGCGTTTATAATAATTATTTGTTTGATAATTATTATTGAAAATTGTTTTCAAATTGCAAACCGGTTTTTTTTTTAATTAATATATAAATTGCGACTATTAAGATGTAGTTATTAAAATAATAATGCCTTCAATGTGAGGTATTTGCAAAACAGTTTATTCCGGTGATAACATTCGGAAATATAAAATGGATTCAGTAAACCATCAGCGGTGGGAATACATTTGCACAACAAAATATTGAAATTAGCTTTTTAAAAACTCACTTAAATTTTCTATCAAAACAAACAAGTAGTACAGAACGTAGTAGAAAAAGCAGCAGTGAAATGTATCCTTGGGTATTTAATACTGCGAAAAAAATATGATGTTCCTGCAACTGATTACTTTTATGGCATTAAAAAATTACTCTATTGCTCTCCTCTTCAATTTTACGGGTGTATATCTTCATTCTTGTGAGTAAACGTCAAATGAATGGACAACCTATAGTAATTGAATCATGATGCAACACAAGTTCCACTAGAATGTCTGAACATTTCTCCAGTGCTACCAAATTTGTTTTTTTGTAACAGGTTGTGAAATTGTTAATCTTTTACAAAATGCACCAACTCGGAAAATAATGTACCAAGTTAAAATATATGTACCAATTTTGGTACAATTGTACCAAAGTGGCAACCGCGATTGCGGGTATCAAATCCTTGTAAAAAGGAGAGGAAGAGTGGAGAGAGGATCGCTAAAAAAACTGAAGATCTGCATTTTTTCGTCAAACGAGAGCGTTATCCTTGCCTTACTCTATGCGCATTATTGATTAATTTTGTTTTTCTTGGGGCAGTATTTTCGATAGAATTATTTTCATTTTTCTATAGTTTATACATTCAAGAATATCTTCTTAAAAGGATTTTGCGAAATTTGAATTATTTCAAAAGTTATAGCCATTTTAATGTCGTCAGTTGAACTGCCTGAAACTTAACTTAAAAACTTGAACGCGTTTTTTTCGAAACTACTTTTTTCGAAACGTTTGACATAAAATCTCTAGTTCTATTTGAGCGATTATCTTGAAATTTTGCATGAATATTCTTAGTATATCCTTTTATGACTTTAAAAATTCGTGAAAGTTAAAAAATAACTGAAAAAGTCCACTTCTTTTTTGAGTAGCCGCCATTTTGCGAAAAAATTTCATTTTTTCCTAGTTCCTGCCATGATAACTTTATACTGATAAAAACCCTACCTTTTTTTATTTTTCAGATGACCGAAAGGGTGGGTATCGTGTCAAGATGAACACGCTATTTTTCCCCCTTTTCTTTAACAACGTGTAGCTTCGTTATAAATGATTTTTTTTTGTAGTTTTTTAAAATATTGATAAATAAGTGGTAATAAAATGGATATTAAAAATATTAATTGGTTATTTTGTATCGACCGTCAAAAAAGGCCTCTACACGAGAATACTGCTTTAAAGTTTTTCTTGATTTAAAAAAGCATTCGCCCATAAAGCTTTAAATTGAGCAACAGTTAATCATTTACAGCTCATGCAGCTGTCAGCTGTTGCGTTGAATTAAACGACAATTTTATACATTTTCACAGGATTTACACTAAATATAGGAAAATAAATTTAAAGGAGCAGCAACAGTGACAAATAGAAAGCGGAATGCAATTTGCAGCAAAAACTATTTACGCTTTAAAAGTTTTATTTCCTTCCTGTGCAACGCGCTGCGCATATTTTATGAGCGCCCGAAAAAAAATCAACTGCAGAAACTGTTGTTGAACAAAAAAAAAGGTTTAAATTTCAGGCTGCAGCTCAAAAGTGGCAGCGTCACAGCAAAAAATATGGAAAAACTCAAATTTAACTGCTTGGCAGATCGTATCTTGTGCAATTGCGAATTATTTGCTATGGCACAGTTTTTAGCGTTATAGACTTATTTTATTGCTTTTCTATTATGTTTAATAGCCTTTTTGCAATCCTAAAAGCTCTTAGCTTTATGGACAAATTTTATTGCTCTTTCTATTCTGCATAATAACCTTCTCGCAATATTTAAAGCTTCCGCTTTAAGGTCTTTTCTACATGATTGGCTTTTTTTTATTTAAATGGAGTACCTTTTGTCATTTCGGGGTCGAATTTGGGTGTCCTAATTTTTGTCAGCCCTTTTCTAGTTCTTTGTTCTTTTTGTACAAAAAGCTTTGTTTACCAGCCTTTATGTATCTTTTATTTGTGTTCTATTCTTTTTTCCCTGTTGCTAAATTTTTACCCAACTGATTGATGAGCGTTTGTTGAATTGTTGATTGAACCGCAAGGAATTGTTCACTTTTTTGATGTAGTTGTTATTATTGCTGGTTAAGTTGTTGTTCCGAGTTTTCATTTCATTAGTGTACTATGAGACCACAATAGCTTTTGTTACTACCCCTTCCCACCCAAACCGAACCGTCGAATGTATTTGTTTCTTTCTGGTATTCCTGTGAGGCCATTCAAATAATTTATGAAGTTTTATGAAAGAAAATAATGGATGCTTATAAATTTTTAAGATCGTTAGTCTTTATCGTGTCCTATCTTGGAAAAAATTCGTAATTCTACATAAAGGTGTAGTGTTCTTCGTCCACCTACTTTTTGTATTTTTTTTTTAACTTATCGCTTGTTTTCTTCAATAACGTCACAACTCAAAAAAACTGATTTTTCAGGAGAAGCTTTTGTTTAATTTTTAACAGACATACCCAGTAGGAAAATCGATAATCCCAAGATAGCTTCTTTGTACATTTCTTAAGACTCGGCGGTCATTCCCCTTCGCTTCCAAATGCCATATTTTTTTTTGTATATGGAGCTGCTACGTAAGGGGTACTAATCCTTCCGTCACATCTTCGAGCACTTAAGAAGTGATTAGTCAAGAATCCAAGTACTTTCTTTTGGCAATGAAGGAAGGATATGGATGTCGATGTGGATATACATTTTTCCCATTTTGTTTTCGTTTTCCATTTTTGTTTTCCATTTCGCCTTACACTATGCTGCAAAGAAATTTAGTTACGCTATTCTGAAAAATATTAAATTTTTGGTGTGAGGTACATAATTTTTTTTTTTTATTCTTTTAACTAGAAAAAAATTTAACTTTTTTCCAGTTAATAAAACACATGTTCACTTCAAAATAAATTAATAACAACTAAAATATTACAACAATAACTGAAGTGATAAGCTGATTCCACGAAAAGCTGTTTCGTATTGTTTTTTTTTTACATTTGTCGAATTTTCTTTCTTATCCTAGTGTATTAGTGCCTTTTTTCGATACTTGAGGCAATAATAAAATACAGATCGCTTTAGAGACGTGTTCGCCTACCTTCCGACTGGGTAGGTATTTGCTCCATCTTATCGAAAATATCACTATAATACAAAATATTTCACTAATTTTAAATTCAATGATGAATCGAATCGACTTCAATATTTCATACACCACATTTTTAAAAGTATCTGCACTAGGGCGGGTCAAATTGTTCGGATGAGAAAAAACGAAGAATGCGTATAGCAGAATCGTAATCTATTATGAATTCTGAGAAAATTTCCCGAAGAAACTATCCCCCGTATTCATATACCTGTTTTAGCGATAGTTATACAGTGAAAAACATTTTGTTATGCATAAACGTATATTATCATCAACGTTCTAAGAGTATTTTAACGATCGTTAAAATCATTCTGAAAGTCGTTCCTACTCGTTCCTCGTCGTTGTTTTGTTCAAAGGGGTTGATCCTTGCTCTATACATTTTTCGGCGCTTTGGAAAAGGATCCTCTTCTTCCACTAAAGTGCAGATAATCAAAATATTGAACATGTCCATTGCTTTTATATTTTTGTTTACTTTTCACTTCACTTTTTTTGCTTTTTTAATGCCTAACATAACTTGTCAAAATCAGCTATGGGTGTTGTTACGGTGGTCGTCATATGATCCCTGGTCATGACACTTTTTACTCTCTTTTTTCGTTTGATGAGCTGTGTGACGAAAGTATGCTATGCTGTCATATGATGCCTAAGCACCAGTACACTTTTTGCTACTTTTAGTATTTTTACAACCGACGAGTGTTGCTATTAAGCAGGTTTCATTACTGCTTTCAAACATTTTATACTAAAAGTGTACTATTTTCGTGCCTAAACACAAATATTGTGAATAAGTTCACAACGCAACACTGGTTTGATCCCATGATTTCATATTTTTGTCAAATCATTTGGTGACCGTGGTGGTGAGAATTTACTCTCTTGCTCTCGCTCTCAAATTGTTAATATACATTGAAACAACAACAATACATGACCATGATGAGCCTATGACCGCCACCGTAACAGGGCACTTTCTGGCGACAAAAAGTCTGTTTTTCGTCAAGTTCTTTCGTTAAGCTGTCAGCTGATGAAGTGTTGCTTACTGTTTTTAAAAAATTCCCATATTGCTTAAAATGCTCTTAAAATACGTTTATGCATAAACAGCATTTTAAGGGATAGTTTGTGTTCTAACTAAAACAGTTTTTAACGAGTGCATAACAAATGTAATGAATACGGCCGTATAGGTCTTAAATCAATCCCAATATCGCGCATAGCGAGGTCAAATTTGATTATGGATTTAAAAAAAACTGTTTAGTTTTATATAAAAACTAGTATTCCCGGGCAGACGTTGTCCTGCCACAGACCGCCTTATATATTTTTTTTTTTATTCCAAGATTTCTTTTGATATGTATTTAAATTTAAAATTCATTATTCAACAATGTTCGTCTGATCTTGGTAAATAATGGAGTTCATAGTGGGCGCTTTGGCTGAAGCTGAAGCATAAAGCTGCTTTGTCTAGCTTTTTTTGATCATAGTGTACGCTTATTAAACGCTGCACAAAGTTGCTTATTGAGCTTATTGGTGTTCATAGTGCGCGCTTTATGCTTGCAGCTGACTGATGCTTTGCTTTCATTTGTTTCTTTGGAAATATGGCCTCAATTGCGTTTTGTTGAGTCATTGAAAGATTTTTTTGTTTAAAGAGTGTGGAGAAGAGTAAAGAGAAAAGAGAACTGTGTTGATTTTTAATCAACTCAATAATTCAATAATAAAAAAAGAGACATTAAGTTGTTGCTAGATTTTAAAATTCTGTTTTGCAATCCACGAAGTAGTTCGAAGTTTTATATTTCTGATTTGTATCGAAGTCAACAACAATTTTGAAACGGGATAGGAAAATAGAGGAAATAAGGGAAGGGGAATATCAAGCAAAGAACTTGCATGATATTTTGTTTGTAGCTTTGTTGGTAGATTTTAAGCTCGTTAAGAATATTGTGATCACGTGAAGGCAGTGTTTTTTGTTTTCAACACAGACTACGTTTTATCGTTACGCTAAATGGGTAGCGAAGATAAAAAAAAGGAAGCGAGAAACTTAAATTTTCTTAATTTTTAATGAACTTTCTGAAAATAACATAAATTATCGTTTTTATTCTAATCTTAAAAGTTTTCCACTTAAATGGATTAAAAAATTTGTGTAAAAAAAATTTGTTCTTCGATAAAAGCTTTTCTTTGTAATTATATGGGTATTAAAACACAAAAAATTTCATAAACTTACTCGGTATTTTCATTTGCTGATTTATTTCATTCCACAACTTTTCAGTTATTAACCGATTGTGGTAACTTTTTTTACGTTTATCCCATAAAGAACGGCGCGAATAAACTTCAGTTATCAACTGATCAATATCCATTTTGAAACAAAACTAGTCGAGGTAGATTCGATTATAATCAACGAAAGATCAAACCAATAATAAAAAAAAGTTCAAAGGAACTTGAAACACACAAAGCATAACAACGATAGAAAGTTCAGCACAAAAATGACACAAGAACAACGAAAACTATGTAACAAACGAGATAGAATACACAAGTCACTTGTGAGAAAAGCATAAAACAGAAAAGCACCACAAAATGAAACAAAAAAAACGCTACAACAACGCAACAACAACGCAACAACGGTTAAAACTTCAGCAGAAAAATATATCAAACATATAAAACAAAATCAACGAAAATATTGTTCACAGGCACAATTGATAAACAAGTGCCGAAATGTAATTAAAAATTAAGTAGGTAAATAATAAAACTAAACAAAAAAATTGAAACTATGTGATCAAACAAGAATACAGCGCCGAAAAGCATTTTAAAAATGCTCTACAACAAAGCATAACAAACAAAATTATATTGCTGTGAGAGTAAGCGAGATGGAAATATAAGCGCTGAAAAGCATTTGAAATTAAGCTTTATGCTAGCTTTATGCTGGCACTATGAACACTTTGAGCTTTTTCCATATGATTATACACAAAGCGTTTTTCAGCTAAAAGCGTTTACTATGAACGCTTCCTAAGGCTGCGCTTATATTTCCATCTCGCTGGCTCACACAGAAAAATACATTTGTTTTTTATACTTTGTTGCAGAGCATTTTAAAATGCTATTCGGCACATGTTTATCTATTTTGCCTGTTAACAATATTTTCGTTTATTTTTTTTGTACTGAAGTTTTAACCGTTGTTGTGTTGTTGTTGCGTTGTGGTCCTTTTGTGGTGCTTTTCAGTTCTATGCACTTGTGTATTCTATCTCGTTTGTTTACATAGTTTTCGTTGTTCTTGCTTACTTCTTGGGTACTTTTTGTGCTGAACTTTCCACCGTTGTTATGCTTTGTGTTTTCAAGTTCCTTTGAACTTGTGTTTGTTATTGGTTTATCTTTCATTGGTGATCATCGCAAATCTACAAACTCATTAAACAAAAAAATTTACTTTGCAAAACGTAATTGACGGCATTATTTTCCAAAGAGACAAATGAAAACAAAGCATATTAGCCACAAGCATAAAGCGCGCACTATGAACACCAATAAGCTCAATAAGCTACTTTATGCAGCGTTGAATAAGCGTTCACTATGATCAAAAAAAGCTTGACAAAGCAGCTTTATGCATCAGCTTCAGACAAGGCGTCCACTATGAACGCGGCCTTAAGCAGTCTACATATAACTGACCATGAGCGAAGCATAAATTTTCTAAATCTAAGGCGCAGATTTACATTGACTGGCCTTGAAATTTATTGATAGTCATTGCATATGCCAGATGAATTGGGAATTGTAAGCGTTGAAATGCAATTGGAGAATCTGTTGGGATCATCGGGATTCTTGACAATAAAACATGCTCTCCTTTAAGCTTTCCATTGATTATTGTTGATTCAATTATGCTTCCGAAAATTTTCTTGACAGTCAACTAAGTTCCGTTGCATAGTTTTGGTTCATTTAGGATTCGTAGCAGTATGATTGGTTATCCAACTTTTTAAATTAAACTTTGTGGTGACCTGGCAAATTAAGCGAATTTAAAAATTTAGTTGAAAAATTCACTTCTTTATCTTCTTTGTCCACAGAATCAATTGACTTGAATGAAAATGACGGAGTTGCAACATGTTTTGAATGTAGATATTTATGGTATCGACATCGATTTTTTTTTTTTTTTTTTACTAAAATTGCTCTTTCACTCAGCCATCGATAATTCTTGATATTATCTCGAATGTTTGTAAACAAATTTTGAAATAATGAATCTCTAGATAGCACAATGATGCAAAAATTATCTCGTAGCTTTATTGTTTGGCTCATTGGATTAACATTAATTTTGCCTTCTCCACTATCAAACAATTGCTTTGAAAGTAGCACAGCAGATGGATCATTTTGAAGTTAGACACGCATACTTGTTGTTAACTTCAATTTGCGAACACTGCTCCACGGTGATGAATCATTGAAATAGGCATTTATTTCATCTACATATGTGGAACGTTGAATAACTGGAAGTGTCTATAAAAAATCTCCTGATAACAAAATGAGAGTACCGCCAAAGAGTCTTTCGTTGTCTTTCAAATCTTTTAACGTACGATTTGAAACTCCTTCTGATAGCGCGTTCCTTTATTAGTTGAATGTGATTGTACGCACAACAGATGTTGGTCTGCTCTTCTTCATCTCCCATAAAGTATATTTGTAGACATTTTGGTTTTTCTGTGGGTAGAGAAAGTAAAGAGGCAATTTTGTGATAGACCTGGACCTAAACCCTGTATCTTGAATGTTGAATGAAATATGCGTCCTTGTCCATCCGTATTCGTAATGATATTGGTGGCGAAGGAAGTCATTTCAAAGCAAATATTAAATTTTCTTATATTTTCAAAAATATTTTGGACTCTGCATTGTTGCCATCCATAAGCGTTTTCAGTGGCTCTGGTGGTAGGTTCAATATAGATAAAACAACTTTGCTTGAAAAACAATACATCACCCTGCAGTTTCATTTTTCAATTTCAGAGAGTGGCAATAAATGCATTCTTTATCCATGTCACCAATTGAAATTTTCGGATGTGCGCAATTGAAATGCGATGCGATTGAATGATGACAGTGTTAGTGCTCTTGTTGCTTGCATGTGTACTCGATTATTCACTTCTGTTCGATTCCGTAGCAAGATTGCGTGAGCTTTGAGTTGTAATTTTCATTTGTGCAAATCGTTCAATTCTGTGTACGTAACTTTCTAGTGCACGGGTGGTTACATTGCGCAATCGTGTGTCCTTTCTTGCTGTTTCTTGTTGTGGTGTTAAATTTATTTTCTATTGTGATTTTCTCGGTCACTCGACCAATGTTTCAACGTTTGAGTTTTACAAATGTCCCAGTGTGCCAAACGGATCCGTTACGAATCCGTAACGAACTCACTTCTTCGTACATTTTGTCCGAAACGGATTGCGTTTCGCATCCGGAACGGATCCTTTTTCGTATGAAATTCCTCTCTCCGTTACGGACTTCAGATACGAATCCGTTTCGGACTTCAGATACGAATCCGTTTCGGACTTTAGATACGAATCCGTTTCGGGCTTCAGATACGAATCCGTTTCGGACTGCAGATACGAATCCATTTCGGACTTCACATACGAATCCGTTTCAGACTCTTTTTTTAAATAATGCGAACTCACAACGGACTCGTTTTTTAAAAATAGTTCTTATTCAAAAAGGGACAATAATGTTTATGTATTTTCAACATTTTTTTATTTTTTGGCTAATTCAGTTCATACATTCTACAATTACATTTTAAAGAAGGAAATTTAAAATTATATCAATGTATAATAAAAATAACAACAAAAATGAGTACACAATTGTATTTCGTATCCCTAATCTACTGAAAATAAAATAAGAAATTGTAAAACAAATTTAAGATTGTCTTTAATGTTAACGTTGTGGAAATTTTTTTGAAGGATTCGTAACGGGTTCGTCAAAACATAAGATTCCTCTCAAAAATACGAATTGCTTTTTTCATTTTTTCGGATCCGCCTCGGACTCAGAACAGACTTCAGGAACGAATCCGTTTCGGACTTCAGATACGAATCCGTTTCGGACTTCATATACGAATGCGTTTCAGACTCTTTTGGCGGATTCGTAACGGGTTCGTAACGGGTCCGTCGAAACATAAGAAAGCGCAGTGCGTACTGACGGACTCGTAACGGGTTCGTAACGGATCCGCATCCGTTTTTGTGCACATTGGGGTGTTATAAGCTGTACCAATACACTTATAAGACAGCCAACACCACATTTCGGAAGTTTTGTGATTATACCAAACTATGTTATTACATTTAATTGAATGTTGTTGATATAAAATTTCAAACAGGGAGAACTACGTTTTCGTAAATATCTCCACTCGAAAAAGCGATCCCAGTGCTTCTTAGGGGAGAGAGTCTAACACATATAGAAACACTCCGGAGCACCATACGAACAAATGGTATGAATATTAGGTACTTAGATAGCCAACGTGTTTAAATATTAAGATAAGATAAAGCCTACATTTTTGTAAATATCTCCACCCCAGCGCCACCTACCGGATCCAAATTTTATCAAAGACTTATTTTTTATTTAAACAATATATGGTGTGAATTTGAGCTTAATATGCCTATAAAAGGAGTTTTCGACCCCACCTAAGGGATCTTACATAAACAAAAACATTTCGAAGCGCCACACGAATATATGGTGTGAATAAAAGGTCGATCACTTGAGTGGTTCAGCCGTGATGCTCGGACATACATACGCACCAACGTTTTTATATATTAAGATACTGTTGAATAATTAAAAAATCTCAGCTTATATCATTGCTTTTGGGCTTGTTGAAAAGGAATTTTTGCATATGATTTAATTTTAAAAACGTTTTGGCTTTTAAACCAAATTTTGCCAACCTGATATTTAAAAATTGCACAAAAATGTAAAAACCACCGTACAAACGATTTGATCATTTTTATTTTTCCATTGATTGCGCAGTTGCAGAAATGGGCGTTTCAACAAATCTCAGAGTCACGTTATTTGCCGTATTAAAACCTCAATGATTTTGGTTCTCAAATTCATGACAGATGTTGCAGATTAAAAATTAACACAGCCACCAACTAGTCATGATCCAACATATGACATTGACTTACCGAATATGGATCTTAACTCTGAATTAACATTTGAAATACCAACAGCCACACACTATGTCACATGGAAGAGGGAACCGTATACCAAAAGGTATAACGCCTTAAATTTTGCCATGATGTGCGATAGATTTAGCGTATGGGATAGAGTCATATCTTCTTTGGCTACGGCTATTTTCAAAGACATTGGCTTCAGAGATGACCATGGCGATTATGTTATAATGGATAAAGCCAAAGTGGTTCGGGAAAAAAAAGAAATGTAGAAATGCAGTTAGTTACAAATACCGTGGCGATACCAATGTAATTGCTTTTTCTTTTGACGGCAAAAAATGAGGCCTTGTCGAGAGTGGAAATAAATCGAAAATTTTATACCAGGATGGTTAAAGAATCGCACTTAGTAGTTGTTCAAGAACCAAATACAAAATTGTTGGGACACACTTGACGCTGAGGACTCTTCTACAAAGAAAAAATAACTACACGAGTTCTTTCATACAAAAAATGTTTCTCTTGACAATTTAGTTGAAGTTTGTTTCGATGGGTAAGTAAAAAGAACTTGAAAGCCGGTTCACGAAAGAGCAGATATTGTATTATCGAGATAAGCTATATGATCCAACAGTAGTAAGGACTTAATAGCATTAAGGCATAGCATTAATTTTGAATGCTCAGACTATGCTGATTTGATAAACCTAAATGATGACAGCATTTTATTCGACCCTCCATTCACCGCAAATATTCCAGAGCCACAAATTCCATCGCATGAGGGAACTGAGTAATTTGTCCAGTTACTTTCAAGTGTTTCGCGATGCGTAATTGCAAAAAGTTGGGACGATGTTATGGCAGTAGCTACAAAAAATCGAACTAAAATACCTCGCATTGAGAGCAAAAAAGACTTAAAAGTAAAAAATTGTACTTTATGCACTAGTTAAATAAAAGATTTTTTTGTAAATTTAAATCGTTTTATTTTTGACAATATTTGAATAGTTGGCAAAATTTGGTTTAAAAGAAAAAATATTTTTAAAATTAAATCAGCTTAAAATTCCTTTTCAACAAGCCCAAAATCAATCATATACGCTACCATTTTTGAACTATTCAACAGTATTGTTTTTTTAAATAAAACTATAAAGTTTTTTTTAATCAATATACAAATTTAGCCCTAGCTATGCGCGATATTGGGATTAATTTCAGACCTATAGTTTCTTACGGCCGTATTCATTACATTTGTTATGCACTCGTTAAAAACTGTTTTAGTTAGAACACAAACTATCCCTTAAAATGCTGTTTATGCATAAACGTATTTTAAGAGCATTTTAAGCAATATGGGAATTTTTTAAAAACAGTAAGCAACACTTCATCAGCTGACAGCTTAACGAAAGAACTTGACGAAAAACAGACTTTTTGTCGACAAAAAAAGCCCTGTTACGGTGGCGGTCATAGGCTCATCATGGTCATGCATTGTTGTTTCAATGTATATTAATAATTTGAGAGCGAGAGCAAGAGAGTAAATTTTCACCACCACGGTCACCAAATGATTTGACAAAAATATGGAATCATGGGATCAAACCAGTGTTGCGCTGTGAACTTATTCACAATATTTGTGTATGAAAGCAGTATGAAATGTATGAAAGCAGTAATGAAACCTGCTTAATAGCAACACGTCGGTTGTAAAAATACTAAAAGTAGCAAAAAGTGTACTGGTGCTTAGGCATCATATGACCACCAGCATAGCATACTTTCGTCACACAGCTCATCAAACGAAAAAAGAGAGTAAAAAGTGTCATGACCAGAGATCATATGACGACCACCGTAACAACACCCATCGCTGATTTTGACAAGTTATGTTAGCCATTAAAATAGCAAAAAAAGTGAAGTGAAAAGTAAACAAAAATATAAAAGCAATGGACATGTTCAATATTTTGATTATCTGCACTTTAGTGGAAGAAGAGGATCCTTTTCCAAAGCGCCGAAAAATGTATAGAGCAAGGATCAACCCCTTTGAACAAAACAACGACGAGGAACGAGTAGGAACGATGTTCAGAATGATTTTAACGATCGTTAAAATACTCTTAGAACGTTGATGATAATATACGTTTATGCATAACAAAATGTTTTTCACTGTATAACTATCGCTAAAACAGGTTTATGAATACGGGGATTAATATTTAATTTATTTAATTTAATTATCATGTTCACATATTAGACAAAGTCTTTTAAATGCAGTAAGAAATCAAAGAATAACAAATAGTTATAACCAAAAAATAAATAAAAACAAAAAATTTTAAATTACTTATTTTAAATTAAAATAAAAAAAAATTGTAAGCAACGACTAAATTTAATTTTAAATTTGAAATAAAGTTATAATATATAAAGTTTTTTTTTCTAAATGACCTCTATATTTATTATGTTGACTTTATATGATTTAAATACAAATTCTTTAAACTATCAAACAACTAGAATTTGTATTTAAAATCAAGTATGATTTAAACTATCAAACATTTAGAATTTATATTTAAATCATATAAAGTCAACATTATAATATATAAATACTAGCTGATATACCCGGTGTTACTCGAGAGTCATTTATATAAACATTTTAATATACACTTTTCGATTAAATGTTTTTGTAAATTTTGGAATTTTGTAAAAACGTGTTGAATTTAAGTTTGAGACCACTATAAAAATATTAGTTAAAAAATTTACAAAGCTTTTTTAACGAAGAAATAATTTCATCACTGTTTTTTCACAATCAAACATTGTTTTTTAGTTCTAAACTGAATTTACTGGTTACTGGTAAGCATGTTACTTGCACTTCGCTAATGAAAATCAAATTTATAAAAATCTTCCTAAAAATTTTTAGTAGTTTTTCCAGTTGGAAAATAACAATTGGATTGTCTCTAAATAAAAAATTTATATAAATTGAGTCTGATAGTTGATGTAATTTCTTAAATCTTCTGAATTCCTATTTTATACGAAAAATTGTACAGTCGCGGCAAAAAACTAAGTAGATTACTATAAGGAAGATTTTATACAAACCAAAATGTTTGTAATTACTCTAGACACAAAACTGAATTCTGAGATAAATGGGGGACGTTCAAACTATATAGAGAATTTTAACACAAAACTAAGTTTTATTAATAGTCTGGTATGAAAAAATAGATTTTTAGCCATAACTTTTGATTGGAAAGAGATATTGGGGTAATTTTTTCACATAAATTATTTTTGAGACTTGACTTTTTTGTAAAAAATATAAAAACAACATTTTGGAAAAAATAAATTTCGCGAAAAAAATCAAAGAGGTACCCTGTTGTTTTGATGACAAAAACAGTAAAATAATTTTTGCGCTTAGCTGAAAGAATTTTTGCAAATAAATGCTATGTCATATGAAAGGTAGTCAGATTTGTTGTTTTTAATTGATTTCATTTTTACAACAACAACAATTTTTGAGTAATTTCTTGAGTAAAAAGTCAATATTTTGGACCTTTTTTGGCATACTCATAAAACATATATACACTGACTTAACAATACAGTTCAACTTATTTTTGTGAAGTGATTTTATTGAACTTTTGAACAAAAAAATTTGAATGAAATATATTAATGGACAGCGGAGATATTTGCATCGAAAGACCAAACTTTGATTTTCATGTCGTTTTTTTCTCATTCTTAGGTAACGATGTTTTATGAAAAAGTCGTTGTACTGAAGCTTTCTCCAATTTTGAAGATATGTGAGTGTTTTTGATGTCAAAATAACAAAAAATTTTTAAAATTAAATATACAAAAATCTCCGATAGTAAAAAGTTTTATAATAACAAAATTACCGTTAGTTGAAAAATTTCAGAGGGGGCGTGGCAAAAATTAAGTATGTAACATTTTAAGTTGGGATAAATTTAATATGTGTACCTAGTTTGAGCAAAATCCGTTGAGCCGTTTAGATTTGTATAAAGGCCAAACAAACAAACAAACAAACAAACAAACAGAAAATGAGTTTTATTACTATAGATAGAACAAGTGCATTTGACTAAAGAAATTAAATTTAGTTAAAAGCTTAAATTTTAACAATAAATTATAATTGAATTGAATTTAGACTTATGTATAAATTACCTTTTAGGAACTTTATCAAATGATGAAGAAGATAACATTAATAAAATAAAAAATAGAAGAAAGATAGTATCAAGAAAAGTGTTGGAATATTGCATGCTTAAAATTGTGCTTCTTGGCGAAATTTTCTCAGAATTCATCATAGATTACGTTTCTGCAAATTTGACCCGCCCTAATCTACACGATACACTCGTTTCACTACATTTCAATTAAAAAATGTTGCGCATACGTCACGGTGACCAAGAAACAAGCTGTAATCGCTGCTAATTTTAAAAATCCACGGTTATTTTTTTCTCTCAGATGCTTTGATTTTTGCATCCAGGCATTATTAATGTTCATCAAACATGCAGTTGTGATGAGCAAGGATTTCTTAACACTTGATTAACTTGTTGTGACTGGCGAAAAATGCATTTTGCTCGCCTTTGAATGGCTGGCTACTAATCCGCGTGAGTTACGCATGCAGTGAAAATGCATTCAACTGAAAATGTTGATGATTCATGCAACATGATGTTATCTGCTCTTTATATAAAATGCTATGTATGAACAAGCGCTGCAGTTTCTTTGCATTATTCTTGAAGAATTTTTTGCCAACAAATAGTTTCGAATTTCTTTTCTATTTATTATTTTTGTTTTGTATAAAAAGTATGAGAAAATCTTGTTTGGAAT
The DNA here is from genome assembly GCA_963920525.1 of Dichetophora obliterata. Classification (NCBI taxonomy): domain Eukaryota; kingdom Metazoa; phylum Arthropoda; class Insecta; order Diptera; family Sciomyzidae; genus Dichetophora; species Dichetophora obliterata. The sequence goes on from OY986437.1 coordinate 105,396,740, forward strand.
TGTTTTGTTGTACTTTTCCAACAGAAGATGGAACGTTTGTAGTAAGTGAGCATTAGTATTGGATAAAAATAAAAGCAGATAAACAGTTTGATTACTTAAGAAGACGAAAAGAGAAACATTCGATGTAACATATAAGCAGTATTGCCAAGTCAGTCACTAGATTTAGTGCTTTTTGATATGACGAGACTCTTAAATTTTTTTTAAAAAAGTACTAAATTTAATGCATCTTAATTTAAAGGTTCCTTCATCTCAGAAAGTCACTTGAAAAATGCACTTTCAGGCAATTCATGATTAACAGGCCCGTAGAGAGCCAAGTTCAGGCCCGGGGGGTTACAAAATACGGGCCCCTGAAACACTTAAAAAAATTAAATAAGAAAATTATAAACCAGTGCGAGATCATTTCAAATATTATTACTTAGTTCTTTTTTATTATATATAGTACATAGTGATCTTTAAGTCATGCGCCATGACAAATTAAACATATCCTATTATCGTTGTTGTCTGTATTAGTTGTCTCTGCCCAGCTGTAAGAAAGTAATCGCTTAAAAATTTGCGCTTAATAGCCCAAACAGAATAAGCATAGCCAACACGCAGCCAACAGAAGAAATGTCAACATAGAAGTTGGTTGCCTTGCAACCCTATGAAATGAACATAATGAAAATAACCAACACGTAACGAACGCAGCCGACACAAAAATGTTGACGAACTTTTAACTTTTGCCGCAGCCAACGGTAGCGAAATGTCAAAATACATTGTTCAAATTAGAACACTTAAAATTGACTGAAACATATTAGTCCAAATTAGTAAAAAAACAAACAAATTATTGTATGCAAAAGGCTGTATCTATTTATTTAGTAAAAAATAACAAAATATTGTAAGCATAAAGTTCTATCTGCGTTATTAACACAAATTCGATTCTGTGCACAACATTTCGTTGACTATGTTTTCGACAGCTCGCTACTAGTGGCTATGCCTATTCTGTTTGGGCTATAAAAAGCACTTTCTAGTGCTCTCTGTTATCGTAGTAATCGATGACAAATTTGAATTTCAAACAAAGAAACACTGTTCTAGCTAACCTCAAAATAAATAAATGGCTAGAAGTATAGCAACTGAAAAGATAAAATGAAAATAAAAACGTAAATATATATTTTATTTAAAGGTAAAATTATGAAAAAAGTGTGAAATGTTTCATTTGAGGAGGATGATAAAAAAATAGAAGGTTGCAAGGATTAACATGTCAAAAATAAATATAAGTACAAGTGCGCGAAGTCCGTCTGGGATCGTGGCTTACCAAGATTTTGTCCTTGAGTTCGTTTGTGAGTCTGACCGTGAACCAGTGTGCAATTCCGTACAAGTGCTTTTGGGGCAGCACTAAAGAAGCGCTTCCGTCCTAAGACATCCAATGTTAAATTTTATATGAATTCGGTTCACTAAAAAAGCGCTTCAGATGTGTGAAACGCTATGGAATAAGCGCTTGTTTAATGTTTTTGAAGCGCTTCGTTTACCGCCGGGTACCAAACTACTTTACCTAACGAATTTTTTTTGTGCGACACTCCGAAGAATTTTTTGTTCATTGTAAAAACCCGAATTTTGAGAGTTTTTAAAAATATTGATATTTATAATTCTGCGCTAATTGAAAATTTTTATATGTTTAGTGAACTAGTCGATGAAATGTTTAAAGTGAAAGGGTTAATTTGTCGCATAATTGCAGTTTGAAATTTTTGGTATTTATTGGGATCAAAGCTGGGTTGTAATGATTTCTTTTTTATTTAATTCCACCTCAATTCCAATTCCTTGAAATTAAGAATTGGTAATTGTACATTTCAATTCCTCAGGAATGGAATTGAAAAAAAATTGTAAATTCCATTACGGGAATTGTAATTGGTAATTGAACACCCCGATTCCTTAAGAATATAATTATAAAACATCGCTTTGTTAGTAGATTAATGAAATTTCAAAAAATTACAAAAAAGTAATGAGTACTTTTTGACCCAGCTCTGATTGAGATTTTCTTTTGCCAACAAAAAAATGTTCACTTGGTTTTTACACTGGAGATAATTTAAATATATGCACATTAGGGCGGGTTGATTTAAAAATCGCCCATTGCTCAGTGAAAATCGTATTCTACACTGAGAAAACAAAAAATCAAAAACGCACATTTTAAAAACGTTTAGTAAAATGAATATTTTTAAAAACATTTTACGCCATACAAAAATGAAAACACACATTTTTAAATTAAAAAGTAAAGCAAAACGTTTTCAAAACAACTACGAATCTTTTACTATGATATAATAGGGTAAAATGAATATTTTAAAAAACATTTTACGCCATACAAAATTGAAAACGCACATTTTTAAATAGAAAAGTAAAACGAAACATTTTTAAAACAACTACGAACGTTTTAACATGACATAGTAAAAAGATTATACAAATGTTTGTTTTACATACTTTGTTTAAAAACACTTGTTAAGAACGAATTGTTTGTTACATATGTTTCATTGATTTATGTATTTGATATTTGTTCAGGAAATAAAATATTCAAATTTACTTGATCTAAAAAGCTCACAATTATTAAATTCATGTCAAAATATTTTTCATTCTCGATTTCACTATTCAAAATAAGTATTAAGTATTGAGTAAGTATTAAATTATTTATAATAAAATTAATAATATCTGGATTTAATAATATCTGGATTAAAATTAATGCTATTTTTTTATAGACACTGGGATACGGTATCATCATCTAACATATTTGAACGAAATGGGACGCAATGTCCCATTTCGTCCATATTTGGGATGATAAAATAATTGAAATAAAACTAAAATTTTGAAAACCAATAAAACGCTTTTTATATAATAAAAATGGGAATTTTTGAAAATGTTTTAAATTAATGGGAAATAATGAAAATTTTCGTTTTTAAAATGAAAAAAAAAATCGTTTTAATATTGCATTTAAAAATGTTTATTGTTAAAAATCAAACGAACATTTTAGAATCTAGTTCTAAAATGTTCGTTTTTAAAAATAAAATAAACGTTTTACTATTGGATTTAAAAGTGTCCATTGTAAAAAATCAAACGAATATTTTAGAATGTAGTTTTAAAATTTTCGTTTTTAAAATGAATATCAACGTTTTACTATTTCTTTTTAAAATGTTCGTTCTTAAAATTAAAATAAACGTTAGAAGTGCAAAATCTGGGTTAAACGTTTTTAAAAGTGGCATGTTTCTGCTACTTTTGCAAATGTTGTTTTCTCTGTGTAGGGATAAGACACTTTGCCCGAGGAACTATAACTCTAAAACAAATTCTAAAGCCCCAACTTTTGACTTTTGTCCCGTACAATCGAGTCCAAATGTATGACCGACCCCCACTAACTGTGGAAGGCCGATCCACCCATGCCAGCGGCACACCCCCTTTAACCCACACATTTGGACTCGATTGGGGCACGATTGGTAATAAATCAAACAAAAATTAACATAATATTTCATTTAAAACAAAAATATTAAAACATATATAGGATTATTACTAAAACTTCTGCGACAAAACTAAAGCACATTACATGGAAACACATGAAAAACTTAGTTTTTGCTAGTATTTGGTGTATATTTTAACATTTGGTATTAATATTTATCCATTGTTTTTTAACACAGCTTGACATCTGCGAGGCATCGACTCTATTAAGGTATTTAAAACGTCTTTTGAAATACTTTTCCATGCCAATCCCGCTTGTGTGAAGAGAGTCCTTTTCCTTACAGTTTTCTCGTTAAATTTTCCTATCTACAATTTCCCATAGATTCTCTTTGGGATTGAGATCAGGCGATTGAGTGGGCCAATCCAACACATCAATTTTGCTTTCAGCAAACCATTCCTTCACACATTTGGCAGTGAGTTTGGGATCATGCTGAAAGATCCACTTCAACGGCATTTCTTCTTGCGCATGAGTTAACATAACATTTTCGAGAATATTCTTGTATATGAATCGATCCATTATGCCGTTGATCTTATGAATTGGGCCGATCCCATGACCGGAAAAACATTCCCAGACCATGACGTTACCGCCGCCATGTTTCACAGAACCTGTAGAGTAACGTGGATTTAGGCGCTGCCCTTTTGGCCTGCGTACTAGCTTTAATCCGTCAGAACCTTTGATATTAAACTTTGACTCATCTGAAAATAGTATGGTTCGCCATTTCGTAACAGTCCAGTTTACGTGGGCTCTTGCAAAATCAATTCGTGCTCGACGATTTTTTTTAGAAATAAATGGCTTTTTCACGATCCTGTATGATTGCAAGCCGCCGTCCACAGCTCGTCGTTGGATGGATCTAAGTGAAATATTCAAATGCAATTCATATTGAATAGATCTCGCTGGTATGAATGGATCTTTTTTTATTGTCCGAATAATTGCCTGGTCCTCACGTTTGGTTGTCTTTCATCACCTTCATGTGATGGAACTAAGGAACCAGTCGAACGAAAACGACTTATAGTTCGGGATATTACACAAAGGTGAACACAAAATTTTTTGGAATGCTTGTCACTGATTCGCCTTTTTTGATTTCGTTTAAAATCTTTTCTCTGAATGTAGCAGAATACTTATTGCTAGCCATTTAATTAATTTTTTGTTTAATACACAGTCTAACCCAGATAACCATCGACCGAATTAATAGTAAAATTTGTTCAAGAGATGTTATTTAGCTTCACAAATAACTGGTTTTTATTCAAACGGTACTTTAACTACTTATTGTTGTTACTTATTGTTAGAAATGAAGTCAAACTCTGAGTGACTGAGAACATGTGCTTTAGTTTTGTCGCCCCAAATTTCCGTGTGTTGTAACATTCTTGTAAAAACAATTTTATTTGCAATAAATAATTGCTTTTTGACGGTTTTTATGAACCAATCGGATATTTTTACATAAATAATAATATAAAAAAACATGGAAATACTACAATATTTTAACTCTTATGGAATGAAATGTTAACTACATGGGTTCGTGCTTTAGTTATGTCCGACACTGTACATGAATATCTTCACTACACTCAAAAAAAATTTCCAGAAAATCTAGAAGAATAGCACCCAATCGTTAGAAAATCGGTCTTCATTTAGCACCATGGCTGATTTCTAAAATGAAGTATATATTTTTCGTTAAATTGACACCAGAAGTGTAAAATAGTTTTGGAAAATTATCTTATCATTTACAAACTATTTCGCTAAATTGAAGAAACTTAGCCCAATTGTGTTGAAACCGTATGACATTTGAGTAATTTTTTCTACCGTTTATTTATCATCGGCTTTAACTAAGAGAAACATTTTCTCTGAAAATAAGAAATTTTCTATTGTTTATTAATCATAACTGAGAGAAACTTGTATAAGAAGAGCATCCTTAAAATAAATCATTTGTGTACAAAAAAGAAAAACTTACATGTATTTCTTTGAAATATCCAAGTATTGTAACTTATATATCTCCAAATTTAAGAAATCATGCTGTAGAATGCAAGCGGACTTGATATCAATACAGTTTTTCTTTAAATTATTTCTGCTTTAAACAATTTTTGGAAATTTGCCTTTTAACATGCCTTCATTTCTTATATTTAAATAAAAACTTGTCTTCGAAACTAAGAAGCTGTTTTGATAACGTTGCATTGAATTCTAGACGTGAGATCGTTTAATCATGAAAAAATTAAGGAGAAACCTCTATATAGTATAGAAAAACCCATTTTTATGAATTAATGCCAGAGTTTCTTAATTTAAGAGAAACTGATTTTTTTGAGTGTGCTTTCAAAGGAATTCAAGCAAAAGATTTACAATCAGAATTATTCAAGGATTTTTTAATAAACTTTATAACATCCACAATATTACTGGACATCTTTAGAGAAGTTAAGGCAGCAAAGTAACTTGTATTGGCTATTTTGGTTAATATTGTCAATATATTGCAGTATAAATGTAGAAAAAACTTACCTATAAAAAAACGAAAGGTGGTTTTGTAACGAATAGTACAACTCTCGTGGATTTTTGATTCGAATAACTCGATTTTTCAAGTATCTCAAAATTACCGAACAACTGGTTTCTTTTTTCGAACATTTCCGATTTATTTTTTACTCAAAGTTGTCTGTGTTTTTTATAATTTTTTCATATTCATTAGGATTTTCACATACCCAGCAGAAATTAAGACCCTTATAAATCTTAAAGCCGACGTCAGTAATGAAACATGAAGACTTTTTAGTTGAGCTACATAAAAACGATTATTTTTTAGTTAAATTTTTATTAGATAAGATGGATAAGATCAACAAGAAATAAGAGAGAAATTTTGGAATTAATTTTGTGAAAAGTTTGCCTCTTTGACTTAAAATTTTTTTTTTTAGTAAGATGAGAAGATAAATTTTGATTATTGTGATATTGGTTTTTTTATCTTACGAATATGATATATATTTTCTTATCAATAAAATCATTATTTTATTCGATAGTAAAAGAGGAAATGTTTCAAACTTACGGATACGAGTAAATAAATAAATTCAGTGTACAAAAATTATATGTCATTTCTATAATTAAAAAAATTTAAAACATAATTGAAAAAAACATACGTCTTTAATGTTTAATTCAATAAGAATAACTTCCCAGCAGTGTAATCAACTAGATTTATACCAGTCAACAACTAGTTGGAAATATCCAACAACTAGTTCGATTTATGTCCTATTCTCATAGAACCGACTGGTATTTTTTACGTGGTGATGTCATTGGAAAAGACAATTGTCTTACTATAGATAAGGTTTTAACTAGTTAACAACTCATTTTTTATGTAAAGTAAAGTTCTAGTTGGGTTGTGACTAGTTTTTAACCAATATAGTAATTATCGAATTAAAACTAGTTCATAGGTTCATATTTTTTCAATAGTTCATAGGTTCAAAGAACATATATTTTTACAACAAAATATTAGCTAAAGGCTAAAGTTAAAGCTATTTGATGAAATACCATGTTTATGGTATACTACATGTTTTTAAATTAGTTTTTATATGTTTTAATTTGTTTATTATTAGTTTGTTCCAATGGGGTACCCAGCTCCAACTGGTTTTGGAACTGGTTGATTTTGATAATATGTATTATAGTTTGATTTTGGCTAGTTTTACAATTGGTTTAATGTGACTTGACAAAAACTAGTTGGGTTTAAACTACTTTTGCAACTAGTAAATCGTGACAAAATATAAACTAGTTTGTTTTGACTAGTATAAATACTACTCATGTTTTAATGCTGACTAGTCTTACACTGCAGGGTTAGCACACACATTACACTGTGTGACCGATTCGATCTTTATAAAATTTTCAGCCTAAATTCTAAGAAATTCAGAGAGAGGAACATCTTGAGATTATATTGCGACTAGTCCGACCTCTCAATTCCATCACGATTTCTTTTAAAAACATTTTACAGTTAAGAAATAGGTATTCTGGTATTCCTACTTTTAACAATTTTTTACATATGCTTGAAATTCGATATGAATTATTTATGATAGTTACTATTTTATAATAGTTTATAATAAATTTTATTTGTTGTATTAGAACTTTTCAAACTTTCACTTATAAAATGTAATCGTGTTATTCGTAAACTATTCCACTGTGAACAGCTATGAGTTTTAAGTGTACTAAGTTCTTATGAGTGTTCTGATTACTATTAACGTACATTATATAGCATAACATAGCAGCACAATGTTTGACCAGATATGCACTTTAAAACGGCCATGCTTTTTTCTATGTTGTATACTATTAGACAAATTTTCTACTGGATATTTCAACTGATGATTGAAAGTACTCATATACAGTGTTGCCACTACATAAATAAAGAAGGTATCCATGCTAGTAAAAAATGTATCCAAAAGCATCCACCTTATAACAAAGTTATCGACGTATTAATTTCAAAAATTCCCAAGCCACGAAAAAGTTTAACTAAGTGTATTCAGTCAAATTTGTAACTCCTGCTAAGTTGCTAAATTGTTAAAGTTAGCAGCTGTTGATGTGAACGCACCTGCGTTCCAAAATTTGGAAATATTATTTTGACCATTTTCAATGCAGCAATAGATCTTTTGTTTTAATAACTCGTATAACCAAAAATGTATTTTAATTTTTATATTACAGTGCGTTAAAACTTTTGATACATTTGCTATTCAGAACCTTTGAAATATTTTAAATCTCTACCAACCCCGTTACAAAATTTGTATGATTTTATTAATAAAGGGTAGGTTTAAGAATTTGAAGCTGCAAATCAAAAGTAATTTGGTACTTGTTAGAACTCATTCCCAAAACGATTTAACACTACACTCAATGTCTTTTCCCATGCAAAATTTTGACAGGACTTAACAAATTTGCTTATTTTAGCAAGTAAGCAGGACTTAACAAATGTAGTGAATATCATTATTATAATCTTTGATATCGTCGATGCAAGCAAGGTTAGATATATAAAAAATAATACTCTTCATGGAAACAAACACCACTTCTATCCCTCAACAATAAATCAGCTTTTTTTTACTTTACTTTCCCGCCAATCCAGGCCCCCTTAAGGCTCCGGGCCCAGGAAGAAAAACGCCGTTCCTTCACTCTTTCGGCGGCCCTGATGATTAGTAATATCAAGCAATAACGACTTCCTTGATGTATATGATCGCAGTCGACAATTTGCCATTGTGTACCACCGAAAATAAGCAGTTACAGTATAAAAATTATGTAAGAAATAAAGGTAAAAGTCGAACAGCCGGTTTTAGTCGATTATTTAGGCAAAAACAATCGACTTCGCAAAAACCGTTCATTACAAAATTTTAAAAAAATTGACTATCAATCCCTATTTGACCCGTGTTGAAGCATGCCAACCCTTACCTTCTTAAGCATTCTAAATTTCGATTTTTTTTTCTTATATAAGCCTCAAAACTTTTACAAGAATTTAAGGTTAATTAAAAAAATTAAAGAAATTTAAAAAAAGGCAAAACCTTGGTACAACAATGCACAAATTACATATACAGAATGAAAGGTCAAATTTCTGTTTTCAGATTCAGTTTTCACCGATTTGACAAATGCGAAAATCTATATAAAATAACGTGTTTCGTTTTGAGAGTTGATGCTTTTTGGTTTGAAATTCTTGACAACACTGCATATAATAGAATTAAATTAATTTTCGTTTTATTTCTGGCTGCAGCTGAAATGCTGTGTTTGTGTTTGTGTTTATTCAAAGATAAACAGGCGATAAGGTATGGAGCAAAAAGCAACACAATAGATGCAGCAACATGAAAAATTGAAGAAATAATGAAAGAATTGCAGACATTTTGAAGAGGTTTAATGTTAAAGTTTTAAATATTTTTTTTTCAGCGCATTGAGCGTTACGTTTTCCTTCTTATCTTTTGGTTGGAAAATGATTTCCTTTAACCCATGCATGCCTTGGCTCTTTGAAGATGCTTACAACAGCTGATCTTTTGCATAATTGCTGCGACATCTAGGTTTAGGATTGCTGCGCAAACATTTCGATAAAAAAATCTAAAAATAGAATTGAATTTTATGCAATGACATTTACAAAATTACGAGTGGAAACCATTTTTCCACTTCGTCTTAATTTTTTTTTTTTTTTTTTTTGCTTAGTCTTAAGTTAAATAAAATCAAAACCAACAGCATTGAGTGCGAGCAAGGTCAGCTCCCAGTGCCACCCCCAGCAAGCACTTGAGTTGATTTTGCTTTTTTTTTCTATACTATTCAACAAGGACGCTTGACAACCGCAACGCCATGTGTTGGTACTTGTTTGTGTGTGTGTACGTTTAATGCTTACCAGTGTATTAGTTGACTTTTGCAACATTAGCAGAGTTGAGATTTTGTCGCTTGCTTTTTTTTTCTTTTGTTTCACTCATATTTTATCCCGCAGTGTTTATGTCACTCGCACCCAATTTGAGCTCATTCATTCTCTGTAAACTGCGTGATATTCGAAAAAGTAAACTTGTCTAACATCGAACAAGTTTGCAGTATTTTTAACAAATGTTAAAGTTTTTTCCTTAATTTTTTCCACCACTTTTTATGTGTTTTCATGTTTGTTGTCTAACAAAAAGCTCGTTATTTTTGAGTTCGCACAAGCTTCAAAAGCCCGCCAGTGCTTGAAGTTAATAAAACTTTTGTGTTCCTTTATTTTTTTTTCTTTCATATTTATGCAAAATCAGCACAAGAAAAGCTAAATTTTAGTTATCTAAAAGAGGCGTTTCACGCGTCAGTGCATTAAAATTAAATTTTATGGCATTTATGTAAATTTTATGAAATAAATTGTGTTGAAATATATTACAAGTATTATTCCATATGTTTGGGCAATTTTGACTGTTTCCAAAATAAAACGCTTGGACCAAATTTTAGCTACTTTAGTTATTTATAACTGCGATTTGTGTTTTGAAATTCTTCCCCTCGATGACTTTACTGCGCTTTATGATGGAGCACATGCAACATGGACAGCTGCTTGTCCGCACATTGTATTGCGCACTGTAGGAGTTATTCTATTTTGGAATCGTTTTATAGAAGTGTTTTGCCGTTATTGTTTGAAATTGCTTACATTGACAAATTTATTTAAAATTGAAACATAATCTTTATTTAAGCGTGTAGAATATTTATAAGCAGATCGTGCTTATATTCAGGCCCAGAGCGATTTAAAGGCAATGTTTAAAAAGCACTTACTTTTTAGAGTAAACGAACTATGTAGTTCCTTGTTTCCTTGGATGCATTTATAAAATCGTTTTTCAGAAGAAATTCTTGGAGCCTTTATAAGAGTTTCCTGGAAAACAATAATTCTTATGGTATGAAATCTTCCAAAGATACGTATACCCGTCATATACGCATGCACGATTTACATTCTAGAATCTGCCCGAATCAGCCGAGACAGACAGAATGCACCTACGTACTAAAACATACCCCCTATTGGCAATTAGGATTTTTCACTAAGCACATTAATTGGCTTTTCAGCGGAATTTAAAAATTTAATATGTAACAAACGCGTGTTTAAGTTTACTTAATTCTATATAAATAAGCAACATCGAATTAAATTATAGTGCTTATCTATGTAAAGTACTCGAAAAACAATCCTGATTTAAAAAACAATCCAAAACACTAAACTCATTTTAACTGGTTTGCGGCCATTGTCCAACCCAAGGACGTACGTGGAAATGAGATAAATCTCATATCCGCCAAATCAAAATCCCGATTAGTTGCATATGCATTTCGGCCAACGCAGGCATAAACTTGTGTGGAACTTGTGTGTAAGAGATATACTCTGGCACACCAATCCACGTGATAGTGAGAGTTCAGTCTAATTTCAAATCAGGAAACACGTAAATCACAATTCGATTTATTGGGGGTTGGAATGAGTTTTAAAGGTTTTCTAAGAGATGGCGTAACTATCAATAGATCGCATCGGGCACACCTGTGACTATATTCATTTCAAAGCACATTGTCTAAGCTTCATTTTTTAGTATGTGTCATTCCACTGAAGTGTAAACAACATATATTTTTTTCTCTGTGAACATGTCGACTTTCGTTCCAACAAAACGCAATTTGCGGGAAGGTTTACTTTTGTGCTTCCATTTGAAGAAAAAAGCGGTTGAAGCACAACGCACGCTTACTGAGGCGCACGGGGACTATGCTCCATCGATTTCTACTTGTGAGTACTGGTTCCGTCGGTTTAAAAGTGGTGATTTTGATACGGAAGACAAAGAGCGTCCGGGCCAGCCGAAAAAGTTTGAAGATGAGGAATTGGAGGCTTTGCTCGATGAAGACCCGTGTCAAACCCTTCAAGAATTGTCGGAATCATTGGGAGTCGACTTATCAACGGTCGGCAAACGCTTGAAGGCCATGGGAATGATTCAAAAGCAAGGAAATTGGGTGCCGTACCAGTTGATGCCGAGAGACGTTGAACGGCGATTTGCATGTGCGAACAACTGCTTCAACGGCATAAAAGGAAGAGTTTTTTGCATCGTATTGTCACTGGCGATGAAAAGTGGATCCATTACGATAATCCTAAGCGAAAAAAATCGTGGAGACCACCTGGCCATGCATCAACATCGAGGGCCAAGCCGAATATTCATGGAGCCAAGCTTATGCTGTGTATTTGGTGGGATCAGAAGGGTGTCGTGTACTATGAGCTGCTAAAACCTAACGAAACCATCACTGGGGAACGCTACCAACAACAATTGATGCAATTGAACCGAGCATTAAAGGTTAAACGGCCGGAATATGCCAAAAGACACGACAAAGTGGTTTTTCAACATGACAACGCACGGCCTCATGTTGCAAGAACCGTCAAGGAAACGTTGGAGGCGCTGAATTGGGATGTGCTACCCCACCCGCCTTATAGCCCAGACATAGCCCCTTCCGACTACCACCTATTCAGATCGATGACGCATGGCTTGGCTGAGCAGCGCTTCACTTCTTACGAGGATACCAAAAAATGGGTCGATTCGTGGATTGCCTCAAAAGACGAATCGTTCTTCCGGCGCGGAATCCATTTGCTGCCAGAAAGATGGGAAAATGTTGTAGCTAACGATGGACAATACTTTGAATAATATACATTGTACCGTTGTTTCTAAATAAATGCTCAAAAATCGAAAAAAAAAACTTTAAAATTAATTCCAACCCCCAATAAAATAAAAAAATTGAATAATTAAAAAGTAAGTTTTAAAAACGATTCATATTTGATGGTGCTTACTTTATAAAACATATATCGAGACAAAAAGGAGAAACAGAACAATCTCAATTACCAATATTACATTGTTATAAAACTGCGTTAGTTATAATAGGATGAAGTTAAATTGATTTAATTATTTAAATGTAATATAATTTTCCGTTTTAAAACGTCTACCGAATCCGAAAAATTAATCATGTTGAAGTTATTATTGAAATCACTGCACATACATCGTAAAGGTTCATGAAGAGCGTAATTAGAACTGCACTGACTCAACTTGAAAAACAGAAAATGTCTTGTTCCTCTCCTTGGGATGTTAAAATTTAGAGCTGAGATGAAATATTCCGAATTAATCTCGCTACGAAGTAATTTATACAGAAACATTACATTAAGCATCATTCTTCTGCTTCTTAGGGAAGGTAGTAAAATAATTTTAAGGCGTATTTCATACGATGGAAGCATAATATTGGGGTTCCAACGGCTATGTCGTAAAGCAAAAAGTAAAAACTGTTTTGAACGGATTCTATGGCGTCGATGTAGACATTATATTGTGGGTTCCATATAACTGATGCATATTCAAGAATTGGCCTTAAGAGAGAGGTATATAATAATTAAGTAGTAAAGGGATCACTGAATTCTTTAGCCCATCTTTTAATGAAACCAAGGACTCCTCTTGCCTTATTTATCACCATATTAACGTGGAGATTGAAGCGAAGTTTTGAATCCATAATAACACCAAGATCGAGAAAACTGGAAACTATTTCTAAGTTAGTGTTATTTATAGTGTAATTTATGTTACTAGCAGATCTTCGCGAGAATGTCATTTGCTTACATTTTTTTAAGTTAAGATTTAATATATTTAAGCTACACCAGTCCACAAGTCTATTTCATATTGTAAAAGATGTTCTTCGGGTGATTTGTAACAAAGAAAAAGTTTCACGTCGTCAGCGTACATTAAGATGTTACAGTGTTTTATTACCGAAGGAAGATCATTAATGAATAGTAAAAACAAAACCGGTCTAAGATGACTGCCCTGAGGAACGCCAGAAGTGACCGAAATACGTTTTGAAGGAGAATTCTTATATAAAACCTTTTGAGTACGTCTAGATAAATACGAATTTATCCAATTTAATAATGTTACATGAAACCCAACAAGGTGGAGTTTTTTCAAAAGAAGATTATGATTAACACTGTCGAAAGCTTTGCTAAAGAGTCCGTATAAATAGCATCGGTCTGCAGTCCCAAAGTAAAACCATTTATAACACGCGTAGTAAACTCTAAGAGGTTTGTTGTAGTGGACTTACCCTTCAGAAAAGCATGTTGAAAGACAGAAATGGTGAAAGACACGGAGTGGGTTAATTGATCAGTTATGATTTTCTCAAATAACTAAGGGATTGCACTTAATTTTGCAATTCCTCGATAGTTAGAAACATCTATCTTGGAGCCAGATTTATGAAGGGGTATAATATAAGAATCCTTCCATATAATAGGAAAATAACCACTATGCAAGGAAATATTAAAAATGTTTGCTAGAGGAGTACACAGGTTTGTAGCACATTGCTTTAAAATACAGCTTGGAATTTTATCAGGGCCGGTCGTAAAAGAAGATTTTACTTGTCGAAGATAACACATGACAGTATTTGGGTCTATTACAGGACTTTCAAAAGAGTTAACTGGCGGGAGAAAAGGATACACAGTGCTAGTATTAAATGATATATCGGAGTAAGTTGATTTAAAGAAGTTTGCAAACATGTTAGAAATAACATTGTCACAAGGTGATTCTTCCTGATTGAATTTCATAAGAGTTAGCAAAACTATAGAAAAGTTTTGGATCATCTTTAAATTGAGATTTTATGTTAATTATATAAGCAGAATTGCATTGTTTATTTAATAGTTGATATCTATAAAGACAAGAAGAATAGGAAGCAAAGTCTAAACTAGAACCAGATATTTTATATTTTTTAAATAAACGCTTTTTTAAATTTTTAAGTGCCTTTAGATCATTTGTTAGCCAGAGTGGATTTAAAGGATTGGAGCAACACCTTTTTTTTTGGGTCGGACAATAAGCATTGGCGTCGGAAGCGGGGGGTAAGGGGGCAGTTGCCCCCCCCCCACTTTTTTAGCTAGATAAACAATTTAAAAGGAAAACTTCAAAAGTTATTCAAAATATCAGTTTTTCAACGATAATATTTTTTGTATATGTTTTCCTCTTCTCTCTTCTTCATAAGCATGCTTGCGGATAACCATTTTCTTTCTCTGTGTTTGCAAAAAGATAGAACAAAATGTAGAGTTTCTACTGCAAACCCACCAATTCAGTTAAAAAGCACCCTTAAGTATGTAGCTAAATGCTTGTTCATTTTACAACTCTGGTAAGAAAAAATTTGGCATGTTCTAGGGGCTTTCCATATTGGACGACATGTTGTATGATAAGTTAGATGGAAAACTAATGGGACTATTTGATTGAGCGTTCGAACGATCCAACTTGTAAATCAACATCATTAATTACAAGCTCTCGAGCAGAACACATCCGGATAATAGCTAAGCAACTTTTAGATGCCCTAACAATTGAGCAGTAATTTTACATAGTTGTACAATATTGTACAATCGGCAGAAAAAACCAAAAATTTCAACTATCGTTTTAGCTTACGCATGGTACTACATGTTGTACAATCTGCCATGTTGGTCCAATGTTTTGGACCATGCGAAAGCCCCTACTGTGAATTAGCTGATGAAAATCCACCTCGACGCTTTGAACAAACATCAAATCTGGTTCCTTCAGTACAGTTGCCATTATATGATAGTCTACGAAAAGATTATTTCTAAATTTTAGATCTTCTCTCAAATGAGATAACGGCTAGATTCGATTAAACAGGTTGATATTTTACTTTTTTTTAATTTTGCATGTTTACACCAGCTTCGCTTCACTCAACCGACTCACTTTGATTTAACATTCGGTGAGTCGGTTGAGTGAAGCTAGTGTAAGTGCCAGACTTTGTAAATCTTATTGTACATTTAAACAGATCTTGACACTCTAGAATTGTTGGAATTTAATCGAAGCCTTCAACGGAAAAGTGCCTTCTGAACAAAATCTAAAAACAAAACTAGATCTTTATGCAGATGACTTTGATGTGAGCGACCTCCACGCGCAACTTAAATTGCTGAAGCAATTGCCTGGCCAAACACCTTGAAATTGTAGTGGCATTGTATCCCAATTTGCGAAAAATTCGGATACTGTAAAAAAACTATTAAATGAAGTTGAAAAACTTTTTGCTTTGCTTTTGACTGTGCCTGCATCAGCAGCTTCATCTGAGCGTTCTTTTTGTGCACTAAGACAACTTAAAACGTATCTTCGAGCAACTGTGACACAGAAACGACTCACTCATGCGGCACTTATACACATTCACAAAGATAAAACCGAAGAATTGAATTCGAAGGAGGTGATGAAAGAGTTTGTTTCTCGCAAGGACAGAAGGAAACATTTTGGAATAATTTAAATTGATATAACTTCTTGTACCTAATTGCATTTAAACCATGTAAAGATATACCTAGTCATGCTTTATAAAAGCAACCATTATTTTTTATATTTTCATATTACCATATGAAAGATCCTTTAAAGAATGATCTCTAATATTGAAATTGGAAGAACTTTTAAAAATAATGAAATTATAATATTTTTTATATATTTTTATATTTTTTTTTATTTCAACCTAAAATAAAAAATTTGTTTATTCACATTCATGTTTCTTTGAAGAAATTTTGGTGAACTTTTTTTGCACCACCATTTGTACTGCCCCCCCCCATTTGTACTGCCCCCCCAGATGAAATTAGCTTCCGACGCGCTTGACAATAAGAAACACCTTTGCTGAGTATCATTAAAAAACTGTACCGAAGATTCGACGTCATAATATGAATATGGTGTTCCGCTAGTTAAAATTGGAGACCAATCAGTCTGCAAAAGTAAGGAATTAAGTTTTACATAGTCCGTTTTTTTTAAATTATAAACTTTTTTATTTCGCGCATCAGCAATTACTTTATCTTCTTTTTCATGAGAGAGTAAAACTGTTATTTCAAGAGTTGGATGATGTGCAGCTTCTGGAAGAGAGACGGGATTCGAACAGAGGAGATTAACAGTAGTGCATCTATCTACAAATACAAGGTCTAGGGTTCTGTGGTTTATATATAAAACATCATTGACTTGTTGAAGACACAGATCAGACAGCTTATCTAAGAAGTCATTTATCCAATCACTATTGGAAACAGGAGTAAGAAATGAAGAATCGTCAGACGATCTCCAAGTCACAAAAGGTAGGTTAAAATCACCCAGCACAATAAGAACGTTTTAAATACATTGTTAAGTCACATTTAGGAGGAATGTAAGAGCAGGTAACATAAATAATACTATTATTTTATTTAACTGCAACACAAATGAACTCAATGTCACTGGTATCAAGAATTGTCAATTCTTCAGATACAAGCGAGTTTTGAACAGCTATCAAAACACCACCACCGATCTTATCATGACGATCCTTACGAAAAATTTGATATTTATTGCACATTATTTCAGAATTTAAGATATTAGAGCGAAGCCAAGTCTCTGTAAAAATTATAATGTTATATTCAAAATCAAAACTGTTTATGAAAATATCGGAAAGTTTGGAGTTAAGCCCCCTGACATTTTGATACACAAGCTCTAATTTAGACTTGCGGTTTATTAATCGTTTTTTGGATGAGATTCAGGGCTATTTTGGGGACGCGGCAAATTTCCAACATTTACCGGTCTTGGATTGCTTTTAAATTCAAATTCGCGTACAATTGTGTTAGGCGACCAAAAGTTTACATCAACTATAGAATTAAATGAATTTTCAGGAACTGTTAATCTAAAATAAGTAATCGATCTTACATTTGAATATTTGAATTTATGAACCGAAAGATGCAAGGGTGGATCGGCCCTCCAAAGTTAGAAGGGGTCGGTCATACATTTGGACTAGATTAGGGCACTCTAAATGGGTCAAAGAGAGATTTTTCAAAATTTACCCCACGGGACAAATGTTGGGGCATTCGTTTTAGAGGTACAGTTCTTCGTACAAAAATTCTTATTTTGATCCCTAGAATACGATTTTCACTGAGCAATGGGCGATTTTTAAATCGACCCGCCCTTCTATATATATAAAGAAAACCAATTTTAAGAAAAGGTATTTCTCTTTTGAAGAAAGTGTTTTTTTAGTGAGAAACTATAAACTTAATTTAAAGAAGAGATTTATTAAAATTAAATAAATATTTCTCTATTTTCGTGAAAAATTGACACAATAAAAAACGTTTGAACCTGTTATAAAGAAATATTTTTCCGTTAAAAAGAAGGTGTCTTTATTGATGAGAAAATATTTCTCTTTTTCATGGAAGCTTTATGCCATTTTTAGTGAATTTTTGAGATCTCATTTAGAGAAAAGTATTCTCTAGAGCAAAGTCAATACCATTTTTCTCTAAATATGATGCCTTTTTTCTCATATTCCGCGAAACTTTTTTCTGAGTTAGAATACGATTTGTTAATTTCACTTTTTATGTGTTGCATTAGACGAATTTTCTAGTTAATTCTGAATTTTCTTTTTAAGAATTCTGAAACATAGTAAATTGACAATATTACCTGAGTCACTTTTAAATAATTAGTGTCTTGAGCAGCGTTGCCAGATATTTTTTTAAGAAAACTGTAAATTCCAAAAAGAAAAACTGTATTTTCAACAAAAAAACTGTAACACTAAAAAACGAAGCAACTTCAATTTTATTTGTAGATATTTATAATTTTTTTAAATTTATTGTAATGAAAATAATAAAAAATTTCAATGCTTTAAGCGTAGTACTGTGTATGCTTGCGTGAAATTTTGCAGACATCTTTCATTTATTTATTGCGTAAAAATTCTGGCACATATTTTGTTGCGAGGAGTTCCGTTCGCAACGTTTCGCAAAGAGACTCAAAGAGTAAATTGGGAAATTTCATATGACATTTCTCTTTGAACATGTTGTGAAAATTTTAAACTTGTTTTGCAGCTGTCATTATTTATGTGGAGATTTGAGTGGAGTTTCACATGAAACTGAACAGAGTACTATGCTTTATATTGGGAGATTTAGCGATACTAATATAAACTAATATTTATTAAAAAAAGATAAGTAATTATATTTAACTAATTAATTCTATTGGAAAACTATCCATTTTTTGAACGGCGTGTAGTCTATAATAACAATACAAAGGTTTATCACTTTAATTTTACTACATCGTGAGTCTGATAAATAGTTAACTAAAGTTTTTATGAATCAGACTCACGGTGTAGTCAAATTAAAGTGCTAAACTTTATATTGTTGTTATATTTTACCTACGTCGCAAATCCAACCTTGGTATAAAACTTTTCTGTGACATCATCACTTAGATTTAAACGGTAATCGCTTATAATATATTTGAGTGTAGATACCAGGAGTTCCATGAGCAACTACCGGCAAAATGTACAGCACCTAATGAAAATATTAAAAGGATTTGAGATAAAAAAAGTAAGGGGTAATCCACATTCTGTGACGAAACCCTCAAAAATATTTTTTATATCCACTACGAACGTTTCCAATGAAATTTTTATTCTTTTAGCACTTATATCAGCGATAGGGTCAAGTTTATCATAAAATATTTTCTCAGATTCATAAGAGGATTTATGTTTATGTAAGAGGTGGCTACACAAATAACCGACGTGGTCGTATTCATATTATAATTATAAATATTACACACATACAGTGATGTGAAAATAAATAG
This sequence comes from Dichetophora obliterata, assembly GCA_963920525.1. Taxonomy (NCBI): domain Eukaryota; kingdom Metazoa; phylum Arthropoda; class Insecta; order Diptera; family Sciomyzidae; genus Dichetophora; species Dichetophora obliterata. The sequence continues at coordinate 105,416,198 of OY986437.1, forward strand.
GGACACCTGTATTTTTATATTTAAATTTATGTACAAGGTGCCGCAGATATTGATTTAACTCCCGCGGGTGGGGATTCTCCTTGATAAGGCGAGTAAACATATGCAAGGATGAGGTTCACTCCCTTCCCTTTTGGAAGCTAGAGAGGAAAAACTTGAAAATATGTGTCATTACCAGGGCTAGGATTTCGATGACATGCCATTTTTTTCTGCCGTTTCTAAGACATTTCCTGCTTATTTGAAACGTTCATTTATGTTTCCTAAATTCCAAAAATGAAAAGTTTTTAGGACATTTTTTCTTCATTTTTCATCATTTTTAGTTTTCAGGTCATTTTTACTAGATTTATGGCATTTTTTGGTCATTTTTAGAGATTTTGATGTTATTTTATTGTAATTTTTGGACGTTTTTAATTTTTAGAGCATTTTTCGGGTTTTTAGGTTATTTAAGTGTAATTTTAAAATAATTTTTTTTTTGTTTTTTTGTACTAAAAAATATCAAAATGCAAATTTCTAAACATATCTCTTTAACACTACAGTCCCTTCAATCAAAAACACTACTTCTCGACAAAGGAGTAGCTTTGTTTATAGACTTCGATGAAAAAAAAGCTCTGCTCGTGGTGAAACTGACGAAAGGGTATGTAGAAAAATGAAACAAGTGTAAGATTAAAACTCAGGATATGCTAGCATAAAATAAATTTTAATTTAGTAATGTTTTATTTTTAAGGCTAAATTTTATTGTTTATTTTTTATGCAATTGTTTGCTTTTTTTAGGTAATTTTTGTTAGTTTTTAGGTTATTTTCTGCAATTTTTAGGTCATTTTTGTAATATTTTTAGGTCAGTTTATGCAGTTTTTTGGGTCATCAAAATCCGAGCCCTGGTAATTACATTTTACTCCATATTTAATGTTTATCTTAGCCGATTTCCAAAGTTTATATTTTGTTGAGAAGAAAATTAAATTATTATTAAGTTGTTTATAAAAAATTTTGCATAAAGTACAATTAAGAAAGTTAAATTCAATACAATTAAGAAAGTTACCATCCTAAAAAAAATTTCATTTAACTTTGATAATAAATATAATATAAATAATGAATATAAATATATTATAAAATTATGTTGATTTTATATGATTTAAATACAAATTCTAAATGTTTGATAGTTTAAATCTTACTTGATTTTAAATACAAATTCTAGTTGTTTGATAGTTTAAAATCGTTAAACGCAGTGCGTTAGTGCGCGCTTGCTTGGTATCACAAAGATTTCTGATGAAGCCTTTAGCCTGGCCGAAATTGCAATAAGATCAGCTAGTGATTTTTTCCTTTTCATATTGAAAAACTTTGTTGTTGTTGTTGTTGTTTCTTTGGAAAGATTCGTTAGAACAATTAATTGTTCAACTATCAAACAACTAGAATTTGTATTTAAAATCAAGTATGATTTAAACTATCAAACATTTAGAATTTGTATTTAAATCATATAAAGTCAACATAATAAAATATAATATTTAATATAAATAAATTTTGATACTTTGTATGATTTAAATTTCTTTTTGTGATAAAGTTTCCTATTGACTTGGTTTTTGATCTTGCCATTGTACTTGAGTACTCATTTTCACAATGAATGCAATAAAGAGTACTTTTCATTTTAAATTACCACACGTAAAACAGTTAGCTTTTAGAACGATTAGGTACGATTAGAAAAGGGTTTTTGTATCATTGGTTTCAAGGTCATGTAGTCTCTTTTTCAAGATGCTATTGACTTTGGATATCGGCTAAGAGATAAATAAAATAAAGAGTAACACGTTATGGCACATATTATCAAGTTTTCCCCTCTAGCTCCCAAAGGGGGGAGTAGTAACCCTCATCCTTGCATATTTTTACTCTCCACATCAAGAAAAATTACCACCCGAGGATGTTGAATCTATATCTGCGGCACCTTGTATATAATTTATGCAGCTTTAAATATAGAAATACAGGTGTCCCTATTTATTTTCACATCACTATATGTATCACTTGATCGATTTCTCACACAAAATAATAAAACTCGCGCGCAAAATCGCACCCTTTTTTCAACCTATGCTGAAAAAGTAAAAATTTTAATTAAATTTTAATTAAATAAATGTATTTTTAGCTTTTGATACAGTAAAAACCGAAATTTTGTTGTTGAAATTAACGTTATTTTCGACGATTGCTTTGGCAAAAAAACGAAAAAATTTTATATTGTTAACTTCGAAACAAAATAGATACATACCCAGTAGCGGATGGAATATATTCCGAATATATGAAGCATCAATTACCTTGTAATGACCACTACTTCGGACTATATTACCTTACTATGCATAAAAGGCCTTACATTTTACATTGAATGAGACAGGAGGTAAGTGATCGCCTCCCTTCAGCATTACCTAGAAGTTATGGAGTAACATACTACTTGTATTAAGTTATAAAAATCACTGCATTACTTTTCCTTGTATGCTACATTACAGGTAATGAGGTATGAGTTAATTACTTCTGCTATATCCAGACGCATTACTTTTTGAAAAAAGTAATGCTTCCTTACCTGGTAATTTATTCTGTATTAGTTCTATGGTAGCCACTGGCAAATCCGCTGCTGGGATATTTGTCGTTTTTTGAGTTAACATTATTTTTTTTTTGTCTTCAACGAAACCAAAATAAAATTTTGGTTATCGTTATATTTAACGTTAACCTGCATTTCTATTTTTTTTTTTTTTTTTAAAAAAATTTGATTTCATTAATTTTCTTAAATTGACTTGTCAATTTTTTTGTTCATTTTGGTTGATTTATCATATTTAATACAATTTTACATATTCTTTTTTAGGAGATATTTTGTTCTTATAATACCACAAAGTGGGGGATTTTGCAACTTATTTCCTGGTTTTTTTTTTATTTACAAGCCGATTTCCTCCGATTTTGAGTTTTAATGAGTTGAATATTTTAATTTCATATTTAAATCTGAAATTTAAAAAAAAAATTTAATTTGTACTACGAGTTATTTTAAAAAACAGTAAGCCTATTCAAAAAACTGGAATTTGCAGTTAAAACTGTGAATATGGTAACGCTGGTCTTGAAGTAATTTTTCTATTTAAATACTCTCTTTTTGATGATCACTAATGCAACAAACGTGTGAAATCTAAAAAAAAAGCTTTCCTTCATTAAGCCATTTTTTAAAATGCACGAGTATGTCCGCAAGTTTCTCACAAATGCCATCAAATCATTACTCTCGCATTACATCTCGCACAAAACTGAGCTGAATTCTAGACGAATTTCCTGTCTTTGCTAAGCCAAGCACAAACTTTCGTAATGCTTATGAAATAACGGAATCGTGTCACCAGCTGATATACTACCACTGCTGCATATGCATATTACACGTTCACATACATATACACATTGGCATACATATATATTAAGGTGGATCGTTTTATTTAGGCGTAAAAAAAACTTTTTTCGACACTCATATTTTGAATGCTGGATTCAAGAAGATCTTAAATACAAAAAAATATCGAAATTAGTTTGACATCTGCCAGTGGTCTTGATTTAAAAAAATCACTTTTCGCCAAAAATCAACGGTTTTTTGCCGTAAGTTTTTATCAAGGTGAAATAAATGCCACAAAGTAGGGTGCAAATTAAAAGTAACTGAAGCCCCAAAGTTGTGAACAGAAAGATTCGGGAATTTTCTTAGTGCTCAGATTTCGGTCAAAATTTTGGGTATATTTCACAAAAATCACTATAAATTTGCTATTTTTCAGTAAATTTTAGAAAATAAGTATTTGAAAAAAATTAATGTAACCTTTTGATATTTAAAAAAAAATTGAAAATAGTGGAATTTATTTTTTTAATGAATTTTTATTAATTAATCATTAAATTGAATTTAAAAAATCTTTTCGTGTTTCAAACACATTGTCGCGTTCTTATGAATCCGATGTACACTAGAGCACCCACAAGATGTATGGAAAATGCCTTTTTCTGATTTTCTTCGCTCCCCGTCCACTTTCCGTTAGATTGAGGCTAAAAAATAAGATTTGCAAAAAAAACTAGACTTCGGTAGTGGAAAAAACCCAGGCCCCCGGAGCTTTTATACCCAAAAACGGTCAAAAAATGGTGCATGGCTTAACTACTCTATAACTCGTTAAATAACAGTTTTACGCTATTACATTACGTAAACATTTTTATGCACAAGAAAACGACAAATATTTTTTTTATAAGCAATGTTGACCTTAGAATGACCTTTCATGGTGTTTTAAGGTGCCAAAGTCACAAATTAGGGGTTACTTTTTTTTTGAACGCCCCTCGTAAATTTTTGGACCGAGATATTTCTGGACAATAAACACCACGTTATGGAGAATTAAATGAAGTTTCTTCCAAAGCTAACCATTTTTGAAAATATTGATTTTTAAAGTCGTGAGAGTGTTTTAAGTTTTTTCAAATCTGACTTTCTTCACTCTAAGCACATTTTCAGTTATTGAAGCAATATTATAATATTTTCAGATGGATGAATTAAATTTGCTAATGTACTGCTAGGGCTTAATGAACCTGCTACTGTACACTATATTGCTAGTTGTTAGATTATGCCATGTATTAAATAAAACAATATCTATTTAAGTTTTATATTTAACAACCAAAGTTCAGTTTTATTTTCAGTCAAATATATTTATCCTCGCAACTTGCCGATCTTTACACTATCGAAGCTAAACAAGAAGTAAGTTAAAAGATAAACGATAAAACTAAAGAAGCGTGTGTATAAGTACAAAACGAAAACAACAGTTATACCTCCATGCAATGTAGACTTGCAGATATTAGCTGTCTCACTTACTCTTCTTCAGTTGAGATACAGATAATGTAGCTTTTGCTTTGCATACGAATTTCACAACGCTCAATTCAAATAGTACAGTGACCAGAATTCGTGTGCATTCAACACTAGTCTATGAAAACACATAACATTGAAAAAAAAAAATCAACAGCGATCTATTTTAAAATATAGAAAATTACGGCGTAATCGTGATAAAAAGGTATTAAAATTTGTTTAAAAGTGATTTCTTGTGAAAAAAAAATAATCATGGAACATAAGAGTGCAACCAAAACTGCGTACTTGATTGGTAAGTATTAAGATATCATTAAGATATTAGTGGTAAATGATATTGCGGAACCAGGAATTGCGCTTATAACTCGATTTAATGCTGTATTAACGCATCAGGAAGAGCAAAAACAGTTTATCCTGCATACAATGGAGCAACATTGCAAGGATCTGCCATCAAAAAATTTTTCAAAATCAAAATTGATTAAATATTTCAAATAATCTTACGCCCATAAAATTCAAAACTTGAAAAAATTACGTTATATTAAATTACTTACAACACTATAACATGATGTTTCTTTCTTTCATAATTTTTTTTCAGAGTTATGTGTTTTCATAGACTAGCAATATAGTGTACAGTAGCAGGTTCATTAAGCCCTAGCAGTACATTAGCAAATTTAATTCATCCATCTGAAAATATTATAATATTGCTTCAATAACTGAAAATGTGCTTAGAGTGAAGAAAGTCAGATTTGAAAAAACTTAAAACACTCTCACGACTTTAAAAATCAATATTTTCAAAAATGGTTAGCTTTGGAAGAAACTTCATTTAATTCTCCATAACGTGGTGTTTATTGTCCAGAAATATCTCGGTCCAAAAATTTACGAGGGGCGTTCAAAAAAAAAGTAACCTCTAAATTGTGAATTTGGCACCTTAAAACACCATGAAAGGTCATTCTAAGGTCAACATTGCTTATGAAAAAAATATTTGTCGTTTTCTTGTGCATAAAAATGTTTACGCAATGTAGTAGCGTAAAACTGTTATTTAACGAGTTATAGAGTAGTTAAGCCATGCACCATTTTTTGACCGTTTTTGGGTATAAAAGCTCTGGGGGCCTGGGTTTTTTCCACTACCGAAGTCTAGTTTTTTTTGCAAATCTTATTTTTTAGCCTCAATCTAACGGAAAGTGGACGGGGAGCGAAAAAAATCATAAAAAAGCATATATGGGTGCTCTAATGTACACATAATATGCCCGAGAAGTTGCTCTTCTGTTACAGTTGCACTTGAGTGGCTTACAAGGTGCACAAGCCTTTCGGTATTTTCAGAATAGCAAGGAAAATCTGAAATATATAAAAAAATATATCCAAAATTATGACCGAAATCTGAACACTGCTGTACTAAAAAAATTCTCGAATCTAGCAATCTTTCCATTCAACACTTCGAGGACCCAGAAATCTTTAATTTGCACCCTACTTTGTGTTATTTATTTCAGCTTGAGAAAAACTTACGGTTAAAAAACCGTTGCAATTATGTCAAATCAAAATCTCTGGCAGACGGTTACATCGATTTCGATATTCTTTCGGATTAAAGATATACTTAAATCCAGCTCCCCGAATATAAATGTAGAAAAAAAAAATTTTTCGATCCACCTTAATATGTACATATGTGCATAGAAATAAAACCTACCTTACATTACATTGTTTGCCTGAGGAGTATAAAAACAAAATAAAAAAGTAGGTACCTATTTGTTTTTCACTTAAGAGCAATGCAAAGATTCATGCAAAAGTCAAAAAGTAAAAAAAAATAACAAGACAAAAAATAAACCGGAAAGTAGCAAAAGTGGCGGAAAATTTGTATGACAATCGTAGCAACGTCAACAGTCAACCGACAGCCGACAAACTCACATTTTTATACAGTGTCAAAAACTCAAAATGCATACGAACTAGCGTTTGTATGTGTCACATTGGAAAAAATGCACATGCATAAAAGGTAGAATCGAGAGTGAGTGAGTGAGTGAGTTTAAGTTATAAGCACAAAATTGTCGGAGTGGAAAAATGTATGTATGACGTGATAATCATTATACATATTTACATATATCTGAAGTGAAAGAATTTACTTTTGTCTGAGTTAAAATGCCACAGTTATTTTTTTAGAATAAAGATATAATATAACACAAAGACACACAATTTCCGAAACGAATTTAAAGAATTTGTTCATAGAATAGGAAAATTGGTTGATAAATTCAGCTGTTGTTTTTAAACAAAGAAAAGTGAACCAAGTACATGAGCACAAAATTATAACACAGTCCAACAAACAAAATAATTACAGACTTTTACCAACGGATTCCGAAAGAGGAGTAGCACTTCCAAAGGATTTGATACACGACTTAAACACACTCGCTCTCGAGAACCATTGAACGTATCCACTTTGACTTGACAGCTATTGGACAAACGACAGTTACACTTTATAAGCGGGGTAAAAGTTTTCGGCCTCAATTGTATATTATAATGGAATGGCGGTCGCACGAAAATCGTGTTGTCGTAATTGGCTTGCAAAAATGGGGCTAAGGAAAAGGAATAATCTTCCGTATGCTCGAGCTGCTGGATGGGACAAGAATTTGTCTGTACCGTACAGTGAAGTTGTTCAAGGATACTGGTGATGTAATCGAAATGGTTGTGGCAAATTTCCCCATGCATAAGGTGCGTACTGCAATTGACGAGGGGCCAGACTTACTTTGGCGTTACTGGAAGGCAAATGGGGACCTTTTCAAATAAGTTGTTTTACGATATGTAGCAATCGAGTAATCCAATATAAAGAAGTAAAGTTTTAAAAAAATATTCATTTGTTTTCATTTTATGACAAAAAAATCTTGTATCAAAACATTTGCAGGTGATAGATAATATTATTTTTTTTTTATTCGCCCGGAGGTATAAAATCTTCCAAAGATACGTATGCCCATTCTACATTCTAGATCCTGCCCGGATCAGCCGGGATAGACAGAATGCACCTACGTACTAAAAAATACCCCCTATTGGCAATTAGGATTTTCCACTTAGCACATTAATTGCCTTTTCAGCGGAATTTTAAAATTTAATATACATAAAACGCGTATTTACATAAGTATATTTAATTCTATATAAATAAGCAACATCGAATTAAATTATAGTGATTATCTATTTAAGGTACTCGAAAAACAATCCTGATTTAAAAAACAATCGAAACCACTATACTCATTTTAACCAGTTTGTGGCCATTGTCCAACCCAAGGACCTACGTGGAAATGAAATAAATCTCATATCCGCCAAATCAAAATCCCAATTAGTTGGATATGCATTTGGGCCAACGCAGGCATAAACTTGTGTGGAACTTGTGTGGAAGAGATATACTCTGGCACACCAATCCACGTGATAGTGAGAGTTCAGTCTAATTTCAAATCAGGAAGCACGTAAATCACAATTCGATTTAAAATTAAAATATTGAATAATTAAAAAGGAAGTTTTAAAAACGATTCATATTTGATGGTGCTTACTTTATAAAACATAATATCGAGACAAAAAGAAGAAACAGAACAATCTCAATTACCAATATTACATTGTTATAAAACTGCGTTAGGTATAATAGGATGAAGGTAAATTGATTTAATTATTTAAATGTAATATAATTTTCCGTTTTAAAACGTCTACCGAATCCGAAAAATTAATCATGTTGAAGTTATTATTGAAATCACTGCACATTCATCGTAAAGGTTCATGAAGAGCGTAATTAGAATTGCATTGATTCGAGCTGAGATGAGATATTCTGAATTAATCCTGCCACGAAGTTATTTATACAGAAACGTGATATTAAGCATCATTCTTCTGCTTCTTAGGAAAGGTAGTACAAATAATCTTAAGGCGTATTTCATACTATATTTCGCAAAATTTTTACATATGAGGGGTATTCAAACTGACTTGGGTAGTTGGGTAGATTGGCAAATGCCGTACATTTTGTTTTTGTAAAGTGCCATTCTACCCAAGTACCAATCTACCAATCTACTCTAGCTGACCCCCTGACTTGTTTGGGTAGATTATTTTCATGCCAAATTGAGTACTTTTTCCATGTGTTACCTACCACCTTTTGCAAAAATAGACAATAATTGACCTAAGGGCATTAAATTTACAATATTTGTTGTCAAGGCTAATATCTCGAATAATACATAAAAAATATTGCCACACCCCCTATTTCCGCCCACAAGTTAATAAAAACGCTATATTTCAGATCGTATAGATTTAGTTCGTATAGCTACTATCAACAATTCAACAAAAAATGGGCGTGGTCGAACTATAACTACGCCTACTTTTTCGAAATTGTAATTCCTGAGTTGTGCATGTTTTTATAATGAAACTTGATTTATATTTGCTATGAGACCAAATGGTGGTCACTAGATATATACATTTCGCCACGCCTACTTTTACCGCCCTTCTATACATATAAATTCGTTCGTGCGGTGTCTCTTAAGATCTTAGAAACGTAAACACCTAAGGCAACCAAATTTAAAATATATGTTAATATCTCGGTTAATAATGTTAATATCTGGGTTAATAAAAAAAGCCACATCCCCTTTTACCGCCCAAAAATCAATAAAAATGCTATATTTCGAACGGTTTTGATCGTATTAGACTAAAATTTGGTAATTTAGTTTGTATGATTACTGTCTAAAACTGTATTAAAAATAGGTGTCCACGCCCTCTTTTACAGCCCACAAATCAATAAAAATACTTTATTTAAGACGATTTTGGTCGTAGAAGACCTAAATTTCGTAGTTTAGTTTGTATGGTACTAAAAATGAGCGTGGTTACTCTATAGCAACGCCCATTTTTTCATAAAGCATTAAAATTGACTATTGGGCCTATTGCGCTAAAATTTTGGCACTCGATTTGTTTCGCCTACGAGATAGTTTAGGGAAATTTTGCTAAACCCCTTTTTACCGCCTTTAAATCAATAAAAATGCTATATTTTAGATGATTTTGGTCTTATTAGACTAAAATTTGGTAAATTAGTGCATTAAGTTACTTTCGGAAACTGAACAGTTATGACAGTTCAGATATACAAAAAATAAATTTTTTTTTCCAATTGGCATGAAAAATCTTATATAAGCCGGTCTGTGACAGGAAAACGTTTTCCCCTGGATAACTAGTAAATGATAAGATGCTGCGAAGTTCACGTTAAAAATTACTCGTATATGAAGTAACTTTTTTTACGACCAATTAATGGCCTAAATTTTTCGCACATAAAATGACAAAAAATAATTTGGTGGCAACCCTCTACCAGCTGTCACTCATCTTTCGTCAGCTTCATAAGCCGGGGAGATCAAACAAACATAAAGCACTGCCTAAAACTATACTACAAAGTACTCAATTGTAATTTAGGGTGCTCGCAATAACCAAAAGTACTCAACCTACACATACCCAACCATCCAAATCAGTGTGAATACCCCTATTAATTTATATATTCGCCAGGGTAACCCCCCAGAGGGGCAAAATATACCACATGGTCCTATTATTTTTGCCCCCAACATTTCTTCGGAACACACACGCCTCCTATCTGCCACCCTTTTTGGGGTTTACCTACAAAAAACAAAGAAAAATAATTGAAAATAGATCATATCTCTTACAAATTTAACCTTGGAGGGGCCAACTGTATAAGACGATCCCTTATTTCATATCACTTCATTACTTTGCCTTTATCACTTTCAACATTTTTTTCGAACACATCTACCTTCAATCTGCCACCCTTCTTGGGTCCCCATACATAAACACAAATATTTCAGATCTTTTCCAAATCGACCACAATAGGGCTTAAATGTATAAGATGCTCCCATATTTTTTTCACCCTCAATATTTATTCCATATACTCGCACCTCTCATCTGCCACGCTTCGGGAATCCCCTTTAAAGATATACAAAAACTGAAAAGTATAAAAATCGTTTATAAAACTATACCCCGCCATCCTTGAGGGATTAATCTGCTATTTTTTCATCAAACATTTCTTCCAAAGACACCCATTCGTTCACACATTTGAATGATTTTCGACACTTTTTTTATCTTTTGTATGGGAACCCCAGAAAGATGGGAGATAGCGGTTAGGTGTTTTCAAAAGAAATGTGGAAAGTGAAAAAATAATCTATATAAAGGGTGATTTGTTTGCTATTTTTTTTAGTGTAAATTTCTTGATACCTCAAGCGTGATTCGTAACATCCCAGCTTCCAAAAGAACCTAAAGTGGAAGGGAAAGTCTTGAATTCCATCCCTTCCACTTTCATACCCAGAAGCCATTATTTGAACATATACGTGTCATTAGGAGGAATGCTTTCCATAGTCTTCTCTAGAAGTCCTTCCAGAACTTTGTCAATTGAAGATTTCTTTGAGCTCTTAAATGAAAAGGTTCTAGAAGATGTTTTCCAGAAGAACTTTAAGAAAAAGTTCCATGGAATGGAATGGTGTTTGCGGTTTGGGGGTTGAAAAATCCATGGGAAAACATAATTTTTCCCGACTAGCGATTTTGGTGTTGGAAATGAGTGTTTGGGTTTTGTTGGGGGTTTAAAAAAATTTCACGTAAAGTATCCTTTTTCCCGATTTTCAAAGCATTTTGATGTTGGAAGTAATAAGTGGTTTGGTTTAATTGGGGGTTTAAAGAATCCCACGGAAAATATCTAAAATATGTATTATAATTATATATAATCTGTTTACTTTAATTGAATTTAAATGCCATTTGAATGTCTTTTAGAAGTAGTTTATAAGAATACCTCTTTAAAGAAATTCTTTATATGGCTAAGAAGAACCACAGGTTGATCTATAGCATGTCTTCTGGAAGCAGTGTCCCTAAGAATGCATGTCACATTTGCATCAAAAATTTTGCTGGGATGTGGCAAAGCCAAAAATGCTCAGTAAGGTTGGCCATTTCACCATGAATAGACTAAAAAATGAATAGTACTTGCAAATTAGTGAATTTTACTATCAAATTTCGTGCTCTGTGTGAAATGTTTTTCGCGTATTACGTCTATTTTATGGTCGTCATAATCGACCCACCGAACACGTTATTCGAGCTAATGTGACCAAATTTCACACGAATTTCAGTTTATTGGATATTAACTCGAGAAACAATTTGTGTCCGTACCAAACTACTCAGGCACAAAAGTGCCAAGTATCAGACTCAATTTTATTTTTAAAAGCTACGAGTAGTAACGAAAAACTTCGAAGTTTTTGCTAAGGACCCGAGAACAAAATTCATGTATCGTGTCAAAGTAACTGATATGTATCGAAACTGGCCCGAGTCTTTACTATAATGTACCCAAAACATAGAGTTCGCAAACTATCGATAGTCGCGACCATCGATAGTGGGCGATAGTTTTTTACTAACCGTCGATAGTTTTCGATAGCGTTTATGTTAATATGTAATATTCACATATCTGAACAATATAAGGTCGTTTTTTGAAAACATATGTTTTGTTTTCTAAATGAACACAAAATTAAACAAAAGACTTACAACAGAACTAAGTTGTCGATGTAGCTGTGTTCCACGCTAATACAACTATAAATACACAAAATCTTCCAGCATGACCTTAGCCAAAGTTGTAACACCCAAACGAAACAAATTTTCATGTAACTTATATGGGGATTGGAAACTTTGAAGCAAAACCAAGACTGATCATATCTTCGATGTGTCGAAAGAACTGGTCAAGTGCATAGATTTTTTAAAAAATTACAAAAATTCTAAATGTTTGATAATTTAAATCATACTTGATTTTAAATACAAATTGTAGTTGTTTGATAGTTTAAAATCGTTTATTGGGCTTTAGGTCAAAGTTAGAGCAATTAATTGTTCTAACGAATCTTTCCAAAGAAACAACAACGTGTTTTCAATATGAAAAGGAAAAAATCACTAGCTGATTTTATTGCAATTTCGGCCCTGCTAAAGGCTTCATCAAAAATCTTTGTGATACCCGTGCAAGCGCGCACTAGCGCACTGCACCACAGAGGAGATGAGATTTTAAGTGTCAATATCTCAGTTTTTCTCCCATTTCATATTTTCACATTTAATGGGAGAAACTACATACATGATGCTTGAAACTATGTATAGAAAAACTTAAAACTGCATTTTTAAAAAAATTAGCGTGTGTAGTTGATGTGCAATTCTTCATATGCAATTTACCGATATAGGTGCTTAAAAAGAAAATTCAACTTTGCATACACGCACAGTGAAACCATCCATGGGACCAACCTAAGTTGGTTTGGTCTGGGGAAGAGGGCAGGTGGACCCTTATAATAACAGCTAGCAATCAGCCCGTTGGGAGGTTCTTGCCTCTCTTCCAACCAGAACACCGATTGGTACTCTTTTAAAGAGTCCTCGAGTGGCCTTTAAAAAATATAAACAAAACAACAAAACCAAAAAAAAAACTATAGTAATGGACCAACCAAAAAAAATAATTAATGAAATATTACTAAAACTCACTCATAAAACTCAAAGGGGAAAATCTTCAATTGGCAAAACAACAACCAAGACACTATCTTTAGGTGTTATTTGATATGTCTTCTGATACCCTCCCTCCTTGATTCGTAAGGTAGTTTATTGCGAATCCCAATTTTTACATTGCCCTCTTACGCTACCATACCACCTTGAAAGTTACTGATTTACATCACCATGTAGAAAGCATTAAAGATTAGATAACTTTATTAAAATTCCAATTCATATTATTAATCTTAATATATAGTGACCAAATGTAATTTTAAAATATTTATTATAAATTCTATGAACATACAAAGCTATCATTTACTCTCGCATTTAACAACTCAATTGCTTAAATTTAATTAATTTTTTCTGAACTTGCCCACTGTGCATTTTACATCTTTAATAAAAACATCTGTAATAAAAAATAGCTCAAAATAGTGAGAAAAACAAAACAAAAACTAAATCATAAAAAAAATGCCTTGAACAAGCTTTTAGCTTTCAAGTACCGAAAAGTCTTCAAAAATTTACAACAATAACAAATTAATTGATTCAAATAAGTCCACTGATGAGCGCGACGCGACGAAGAGAATGCGTAAAATCATCGTAGCATTAACCCTAAGGTCCGAAAATTAAAAAGGTACACCTTTTTGTTACCTGGTGGTTTTAGTGGTGTTTCTATGCCACTTTATTTTATGACTAATGATTTTATTACAAATTTACGATTAGGATGAGGAGCCGAATATATATTCTACTATTTGTACTAAAAGTAATATTTAGAAAATGATAACTTACATTTTAAACAGGAACATGTTGCAAGGCCTCACAGTATGTTGCTGCTGCAGTGTTGTCAGGCTGTAGAAAAGTTATATATTAAAGCTCCTCGTCTTAAATGCTCAATGCTTTAAGTTATAGTTTGTTTTGATTTATTCTTTTTTTTCGGATTTTTCTTGAATGTTTGGAAGTTGTTTGGTGTTATCTAATAATGTAATATTTAGCTACACATAATATTAACGCGATAAGTGAAAAGGTTTTTTTTTTTTTTTGAACGAATCGAACCACATGGACTTATTCAAGCTTTTTGTTTGTTCTTGTAAATACAGTTTTAGTGTTAGGTATAATGAATTGTTTTTTTTTTCTTTTTCTTTACCACGTCTTTTTTTCGGTTTTAACTTAGTGATTTATGTTAATTTTTGTATAGTTTTTGATAGCTATATTTATAAATTACAACCTTTCTTCTATTTTTTTTTTCTCTCTATTTTTCTTGTTTTGTTTTTCTTTGCACTTTTAACAAAGCAATTATTACTAAAGATATTGACACTTAAGTAATTTTAATTAGTTTTTAACCCAGAATTAATGGGAATTTCTTAATTTAAGGTTATATTAATTTTCTTTTTTTGTCTTTTTTTTTCTTCTTTTTCTTGTTTGAACTTTTTAAAAAAAAGGCACTTATTAATCCATATAGTAAAACTTAAATAGTTTTAAACCAATTTTAAACTTGATTTAATTGGAATTTTCTTAATTTTAGGTTATATATTTTCTTTTCTCTTTCTTTCTCTTTTTTTTATTCCCGATCGCGGTAACCAAGCTCGAGGTTGAACATCCACTGAACGATAACTTGTTGTTTGTGATTGCTTGACCAGATCTTGCTGTATAGGCGAATTTAGGCTATAGTTGTTGGAATGTATATTTGTATAACAAAACGTATGCTTGTCGCTGGTTAGAAGCGTAATATTAGTTGATACGCGATTACGTGAAAGCACCTCAAGCAATTCAATGTCTTTTCGTGATACCAAACAAATAATGATGCTACCGATGGATAGATTGACACATCGCAATGGATTTTAAAAAGCTATCTAAAAGTCAAAATAATTCTTTAATATAGAGATTTAATCTCGAAATTTAGCCAAAACAAACTCACTTCTGACAGCCTTTTTAATTGAACTAAAGACGCAATTATTTGTGTATAAATATATATTTTTTGTTCAAAATATAAAACTTTCGGCTGCTATTTAAAGTCCTGTAATACTTCGATGGGTGTTTATGCTTGAAGATAAACTTTGGTTAAATTAAGAATTAGGTTACTGATTTTACATTACCTTGAGGTCTTCACTTGACAAAGTTTCAAGCGAAAAGGAAGTTGTGAAAGAAAAATGGCAGAACTATAATAGTTAACGAAGTTGGCAAGCTCAGATTTTGTTCGAAAAGCGGTGTTTCTTAGATCTCTAAACGACTTGATACTGACAGATTTTATTTGCCTATTTGGTAGCATTGACAAGTTGCACGACTCTGTATAAAGTTGACCAACCATGCACGTTACAACAGACAGCTGTGATCAATTAAAAAAAGAAAAATTATGGATTTATTGCAGACTGGTACACATAGAACATATAAAAGATTCTACTTTTATTGTCGTAATTTCGGTATTGGTGTGTCCTATGTGCGTCGTATGATAAAAAGGCCGATGAAAAAATAAATTTTTGCGAGTTTATTCGAGCAGGTGTCAAATCATATAAGATTTAAACAGTGGGTTGGTCACAGCTGAATCACTCAAGACTACTGAAGAGGAAATGTAGCTATTCCAACACAGGCTGTCTAGTTTGCTGTGTGATTGACTCTATACGGAGTTGTTGTTATTGTTGTTTTTATTGTTGTTTTTGTTGTTGTTGTTTTTTGTTGTTTTTTGTTGTTTTTTGTTGTTGTTGACTTTTTCAAACATACTTGATGCATATAGCTCACAATTTAAATCATGTAAAACTCCATTAATTATTCATTAATTATTGATATTTAATTTTCAAAAAAAAACTTAGTCAAGTCATCATAAAATCGTATGAAAAATGTTTTGAGTGCGAAATCTTATCTTTACAACGCCATTTAGCGTAACCCCCCAGCAAAAAAGTGGATCATCCTATGAGCGATCTGGGAGTGCTCCCTGAGTAGCAATGGAGTGCTCCTTATTGATCCAAGCTAGGTGTATTTTGTGTTCTCTTTTAACATTGCATGTCCTACGAAGGGTAGCGCTCCAATTAACATCCCAGAGGAGCTCAAAAGGAGCGATCAATAAATGATTCAAATGGATCAGCAAAGGAACATTTAAAATATTTTTTTGTTTTTTTTAAAAAGATCAAAGAACCAACATGCGTCTTATACAAACAAGGTTTGGTCTTTGACGTGAAAGGAAATGGTTAGATTAGCTAGAGGAATTGATTGGAACCATAGATTAGACCAATTGATTAGACGAAACAGACGTGAAAGATAATGCTTTGAAACGCTTTTAACCGAGGCTAGTGTGTGTTATGCCTTAACCTCGGCAACTAAGCAGCCCTTAGTTGTTCCTGTCCTTTACTTCCACATTTCTCCACAATTTAGTTGTGGATTTTTTAGTTTTCCATAATTCTTAAATGTAGGAAAGAACAAAGAAAGTGAAAAGAACCGTGCCCGAACCCGGAGTCGAACCAGGGACCTCTGGATTGTTAGTCTAGCGCACTCTCCACTAGACTACAATGGCCGATTTTTCACAGCAAATAATGATCGAGTTTCTTACAAAGCACATGACTCACTTTATGTGCTTTTTTTTCATTGATTGCTCGCCTATTGATTTTTTAAAACAGTAAAGGAGCACAAGAGCACAAGTGATCACTTTTTGATAGAATAAAACAGCAAAAGAGCGCTCTGTTGTTGCTCCTCATAGGAACGATCGCATGTTTTTTTACTGAGCCGTTCGCACTAATACAAGGCGAGACACAGATTGCTAAAGCCATCTATTGGAAAAACACCTGATACGAATATCAAAGATGGATCAAGGATTGATAAGACATATAACAAAGGAAAAACTTTTGTAATATGAACAAATTGAAGTGCTTGTATCAACTAGATCAGCTGCGCTTAACGAAAGTTTTAAGCAAATGTACAAATTCACGTAAAAAAATCTTGAACCGAATCTTCAAAGTGCATCACAAATTTTGCGGGCTTTGAATTCAATCTACTTACAAGAAGTTTAATACCAAACTTAAACATATGATTTTAAGCACCAAAAAGTTAAAGTGTTTTTGTGTGACGCCATTGTTTTTAAATATAGAAAAGTTGCGTCACGAAACCCATTGTAAATTGGCAACTAAATGTCTGATTGTCATCAACACGAATCGTTTGAAGGATGATACTTCCTAAAAATCATAGGGGTTTGTCAATAGGGGCGCCCTCTACATCATCCCGCGAACTTGGTGAATAATTTTATAAAAATACTGAGGTTACGCTAAACCCAATGCCCTTTAAATTATTTACTGTGTCACTTCTAAGACAGAACTAAAGTATTTATCTTTACCAATCTTCTCTAGAAAGTGTTGCACCCTAGGGTTAAAAAACCGTCCAGTCTATTACTTTTACTTTAACAAACATAAGTCTCTATGGTAATTTCTAGCAATTACGCCTTATTGTATGCAATGAATTTCAAATTCACTCTTTTGTCTTTTGCTTAGTAAGGAATAAGAAAAATATTCCGTTTAAGCTTATTTAAATGAATTCATTTATTTTATCATCTGCTTTTTTCCTATATCCAGGTTTGTCCATATGTACATATGTAGTTGTAAGGACGTATGTGTGGTCGTAGCTTTTTATGTTCATCTTTTTTAATTTATTCAGCACAAAACACAAAAAAGCACCACCAATCAATTCCAATTCAGTAAAATGTAAATCAATACGTTTTCAATTTGAAATCATGTTTTCTTCTTTGTCCATCTACCTTGTCCATTTCCCCTGTCCCTTAACGACTTCAAGAAAATTACTAAATGACCCTCTTTGGTTTCCCACATCTCTGCAATAAAAAATGAAAAAAAAACCTATGAGGACTTTTGAGTTTCATGAGCGTTAGTTAAAGAAAAATGTGGAAAATACTTAATGGCTTCAGCAGTGTCTCGTGTCTCTTAATTCAATGCCCAATCTGAAATGGATTTTTATTTATTTCTTTGACTTTGCTTAAGTCCACAAACTTGCACTCATGTGAGTAAAAGCAGAATGCATCACGTGATACTCGTGTAAGCTAGATTTATAAAGCAATTGAAAAGCTTGTCGTCTTGTAGTGCGTGTTCACATCTTGTGTGCATCTCTTGTCAAAAGAAACAATATAGACTGCAATAATATAAAAATAAAAGCTTTTTTCCTTAAAATTTTCCACTCACAGTTTAAGGTTTTGGTCTAAAGAAAAACATATATTTACATACATATATGTTTGTTTCGTTGGCTTTGGTTTAAGATAATTAAGCCACGATTAATTAATCAGGCTCTCAAGCCTGAATGTCAAGTTATGTTTTATGATTCTATGAATAAACCGTGTTGTTTTTATAGAAAAGATGACACAAAACAGAACGAGACAATATGGAAGTGGTCGTTCTCAAACAAAGATTTTGAAATTGTCAAAATAAATTTATGCTATTACATAAAAGCCTTTGTGGCATCGTATAAACATATATTACTATCCCGCTAGGTAGTATTTCTAATTAAATATTCACTTATCTTCAAAATACATAACTCGAATTATCACATAGTCATTCTATTACCAGAAACCAGTCAATTCTTTATTGAAATCGACGGTCTATTTTTTGTTTCCGAATCATAAGAAATTCTTTTCTGCCTTTTTTTATACACCAAGCCGTTGTATTTTGAAGAATTGCCAATTAGAGCTTTTTTCAGTGTTGATGGCACAGCTTTAATAAGTCGTCTACTTCACTTTAGTGTTCTTTAGGGAGCTTTTCTTGGCCGAATAAATAAGCTGTTTTTGCATTTGTTTATAAATCTTCTGTTATTTTTTTTTCGCTCTGATGATTCTATAAATACGGAATATTATAGGAATGGTAACAAAACAAAAACATTAAGCTTTATGTGATTAAGCAAAAACTGTTGTTAAATAAAGATTTCTTGAATTTATTTCTATTAAAAAAAAATAGCAATATTTTAGAATCATAAAAAAAGCCTTTTACTATCAAAAAAACGAATTGGCCATTTCAGCGCTTGAAAGGACTTTGACCAAGCTTCTTCCCAATAAGCACAAAAATTCTTTTTCACAAACGGGTAGAGGAAAAGGTTCATACTCAACTTGATCTCCGATACTTTTGGGTTGAACGTTAAACAGGCTGGAAAAACAAATAAGTAAATTTTTTCATTTTCTTATGGCAATACTTTTCTACTACAATGACAATATTTTGCATGTGCTTGCCAATACTTTCAAGAGTACGATCGCTGTTTATGAAAATCATATTTAGTGATAAAAGGAGAATAAAATCATTTCCAAAGGTTAGATGAGCAAAAAGGTAAAGTCGGAGGTGCAGGAAAATATTAATTTGCTATCGAATACATCCAATAATCTGGATGAGCCAACAACTTCTGCCGCAGTTTGAGAAGCTGTTGACCGACAATCTAGTACCCAAGAGCCCTTGCCTTTGCAAGAATCTGCTCTCCGAAAAGGAGCATCCCTCGTTGACTGTGAGGAAAGCACAAAATTTGAGAAATTCAGCTCAGCAAATGAAGAAAACCTCTTTCAGGATTATAGATGCAGCACAGAATCTCGTTCAAAAGAATCGTTGAGAGCAGAACTGGAAAACTGGACCGTTCAGAACAATATATCAAATGCTGCAACAAATTTGTTTCTTCAAATATTAGTTCGGCATGGAAGCTCTCTTCCATTTGATTCTAGAACTTTAAAGGAGACTCCCAAGCTGGCAGCAGTAGATGTAATGGAAAATGGAGGATACATTCATTATGGTGCTGAGGCTTCCTTGAATAATTTTTTATTAAAAAATGATTTTCAACTTAAATTTAAACATCTATGTTGATGGCCTTCCATTGGCAAAAACTTCTAGTTTGCAAACATGGCCAATACTGATCAATGTCAATGGGACTCACGACATAATGATTGTTGACGTTTATTGTGGCTACAGCAAAACTTTGAACTCCAGCATATTCTTGTAGAGATTTTTTGATCGACTAGAGGTCCTTATGAAAATAGGACTGATTTATCGTAAGGAAGAGTGCGGCATCTAGCACGAAAATCAAAATCAGTTTTATTGTTTTTTCTTAATCGTCTTTCTTCCATCTTTAAGAAATTAAAAAAAAATTTTGAATTTTTTGCTCAATTGCTTAACATTTTGATATAGATTTGAATGTGTTTTGATATAAACACAAAATAAAGCGAAAAAAGCAAAAAGAGATAAAAGAGCGGTATCTACAGACAGATACTGCGTTTTCTCTTTGTATTTGTAATAAATGCTTTGTAAAATGCTTTTTACTTCTTTATTTTTGTGACAAAAAAAATCTTTTAAATATTGATTTTTTTAAACATAGCATATTGATTTTTTATTAAATATCATTGTGCAAGATATGATGGTGTTAAAAATATATCATTTAAATAAAATAAATATATAAACAAATTTACTATATAAAACGTACATTTGATGTAGATACGGCTTTTCGAACGTATTTAAATTTATGGAACAAACAATAAAAAAGCAGCAACTACAGTAATTGTTCCACAGTTTTGGCATTTTTAATGAAATCGAAAAAATTACATTAATATTGAAATCGAAAAAATTTCATTAATATTGAAAGCATCCTGTAGAACCAAATATTTATAACCATCCAAACATTAATCAGTGAATTTTTGATAAATTATTGTAAGTCGTTTATCTCAGAATATTGAAATATGTAGATGCCGCACTCTTTCTTATGACGGTAGAATGGTATGTAGATACATCGTATTTTCTAACAGGCAGTTTTGCAGTGAAGTGAATTTCTGAAAATTAAATGTCTTTTTGTTTGAGCCACAACAAAGTTTTCCATATTGTATAACTAAGGTTTTATTAAACATTAATTCTGAAACACAAACAAAAACGACTATAAATCCGTTCTTTAAATTGTATAAATTCTTGTAAAAATAATTGTTTTCGTCAAAAAAAAACTTTATTTTGTTCCGATATGAGTGAAGTGAATCCTTTTTGAATTAATCTCTGGATGAAAATGCCTCTCAGATACGAACCTTTTTTCTTCGGAATTGAGTTAAGAAATGGACCAAAAAACAGTTATTTTTCGACACTCGGAAATGAACCCTTTTTGTATCAATCGCCGGGCTGAATTGGCTCTCGAAAACTCACCTTTTTTGTTGAGTTAAGAAATGAGTTAAAAAATTAATCTTTTTGAATTAATATTATTTATTAAAAAAATTTATAGAATATTAAAACAAATTAATATTTCGTTTATCATATATATAATATACATGTATAGTATTAATATATAGTAAAATAAAGTAACTGTATTCTATAATAATAGTTGAAAAGAAAGGTCCCAGCAGATTTCTTAATGATTGCAATGAATTCATTGATATTTTAATTGAAATTTTAAGCGAAATCTAAATTTAAAGCAAACACATCTGCTGTCACGCACATGTAAACACTTCATTTGTACCAGTATTTTTAAAATTTTTCACCTTATGTTTGGTCCACAGTTAAACATGTATTTCATAAGTAAAACTATAGGTTTTAAAATAATTTGGCAGGTAGTTCAAACATAAAGTGACACATTTCAAAAATATCTAATTAGTAAAGTTAATTATTGGGGAACTTTTTTGCATGGAATGTTGTCATGGTTTTCTTTCTATTTGGGCTTGATCTTAATTTTTGATAGAAATGTGGAAATTTTATGACAGACTTGTTGATAGATGAAACGGAATCTCTCCATCTCTCTTCTTATGGTGAGAATCAATTCGCACTGGTGAAATGGTTTATATGACGTTTGTATGAAGCTTAACATTTTATTTTACTATTATACAAATATCAACAAAGGTTTAAATTATTTCTTTTTTAATTCATTATTGTTTATTTAAAAGTAATATTTATGATTAACTAGCTGGAACCCGGCGCGTTGTTGCCACGCCTCCGTTGCCAAACTTCCATAAAATGTTATCAGTGAACCTGCATTGGGTTGATCTAAATTTGGGTTGAATGAGAGGTGCCACGCCCCTTTGTTTAACTCCCATAAAATTGTATGTAAATCGTGGTAGAATAATGAATTCTTAGGCTATAACTTCAAAGCTATTCGATATCGCAAATCGCATATTTGGGTTGTATGGGAGGTGCCACCCCCCATGAATGGCGTGTGTAAATTGTGGTAGAATACCGAATTCCGAGGCTGTGCGAGCTGTAACTGAAAAGCTATTCGATATCGCAAATTATGGGAGGTTGCCACACCATACGTCCATAAAATGTTATCAGTAAAACGACATGTGCAAATTGTGCTCGAATACCGAGGCTGTGGAGGTCTATAACTCCAAAGCTATTCGATATCGCAAATTCTGGTTGCAAGGGAGGAGCCACGCCCCTTGTACAACGCCCATAAAATGTTATCAGTAAAACAGCACGTGTAAATTGTCGTCGAATACTGAATTCCGGGGCTGTGTGAATTATAACGCAAAAGCTATTCAAAATATTAAATGTGGGTTTTAAGGGAGGTGCCACGCTCCCTTTCCCATCGCCCATAAAATTTTATCAGTAAAACGGCACGTGTAAATTGTGGTCGAAAACCCAATTCCATGGCTGTGCGAACTATAACTCAAAAGCTATTCGATATCTCAAATTTGGGTTGTATGGGAGGTGCCACGCCCCCTTGTCCAACACCATAAAATGTTATCAGTTAAACTTAATGTGTAAATTGAGTTCGAATATTAAATTCCGAGCCTGTGCGGTCTGTAACTAAAAAGCTACTCGATATCGCAAATTTGGGTTGTATGAGAGTGCCCCGCCCCCTTGTCCAACGCCCATTTTTTCTTTCTGTAAAAAACGTTTGTAGACTATTACAAACATTTTAAAAAAGTTAGCCAAATTGGCGCAGGCGTTCTGCGATTTTAGGTATATATAAAAAAGTGGGCGTAAAAGTGGGAGTGGTCAATTTTTCTTCAGTAAAAACTTAAAATGGATTACTACGAACATTTAAAAAATAAATTAGCCAAATCGGTGTAGCCGTTTTCCGATTTTAGATAAATAAAAAAGTGGACGTAAAAGTGGGCGTGGTCAATTTTTTTTTTCGTAAAAACCTAAGTTGGACTATTACGAACATTTTAAAAAAATATCCAAATCGGTCCAGCCGTTCTCAACTGATGCAATTACCAAGGAACGACATTTGATTTTTATTTATATAGATATCAAAACAGTGGGCGCAAAAGTGGGCGTGGTCAATTTTTCTTTCAGTAAACACTTAAATTGGATTACTACGAACATTTAAAAAAAAATTATCCAAATCGGTCCAGCCGTTTTCCGATTTTAGATAAATTGAAAAAGTGGGCGCAAAAGTGGGCGTGGTCAATTTTTTTTTCCGACAAAACCTAAATTGGATTACTATGAACATTAAAAAAAAAATTATCCATATCGGTCCAGCCGTTTTCCGATTTTAAATAAATCAAAAAAAGTGGGCGCAAAGTGGGCGCAAAGTGGGCGTGGTCAATTTTTCTTTCCGTAAAAACCTAAGTTGGACTATTACGAACATTTTAAAAAAAAATTATCCAAATCGGTTCAGCCGTTCTCAACTGATGCAATTACCAACGAACGACATTTGATTTTTATTTATATAGATTTCTGAACTTATTTATGAACAAAAAATGGTTCGTTTTTGAGATATTGTTTCTGCTGGTATGATAAAAAATTATTTTTTTTAGCTCATTTAAGAATGCAAAAAAGAAATATTTATGATTCGTTTCTGAACTCATTTATGAACAAAAATGGTTCATTTAGAGAAATTTTTAGCTTCTAAAATGATTCTTTTTCGACCCAAAATAAGTTTTTTATGAATTTTGCAAAAGAAATACAGTTTTTATTTATGGGAAAAGTTTTCACGAATTTAATCTTCTATAGCAAGTCTTTTTAAGCGACAAAATACAAAATCAAAAATTAAAAAACAGACAATTCTATCCAAAAACTTTCGCAAAACTCTCTCCCTACGCAAAACCTTTTCCTATGGTTCAGTGGGTTGCTGTTTTGCTTGTTTTTATTTCGTTTTTTTTAGTGTGTTCTCGTCGTTTTTGCTGTGTTTTTGGGCGTAGATAGCATTTGTGTTTTTACTTTATTTTATTCTCTTCTGCCTTGTGCGACAGAAGCAGCATACCTACTTCCATCGTCGCTAACTGGTAGATTTTATCAGTGTTTTAGCGATCATGTCCGAACAAATGTAATTGAGAATTGTAAAAAGGCTTTGAAGGCCTCGCAACTACTTACAATGTATTTCAGAAATATACAATTAGTAACGTCATGTCTCCATTTACCACTAGGATTGTTAGTTGAGTACGCCGACTCCGAGCGGCTCATTTTCTCAAGAAGCTTTTACTCTCTGATGTTTGCTGTTGTTTGCAGAGAGGTGTCTGCCGGTTATTATTTTAATTTAAAAACATTTAGTGGAAATGGTTTATATTAAGCTTATTATGATTTTTTTTTTTATTTTGTAAGACTTTACTATACTCCCACGTGCAATGCGTTAGGGATTTATTAACTTTGTCGCTTCGTTTGTAACGCCCATGAGAAAGTGCGGTAGATATAGAAAATGATATCAATTTTTGATAAAGTTCACCTCCTGAGTCGATCAAGACATGTCCATCTATCCATCTGTGATCACTATAAAAGCAGTAGTTTTAAAGTTTACACAACGAACATATAAGCTTATTTAAAAAAAATAAGTTCGAAAATGAACTCAATTGAATTAAAACCACGCCTATTTGTCATATAAAGTGGGTTAATGAAAATGGTGGAACTTCTTTAAATTCCCCAAAAATTAATACAATGTCTTTAAATTTAGGAAATGAGTTTTAATCTTTACTTCTCTAAATATGGATTTTAGTATAATAAAATTAAAACTTCACCCACCTTCCGTATAAAGTTACGTCATCATAATAGCAAAACTTTCAAAAACTAATTCTTGAAATTTATATCTAACATATAAGCTTTGATATTCAAAACGTACTCTGAGTTTGATACATAAAAAACCACGCCTGATAAAAAGCGACTTCATCCAAATAAATAACATTTAAAACTTTGACTTCACTAAAAAACGCCTTTGGGACGTTTAACTTTAACTTCGGAATTTCAAAAAATAAAGCCATTACTCACGGAGAGACCCAGAAAGGTTCTTTTTGAATTTGAAAATATTACAAAGACTATAGCTGAAACGATTGAGAGAAGGTAATATGGTCAAATGAGACCAAAATAACGGCCGCGAGTGAGTCTGGTGGAGTAAAGGTTCGACATTTCAGCCACATCATGTTAAGTCCACACTCAAATTTGGAGGATGTTCAATAATGTTATAAGTAGAACCACCAAAGGCGTTGACAGAGTGACCAAATTAAAGGTCAAATGACAGCGGACTCTTTTATTGATGCATAATCGTGCATGATTGCTTCAAATATTTTCTTTCAGCAGGACAATGATCCGAAGCACTCAGCAAAGATAACACGAAAGTGGTTTCAAGATAATTAAATTGCAACTTAAAGTTGGCCACCACAACCCCATTGAGAACCAATGAGAGATACCAAAAAAAGTCCGTAGTAGGCAAATCAGGTACTCTAAATTAATTGTGGCCTAAGGTGCAAAACTTGTCAAAACCTTGTACACGATTAGAAATCTTGGACTAAATTTTAATCCCACTGAAATATTACTGCATGTTTTTAAACCTTGCGGTTTCAAATTGAAACTTTTCAAATACTAACTCATATTTAAAACTTTTCTGTACTAGAATTGAAACCAAAAGAAATATTGCAGCATCAATTTTAGCTTTTTGGTTTCAATTTTAGCTTTATGGTTTCAATTTTAGTCTTTTTGGTTTCAATTTAAGTACAACTCTGTATTACTTTTTGTTTTAATGCAAATAATACTAAATTCTAGTACATGTGGATACTAAATTTGGATGAAGACCCGTAAAAAGTTGGCCTGGCAATGCTGCGACTCAATATTAGGCGACTCGGTTCATATGTTTGTTTATCGCGCTTTTTATGTATAAGCCAATAGCTCTGTGGTTAGAGTAGTGAGTTTACAAACTCAATGTCGTGTGATCGAATTTCGCGTTGTTTGTTATTTTTTTTATATATATATATTTGAATCCAAGGTTGTACTAAATTTGAAACCAAAGCTGTATTAAAACCATTATTTAGTATTTTGTAAATACTAGATTTGAAACCAAAGCTGGTGTAGACTTATATGTAGTACAGAAAAGTTTCAATTTTAGTACAAGATTTCGTACCGTGTAGGTATATGGCTATTAGAACGAAAGCTGTAATTGAGGCATAAGGAGGCTACATAAAGTAGTTAGTAGGTAGATCAGATAGTTTCTAATGGTCTTATTTTGCAAAACGCACGCAATCACCTCAACTGGGGTTTTTTGTCTGGCAATTCTATTTCCATATGAATTAGAACAAACCCTCTCTTTCTCACTGAAATTTTCCATTAAAATATATTGCCAGATGAAAAAAATCTAACGCAAGTGACTGCGTTCGTTTTACAATATAAGATCATAAGTCCTTTTTTGTAAGCTTAAAAAATTAATCACATTGAATGTTTTCATGTTAATTTTCTATGATTTAAATACAAATTCTAAATGTTTGATAGTTTAAATCATTCTTGATTTTAAATACAAATTCTAGTTGTTTGATTGTTTAAAATCGTTTAACGATTTTTAACGATTTTTTCCCAAAGAAACAACAACAACTTTTTCAATATGAAAAGGAAAACATAGCTAGCTGATTTTATTGCAATTTCGGCCCTGCTAGAGGCTTCATCAGAAATCTTTGTGATGCCACCACCTGGGGTCGAACCCGGGCGTGGTCGCCGTATGTTTTCATTTATTTTATTTTTCTCTTTAAAACAAATTTGAAACAGATTTTTGCTATTTTTTTATATTTATTGAGCATTTTATATTGCTATTAAAAAAATGCTCAATATAATTTCGCTGTTACCGATATTTAGATAAAATAAACTTCACTAGGACTTACCTATTTCGCACGCTTATATTATTATTACGAGTAACCAATTAAAAAAATTTTAAAAATTTTTATTTAAAAAAATATTAAGTGTTTTCATATCATTTTGTATGGATCTCGTGTTCGTTTCGAGCTTGTTTACGAGTGCGACTTTTTTATATGAAAATACTAGCTGATATACCCGCTGTTACTCGGGGGAAAAAACGTAAAGTTTTGATGTTTAGGTTTTATTCATTCAGAAGATAACGATTTTTAGCCAGAAAAAAATAAGCTTTTGACGTAAAGCGTATGGAAATATGCAAAATAGTTTTTTGTCATTCTAAGAAAACGGCGTTATTAGAAAAAGACGTTGTACTACAAATTTGTGCAATTTTGAAGATATGTGAATTTTTTTGGTGTCAAAACTACAGAATTTTTTTAAAATTAATCAAACGAAGCTTTTCGCTAAAAAAAGTATGCTAGTTGGTTGATTTCCCTTACTTGTAAAAGGGTGGAAGAGGCGTGGTCAAAAATAATTGTGCCAAAGCATAATCTAAGATTCAAGTAAAATGTGAGCCAAATTTGAGTTAAATCCGTTTAGCCGTTAAGATTTGTATTCTGGTCAAACAAACAGAAAATGATTTTAATTAATGTAGATAATTAACTTTCATATAATTATTAATACATATGCATATGACAAGCACAATTGGTTTGTGTCTAAGAGAAATATAGTACACTGCTGTCATTGTCATTTTACTGTTGTCTTTTAATTTTATAGCAAATTCTATTAGGAAATTATTTTAGTACATTTCA
The DNA here is from genome assembly GCA_963920525.1 of Dichetophora obliterata. Classification (NCBI taxonomy): domain Eukaryota; kingdom Metazoa; phylum Arthropoda; class Insecta; order Diptera; family Sciomyzidae; genus Dichetophora; species Dichetophora obliterata. The sequence continues at coordinate 105,444,271 of OY986437.1, forward strand.
ATTTGAATAAATTAAATGCCAGAAAAAAGTTGGTTTTTGCAGTAAAGTATATTGAATTGAACTTAGCTTGTGTGGGCGAAGCCACGCCAAGTTACCAATGCCCGTACCAGTTTTCCAGTAGAAATGCCTGACCAATAAGTAACTCCATACTGAATTTCATTGTTATATGATATTTATTTCCAAAGCTTTTCGATATCAAAAATTTGGCTTGTATCGTCTCAGTTTTGTAGTAGAAGGATATCACCTAATAGTAATTCCATACTGAATTTCGTTGTTATACGATATTTAGTTCCAAAGCTATCTGATATCAAAAATTTTAAGTGTATGGCGGAGCCACACCCCTTACCCAAAGCTCATCCCAGTTTTCTAGTAGAAGGATATCACCAAGTGGCAACTCCATACTGATTTTCATTATTATACGGCATTTAGTTCCAAAGCTATTCGATATCATAAATTTGAATTGTATGGACGGTGCCACTCCCCTTTGGCCTGTACTTGCTCAATTTTGCCAGTCGAAAGACACGACTAAATAGTACGTTCTAATCGAGTTACATTAATGTGTGACTTATAGCTTGAAAGTTATACTGAAAATTTGGACTGCTGAAAAAGTGCCACGCCCTACGTCCAACACCCATAAAATTTTACCAGAAGAACGGAAAGTGAAAATTAAGGTCGAATACCGAATTCCGTTGCTGTGCGGCCTATAATTCCAAAGCTTTTCGATATAGAAGATTTGATTTGTATGGTAGGTGCCACGCCCCCTGAGTTTTTCCAATATTTTAATAGTTATTCTTCTTTTCGGGATGAACACGAATCCAACAAATAAAATATCATTAAAATCGGTCCAGCCGTTCTTGAGTTATAAATGGTGTAACAAACCCGACTTTGTTTTATATATATAGAAGATTTTATTTAATAAAAATTATTTTTTTATTGTTAGCTGCTAAAAATACGTCAATTAATATAAAAAAAAATTTCATAATTTTTATATGGAAAAATTTGAAGTCTTTTCATATCATTTACTAGGAAGAAATTTATATGAGAAAATTGTAAGTCTTTTCATATAGTTTTTTTTTTTAAATATCAAAGCAACTTATGCAAATTTTGTATGGATCCGAGATCTAGTGTTTGTTTCGAGCTCGTTTACGAGTCCGAGATCTCCGATTCGGTTTTTCATGTCTTTGTAAAAATTTTTTTAAAAACAATTTTAAAAATAAATAATTTCATTTATTTTTATTAAGTTCGCTTTTATTATTACATGTTTTAAGCAAAAAAAATTTCTTCTATAAAAAATAATAAAAGTTTTATAAAAAAATTTATAAAAGATAACATTTTTAACTTTCGTAAAAAAATTTCGAAATAATAAATAAATAATAACAAAAATAAACTATATTTTAAAACAGCACCACAAAAAAAAATTGTTTTTACCGGTTGGGGTTTGAACCCACGATCGAAGGTAAGCTCTCATTCTTAATGAAGGAAACTAAGCGACGATTAGTTAGCAGTTGCAATTGTCGAATGGATAAGCTGATGGACTTACACGCACGCGACCGAGGTTCAAATCTCCGGATAGTTATTATTTGCAATATCGTTTCGATTACTATGCTTTCGGTAGCGTTAATGATATATCCATTTTTATCGAGAACTGTTTTTTTCGATATCATAACGATATCGTCTCGATATCGAAACGGCATTGAAATTCTGATATCGTTTCGATATCGTAATTAATATGTTTTCGATATCGTTTACGATATGTTAATTTTTCGATTTTTTTCGACGGGACTTTTTCGATTTTATAACGATATCGTCTCGTGTATCGTTATCGATAGAAAATATCACCTTTACGATATCATCTCGATATCGAAACCGATATCGTTTGGTTTGCTGGGGAGTTATTTTCAGAAATACTTGAAATTTAAATAATGTTATTACCTTTTTTACTCAAGTAAATTTGTATTGTGTTATTTTATTCGTCAAAGTTTGCTTTTCCAGATTTCAAGAAGCCTTTTCTTATTATATAATTGTTTGTTTTCTGGTATGTTTTCTTGGTTAAAGTTTTGCATATTTTTTGTACTAAAATGTATGCGTTGTTGAAAAAAATCGTCCCAACCTGCAAAAGAAGAGATTAATGGCCTTATTTTGTATGCTTAACGAAGCATTCAACAATCGAATGCTATGCGAACGATGCTGTAAGCAAATGGAAATTTGTATCCATTACGAAGCTACTCGATAACTCTTACGACATGCTTACGTTTCTTATGTAATTCAAACATTTATACAGAAGCAGTTGTCAAATGCGGCAATGCCAGATCAAACATTTCAGAAGTTTTCTGTTTTTGTCTATTTAATTTAAAGATTTTTTAAGAATTTTGCTTCGTTTATTGTTTGCTGGCAACGCCGTTGTTCCGTTGTTTGGTTTATTTATGTGAATAGCTGTTTTGTTTTTATTCAGTCAATTTATTTTGAACAATAAAGTAATTTGCTTATTTGTCTTCATTGTGATTGTGTTTTAAATAAACTATAACTATTGAGCTAGTGTTCAATAATAAAGTGACATTGAAGTGTTAAGTGTTTAAAAAAAATGTATGCAGCTTTAGCATTTTTTGATTTTGAGTAGGCTGGTGAACGCGAATTGAGGGTGCACAGGCGCAGAATGCGAGATTTTTTGCGACTTTTTCTTACAGAACTATCCATTTTTTGAACAATCTAATTCAACGAACACAACACAACGATAGCATTTGAGTATTCGTGTAATTTTGACGTTTGAATTCGCCATTTCATTGATCGTTAGAGATGCAAACTGCACAAATGTTACTCTGTTACGGCGTCGTTCGCCAGTTCAACAGCTGTTATCTGTTCGAATTGCAAATTTCAAAACCACTAACGAACAGTGTTTTGCACGAAACGAGTGTTCGGATAGGCATACAAAACAAGGACATAAATTTCGTTATAGTTTCAAGCCGGTTTGTGAGAAGTGGCATGTCCATAACTGAGAAGATATCGAGAGCTTTCCAGTTGTCTTATTAATGAAAAAATAATGAAAAAAAAATGCAACCTAAACCTGAACTCTTTTTTTAATTTCTTAGACATCTCAAACTTGCTGGTTTAAAAACGCCTGCAAGATTATGTTTAAATACTGAAAAAGAAAAATTTTAAAAATTTTTTATCATTTGCATTGCAAAATACATAAATAAATAAAGTAATTCAAAACAGCTTTAAATAAATTAGGACTTTACATAACATAGAATATTTCCTAAAAAAAGCAACACAAGTGGCAATAAAAATAAGAAATCAACACACTATTCATCACTGTCAATATTGATGGCTGGGTGGAAAGTTGAAGGAGTTGGTGTCTGTGAATGTCGTAGGTTACAACAATACTGCAACAACAGCAACAACAATTTTACTGTTAACCGCTTCAATAAGCACCATTTGAATTTGGTTTTGTATGAATTATTCGAGCTAAACTTTTTTGGCTTTTAGCTTTTGTTTTTTGCCTCTTCACATTGGCAACAAAAATACCAAAGCTGAATGCAGTGAAAAATTGCAATTTTGAACAAGTTTTCCTTTTTTTTTATTTTGTCCTGTCTGCTGCGTTTCTGAGAGCTTTAATATAAGCCGCAAAGGATTTATTTTTTAAGGCTGTGAACAACTTACGATTGAGTTTTTGTTTGCTTGAGTTGAGTTTGAGTTATTGGTATCCATGCAAAATATTAAAAGTTGTAACTTAACTTTGATGGATTTATGTTGTTGAATTTTGATACAAAAACTTTGCAACTCAGTAATTTATGCTACGGGTATGAAATTTTCTTGCTTTTCTGAAATTTTGAAATATTTTAGGTAACACTTTACTAAGAGTAGGTTTGTATTGTGGGTTTCGCGTCTCACACGTTCAGGCCATCAAAGACCCATTGTGATACCATTTATTCTAATTTAACCTGGTGTTAAAAAATTCGTTTTTTCGATAAACCCATGGTAGAATAATACAGGTAGTCTTGTGGCTAATCGTGATCTCCTTGCCAATACTACCAAAATTGTCAAAATCAGTTTTTTTTAAAGAAAACAAAGATAAAGCGAAATATTAAATTACTCCAATTGGATATTTTTGTGGTATGTTTAAAAACTTGAATAAAATTGAATTATTTATTTGTTTTTTAATTAAAATGAAGTGCGTGTTGTGCCAAAAACATTTGGGCTAGGAAAATGGGCAGAGTTTTCATGTTCCAGCTGACAAGCCTAGAAGACAACGAAGAAACATGTTCCAAAAATTTTTAAAAAGATGCTCATGTTTGCTATAGATACTTCCACGAAAAAGTAGTTTGCCATCCACCACCATCCAAATTTAATAACAATCATATAAATTACTTCAACAACTGCACAAAATCCTATTTTAATTGATTGATCAATAAAAAATTAAAAAAGCAAAATAGTTTCAGCCATGACAGATTCTTTTTAATTTTTCCTTTCTCATCGCATTCTCATCCGTCGCAGATTTTGTATGAGCTGTCAGTTGCCTTTTGACAGTTATGGTAGTTCGCTCTCAGCCGTTGATGAATCTGTCAATTTTATTTGGCTCTGTTTTAGAAAAGAAAGAATTGTTTAAGGGTAGCATGTCTTTTTCTGCTTAGAGTAGAGCAGTAGCAGTAAGATAGTGCTGTACGGTTTTTACTATTATATTTTTTAGAATTATAAAAGCATTAGGGTATTCATATACTGTGCATTTTTCCAACTTCGCAAATCAGCTGTCAAGGAAAACCTTTTGCACAAACCTAATAAGTATTCGCGACTAAATCGTCAAGAAAACTTGAGCTGTTAACCCATTTCTGGCCGGTACCCGAAATACTGAATTTTTTTAAAATTCCTTTTAAAAGTGTGATATTGTGAGGTCGAATAAGGTTTTTCAAGTGGAAAAATTCAAATTGGTTTTCACGTTTAGCCGGAAAAATTTGTTGCGTACACGCACATTGGCGGTTAAGCAACATAAATTAAAACAACACTTATTATTTTTTTCTAAGTAAACATAAGATGGCGAGCAATTTCCACTTTGAAATTCAATTGTGGTAAATAGTTCTTATTTTCTATTTTGCACACCATGACATGTATTTTTCAGGCGTTCACAACCCTGCTGTAGATAGTATTCGTCCAAATTGGCCACCACCACTTCTGCTCATGAACCCCAACCCAACATTAGAACTTAGTCAAATTGTATTAAAAAAAAAATTATACAGAATTGTACTTAAATTTAAACCAAAAAGGCTAAAATTAAAACCAAAAAGCTAAAATTTAAACCAAAAAACCAAAATTTCTTTTGGTTTAAATTCTAGAACATAATAGATTCTTTCTTATTAGTTAGTATAAGGTTTTAAAGTTAAGATTTAAAAAAAAAACAGTATTATTTTAGTGGGACTAAAGTTTAGTCCAAGATTTCTAAACGTGTAGATAATTTTTTGGCAATCTCTTTTCGAGTTCCATCCATTTTTGTTTCTTCTGGACCATTTAGACCAAACTCTCCTCGCTCGATGCGCTTCAACTTTGGGACGGCAAAGACCTTTAATTTATTATAAATTGGCTCGATAATCGATTCATTTGGTTCTTGTGATGGCCTGGAGAAGTTTTCGTTCTCAAAATGGATTTCCACCTCACCTGTAATTTCCATTATTGGATCGATTTCACTGACCATTTCGTATGCGTCGAATCCTTGCTCTTCATCTCTAAGCGCGTCAACAGCTTCAGGTGGATAAAACACAATGTGAGGAACACCGGACTGGAATACATTGTTTAAGTGCCCCTCGTCGCCACTCGAATCTCTTTCTTCAAAGACTACCAATATTTCTGTCATAGTCAAAGCCTTTCTGCTAAGTAAACGCAATTACATATATAAATAGTTTTTAGGACTGTACTGTCGTCATAAGAAAGAGTGCGGCATCAAAATAAGTTTTATTGGTTTTTCTTAATCATCTTTCTTCCATTTTTAAGAAACAAAAATCAAAATATCGAATTTTTGCTCAATTGCTTAATATTTAAACATGAAATGTCATCTCTACACAATTTAAAGAAATCATTCAAACAAAAAACGCAGTATCTACATAAAAAGAGATAAAAAAGTGGTGTCTACAGTCAGATACTGCGTTTTACCTTTGTATTTGTAGTTAATGTTTTGTAAAATACTTTTTACTTCTTTATTTTTGTGACAAAAAATCTTTTAAATATTAATTTTTTAAGCATGGTGTATTGATTTTTTTTATTAAATATCCTTGTGCAAGATATGATGGTTTTAAATGTATATCATTTAAATATCATAAATATATAAACAAATAAGCTTTTTACTATATAAAACGTACATTTGATGTAGATACGGCTTTTTGAACTTATTTAAATTTATAGTATAAACAATTAAAAAAGCAGCAGCTACAGTGTTTGTTTCACAGTTTTGGCATTTTTAATAAAATCGAAAAAAAAAATTCATTTGTATTGAAAGCAAACTGGATTCACTATCCTGTAGAACCAAAGATTTATAACCATCCAAACCCTAATCAGTGAATTTTTCTAAAAATACTTATCTAAAAATACTTACTGCTTTAATGTAATATGATTAAATGGCCCATTAGAACATTAAAATTCTCACGAATTTGTTCGAACAAGTGTAAATACTACCCCAAAAACACTCAGTTCGTACACCTGAATATTTTTAACATAAACACTTTCAACTTTTATTTATATTAAGAAATCAATGTTTTTGACCCCACAAAGTTTGTTAAGAGCTTAAAATTTCATTGTTACAGCCGCGTTCTTAGTTGTTTTGCAGAGCTGAAAGATTTTGCTGAAAAATATTTTGTGTATAAGCATATCGAAAAGCTCAGTGTTTATAATGCAAGCTGACTCCGAGCATAAAGCTACTTTAAAAATGGTTTTCAGCACTTACAGTGGGTCAAAAAAGTCTGCGTACTCATGGTTTATAATAACCAATAACACAGCTAAATGAACAATCAAAATTATTTTTTAATATTTATTTTATATAACATAAAGTGTAATCTCTCAAAATCGTAAACACTATCACAAAAATATTTAATTCATTAAAATTTACAACAAAATCATATAAAAACTTCTAAATTAGCATCAATAAAGTCTGCGTACATTTAAGATTAATATATTTAAGACACATTTAATATCGCGTTTGGAAGCCTTTTGCACTTATGACTGCATTCAACAACCTTCCCATGGTGTACATATTTTTTTGTGTTTTTAGATGTTATTTTATTCGATTCCTCTCTTAAAGCTAAACGAAGAGAAGGTAGAGATGTGATATTGTGAGTCCGAAAACGTCTGTCTAGCAATTCCCATAGATTCTCTAGGGGGTTTAGATCCAGTGATTACGGAGATGGATCGGGACGTTGTATAGCAACCATTCTTGAACCAGATATGACTTATGTTTTGGATCGTTGTCTTGGGCAAAACATAGTTGCTTGGAAGTCCCAATTTTTAAACGCTTTCTTGTGAATACTATTCTTGTGAGACCATCTAACTTGTAAATATTAAATTTGCTTTTATCGCAGAATAGAACTGTATTCCAGAATACACAGGGCTTCTTTATATACTCCTTAGCAAACATTAAGCGGTTTTTCTGATTAGCTTTCGAGATATGTGGCTTTCGCCTGGCAACTCTTCCATTAAAATTATTTCTCTGTAACACAACTCGCACTGATTTAGGATTTACATCGATATTGTTGTAACGTGATAATCCTGCAGTAATCTTAGGGGCACTTATCTTTGGATCTGTTTTTACTTGCTGTAGTATGTGGCGTTCTAATTAAGCACTAATATTTTTTGGGGGCCCTGGTCTATGTTTTGATTCAATAGCACCAGAAGTATCGTAATTTTTTAAAACTTTTTGAACTGATGAATGACTCATTCCAACTAATTCACCAGTTTCACGTAATGTTTTGCCTTCATTTCGAAATTTAACTATTAATAGCCGCGTTTCAGACGGTATTTCACAATTTTTACGAATAACGTCCATTTTGTTCCAATAAAAATAAAAAGAACAATTGTTGTGTACAGCTGAGCAGTTGATTTTGACACGAACGTGATTCATGATATACAAGTTTTCATGACTGGCGGTACTTTACTAAACGCAGTTCAAAAACACATTCCAATGTACGCAGACTTTTTTGAGGCTAATTTTTAAGTTGTTATATTGATTTTGTTGTACATTTTAATGAAGTACACAGTTAAAAATCTTGGAATAAAATTTAAACTTTTCTTTACTCTATATATGAACACACCAGCTTTGGTTTCAAGTCTAGTATTTGCAAAATACTAAAAAAATCGTTTTAATACAGCTTTGATTTAAAATTTAGTACAAGCTTGGATTGAAATATAACAAAAAAAATAAAAACAAATAACAAACACAGTGAGATTGGAATTAGGGACATGCAGTTTGCAAGCTCACTACGTTAACCACTGGGCTATTGCGCTATACGAAACAAAAGCAATAAACAAGAATATTAATCTAATAGCCTAATATTGAGTTTTAGCATTGCAATATTTCTTTGCTTTAAATTTTAGTACAGAAAAGTTTTAATTATGGGTTATATTTGTGAAAGTACTACCATAAAACGTGCGAAGTCAGTGCAGCATTTTCCAGATTAGAAAGAGAGTCAAGTCGAATGGGTCTAGCAGTGAATGCAGAAAACACGAAATACTTGGTGTCAACAAACAAACAGTCCCAGCGTCTTGGAACCCACGTTACCGTTGACAATACCTTTTTCGAGGTTGTGAAGGACTTTGTTTATCTGGGATCCAGCATTAACTCAACCAACGACATCAGCATTGAGATCAAACGAAGAATAACTCTTGCCAAGAGGTGTTACTTTGGGCTCAGTAGGCAATTGAGAAGCAGAGCCCTCTCTCGACGAACGAAAATCACGCTCTATAAGTCGCTCATCATGCCCGTCCTACTTTATGCATCGCAAACCTGGACGCTGAGCAGTTCAGATGAAAAGATTTTAGGAGCATTCGAGAGTAAGATTCTTCTTAAGATCAACGGACCAATCTGAGTCAATGGCGAGTACCGAATACGGTGGAATGATGAACTGTAAGAGCTGTACTCTGACATCGACATAGTCAAGCGCATTAAAATCGAGCGGCTTCTTTGGATAGGTCATGTTCAGCGCATGAAAGACGATGCTCCAGTGAAAAAAACATTCGATTCGGTACCCAGCGGTGGTCAGCGCAGAAGAGGACGGCCGCATCTTCGTTGGAAAGACCAAGTTGAGGACAACCTGACGAACCTTGTAGTTTCCAACTGGCGCCAGCAAACGAAAGACAGAAATGGCTGGCGCAAATTCTTAGATGAGGCCGAGACCGACATACGGTTGTAGCGCCAACTAAGTAAGTGAGTAATTTGTGGAAGTTTAAATTTTAAACCTCAAGGTTAAAAAATATGCAGTAGTATTTTAGCTGGACTAAAATTTATTCTAATATTTTTAGCAGTGTTAATATTTTGATGTTAGTTTTTATGGTTTTAAGAGAACACACTTTATGTTATATAAAATTAATATTAACAGTTAATTTTGATTATGAATTTAGTTGTGTTATTGGTATTTGTGAACCATGGGTGCTTGTACGCAGACTTTTTCGACCCACTGTATATCTCCATATAGCTGCTCACACAAGTACCTCGACAAAGTTGCTTTATGAATCAGCTTCAGCCAAAGCGTCCACTAAGAACGCAGGCTTAGAAATGACATTTCAAGCTTTAAGAATAAAAAACATTGATTTCTTAATATAAAAAAAAATTTAAAGTGTTTTTTAAAAACATATTCAGGCGTACGAATTGAGTGTTGTTGGGGTAGTACACATAAGACTTAAACAGTGGGTTGGTCACAGCTTAATAACTCAAGACTACTGAAAAGCGAGGTTTAGCGATCGATCGATATTCACAAGTATCACCTACTGAGTCGATTTAGCCATTTTAGTCTGTCTGTGTGTTTATCCATCTGTTTCTGTGATCAGGATGCAGCCGTAATTGGACAGCTTTGTTAATGAAATTCGATATATAAACTTAAAAAATTAAAAGCAAGTTCGAAAATCGACATTTTGATGCTAGTACAAAGTAAAAGAGCCTCAAATTGGGAACAGAAGTGACTGTTATCAAAACTTAAAATTAATTCAGTTTAGATTAAATAACGGCACCTGACATGTGTGTTAGAACTTGCTCATATAAATGCTGCAAGTTGATATGCCTTTTTCACAAAAAACTGGTACAGAGTTATTCTCAAATTTGTGAAATTTCTGAATCCTCACACCTTTAGAATTTGCTTAACATTGAGTTACAACATTGAGTTGCATTGTTGCCCCTTTAAAATATACTAGGCGAGCAAATATTCTCTTAAAGTAAACAAATTAACTTAAGTTAAGTCACAATCAGTTGGTGATATCAGTTCTATGATGACAAACTAAACAATAATCATTCCTACTGTCTCCCGATATAGCTAATATTCTTTTTTTTTTTATCCATGCTTGTCTTTGTTTTTTCGGTGTTATCGTATATCATTGTTGTGATGTCCATTGTATATCATTTAAGATTCATTAGCTTTTATTCGTCAAGCAGAATTCTTCATTCGACTATTGTTTTTATAATCATTAATAGTTTTCCATGAGCTAAGATTTTGCTATTTTTAGACGATATTTCAGTACAGTTGTCAATTCAATTGATGGATGATGGCGTTGCCTGAAAATCAACTGTCATCAGAGAACTAGCTAAAATTTGGTGAAGATGTTTATTTCATGTTTTCAAGATAAAACTTTTATTAGTCTTCCTACAGCACGTATTTCTGATCATTACGGTTTATGCCTTTATAATGACCAAAATGTTGCAAATCACAATTTAATTCATACTTTATTCAACATTATTTTTTCCATGCCAAACTTATCTTGATTTTCCTTTTTTTCCTAGGTACAACAGTGCGTATGATTAACCTTAATTATACACTTACTCTGAAACATTCGCTCATTTTCCACCGTCAAACTAACTACTTTGCTCTAATTATAAAGGCATGACAAAAACATTAACTTTTTCGCTTTTGTTTTCTTGTCTTTGTTTCTTTTAGCTTGGTGTTGCCATTGGCTTTGTGCTGCCACCACTTCTAGTGAGCAATTCCGATAGCATCGAAGAAATTGGAACAGATTTACAATGGATGTTCTACTATGTTGCTGGATTTACAACGATTTTAGTTATCCTAATGGTCTTGTGTGAGTATCCTTAGGTTAGAACATCAAATTGCAAAGAAACTAAAGGCGGCCACATAACACAAAACTAATACTTTTTTACATCTTATTTTTTGCTATGTAATTTGTTTCATTTGCACTCTATTTGACCACCATTAACTTAAATGCATGCTGGCAACATCAATAAAAATAGTCTTCCAGGATAAGCCACCCACACCACCTTCCGCGGCACAGGAAGTTGCCCAGCCTGGAGATGAGCAAGTGTCTTTCATACAATCGCTAAAGAATCTGCTGTTGAATCGCAATTATATCTTGTTGCTGTTATCGTATGGCATGAATGTGGGTGTATTCTATGCCATATCCACTTTATTAAATCCGGTAAGTTGCCAACTTACAGCTGTAACAGCTCCTTTTCGGCCATCCTAATTGTCTGCAAGTGTGTATTGCAATCCAACACATATTCACATATAATAATATCGTATTCTGGTATTGTGATCTTTTTGTCTCGATGCTGTTCTTGCTCGATGAAAGCATTTATTGTTAACGTTATTTTTCGTTTCTTTTCCGTTTTTGGTTTTCATTGCAGGTGGTGCTCAAGTATTATCCTGGCCATGAAGTCGACACAGGACGCATTGGTCTAAGTATCGTTTTATCTGGCATGTTGGGTTCGGTTGTATCGGGCATTGTTCTGGACAAAACACATAAGTTCAAGTGAGTATTTTTAAAATGCTTGCATTAAGATCTTCAAGGTTGATGAAGTTATTTGTGTGAACATTTTTACTAGGAGTAACGAAGTTTTAGTGAACACACTGCAATAAAAAAAAAATGTTATTCTTTTTATCTCTGATACAAAAGCAGCATTTATTTCTGCGAATTGTGATTTTTATTTTATGACATACATAAGTGGCTTGACCAAGTAGATTGGGTCATGATATTATGGTAGAAATGGCTGAGTGTTGGCATAAAATTATGGTAATTCCAAATGGTCACAGTATAGCCTGGTAGCTCCGAAAAACATAAAAGCTTTATGTTGTTGTAATATGAAGTTGCTATAAATTTATAAATTGGTCAATACAATTAATGCTATGTTGCGCTAACACACCAGCTCAGGCTCAGTTTTAGGAAAAATGCGCCAACTAAATTGCGCTTCTAACATGGCGTGGTTTGAATGCTATGATTGCTGCATCAACAAGATGTTTATTAGTACAATGATCAGTAATTTATATAACCCATATCTAAATGAAGCATAGAGCTCAGCATCCAAAAATATGAACAAACTGTAAGGGCCCATTGAAAGTTTTTAAGCGAAAAAAACCTGTATTAAAAGTTTTATTTTAAAGCGACTATTTTTTTAAGTAATTAATTTTACATAATAGCAATATAACTTTTAAAGAAAATTTTTGGATAATAAATATTAATTAACAAAGCAGGAATCCATAGTTTAGTAAAGCAGCTGAAAAATATGGTGGACACGATTTTTCAGAGCTTGTTCGTCCAAAAAAAAATTAATTTTTCTGAAACTTTTTGAGCTTTTTATCGAAGATTTTAGAAAAATGTTGATTTTTCCTAAAATGTTGGTTGAAAAACCGATTTTTGACTAAAAAAGTAATTTTTTTTTGTTATAAAACCAAAAATATTTTTTTAAAATAAAAATCTAACAATTTAAAGTACCAATTGTATTTGCTTAACAAGTGCATACAATTTAGTAGCGATCCTTGGCATGGTTTTCGAGTAATGCTCTTCACCGGTTACAAACAGCACTTTTCATAAAAAACGCGTTTAAAGTTTTTTTATGGTTTTTATGGTCTTCTCTCTTGACGTTTGTGCTAATCACAACTACAGTTTTTTTCAATTGACTCTAAACTTTCTGAGAATATTTTTACGATGTTATACATACGAAAAATGTAAAAAACTTACTTTATAATTTGGTAGCCGAAAAATTTTAAGGAGTCCTTAAACGTGCAGTACTTTCTTCAATGTTGATACGATAACACAGTGCCACATATATTTTAATCTTTTACACGTATTCTATCAAAACATCATGATTTTCTTGTTAACAAATGAGTTAGATATGATTTAAAAATTTTCATATTTTGATATGACCATCCCATTCCGGTCGGGCTCGGTGGAGTTGTGAAAAAGTTGTTTTTTTGAATTGCCCTAATGTCCAGTGCAGAAAAGCAGTAGCAATAAATGCCATTCGCAATATTGCGCTTCGCCGAACACACCCTTTCTTATTTGAAATCAATTATAAAATTTGAAATTTTTGCAGTTTTTAGGCTAAAATATGGAGGGTATATCATCTAAGATTATTTGCAAATCTAGTTCTTTTGATAAAGTGGAGTATCTTTTTCTTGAAATAGTGTACTGCTCACAAAAACTACTTATCGGTACCGCAAATAGACCTAAACGCAATATTGATGCAGGTGTATTTCTTGATAAAAAAGAATCCTTAACGCTTTCATACACAGACATTATTATTTGTGGCGATTTCTTCAGTAACCTTTTGGATTTTCTGACTCTTTTCGTTTAAGACTTCTGCACTGACACACTTTTCGAATAGTAAAAATACTTTACTTGACCTTGTTTTTGTTAATGATACTAGTAAAATCATACTTTATGATCAGCTTTCAGCTCCTATTTTTTCCAAACATGATCTTATCTTCCTAACCTACGATTTTAAACTTATTCTACAAGAAGAAAAGGTACATTTTAGAGACTTAAAAACATTGATTATTTGACCTTGTCTGCTGAAGTCAATAATATAAATTGGCTCGCTCTATTCTCAGGTAAATAATTAAGTGATGTTTCTTGAAAATAATATAAAATACTTGCTTAACAAATATGTCCCCATAAAAACGAAAACTCTTAAGCACAATCAGCCACCTTGGTTTTCAAATCATATAAAAACTCTAATCAGAAAGCGCAACGCGGCTTTTGATAGGTGGAAACGATTCAAAACAGCTAAATTGTATGAGTTCTTTAAACGTTTGAGAAGAGACGTCGTGCGAGAGGTATCAACTGCTAAGCTGGCACACTATGAATTTAAGTTCTCTTATGCAATGGATAGCAAGCAGCAGTGGAATCTGGTGCGCAAAATCGGCGTAGATCAAAGTGTCATACGTGCTAATGAAAAAGCTGATGTTAATGACCTCAACAAAAAATTTTCCGAAATACCTATGCCTACTCCAAGTCCAGATTTTTATAACGACATAAGTCCAATCGATTCACTTTTCAGTTTTAGTTTTTCTTGCGTTGACCAAACACAAGTTCTGCAGAGTTTCTTAGCTGTAAAATCGAACGCGATGGGAATGGATGAATTGCACCCAATTTTCATAAAACTGCTTCTCCCAAAGCTGTTGCCATTCTTCACGCACATTTTCAACTCTATACTTAACCACATCTGAGTTTCCTTCCAGTTGGAAAAAAGAAAAATAGTTCTCATTCCCAAATCATGCAATGATTATCTTCCAATTGCAATTCTGTCCTATCTCTCGAAAGTCTTTGAAAATATAGTAAATAGTCAAATTAAATTTTTTATACAAAAAAATTCATTGTTGTCTGATTGCCAGTCAGGATTTCAAGCAAAGCGTGGCTGCGTTGCAGCTTTACTCGATGTAATTGAGGAGATTAGACCAAGTGTTGACTCTAATAACGTAACTTTCTTAGTTCTGTTAGATCATTCCAAAGCTTTTGACACAGTTGATCACCGTGTGCTATGCACGAAACTGGAAAAATTATTTAGTTTTTCAACAACCGCTATAAAACTCGTGGCGTCATTTCTAATAGACAGATCGTAAGCCGTAAATATAAACCATGCTTATTAAAATTTTTACCAGTCACCAGAGGCGTTCGACAGGGTTCTATCCTAGGCCCACTACTTTTTCCTTTCTACGTAAATAATCTACTGTTAGTCTTACAAAACAGCAAGGTTCATTTGTACGCTGACGACGTACATAAGGTACATGAGGTACATAAGCTGCCCGCTGAAGGATATTGCACAGTGCGTAGATGCATTTAACGCAGATTTAGCTCTCATTCATGAATGGGTGTCGATCAATGGCTTACACGCAGAGAAAAGACATGGTTGAGACATGATTACTGCAATAATAATTTTTTTACTAAAATTATTGTATTATTTCTGCAAACAAAAATGTTTGCCTTAATAAAGTCATTGTTTACTAATGGTGGTACCAAAAATAACATTATAGTTGAAATCATAACATAGTTGAAATCGTCAACATACTATGATTGCCTCTACTATTAGTTGCAACAAAAACGTTGTAGTTCTGTCAATCATGATAAATGTGAATATTATTATAGAGACAAACATATTAGAATCTTGAATGTTTGTCTGAACCAAGGTTGCCAGCCAAAATTCGTAACAATTCCCACGAAAATTACCTTTTTCCCAAAGTCACATAAATTAAATACCACCAAAATTCCCATGGTAAAGGTAAACAAAAAAATTCCCACAGCAATTAAAAAATACCAAAAAAAATCCCACGATCATTTAAAATTACCACAAAAATACCACGCGTTTTAAAAATACCACCAAAAATCCCATATGCATTTAAAAATACCACAAAAAATCCTATACGTATTAAAAAATACCACGAAAAATCCCATATGTATAAGAAATTTTAAGAAGTTTAGAAATACCAGAAATTTTTGCATTTAAATAAGCAGAAATAAATAGACACGTCGATAGTTAAAAATTTTGCATTTATTGTCTTTGTTTCAAAACTATAACAAATAAATAACCCAAGTAGAATTTTGCGACCACAGGTTACTTAATGCACATTTTTTACATGACGACGTTGCAGAGATACTGATTTAGATAATATTTTATGGGAAAAGTTTGTAAAAATTCCAATTTTTAAAAATTCCTATTCTTAAATAAAGCCTTAAATGTGACTTTACTTTTTATTACTATTTTACCACTAGGTCACGGAATGTTGTAACGATTTATCAAGTTTTACCTTTAAAAAATGCATCACTCAACTTTGGAATAATAACTTAAGATGTTATCATTTTGTAACGATTAGATAATTGCGACCCAAGGTAGGCTCTTTCTATTTAAAATGGTGGCCGCAAAAAAAAAAAAAAACTTTTTAAAACATTTTTTATTAATATATGAAATTATTACAATATTTTCTGAATTTAGATTGCGCTTAAATTTTTAAGAAGTTTTGGCTGTTTTTTACCGAAAATCTTCTTTCCCATCTACATTTAGCTCCAAAAAATATCCAAAACACCTAATATTATGTTGTACTCTTATGTTTTATATAAATTCTAATTATAAAATAATTTATAATAATTATGGCTGTAAACAAAATTGGCAACTCTGTAATGCATTTATACTAAAATGTAATAAGTAACTTCAAAGTAATTTTTACTAAAACAATGTCGGCATTGTGTTGCACCACTTTCGAAAAATAGTGATCTCTGTAACGTAACCAATACATAACATCATGACAATGTTGACACAAAAATAAACGCTACGACTTCGCTGCAACCCTAATATGGACCACCAGTTCTAGTTGGGAACATACAAATTGTTTCACATAAAGTTAATTGTTACACATATCACATGTTTTCGTCTTATATTTGAGATCGTGAATTTTATTTGTATGTATCCATTTAATAATTTCTAAAGCGATAGTATGCTTATAAAAAAAAAATAATAGAAAATAAACAAAATAAAATAAAAATATTGTTTTCAAAAATATTTGTGGCTTGTGAGGTGATAAGCAATTCATTTTAACACAACATGACTTTTCAAAAATTTAGGTACTTATTTCTAATATCAAATAATAAAAGTGACTTCAGAATAAAAAATAACCATAATAAAATATGTATACAGTTTTCAAAGATATTTGTGCTTTGTGAAGTGATAAACAGTGAATTTAACACAATATAATTTTTCAAAAAATTAGGCACTTATTTCTAATATAAAATAATGTCAGTGACTTCAAAAATAGAAAATAAACAACATAAATTAAATATTAGTTTTCAAAGATATTTGTGTTTTGTAAAGAACAGATAAACAGTTAATTTCAACACAATATGATTTTTAAAAAATTTAGGTACTTATTTCTCGTATAAAATAATATACATAAGTGACTTTAGAAATAAAAAAATAAACAAAATAAAATTAATATAAATTTTTTATGGCAACTGTTATTTAATTTTGATTTTAAAAGATAATTGCTGATTATTGGATTCGATAAGTAAACTTGCAAATATTGTCTATTATTGTTTTGGTAGTCTTATATATTTCACTTTTTTTGGACTTTTAAAATAATTTTTGTAAGCTTAACGCTTGCATGCAGAAATGTGGAGTTTTCAGAAAGGATTAATAAAAGTGAAAAAAAAACTTTTTAAGATAAAATTCCCAAATTCCCATGCAATTAAATAATACCACGCTGAATTCCCACGCCAATTAAAAAATACCACGCTGAATTAAAAAATACCATGGGAATTCCAAAAAAAAAAATTCCCAAGACCAATTAAAAATTACCACGAATGGGATTTTTCCCACAATACTGGCAACCTTGGTCTGAACTATTCTTTGATTGTTGGCAAACGAAGCAGAACATAACCAAAAATCGAAAGAATTTATTGTGTCCGAACAGTTTGCTGGAAAAACTTTCACTTCATTCAGACACAATAAGTTTTATCGATTCTTGGGTATGTGCCGTTTCGTTTGTCAACTGTTCAATTATTGTGTTTTGTTTTAAATCGCCTGATCCTAAAAACAGCACTCAGAAAAGTGATATTTTCGACTTTAATTGTAGCAAACATGTTTCTTTTTACCGTAAACATATTTCGCAATTCTGACCATATTTTGTTTATCACAAATATTGCTATTTTTGACAATGTACTTAATGAACCATGTTTATGAATGGCATTAGTCAGGCGAGCCGCAGTAGCGGCTGTGGCTTACTGGTAGTGTGCGTGGCTCGTAAGCGAAAAAGCCGCGGTTCAAACCCCAGCTCGGACAGAAAATTTTATGATAAAAATTTTTCAATTGAATTAATATTTCTGTTTAGCCTAGTCAATGGCAAGTATTTGGAGATATCTTAATTAAAAGCTATGGAAATTGGAGTGCATGAAAATAAATAATATTTAATAATATTCTGGATCCTAAAAATAAATTCATAAATATAGTTGCTGCAATCATTCTATTTTTGACCCAATAAGAGAATAATGATTGTTTCAATAATATTTTGGTTCCTACAAAAAAGTTTATTTTCTAAATATGGTTGTTGTAATCATTTTATCATGATCAAAAAAATATTATATGTTTAAGAACATGTTAGCAACAATCATAATCCGAATCATACTATGATCCTCTTAAAACATGGTTGTTCCAACTATGTTTTTTCTCTGCGTGTATGCTTGAATCCAAAAAAATCGAAATGCATTGTGATTTCAAGAAAACCTATACTCGTAAATGCCCTCAAAATAGCTATAAATGGTACTAGCATTGAGGTAGTTAAATCCGCAAAAAACTTGGCATTATATTGAATAGTACGTTTACTTGGTCAGATCACATCAACGGATTACTTGGGAAAATTTATGGCATCACCCCTCTAAATATAAGAATGCTACTAGCAAAAACATATCTGGTCCCTACATTCCTATATGGTTGTGAAATTTTTGCAGCTTACGATTCAACGAGCCGCCGTAAGCTCAACGTGTTATATAAAAACATTGCACGATATGTCTTTAGCTTAAAGCGCTCCGATCGAGTTTCACAGTTTGCAATGAAAATCTTTAAAGTTTCTTTCGATTCACTTATAAATATTAGAGCCTAAATATTTGTTTAAAAGATTAAACCGTGGCAATAACCTTGTTCAGTCAAGATATACATGTCTGACATCTGAACGTCAATTTTTTGTTCATTCAATTCGTCTTTGGAACATGCTTCCCCAAACATAAAAAGAGTAACCCAATTCAAAAATCGCTTTGTAATTTTTTTTCATGTCCTTGAATATTTATTTCTTATATCAATTCATATATAAATATAGATTGCACTTTTACTGATTAATTTAATATTGGATTAATATAACGTCAGTTTTAGTAACTCAGTTTTATCGAGTTTCTGTTTTTCCTACATAATTGAATTTTAATATTTTTATTTCTGATCCACACTCTTTACATCTTCATTGTGTTTAAATTATTTATCTCCATTTTTCTTTTAATATACTTTAAATTTAATGTATTGATGTAGGTTGTCATGATTGAAAAATTGAAAAGTTGAACAATTGAATTGTCATTATGAATCATAACCTTACGTTACTGCGCTTGCCATAAGACTTCAGTCTTGTTAGCACAGTCGTCACACAATAAACAATATTTAGATTTATTACATTTTGCTTTGATCAACTGTCACTCATTGATTTAATAAAATACAATAAATAAAATAAATTTTTAAATAAAATACAACAAAAATTGCTTTTTGATTTTGGATCAACTCAATAAATCACTCTACAATTATAATTCTTTTTTATTAAAAATTTATCTTCTTTCTTTTTTTTTTTTTGGATTCGCCCGGAGGTATGAAATCTTCCAAAGATACGTATACCCGTCCTATACGCATGCACGATTCACATTCTAAAATCTGCCCGAATCAGCCGGGACAGACAGAATGCACCTACGTACTAAAGCTTTTCAGCGGAATTTAAAAATTGAATATATATAAACGCGTATTTAAGTATACTTGATCCTATATAAATAAGCAACATCGAATAAAATAATAGTAATTATCAAGTTAAGGTACCCGAAAAACAATCAAATATATATATTTTATATCTAAGATATATATAAATATATATCTTCAAAATATATATATTTTTTTTAAACTTACTTTTTTCTTGAAGACTTATTTTTATTAATTATTTTTTTCACTTTTCGAATCACGGAGTTATTCTCACCATATCACAAATTCCAAAACACTAAAAGCTATTTCTATAGTTTTGAAATACACTTTAAATTTAGAAAATTTTTTCTCAGTAGTTTAAACTTGATGAGTGATTTGTAAATAGATCAGAAAAATAATAATCATATTGATGTCTGTATATTATCGAAAAAATATTAATCAAAGAGTAATTGCTTTAAATGCTCGAAAGTACAAAAACAGGTAATTTAAGTGATAAAAAAACATAATCCTAAAATTATATTTAAAGAATCAGACATCGTTATCGATTTCAACTCTTGTAAAAGATGACCTGACTCTGCTGACAAAGCGAATCTATTGTCTAGATTGTTTTCACAAAATTCCACTCTCTCGGATAGCAATCAGCCACTGCCCTTTGTTGAGGGTAAATCTTCTGCAATGCAAGGGATATACTTTCGAACAAGAGCAGTTAAAAGGGTCTTTCAAATCTCAACATAAACAAAGCCTTTGGTCCTGACGGCATAATGACGCCAATTGTGCTTAAAATGTGTGCTTCTTCGCTGGCTCGGCCTTTGCGCAACCTTTTCAACATCTCCTACAGGACAGGAGTATTTCCATCTTGTTTTAGGGTGGCAAGTGTCCAGCCGGTACCTAAGAAGTGAGATGCCACGAATCTTACAAACTATTGACCCATTGCAATATGCTCTACGCTTTCGAAAGTTATGGTGAGCGTAATAATTTCAACAATGTGAACTATCTGGAGGAGAACCAACTGCTCAGTGACCGTCAATATGGTTTCCGTAAGGCTCGCTCTACTGGTGATCTTATGGCATTCTTAACCGAAGAATGGAATAAATGCGTTCACTTTTTCGGCGATAGTAGGATTGTTACTTTGGACATTTCAAAATCATTTGACCGAGTGTGGCTTTGCTGAATGGATCGCGTGTATTCTCAAGGACAGAACGATTCGGGTTGTAGTTGACGATATTTCGTCCGAGAAGCCCGCGATCAACGCAGGAGTACCACAGTTTGTTTCTGGTTTTTATCAACGACCTTCTGTCGTTGACGCATAACTCAATACATTCGTTTGCGGACGAAAGCAGCATTTGTTATTAATATTCATTCAAAAAACACCCAAACTCAATGGAGATTGAGAGAAAGAGGCAAAATATGAATGACAAACTCCTTAATGATCTACAAAAAATCTCCGAGTGGGGTCTTGCTAATAGAGTAGAGTACAATGCCTGCAAGAACCAGCGCTGTTTGTTAACCCACAAGCGGAGGTATTGCCCTTTAGCTCCCCTCATTATGAATGGTGTGGATCTTGTGGAATCAGCTGCTCTGGGCAATTGAGCGATCCAATTTGATCTTCGATGGAATGATTATATTTTCGATGTGTCGAAAGAGTTGGGCGAGTGCATAGGTTTTTTAAAACGGTGCAGAAAATATTTCACTTAAGCTGATCTTTGCATGATCTACACCTTATATATTAGACCGAAAATGAAGTACAATTCGCACATTTAGGCAGGGGCTTCAAGATCTTATTTGGAACTTCTGGATCGAATTCAACGTTTTGCGATATATTTGATAAGAAATGGAAGTATTTTATCCTCTCTGAACTCTATTGGCCAACTGTCTTGGACGCAATGTTGGTTGACTAAGCCTTCTGTATAGGTATTACCACGGGAGGTGTTCAAGGGAGATAAATGGGCCGACGCCACCAGCTTGTGTATTTCCCTGGCCCACTTAGGCCAAGCCCACCACCACACTTCAAATGCATGACATTTTTGAAGGGTGGCAACCTTACCATAAACACCCCATAAATGTCGGATCGATCTGTCAATGAATAGTGACGTTACAGTGTTCAAAGTAAACAACTTTTGGCATTGTTATAAAAATGGATAGAGAATAATTTGATTAAGCATTACTTTTTGCGTAACAAAAGTAAAAGCTCGATAAATATTATGGTGAATTTGCTCCGTCGTATTCAACCGTAAAATATTGGATTGCCGAGTTTAAAAGAGGTCGAACCAGCACAAAAGATGACCACGCCGGACACGTATTGGGCAATCTGAAATTGAAAATGCGTGAGATAGCTACAGCCATAGGCTTATCAAGTGGGTTGGGGGTTTCAGTTTTACATCAACATTTGGGTATGAGAAAGGTTACCGCAAGAAGGATGCCGCGTTCGTTAACAATCAATCAAAAACATGAACGAGTTCGCACTTCCCAACAATTTTTGGACATGTTTTAACAAAATCCGACTCAGTTTTTAAGAAAAATAGTGACCATGGATGAAACATGAGTCCACCACTATACACAAGAATCTAAGGAATCAGCAAAAGAATGGGTAGGTCCCAGTGGAAATCTGTTTTTTTTTGGGATTCAAGTGGCATTTTGTTCATCAGTTACGCTTCGAACTGCTTCCTCATCCCACATATTTTCCAAACTATTAGAAGGAGATTTGCGACGAATACACAGGTCGAATTGGAGTCTGAAGCGTACTTCAGAGATCTTGAGAAATCTTACTATTCAAAGGGCGTATCAATGTTATAAAATCATTGGAATAAGTATATCTAGCTGAAAAGGGACAATGTGAAAGAATAAACAATAATTTCGACAAAAATCGTGTGTTTTCTTTGTTAGGCCGGCAGAATCTTGAACCGACACCAACCGAATTGTCGGCCTTTGTAGTCTGGTGGAGAGTGCGCTAGACTATCAACCCAGAGGTCCCTGGTTCGAATCCGGGCTCGGGCATGGTTCTTTTCACTTTCTTTCTTCTTTCCTACATTTAAGAATTATGGAAAACTAAAAATCCACAACTAAATTGTGGAAAATGTGAAATTAAAAGCACAGGAACACAACTAAGGACTGGAAATGCTTGCCGAGGCTAAGGCATAACACTTGCCTCCGTTAAAAGCAATTCAAATTGTCTTTCACGGTTGTTTCGCCTAATCAATAGTTCACGTATGGTCCCAATCCGCTGTGTGAAATTATCGCAACATGTTTCTGAGCAACATTTTTTCACGACAATTTAATTGTACTGCCTATTTATTTTGAAGTGGAAAGCGAGAAGTCAAATGAAATTTCCCAACTCACTCCCTGAGTCTCTTTGAGAAACGTTGCCATAGGAACTCCTCGCAACAAACTTTAAATCAGAAATTTCACACAACAAATAAGTGAATGTTGTCCGCGAAATTTCACGCAAGCAAACATAGTTCTATGCTAAAATGGAGTTTAAACGTCCAATTTTGGTGAGTGAAGCTCGGTTTAATTTGACTAGTCTTAAACTCGCCCTGAAAAACTGGCTCTTAGAGTTGAAATGTATACATCCTTCGTTTGTCTCCATCTGGTAGAATTTATTTTATGAATTTTTTTAAATTTTTCAGTAGAGTATTTCTTTAAAGTGAAAAATTAATATAATTTTTTTTATAAATTGAATTTAAATGTATTTTAAGCATTATTTGTTTATGAAAACTCATTTGTAAAGTTGATCCTTTGCGAATGGTACTAAAATGGTTCCTCAGCGAGTGAATGCTGGGAAAGGGTTAAGATATATTTTTTTTAAATTGTCTATTTTTGGTTTTTTTTTTCAATTTGGACTAGTTTACAAAAAAAAAATATGTCTTAAATAATTTTATCATATTCATTATTTAAAACTAAAAACAAACCTATTCGTTTGCCTCCAACAGAGAAACTACGTTGGCTGTTTATGCCTGTTCCATGATAGGCATGTGGGTCTTTTCATTTACCCTCGATACTGGACATATTGCTGTAGTCTACCTAACGGCATCGTTATTGGGGTAAGTTAAGATGGGGTATTCAATTTCTGAGAAAATATTCAATGTATATGCCTTATTTCACAGATTCTTTATGACCGGCTATCTGCCAGTAGGTTTTGAATTTGGCGCCGAACTTACATTTCCCGAACCGGAGGGTACCTCCTCTGGGCTGCTCAATGCCGCTGCACAAATCTTCGGCATCGTCTTTACCATGATATATTCCGAGCTGCTAGGGCAGTATGGAGACATTGCAGCAAATGTCACAATGGCTGTCATGATGGTCGTCGGCACGACTATAACAGCGCTCATCAGCTCCGATCTGCGTCGTCAATCAGCACAAATTCCTGGCTCTGTGTCTGGTCCCAGTACAAATCCATAGAATCGAATCGATTTTGTTTAAGTAACAGGTTTTTTTTGACTCAAGTTGCTGCCGCTTCCGTGTTTACAGTGGGACAAAATGAAGAGAATGAAATAAGCTTAAACAAAATCGTGAAAAATTGCGCTAAAAAATACTTTTTATTTTACTTTGGAACTAATTGTCACCCAAGTAGCTGGAGTAGAAACTTGGTGGGAAGAGGTGACAAGTCTTGCTTGTGTATATTATGTCATACAGCGTGTTATTTAAGTTAAGTTTGAAAAAATCATGTATTGTTATCTATCGTATAGAGGTTTATTTTTATTTTTACTTTTAAGTATTAACATTGTGGTTATGTTTTTTGTTTGTATTTTATATAGTATATATGTAATTAATTATTTTAGTATTTGTATTAATGAGTTATTTACTAAGTATTTTTACACCATTGCACTATTACACCGTTTTGTTCGTTTTTATTTTTAAGCATAGCAGTCAAAGGTTGTATTATTATCTAATATTTAAAAATTTCTTTGTTTATTTTTACTTTTTTTTTTTGCTATAATGTTATTACAAGTATTTTATTAGCAATAAAATTATGCAATTTAGATGCGCACACGAGAGATTTCTTCGTCACACTGTAAATAATTTAGAGTTGTTATTTGGCACAGTAATTCAAAGAACTTTCCAATAGTAAAAGCAACAACGGCTCAGTCAGAAAAATTGTGGTTGACACTGCCGTACACTCGAACCCTTAAATTCAAACACAAACACGCACCTTTAAACACGAACACACATTTACTCCAATCTAATTAAATGTTTTCTTATATGAATATGTATAAAGAAACTTGTTAATAATTAAATGTACGTAGAAAGTTCTATATTGTGCATTAGACCGGGTCGGTCCCTATGCAAAAAAAAAGTTTCAAACGGCCGCCCCTCATATGAAAGCTTACCTCGAGAGAGACATAAAAAATTTTTTTAGGCCCCTGTATGAACCGCCGAAACGGTTTTTTCATCATAACTTTGCTCCCTTGAGTCCGATCATCAAATGCAATATATCGTTGAAAAGGTGCCATAGATCTAAAACATAAAATTTGGAAAGTTATTTCAGTTACACAGACTTCTACTCACAAAAATGAAAAAAGATATAGAAAAAAAGCCCTTCAAATAACCATAAATTTTATCCTTGAAAGTATTTAAAAAAGTTGAGAATCAAAAAAGTTACAGTCGATCAAAGTTCGGAATCTAAATCATTATCTAAAACGTAACTTACAGTAACTATATTTTTGAAGAGTTTAAATTAAATAAAACCAATAAACCAACAAGGTCTATGTTAATCAATATATTTTTAATATAAAAAATTAAGAAACTGCAAGTTTGAATAAGAAACAACAACAATTTAAAAATGATTTTTTTTTCGTCGTATGAGATGCATTTCAACATACTGTCACTATTAGCTGCTGCCTTGGCTAATGCTCGGAATTTGGCACGTTCTCTAAAAATGTTGATATTGTCTATGATTAGACCATCGAAAAATTCTAAAATCTTTTCGGTCACATCGCTAAAGTGTTTCTTCGATTTTGCGACAATTGATACTCGTAAGTCTTTAATGAGCGTAGTAGCAAGCAATGATCCATAGCGATCGGATGCATTCGAACGATCCAAGGCCATGGAGTGTTGTGACAATGAAATTTGTAATACTTTTAGAATCGATTCGAATGTCGGTGATATGTCGCGACACTTTCTTTCATGAATTACTTTCAATAAATTCTTCTTCATCACTTGAGTTAGGCACGTAGCCAGCGGTACAAATTGATGGTGGAGTCGTTGATTGACACGTTGTCATTTACATCAGCTGAACCTTCAGGTTCTTCGAGCGAGCCTCTCCCACGACAAAACCCTTGGTCCAACTTGGATAGAGAAAAAAAAACAGTGATGCAACTACCTTATTAAATGTACCTTGGATAGTATTTTGAAATAATATTTATATAAATTATTTTTTTACTTCTCAACATATGATTCGTTGGACACTGATTTATACTTAAATATAAAAAAAATTTTAAGCTTTATGTTTGTAGGGTAAAAATAATATAAAAAAACACAGTTATTTTATTGTTTCACTTCCCACGAATAATTTGACCGTTTCAAACTTTGATCGACTGTAACTTTTTCAACTATCACGTGTTTAAAAAAACTTCAAGGACAAAGAAAGAATAATATAATAAACTCCGTTCCGACAAAACAATTTGACCGATCCAAACTTTGATCGACTGTAACTTTTTCAACTATCACCTATTTTAAATAACTTCAAGGACAAAGAAAGAATAATATAATAAACACCGTTGCGACGAAACAATTTGACCATTCCAAACTTTGATCGACTGAATCTTTTTTGATTCTCAAAGTTTTAAATACTTTTAAGGACAAAGTCTATTGATTTTTTAAGGGCTTTTATCTTTTAAATAATTTTTTCATTTTTGTGGGTAGAAGTCTGTGTCACTGAAATAACTTTACGAGTTTGCTGTTTTAGGTCTATGGCACCTATGGAGCACTTGTAGGGCTCATTAATACCTTTTCAACGATGTATTGCATTTGATGATTGGACTCAAGGGAGCAGAGTAGTAAAAAACCGTTTTGGCGGTTCATACAGGGTGCTGAAAAGAAATTGTATATCCACGTAAACCTCTCTAGGTAAGCTTTCATATGAAGTGCGGACTCTTGACATTTTCTTTTTGCGACCCACTGTAATGTGCATAACATTAAACACTTAAATTAATAGATGTGATCATTTGACATCAGAAATAGAGACCCAGTTGATGAATTTTACAGTTAACCTATGATAAGCTTATTTTGAGATATTCAAAAATTATATCGAAAAAACTCAAGTCTAGAGCTATAAGCCAGATATATGAGTTTTAAAAAAACATTCCAGTTAAAATTCCCAACTCTGGGTTACTTTGTTAGCATAGGCTTAAGAAGTAAGTTTTTAAAGTAGAAACTAGTTTAAGAAAAAAAAAAACTTTATCTCATACGAAGTACCCACTGAATTCGGCACACCTGAAGAAAATATTGTTAAATTTAACGTAAAACTTTTGAAAACAGCTTAACCTGAAAAAAAATATTTATTGCCTTAGGTTAAATACTCGAAATCAATGATAAAGCAAAAAAAATATAATGTTAAAAATTTAATTTATTGTTTCTAAACATTTATGTAAGAAGTTTTTATAAAAAGATTGTGATTGTTTTGGGTCCCTGCTAAAGACAATAGGCCGAATGTCATATTGATTTACGACTTTTTGTGATACGGCCAAATTGGCGCAATTTTAAATGAGTTAAACGCGGTTTAAGTTAAACTTATTTGTTTTTGTATGTTGTCAAACTGTCATCTCCTTGGAGCAGTACTAAATGTTCAAAAGAAAACAAAACAGTTCAATGCCTCAGATCGTATATCTTAGATGCAAATTCAACAAGATTACGTTCTATGATAGTTGTTTTGATAACAGATCTTTCATAATTTAGTCTTGGAGCGTTACCATGTGCTTATCAGAACATAATTACCTAAGTTCGCAAATGCAAGAATAGTCAACAGCTAAATCAAGATAATTAAATTTCATTTTCTGCAGTGGTTAACTTTTACATCACATCTTAACCCGAAGTAAAGTGTGTCTCGAAAGATGCTTATGGCCATTATGTTGCATATGATAACAAAATTTAAAATTTATTTGTACCTTAATATTGGCAATAAAAATTAAGTTTTGAGAGATTTTTGTAACTTTGAAGCTTTATTCGGAGAAATTGGTGCAAGGTATTTTATTCAAAATATTCTACAACTTTTCCCATCAATGCATGCGAATTCAGCATTGATAAAATTCATCGTCTTTTGATCCAAGAATCGACAGAATTTTTTGGTTATACTGCAGTTGGGGTAGAACATCCCATTGGAGCATCTCCAAAGTTTCCTTGACGACTTTAGCAACATATAGTCGGGGCGTTGCCGTGCTGAAAGGTCACTTCTTTTGGCATATGCGCATTTCCATAGTAACAGGTGCGACAGATTCATACTTATTTTTCAAATAAAACAAAAATCTGAATAGACACGCCAGAAAGGTTTCTTAATTCGATAAATATCAATCATTTGAATTTTGTCAGCAAATGAAAGTATACAGAAAAATATAAATTAAATGCTTTTATAGATGACAATTGTGGTAACGGGTGCGACATTACTTACAGTGATGTGCAAAGAAATAAGGACACCTGTATTTTTATATTAAAACTTGGGGCATCTGGGGTACCCAAGATATAGCATTAGTTCCCTCGGGTGATGATTCTCTTTGACTAGGCGAGTATAAAATTGTATGGACAAGGATCAACCCTCCCACTCTTCGGAGCTAGAAAGTGAAAACTTGAAAATATATGTCATTACGTCTTACTCTATATTTTATTTGTCTCTTAACCGATCACCAAAGTCAAAAGCATCTTGTGAAAGAGACTACATGACCTTCAAACCAATGATAAAAAACCCGTTTTCTAATCGCACCACACTAAATGCTAACTGTTTTACCTGTAGTAACTTAAAATAAAAAAGGAGTTGTGTTTGCATTGAGTACTTAAGTACTATGGCAAGATCAAAAACCAAGTCAATTTAAAACTTTATCATTAAAAAGAATTAAATCCATGGCTCATTATCCAGAAGAACCATGGCAGAATTATACAGGTAGTGTTGACAACTGCTTACTTTCTCTTTAAAAGAAAAACATAGCCTGTCAAAAACAACTGTTAGTGAAAGAAAGCGAAAAAGAAAGCAAGCGTCGAAAACTAAAATCATAAAAAACAAAAAAAAATGTTTGCGCATCTAAATAAACAAATAAAAATTTGAAATCATAAAAGTTGTAAAAAGTGTGTGATTTGAGCGAAAAGTTTTTCAGTTCGTGATGTTAAATTCTATTCAGTGCATCAAAAGGAAGCTCGTCGCCAGAGGTGGACTGGTGCCTGCGGCGTGGTGCTGACAGAAAAGTTTTTCGTTTGTTTGCGAAAAACATTTTACAGAGTAAGACTTTTGTCAAAATCTTCATAGATTCTGCTATGGTATTCGTTATGTTTTCACTCATGATTCAATTATTATAAGGTTATTCATATTTTTTGTCGTATGCTTATTTTTTATAAACAAACATATTTTGACAATCTGCTAAAAGTGTTTTGTGCTGTTGGAAAAAAGGTATGTTTCAGTGTTTCGTTGTGCAGTTTCCAAGTGTAGTAGTTTTTCAATAATTTCTTGCCAAGTTAATAAGAAAAAGAAACTATGTAGGTGTTGCGTCGTAAGTGTATGCTATGTTGTAAGTATATTCTATTAATTTAGATAGCTCCTTTGCCAATTTAAAATAAAAAGTTATTTTTGTCATTCCGCAAAACCTAATTAATGAATTTTATTAATTGAACTTGTAATTTAGAAGAAAGTTAGTTAAGGCAAAAAACAAATTATAAAGAAATACAAGGGGTATTCAATGAACGCCGTGTTGTCGATGTAAACAGCGTATGTTCGGTAAGTTTACAGCAGCGTAATTTGCAATTATAAAATTGTAAGGATAACCATACGCAGCTTACGGTACAAAAACGTGGTGTATACAATACGTATAATGCGTATTATGCGACCGTGGTTTCATTTTTGTTTTGACGATTTTTCGTTTCTTTTTTCTTTCTTAACAATTTAAAAAATTATAAATGCACTTACCATTAATGGATCTAAAATTTCTGTAAAGTTCCAAATAATTTTGTGATGGCAATTTCTTTTTAATACAATTACGCAATTAACTCGGTTTTTATTCAGGGTGGGTTCGTGAAAGCGCCTATCGTAAAATTATAGCTATACGCTTTCAGTAACATAGTTAACAGTTGCAACATAATTTCAATTAAAATTTGTAACAGAATGTATGTCAGTAACGTGTTTTTTGTCACAAAACATGGATTGAAAAAATTTCAGAAAATATGCTATTCTATTAGAACCAAAAATCTGTGAGCGATGGGAAAAATATGTGTCATGAAGTTTAAAGCGTCTTCTAGGGGGTGCGAAAAACATTTTTCCCCTAGCTACTTGAATTCCTTAGACGCAAATCTTAAAAAATTATTTACTGAGGGTCAAGCAAAGAGATTGCGCCATAATCTAGTATAAATTGTATGAAGTAAAAAATAATAACACGGCGGCAATGCTCAGCGGTTGAAAAAATCCAATTTTGACAGAGTGTTAGGAAGTAAAGTTTTGTTTTTTGTTTTAAAAAAGATTAAAGAACCAAGACACGCGCCTAATACAAACAACGTGTGGTCTTTGACCTGAAAAGAAAGGGATAGCTTATTAGAGGAAGAATTGATTGAAACCATACGTGAATTATCGATTTGGCGAAACAAACGTGAAAGACAATGTGAACCGAGGCTAGTGTTATGCCTTAACCCCTTCAAGCATTTCCATCCCTCAGTTGTTCCATTCCTATAATTTCACATTTTACACTCCATATCGAATTTAGTTGTGAATTTCTTGGTTCAATAATTTTTAAATGTAGTAAAGAACAAAGAAAGCGAAAATAACCATACCCGAACACGGATTCAAACCGGTGACCTTTGAGTTGATAGTCTAGACCACTCTTCACTAGACTAAATAAGCAGACCGTTGGCTGCATAAAACGATGAAATGGTAACTTCTGTGAAAAATTTGTCATTAGTCACTACGACCGCATTCAGCAGAGTCAACAGCTGGCAACTGTTGTATTAAAAATCACTAAATGCTACAATTATGGGAGCAATTGCAATTCAATTTTTTACTGATTCTCAACTATTACTATTATATTATTACTATTTATTTACTTTTCTGACTTTAAGAGTACACATTCAGAGAAAAACATCTCTCACAGCTCACAACTGTTGACTCCTCTGAATTTGGCCTATATGCCCAACACTTTTTAACAACATCTGACATAAGGCCGCCGCTTTAATTTAGGGATGAAAATTGAACATTAACGGAAAGCGGCTGAGATTGCGCCACTAAACGCTCTTGTTTAGGTTTCATAGTTAGGTTTAATGTATTTATTAAAATAAACGAACAAAATTATATTTATTTTAGTATTTATATTTCTTATATATTTATTAACTTAATTTTCATTGAAGTTAGTAAATTAAAATAATTTGAAAAGTTATTAATGCACTAAGAAATCGGAGCAATAAAAGTACTAGAACAAAATTAATAGTAGTCAATTTAGTACCAATTAGTATGATATTTGGGCAACCATGTGCATTTTTAGCTCTAATTACATTGCTCTTATGATTTTTTTCAGCTCTCATTTTCAAATAAGCATACCGATTTGAGAAAACGTCAAAAAAACGAATAACCTTTAAATAATTGAATCATGGTTTTCACTTATTGACAATGGCCGATTGAAATCGCTCTCTTTTTGAGTAAATTTTTTAACAGCTTATGTTTTTCATAAAAACTGTCAACACTACCTGGGTAATTCTGCTATGGCTCATAACTTTTTTAAAGATGACTCTTTGCAAAATTTTTTATAAACAATTCGATGTTTATTTGATCAATTTCTCAATAAGTTATAAACTTTGGAAATCGGATAAAAGATACATTAAATATGGAGTCAAATGAAATGACACTTATTTTCCAGTTTTTCCCTCTCTAGCTCCCAAAGGGGTTAGGGGTGACCATCATCCTTGCATTTTTTACTCAAATAATTATGGGGAGTCACCAACCGAGGGAATTAATGCTATGTCTAGGGCACCTTGTATATAATTCATGCAGCTTTAAATATAACAATACAGGTGTCCCTATTTCTTTGCACATCACTGTATATGCAGCTTTCATTTTTTGAGAGTAGATTTCTTGGATTGTAAAATTTACCAAGACGCACAGTGGGGCGTGTCATAAAAGTAAGACGGAAAAAAATAATTTTATGATTTTAAACGATAGGTTATGCAAAAACAAGTAAAAGGTATACAGAGAATCGGGGTCTATTTTGACCCTCCGGGTAGCTATGGGCTATTTTGAGTTTTCCGGATGTTGTTTCTCATAACACGCTCCTACAGTAATAATTGATTTTGCATATCTTTTTGCAAAGATGTTTTGGAAAGATAAGTTTTTGGCCTTTTCAACGATATACGACACTAGTAAAAATGTTACAAACAAGATTTTTTGGCGATCAAACCACAAAATTTTCGAAAAAATACAAGATTTTTAAGTTTAAAGTTAATGGTGTCAAAAGAATACTCTGTATTCTTTATTTCAAATAACAATTTCTCTCAAAGTTTTATTTAAAAATGATATAAGTTTTCTTTACTTCATTCCAATTCTTTATTAAAAAATTAGCAAAATATATATACACCTACATTTTAGCTCAACTTGGATTTAAAAGACATACAAAGCAATTATTATAATTTGATTTTTGGGCTTTGTTTTATTTATCCGATAATTCTGAGTCGTAATGTGAAGATATACCTATCAGTAGATGAACTATTTTCTTCAAGTACATCTTCCTGCTGCATAAGAAATTTTTGCAACTCTAGAGTGATTGATTTATTTTCCTTGCGGGAAAAGTTTCTGAGCCATGGCAAAGAATTTTGTGGGCACTAACTGGCATGCAATGTCAGCCATATAAATGTTTATATAATCTTCGGTTTTCATCAATAAACTTCTGGAAGACTGGTATATTAATTTTGTTACCTGAAGATACACGTTTTGTCATTTTCTTATTTACGATAGAAGCAAGATCTTCTTCGTGTGAGAACATACGTTGCTTATCCTGTTTCTCTACATATAGCTCGAATATCTTTGTCATTTCAGAGGATTCAGAAACCGTTTTCATCAGATCTGCTTTTAACCGATTACCATCAACGCATTCAGACAGACATTTGAGCAGCATAGAGTAATTTTTCGGCGATGTAGAGTTTCAGCAGCTCTTGTACTTTGCAACGTTTTGCTCGCGGCGTTCGTGGCGTTTACAAAAAGTGGTCTACGTCAGTGGCATAAATTCTGTGTTATTTTTCGTTCAGAAGTAATGTTATTTTAGAAAATTCAGGAAATCGTGATGTAGGAAAGTGAAAAGCCAAATTTTCCCATATAATTAAGTTCAAATTTTCGGAACTTTGGTTTCACAAGGACTATCTGTGGAACTTTGCACGTAAGGAAGTTATACCACTTAATAGCTTAAATCCTCACAAGCCGTCAAACTCGAGTTACAGATTTATTTCCGTCTAAATAGGCCAAACGTTCCACTGAGAGACGTGTTAAAAATAAAAAATCCCATTATGTTCTTTGTCATGTTTGGTACAAGAATTTCGTTTGTTTGAAGCATTACGACATAAGAAAATAAAAAAAAATAGTTTTCTAAAGGTAACGGATGCGACAGCAAAAAGTAACGGGTATGTTTGTATCTATTTTATTTTATAGTACAAAAAGAAATGTGTGAAAAAATTATAAATTGTATAACAGCGCCTTTTCCATGTCCAGATACAAAAAATGATCATGTTATATATAAATCGAGGTCCTTTTTTGCAAAACATAATTTATATAGGTTCTATTTTTAAACATCCTTTCGTTAACACGAGTATTAGATCTCCCCAAAATGCGAAGGTGTTTTTCCGCTCCAACAGCATTTTCTAACAGAATAGGGTTAAAAAATAAGATCTGCATCAAAAAACCGCTATCGTTAGTGGAAAATAGCTACCCGGTTTTTATTTAAAGCATCAAATAATAACATGTTTAAAATTACTAGAAAATAGCTTAAACAATTTCTGACCTATAACTTTTAAACAAAAAAAATGGAGGTGAGGAACAAGTACTTGTTTACTCACCTTAATCATTGGTAATGTTCCATTCATAAGTTGTGAGAGCGTTTGGTCTTTATTTCAATTAAATTTAACTCATTCGCCTCGTTGATAAAAAATGTAAGTTAGGTGGTCTTGTTTGTCCTCAATTCGGACACATGACTTCTATGATACAATAGAACAAATACAAAAAAAAAGTTAAAAGAATGCAAGTGACTTTCATGCAAGCATTTTCAATCGCCTTTGGGAGTCATTTGGGAGTCATCCGGGTATCGCCGACTGTAAGCAGCTGAAGATATAAAAACGATTCGTCGGAAAGATTCGCAAACAAATCGCCTAAACGGTGCGTAAGCGATTCGCTGGGAAGAGTCGCTAACGAATCGCCCAGAGGAGTCTTAAGCGATTCGCCGGGAAGATTCGCAAACGAATCGCCGGGTCTTCAGCAATTCGCTTAGAAGAGTCTCAAATGAATCGCCAAAAGAAGTCCTTAGCGATTCGCGTGAAGAGTCGCACACAAATCGGCAAAAGGAGTCTTACTGCATGTTTATGTAAAATGAAATGAAGGCTGAGAGTGGTGCGAGACACGGTAAGCAATTAATTTTTCCATATCAAAAAAATTTTTTGCTCGTTTCTTTCACGACGTTCGGCCATCGTTTCGTTTTACATAAACATGCAGTAAAACGATTCGTTGACAAGAGTGGCAAACGAATCGCTTTTAGAGTTCCTCAGTGATTTGTTGCGAAGCATCTTTATTGAACGTTACAAGTTGTTTTATAGTGGAAATTCTTTGTTAAATCGGTGAACAAAAAGATCTACCTACCAGTTTCTTTACGGCAATTTAACACAAAAACTAATTTTTAAAAATTTTCAATGATTATTTTTAGGGGAGAAGTATTAAAATAGCATACTTCATATTCCAACGATCGATTTTTATAATTTTTTAAAAAACCCATCTTCCAACGATCGCCGCAATGAGCGAAGGAAGATTTTGAAGATTTTCTTGAATCGCGCATTCATCGCTTGGGCGATCGAAAAGCGATCCATCTTTCAACGATCGCCGAAACAATCGCACGTTCATCACTGGAGCGATCAAAAAGCGATCCATCTTCCAACGATAGCCGGAATGAGCGAAGGAAGATTTTGAAGATTTCATCGCTGGCTCAAAAATGTTGCAATCGCTGTCTCTAATTGGCACTATCAGCTGGTAATTGATTTCATTGTCAATTGCTGATAAAACAATGTTGCTGAACTATTTAAAAATTACTGATTATGTTGGGAAAGGAATCTGCAAAGCAGACCAGATTCAAAGTGATTTTTTTCCATAAATTTAGAAAAAAAAGAATCTTTCTTGCTACATTTGTTTTTTTATAAGTTAAGCACCAAATAATTTATAGTTTTTTATAAGTTAAACAAAAATATTGATTTTTTTTAAGTTGCTAAGGGTAAAATTGCATGGAAATGCCCATGTGCGAGAACTCGAAAGCACATTGGCGTCGGAATCGGGGGGACAAGGGGCAGTTGCCCCCCACTTTTTTAGCTAGATAGACAATTTAAAAGGAAAAGTTATTCAAAATATCAGTTTTTTTACAACGATAATATTTTTCTATTATATATTTTCCTCTTCTTTCTCTCTTCTTCATGTTTCATGTGAAGAAATTTTGGTGAACTTTTTTTGCACCACCATTTGTACTGCCCCCCATTTGTACTTCCCCCATTTGTACTGCCCCCCCCCCATTTGTACTGCCCCCCAGATGAAATTCGCTTCCGACGCGCTTGCGAAAGCATATACCAGGGGTGGGCACGAATTACACTATTAAGAGCCGCATTAAGATTTTCAAAACCTTCCAAAAAGCCACGCCGTACTTCATATATGCATAGATAAAAACCAAAAATAATTTTAATATAAATTAAGGTGTTATTAAAAAAAATCAAAAATTGATATTAATGATGTACATTAGGGCGTATCGAACTACCATTTTTTCGAATTTCATATTCTAAGAGGGCTCAAAAGTTGCATTGGGTGGTCAGGATCTCCCAAAAAAAATTTTAGAAAAAATAAGAATCTCTTCCTCTCCCGCAAGGACAAAGTTGTTTTTTGAGAAAAACAGTAAAAAATCACGATCTCAAAATGCTTTAATTTTTGTAAGAAAAACTACATATGTGTTAAAAGTAAATATAAACTTTAACTAACAATATTTTGGCATTCGAATCTAAAGGTACACTCAAGATAGCACAGAAGTTTTAATTGTTTTCTGATTGTCTAAATTTTGGTGATATTGATTACAGTGTTAAGGCTTTCTTTAAATATGGCGAACTAATAATTTGTATATTTTTCGCATATGCATTTTCTTGTTTTGAAGACATATATACCTAAATGCAATTTTTTAACTTTTTCAAAAAAATGAATATAAGGTTTTGTATCTCGGGCACTAGAATGAGCCCGAAGATAATTTTCTCAATTCGGATTCTGCAAATAGTTTTGAACGAAACCCTGTCTAAAAATATCTCTTTTTTAAATCAGCAGGAAAAGGCCAAGATTTCTTTTTCCTATTTTGATATTTAAAAAAATTATTTCAAGGATGAAATGTAACAATTTTGTTCATATCTCCTTTATGGTTATTATTTCATTAAAACACTTCAAAACAACAATTGTTAAGTCAATTGAGACCCATTGATCGGCAAACTTAGAAACTCAAAATTTTAGCACAAAATTTTTGTGAATGCTGAGTTGAGGAGTTTTAACGAAATAATAAAATTCATGCTAAATTTTTTTTAAAAATCGAAATAGGAAAAAAACCGTGATCTTAACCTGGTGTCATAAATTGATTTTTTTGAACAGGATATTGTTCAGAAATATATGAAAAATCTAAGTTAAGAAAATTATCTTCGTTACCACTTCTAGTGCCCGAGATATAAAACCTTATATTAATTTTTTTTAAAAAGTTAAAAAATTGCATTCAAGTATACATTTCTCAAAAACAAGAAAATGCATATGGAAAAATATGCAAATTACTAATTCGCCAAAGGAAAACGTCAAAGGAATAATCAAATCGCCATAATTTAGACAATCAGATAGGAATCAAAAGTTCTGTGCTACCTCGAATGTAACTTTAGATTCGAATATCCTTCACACAGCACCTTTTGGGTAAAAATCGAGAAAGGCATCGTGTTTGGCGGGATATTGTTAGTTAAAGTATTTATTTATTATTACTTTAAAACATATGTAGTTTTTCAGTGATTTTTTACTGTTTCATATGGGCCTAATATCGTTCAATCGATCACAACTCCGAGCAATTCGCAGGATTGACATCTTTCGGCACTATGTTGACCCCATTTGTGATGTAAAATTTTTGGGCCAAGGCAGACCAAAACATCACTGGCATATTGTGTTTTCCAACAAAAGGCAGAATTCGCTTCTGCAGGCATTCTTTTATATAAATATTGCCATTATTCCAGTTGCTATCGCCAGTTGTTTGTTCAGAAATAAACTCTTCGTTTCTTAACCCACACGGACAATAGCCTGCCAAATCAAATACTATTTCGGATATTTTGATGCTTTCCTGATTCGGAACTTGCTATGCACTTTCCCTTTCTCCTCTTTTTTGAACTTTTAACGTCTTAAGATTTGCTCTTCTTTTGTTTCTGTAAACAGTTGAGGCTGATGTTTTCACAACAACACAAAATGGCAACAAAACGCTTTGAAAGATTCAGGTCCTTCTTGTAAGGTTTTACTTAGCACATCTTACTCCAGTTTTTTTATTTTTCATGCCAAACTTTTTTCCATGCTGGCATTTTTTTTAACATGTGCCAATAAATTTTGTACCGTCGATCTTCCAACTTTTAACACTTTTGCTAACCGACATTTTGAGATGTTTAGATTTTGCATGTATTTAACCGAAATCAATTTTCTTTGCCAAAGGTCTTTACTCTTTGCGCGTATTTTAAAAGAAAACACACGAAATTTAACTATAATCGAGAACAATAACTGTTAAATAAACGCACCAAATTAACAGGTGATCCTGTGATCGATAACAAAGTTGTACTATAGACAGTGCTGCCAGATTTCAGCTGAAGCAGTTCTTAGATAAAATATGTATCTGCACACTAATAAAAACCACTTGTCATTTCAAGTTTTTAAACAAAACGAAAACGAGATTTAAAACAAATCTTTGGCCAATAGTTTAAAATGTTGTTCTGTATTGATTAAAGCCGTTCACAACTGCAACAACTATGAACACTACAATTCGAACAACTGACTTCGACATCTAGCTCAACTTTTGTCAGACTTCTCTTTAATCTGAGCTTACCTTGTAATTAAATCATCAAGAAAAAGTACACCATAAAAGAGAACGTCCAGTAAAGAAAAACAGGGTACACAGTATCAAATTTTTCGTCAAATCGTTGGTGAAACAATCAGACAACATAGAGTTTCGTGGGATTTGAATTTTTTTGATTTATTTTGAAACAACGAAGCAAAAAAGAGCCGCACTTTACTTAATAAAGATCCGCATTTGCCCACCGTTGGCATATACTTACGTACTCGTTTTCGATTTTTCATGAAAAGGCTTTGCTTTGGCCAATCAAAAACTTCCCTTTTTAAGCTTAAACAGCTAATTAATTTCAATGCTTTTATTGGTTTTAACAAATATCAGATTGTCTCGTCAGTAGATGCACTCACGAATGATCTTTCTTCGATTTCAGGCCAGCCTCGCTTGAATTTTTTCAATAATTGGTTATTGGGCGAGTGAAACTCTCGAACAAGACATCAAAAACTGAAGTAATAATATATTATAGCATGTCCACAGGCGTAATAAAGAAGATCCCGGTTCAGAATTATTTAGACTAGCTTGCACGCCCCCTAATGAATGCCAGTGTTAGACGCTGTTGAATCGGCACAAACCCTACTGATTTTGGCATCCAAGCCCCAATAGAGCAATAAAAGATAAATCATCTGCGGAAGATGGTCAGATCAGGAACACCTAAAAGCTGTTTCTCCCCATTTATCCCACTGGCAAGTACCGCCATACGAACACATTTTTCGTTTCCATATAAATTTTTCATTATTTTACCGTCCCATTAAACAGTGCACAAATTTGTCCTATCAATATAGTCAGTCGCATTCTTCTTAAACTTTTCCTTGAGCAAGATACATTACGTAAGTCGATTCCAAACGCAGAAGCTAGGGCCGAAACGACGAAGGCTGCAGACCTCGTTGACAATTCGGTGCGATCGAGTATTCTTGAAGCGATGGCACGAGCGAAGTTGCGATAAGGTAATATCCTCGTCTTTTCCTATGGAGGCTGGTACTCTACATCGTCGGTGCGTTCTTTGGCTTGTGTATCAGAATCATTTTCAGATTCTGTGCTGAAAGTAATCCATTGAAACGTTTTTTTACACATAGCTCCCTGTAGATGACTAGGTCTCACCGGACCTAAACACACGCAGGACGAAATCATCGTGTAGTTTGTCAATAAAAGCGTTTTTCTTTTTAACATTTCCCTCACACTGACGATAACGATGTCTCTTAATAGACGAATATTCCTCTTAGAGATTTCTCAGTTTCCGTTCAATGCTCCGTTCTTCCATTGGCTTGCCCAAAGAAACGTCCGTCAATTCCAATAATTCTCCGGCTGACTGAATTCCCGCTTTTTGAAACTGTCTCCTTTGAAGCGAGATCAAATCAAAAATTATTTCACCATCTTCAGCGACTCCGACGTAAGGTTATAGCTTAAAAAACCTCATTATTATTTATTTCATTTAGGATTATCGGGTTTACAGTTCACTGAAATTTAATAACGATAGCTAAAGTAAAATACTAAACATCAATATTTTCGTACCAAATTTTAAGGGCGTGTTTTTGATACATAATTGAAAATTTTTATCCCTGTGCTCACAAAAACATGATATTTCGTTGTTTTTTTTTTTTGGATCGGTCTAGTATTTAGCACTTGTATCTGGAAAGGAGTTTGAAGCTTCAAAGTTGCATGGGAGGTACTGAGCTGTTTTTCAATCCTAGCTATTTGTACAACAGTGCTATGTTTTTTTACTGCAAGGGGTTAATTAAAGTCGACACTCTTGCTTGAATCTTTTTAAACTTTAATACCATACAAAAAATTGTCTTTCATTTAGTTATTTTTTTTTTTAAATTTGCCAATAAAGTTAACAGCTCAAACATGTTCACCTGAAATTTGTGTTACAAAAAAAACATAATAGGAATAAGTAAACGCATATCATACAATGAACAACATAATTGCAATAAAACTGTGTGCCAAAAATTAAAACACATATTTGAATAGAAAAAAAAATTATCACAAAAACATATTTATAAAATTGTAAGCTCAAACCCATAAATCTTTGTTAGAATATTTATAAACAGAGTGTCATAGAAATATTTTAAAAACCTTTTAAAAAACCTCTAAAAAAATTGCATTGTTTTCAGAACAAAATTACTAAAATACAAATAAAAGTGATTTTTAAATTGGGACTACTATCCAGAGAAAAAAAATTTAAAAATTTAACCAAATGTAAAAACTTCTGATAATACAAAAATTGTGCTCAAACATTGCAGTTCTCAAAATACCAAAAATAAAAATACTAATAATAAAGCAGCTGTTAGTTACAAGAAAAATGTTCAGATTCTAAATATTGCATAGATGCAAAATTAAAATTAAGCATAACAACATTGTACATAAATACATA
Organism: Dichetophora obliterata; assembly: GCA_963920525.1. Lineage (NCBI taxonomy): Eukaryota > Metazoa > Arthropoda > Insecta > Diptera > Sciomyzidae > Dichetophora > Dichetophora obliterata. The sequence continues at coordinate 105,485,054 of OY986437.1, forward strand.
TATAAAATTTAATTAAAAACAAAATTTAGGGAATGTTAAAAATAGTAGAGAGTATACATAAAAGTCAATTTGAAACGAAAGACAAATTAAAAATAATTAAGGTAATCGTTAAAGCTAATAAAATTCAGAACACTTCGTTTGTGATGCAGTATGTGTTAATTTAAATATTAAATTAAGTGCGAGATTTGCCAAAAACAGCTTGATAAAAACTTGTCATTACAACTCACACAGAAAAACAAACTTGACAATAACATAACATCTAAGAACTTTTAAGTATTTTTTTTAAATAGTTTTTATTTTTTTTGGTTATTGTTGCAAAAAAAAAACCGTGAACAAAAAAGTATAACTTGATTTATTCAACAGATTTTTTTCATCAAGTCATCTCTGATGGTTTCTGTTTGGTTATAAACTATTTTACTCAAAATTTAAATTCTACACAAATCATTTATTTGAAACAAAATCTTATTTAATCAAATGCCAAATAAAGCCAATACCCACAACAAAATACATAATACAAAAACAAACACCTAAACATTATCACAGGTAATTGAAAAGTTAACACAGAGCTATATATTCTAATGTTAAAGAGATTTATTCAAATATAGTATATATATAAAAAATCATGCATAGCAACATATTCACCTAATTGTTCAAATAAAATAATTCAAAATTTTAAAACAATAAATAAAAAATTAATGCTTTATCTGTGTGCTTTTAAATAGAAAATAATATAAATTTATTCCATTGGAAAATTTAAGCAGAGAATGGAAATTTAAAAGTTTTAAAAGTTTAAATAACAAATAAAACTATATTAAAATTTTAAGTAAAAATGTAAAATTAAAATAAAATTTAATTAAGCCAGAAACATTTATGAGAAATAATAAAAACAAAAGGTAGAACATTGTTTATTATTAATGAATTTAATGGATTATAAATGTATTTATTAAAATGGAAATATATTAATAAAAATTAGTGAATATTTATCGAAAACACTAATAAAATTCTTTTAACTTTTCAGCTTTAGAATTGAGTTTCCTAAGCTGTAAGGAAGGGGTGCATAAAGTCGCCCATAGGAGTACTTTGCCCATATGACTTTTCTGCTTGCCCACAGTTGGCGACATGGGTGACGGGATCAGTGTTGCCAGAATGAACCCAAACGACGTGTGACGTATTTTGTGGTTAAAAGACGTATTTTGCACATGAAAACTTTATCTTATATGAAAACTTGTATTTGGGCTTGTTCGAGTATTAATAACTGCAGCAATATTGCGCCACATATCAAAGTATCACGTTTGATACAAAAATCATGCAACTATTTCAAATTTCAAACGTTCTAGCGAGTAGAAATTTTGCATTTGGCGCGCACAAAATGCAAGATCCCTGCAACATGAATATTTATACTGCTCGAAAGTTATGGAAGAAGAAATGTAAGCAAAATTGGTATTGATTACAACCTCTTTTATATTAAATGGTAATTATTTATCACATTCATATGCAGATGTGCGTTTATTATTAAATTTTTCAGCGAAAAATTGAAAGAACTTTGCTGTTTTCGTCACTGTTATCTTCTTAAAAATTTCGGCCAAAAACAACTTTCTTTTCCGCAAAAACCTTTGTTTTCTTGATTTTCCATATTTAAGAAACAAGTTGCTTTCGTTTTCTGCAAAGTTATCAATCTCTAAATTCAAGGGCGTCCGGAGGATTTGTTCTAGGGGGACAAAGGCATAAAAGATTCTAGAGTGCACATAAAGAATATCTAATATATAAAATTCTTCTGTCACGGGGTGCGTAATCGAACTCCTCCGAAACGGCTCGACCGATTTTCATGAAATTTTGTATGTATATTTTGTAGGTATGAGAATAGGTCGTAAAGTATATTTCAACCTCCTACTAACAGTGGGCGTGGCACCTCCCATACAACCCAAATTTGCGATATCGAATATCTTTGGAGTTATAAGCCGCTTAGCCTCGGAATTCGGTATTCGACAATTTGCACGTGCCGCTTCGCAGATAAAATTTTGTGAGAGTTGGACAAGGGGGCGTGGCACCTCCCATACAACCCAAATTTGCGATATCGAATAGCTTTGGAGTTATAGGCCGCACATCCTTGGAATTCGAAATTCGACCACAATTTAGACGTGGCGTTTTACTGATAAAATTTTATGGGAGTTGGACAAAGGGGCGTGGCACCTCTTATACAACCCAAATTTGCGATATCGAATAGCTTTTGAGTCAATCAAACAAAGCAAACAAAGCCTCGGAATTCAGCATTCGAACTCAATTTACACATGCAGTTTTACTGATAACTTTGTATGGCGTTGGACAAGGGGGCGTGTCACCTCTCATGCAACCAAAATTTGAGAAATTCTACAGCTTTTGAGTTATAGGTCGCACAGCCATGGAATTGAGTATTCGACCACAATTTACATATACAGTTTCACTGATAACATTTTATTCGCGTTTGGCAACGGGGCCGCGGCAGCAACGCGCCGGGTTTAAGCTAGTGTAACCTATATAATTCTATTTTCTTAGATTTTTGGTACTAATTTTGTTATCATAATACGCCGGTTGACACACGCTTGTACACATAAGAAAATTATATTTATTTCAAAGATGGGGCTAACCCTTTTTCGTATCATGCCTGAAACATTTTCAAGTTTAATTTTTTTCATGTAATTTAAAACATTTTTTCTCAACAAATATTCTTAGTAATTTAGTAAATCAAATAATGTGATGTCTCCTTTGGCGTTAAATAAAATCGCATTAATTACTATTCAGCCCCCAAATTTTCCTCTTTTCAAATAAGAATACAAAAATTTACAAATATTATTTTTTTAAAAAATTAATACAGCCAGCAAGATTTTTAGACATTTTTTCCAGTTTTGGAGGCCTATAACTCATAAACCAATTGCGAACGGCCTGAAATTTATCAGATTTGGATTTAGGAGGTAAAATTTTCCCCTCAAGGACATAAACTGACTTATTTCTTTTTTCAACATGCATCTGTTTAAGCAGCATGCTAGTTCAAAAATCGAGTTTGGAAACATACCTTTTATATTAACTATTAAAAAATTTATTTTTTTTTAAATTCAAAACATATGAATACATATATAAAGAGGTACATGTATAGATGGGTTTTGGGCTCACATATACCAGAACCTCCCTGCAAGGCTTGATTCTAAATTCTGGATATAAGCACGTGACGCGAAAAAAATCCAGAAATTTCTCAAAATGGGTGGACGTCTGTGCAAAAACCTGAATTTGAAGAAGTAAAAAATAAATGTTTCAAATCGAGTTTCAAATATAAATTTTAGTCATACAAAAAACTTTTGACCATAAGATAATGTAAAAGCGTTTTCTTAAAAAGAATTTGCCATCAGGTTTTTTTAAACATTAGTGCATGATTTAAAATTAGTCTACTTTATTCAGAATCTCTTCATTTTTTCGCTTTTGAATCATTTAGTTTTTTAAATCAATTTTACTTTGTTTTCTTCTTGTGTTTAATTACTTTAAAACATAAGTTCGCTTATAGTCCAAGTTCATATGCGTTATTGGTTTAAATGCTCCTTACCATCTGTTGCTCCGAAGAATAATCTTCGACTATTAGGGATATCATTCCTCAATTTCTCGTAAGAATAACATCGTAATTTCTTGCATTGCATTCGCAGTATTTACTAATGGCTTCGTACTATTTAGTATTAGTTGAGTTTAAAAAAATTTACAACCGAAATCTTTCAGCCTGGTTTGTTGAACAATTACCGAATATAAGAAAATGTAAGATTGCAAGGTGGCCATAGTCTACTGAAAGAGTACGTGGCCCGTAAGCTAAAAAACCGTGGTTCAAACCCCAGCTTAGATAGAATGTTTTTTTTTTGTTATTAGTAAATGTCAGAGCTGTAAAATTGGCATTTATATTCAGAATTTTAAGTACAACTGAATAAGTACATAAGAATGAATTCAATGAATGCAAAATTGATTTATAAATTAAATTTTTAATTTACATTCATTTTTACAAAAATGATTTATTATTCATTGCAATTATTCATTTTCGTTATTAAGAATAATGAATTATTTTTTTATTCATATGAATGGTATTCATAAAGAATGCAATTTACAAAGAACTTCAGAATTTCCAATTATTATTTTTATTCATTATTCATTTTTTATTCGTTATACCATTTTTTTCATTATCCTTTTGTTATTCATTATTCATTTTTTATTCATTATTCATTTTGTATTCATTATTCATTTTTCATTCATTATTCATTTTTTATTCATTATTTATTCGGTATACTTTATTTATTTTTTATTCATTTTAGGACTAAAATAAAAAGCCATAAATAAAAATTAGTAATGAATAAAAAATTAATAATGAATAAAAAAATTAAAAATATTGAATAAAAAATTAATAATGAATAAAAAATTAATAATGAATAAAAAATTAATAATGAATAAAAAATTAATAATGAATAAAAAATTAATAATGAATAAAAAATTAATAATGAACACCAAGTAAATACTGAATAAAAAATTTATAATGAATAACAAATGAATAATGAATAAAAAATGAATAATGAATGAAAAATGAATAATGAATAAAGAAAGAATAATTGAAAAATCTGAAATTCTTTGTGAATATCATTTAAATGAATAAAAAATTATTCATTATTCTGAATAACGAAAATGAATAATTGAGATTTTTTTAAAAATGAATAACGAATACGAATAAAATGTTTGTAATATGTACCAAACTACGTCCAATCTACGAATCCTGTTCGTGACTGAAAACTACGAATAAAATTCATAGAATGGACGCAGTTATTAGTAATATTTACACACAAAATTTTGAGTGTAAAATTTTGAGTGTAAGAATACCTATTGAAAATTGCCTGTGAAGCAAGGGTAAATGAAATTGTATGGTAACTTATCACTATGACTGTTCAGCTCAGCTTTATTTATAAATATGCCTTAAAAAAAGTATTTTTGAGTTCTCTTCAAAATATATTAACATAAAGAAACATCGTCATATAAAATCAAAAAAGCCGAAGGTTACAATAAATTCAAAGTAGACTTTTTGATTGATTATTGATGCACTTTATCAAAATACATGTTCCTGCTCAATTGTACGCTCCTACAAATAAAAACGACGTTTTTTATTTTGTTTTACTTTAAATTTTACTTTGTTTTCTTCTTGTGTTTAATTACAAATAATTAAATAAATAATTAAAATCTCTAAGTTTGAGAGCAACATAAAATTACATTACATTTACAATTCAGATAGTTTTTGACTCTCCCGTAAAATTTTTTAACTGTATTAAAATTGTGAGCTTTAGATCTAGTAAGTTTTTAAAGAAGGCAACAACAACAACTCTGTATAGAGTCAATCACTTAGCTGACTAGACAGTCTGTTTCGGAAATCGCTACACATTCCTCTTCAGTAGTCTTTGAGTGATTAAGCTGTGATCAACTCACTGTTTAAACTAGTATATGAGTGCGCAGATTTTGGAATTCATTCTTTTGAATTGTATGGCTGCTAATCATATGACATTTTATAGCAGTAGGCTATTTATAGATCACCGCCATCAACTCTATCAAGGGTTGCCATCTCATAGATCATAAAACTAATTAATTTTTTAACTGTAGTTTACTGTTTTTTGATTTAATATGAAACTATTTTAAAAATGCACTGTATAGGGGGGAAAGCGCCTCCCTTTCCCCTGTGGACGCCCATGGCTAAATTTATTAAATAAATTATTATAAAAGTCTCACGTTTGATCACAAAAGCAGCGCAAAATATTTTCAATATTTAGGTTAAGTATCAACTGAGCATCTGCAACAGAGCTGCCAATGAGTAACAGTGTTGCAGTATTTCTGCAATTATTGTATGTCTCGAACAAAGCCTTACTTTTCTTATATATAAATATCATAAAAAAACAAATTATAGGTTTTGCGGCAGATGGTGTTGATTATATGAAGGGACAGTATCATTCCGTAGCTCAACATTTCAAAAATGATGTACCAACTTTATTTATATTAAAATATTGTATTCATCATATGCATGCCTAAAATTACCTCCTGACTATATGAAGGGCTTATTGCAATAAAATTATAAGCCAAATGATTATTCGCGATTTACCTACATTCGTTTTCTACGAGAAAACTCTGAGGTAGAAAATGAATGCAAATATTTTGTGGAAATGGTAAAAAACAAATTTAACAGGAAACTAAAGATATTTCGATCAGACCGTGGTGGTGAGTATATGTATATTAGAAGAAAATTTCAAAAGTATTTGAAAGCAGAAGGCATTCAACGTCATTTTAAGGTCAGTTACTCGCCACAGCAGAATGGCTTGCGGAGAGCAAGAATAGAAAATTGATAGAAATGGCGCGATGTATGCTAATCGACGTAAACCTAACGTATATTTTTTGGTTGAAGCAGTTGCAGTGGCAGTTTATGTGCAGAATCGAACCATCACCAGAGCAACAAATGTGACTCCGTTCGAGCGTTGGAATGGAATCAAACTAATGGCGTTTTCGTTTCTGGAAAAAATGTTGTATTTTTTTTGCCCTTTTTCTGCCATCTTTGAAAAATCTGAATTTTTTTCTTCTTTTGAGGTCAACATTTTCGCGAAAAGAACACGATTCAATTGTCACTATTTTTATTCTCAAGAGGGCAGAATTTCCAAAAAGGGCAGAAAAAACGTTGCATTTTTTCGAGAAACGAAAACACAATTAATATAGGCTATTTTTCACGTTTCTGGAAGCAAATGAGATGGAATTTTTTTCGAGAAAAATTTATGTTAACTTAAATGAAGAAAATAATGTTGAAAGATGTAGCAACACGTCATAGAATGATAAACAAAGTAACATGAACGTTTCAACGATTCAAGAGAAGCTGAGAATAAAAATGAAGAGAAAATTTTTCTACCGAAAAAGATCAATGCAGAAACACCACGCATATCAGCTCGCAGAACTAAGGGTATCCCGTCGAGTCATTTACTTTGTAAGGGGGTTTTATTCAAAGGCTGAGGTATGCTCAGCCGCTCCAGGATCAGACGAAAGACCCTCGAACTTTCGCCAATAAATAAGAAGACTTGAAGAATTTAATGCTCTTATTATAATTGCTGCTTTATTGTTTGTAATTTTTAGCAGTGTAATTAGTATATATATATTCTCTTAGTGTTTAATTCAATGAGCAAGCCTTACTTATTACAATACACAATATTACAAATAAATGCAACGATACGTAATTGAATCTGCCGATGAAGTCCTCGTATGCTGGTTTGATGGTGTTCGGTGTACGATGGAGTGCGATGACTCGGAGAAATTCGGTGATATTCGGTATTCGCTGAAGTTCGGTGACGGTCGGTATGACGACGACTTAGGCAAGGCCCGACTACGCTGCTTTATTTAGCATTTAATCTTGTGGTATATATATAATTTTATATATGGCGTGAATCGCCTTACTATTACTCTAATGATAATAAAAAAAGAAAAGAAAAGAAAATAAACTCTTAAGCATAAATCTATGTAGCGGATGTCCGACCGACCGAAGCCGACGTGAAAAGTCCGAGCTTAAATGAACCTGCATCGGATGTCCGACCGACCGAAGCCGACGTGAAAAGTCCGAACAAAAGAAACTACTTCGGATGTCCGACCGACCAAAGCCGACGTGAAAAGTCCGAACAAAAGAAACTGCTTCAGATGTCCGACCGACCGAAGCCGACGTGAAAAGTCCGAGCCGAAAAGAACCTACTTCGGATGTCCGACCGACCGAAGCCGACGTGAAAAGTCCGAGCTTAAACTACAAATAAAAAATAAACTTACATAAATCTACTACTACATGTATTAGTGACGATCTGCAGAAATGAGATCGTCGGAAAATTGCTTCTACTTGTTATCAAGTAGCGAACGGGCTAAGCACTACGCTTTCGGACCGTGGTTAAGTCTGCCAAACTGAGCATTCTTATTTGTCCTCTGCTAAAAACCTGATGGTTATTGATTATAACATGCTGAATATGTTGGTTGAGTATGCCTGGCTGTTGACTATGTTGAGTTGCTATGTTTGTGTGTTTGTTGTATGCCTGACTGTTGGCTATGTTATAGCTATGTTGCACAGCGGCATAGTGGGACAGTGGCGTAGGGAGCTGGGTGCAATTTTGTAACAAGGTCGCCATTACAAATTGACGAGTTCTTCATTGCAAATGACAAATTAGCTCGTTTTAAATTGACTCGCAAGGATTTTCGCAAAAAATACGGAATGGACTACGATGAAGCTTTTGCACTGGTGGTGAAAAAGGCAACAGTTCGCACACTTCTTTCTGTGGCTGGAAAGCGAAAAATGTGTGTTGAACATTTAGATGTTAAAACTGCTTTTTTGAACTGAAAATAAAAGAAACTATTTATATGAAGCAACCTCTTGGTTTCATAGCTTATGATTCAAAGTAAGTGCGCCTGTTGAGGAGGAGTATAAATGGATTAAAGCATACGGTAAGTGCTGGAACGAGGCCATACATAAAACATTCCTTGATGCTAGCTTCGAGCAGAGCAAAGTTGACCAATGTTTGGGTATCAAGTAAATCAACGGTAATGGTGCTATGTACTGCTATATGTGGATGACATTATTGTGGCGTTTCATTCAAACGAGAGGTGAAAGAGATTAAGAATTTTACCTGCAAAACTTAGGAGTTAAAGTTACTTATGACAGCGATTGAAATCTTATTTTATATCAATCGAAATATATTAAACAACTTGCATCGAATTTCGGATTGGCGGAAGCAAAGGCAGTAAAGTCCCCGATGGACGGTGGCTACGGAAAAATATTTTCGGCTTTAATAACTAACAATACAAAATACCAGAAGTTGCTTGGTAGCTTACTTAACGTATCAGGAAACTCACCTCCGGACATTGCGGCGAGTGTCAGCATTTTGGCTCAAAGAGTTTCTAACCCGAGCGAAGAGGATTGGGATCAACTGAAATGTGTTGTCAAATATTTCAAGTCAACGGCTGCAATGAAGTTAAAATTTAGCAATTTGAATCATAGCGAGCATCCACTATCATTATTTGGCTATGCGGATGCTGATTGGGCTGAAGATAGAGCTACGCGAAAGTAAAACAGTGGCTACATATTTTACCTCAATGGTGGAGTTATTGATTAGGCGTGTCGGAAGCAGAATTGCGTGTCATTGTCCTCAACTGAAGCACAGTACATCGCCTTGTCCGAGGCATATCAAGAAATTGCGTGGTTGTGACGTGTATTGTCTGACATGCATTGCGAAGTCAATCAGCCGACAATTCTGTATGCAGATAATCAAGCTGCCTTAAGTTGATCAAAGAGGAAAAGGTTTCGAACTGCACAAAACATATCGATACAAAATTTCACTTCGTTAAGGACTACGGGAATAAAGGTATCATTTAATGCAAATACTGCCCGTTACTCAGAAGTTGTCAAAATTAGCTGTTCGTGCAATGAATCAAACAAAAGTGAAAAAATAAGCAACGACTTAAACATAGCTAGTCAACAGCAGCAAACTACAAGTCCTGTAGATGTTTTTGACAACTCCTGATCGCCAAAAAACTGTCACTACTACCTTTTCAAATAATTATACCATGTACTCGACTACCTCAGGGAAATAAATATATGTGCATCAACTTATTTTGCAATTAAACAACTAAAAACGATCGGAATTTTATCAACTTTATTTTGAATCATAGTATTAATGAAAAGGAACAAAATACAAAACAATTCCATTTTAAAATGCTTACACAAAAAAAAATTCAATATTAACACCTTTTAACAAATATAAGAGCAAATAAACAAATTTTGGTTTTTTCTAGTAATTAATATATTCTACTTTTTTTTTAAAAAAACCTGATAAATCCTATTTGGCATGAGTTACAAAAAAAATATGTTTAAGGTCATGTGGCTTATTTGATCCCACTCTTTGATCCCACTGAACTTTGTTTGAAAGTATTAACCACACATCCAGGTTTAGATCCGAGCTAACCGAATGCCAATCCAAAAGAGCTATATTTCAAGATGAAAAAAACTCCTTCATAATGCGCACAGTGTGAATCGGGGCGTTGTCCTGCTGGAAGATCCAAAAATCTTCATACAGGTTCCCAGCGAATTCGATGAGTACATCGTCTAACAACTTTACATAAATTTCCGCATTACATTTTGTTGGTATGTAACAAAGCGGAGAGACGGATCCGCCACCACGATTTCGCTTATGGCAAGTTTGGAGGGGTTGCCTTACATCGCGCTAGTACTTATCACAGTCATCAAGGCCGTCAAATTAAATTTTTTTTCTCGTAAGAAAAATTACATTTTTGAACTCATCTGTCCAAAACTTAAGTTTTTCAGCAGATGCCAAACGTGCTCTTATGTGGCTTATCTGTAATTAAGGTACAGGCTCTCGCATTTCATATCTTACCAATATATTTTCGGTCAAGACTTGATGGATTCTTCTCCTTGATAAGCTCAGAATTAAATGACCTTTGATTTCCAGGCAAGACATCTTTTCTCTACTGCTTGACGCCAAATTTCCCGCTTACACCCTTCGTTGATGCTAGTCGGTCTGCCACAACTCTTAATCTCGCCATTGCTTTCGGGATTTTTCAGAAAACTAGAAATGATACTTCTGTCGGTTGACTCCGGCAGCTATATTAGTACCAATTTTCGTACCAACGTCATATAATCCTCTTATCAATTCGAGCACCTCCTCCGATAAATGTGTTCCACGAGGCATTCTAACAATAGAGTTCAGCTACTACAGCTTTTTCGCGCTTTCTTCGCATTAGATCATCTTAAGAACCAACCTTAATATCATTAAAATATCTCAACGATATAGATAAAAGTGGTCCAAAATAATCTTAAGTAAAAAAAATTTAGCCACCATAATATGGGTTGGGCTCAGGGACAACACAAGACATAACAACTAACCATGCGTTTACATAGATCATACATTAGTTTTCAATCTACTTTTGAGTTGACCTAACCTAAAAACTGCATTTGGTGTAAATGTTATATGTTGCATTTGTACACAATACATTTACTTAACAGTTCCTAATTAAAAAATTATTACTGCTTCAATTCACTTACTTTGCTTAAACTACAGTGTACATTAATCTATACTATGTTTGCACAAATACTTATTTCCTAAGCAAATCACAAAATACTACTATTATTTATCCACACAAATTAATATAACGGTACTTAGAATGGAGGTTTAGGAAGAATTTTGCATAAAGCTTAGTATGCTGTAGGAACGAAAATTTTTGGGCATATGACTCTACTCGCGAAATTTTGGTGTAGAGTCAAAATTTTTGTGTGGAGAAATAGTAATTGCTGTTCTTGTTGACAGATTCATATTTGTATTGCAGCAATTATCCTATAAAAGACAAGATTATACATTAATAAACTATATAAATGCAACAATAAATTTATTAAATAACTAATTCAACAGTTAAACATGCTTACTGGTTATTTTTTATTGTTGAATGGCAAATTTCCGCGCCAATTAAATGTACGGGCAAATAATCGACAGCGAAATTTTGATATTTCATATAATATAGCAATCATTTTCGCTTCTACAGCGTACTAGCTGACGAAAAAAATGTCGCTGCCTGTTCGTGGTCAAAAATCTCAAGGTATTTCTTATGGAAATTTTTTTTCGTTGCTACAGCATACCAAGCTTAAGACAAAGAACAGAAAACCATTGCATACCTAAAACAATCAGGGGTGTTATGGAAATCGACAATTGTCAGAATCGGTTTTGAAATTGACACAGATTTCTATTTGGTGTCATAGAAACAGATTATCGATTAAGAAACACAAAACCAATTTCGAAAATGAAACCTGTTTTTTAAATCTATAATCAGTTTCTATGACACCAAAATGAAATGTGTCAATTGCAAAACCGATTCTGCCAATTGTCGGTTTCCATAACACTCCTGAATAAAACTGGTTTAAAAAGAGAAACGATCGATAAAAACAAAAAAGCACATATACTTATTTCCCTGAGATATATCGAGCATAAAACTTGTGTAACATTTGACTATTTGTGAGCCTTGTCTTATATTTATATCAAGCTAGAAGTTAAAGTTTTAAATCAGTGGTCATCAAACTCTATGTAAAACATACTTTGTTTATATATAAAAGCTCATTGAAAGCTTTGCACTGGAAAAAATACTACTTGAGTCTTAGTCATTGGCGTCGGAAGCGGGGGGAAAGGTGGGCAGTTGCCCCCCCACTTTTTTAGCTAGATAAACAATTTAAAAGGAAAAGTTATTCAAAATATCAGTTTTTTTACAACGATAATATTTTTGTATCATATATTTTCCTCTTCTTTCTCTCTTCTTCATGTTTCATGTGAAGAAATTTTGGTGAACTTTTTTTGCACCACCATTTGTACTGCCCCCCATTTGTACTGCCCCCCATTTGTACTGCCCCCCAGATGAAATTCGCTTCCGACGCGCTTGGTCTTAGTGCAGCTTTCATTCAAGGTGAAGGTGCGCTTGTTGGATTATTTTCATTATTGTGCACATGCATGCCTTCAGTGTCGCCAGAAAAATTTTTCTCTGCTGTATTACAAAGCTTGGGGAGGGGTGTGAGGGGGAAATGTTTTAAAAAAATTTGCGTTCTACGTTGTGTTACTAATGTTCATAATTTATATCGAAGAAACATATGATCATTTACTGATTTATGCACTGTTCCAAATAAGAATACAACTTTTAAAATAGTGAAGGTTAATATCTTTTGAAATATTTTAAAAAAAATGTAAAAAGCTATTTTTATTTAGAAGTGAATTTGTTATTGTGTATTAAATAAAGATTTGAATTCCTAAGAAAGTATGACTGGATAGCGATGACATGAAAAGTTAATTTTTATTTACTTTCTTATTGTTTTTGAGTAGTCGAGATAAGCTATTTTTTACTTTTTTTTAATTTTTTTGTTTTTTTTTGTTTTTGTTTTTGAGGAAGGAATATAATTATTAATTGTTTGAGTTAAATATTTTTTTTATATTTTTTTTTTGTGAAAAAAAATGTGGAACGCACTGCATTTTTAATGCATTGTTCTTTGGATAACTGTTCATTTGCCTAGCAGCCAGTTTGCTATTTTTTCAATTAACGCTTTTTAAGCGAATCGCTTATTCCCTACGCTCAGTTTCATTTAAACTTTTGTATATTAAACTATGACAAGCGTTAAATGCCGTTCAATATTATATTTTTTACGAACAGAAACAGTTCGGTAGGAAATCATACATTGCGGTTCAGAAAAAATATTTTCTCCAAAAAAAATTGCTAATGTCAAGAAAAGAAAATAGTATATATATATATATGAGTGTAGCATAAGTTGCGTATACGCAGCAACACCAACAATCTAACAAGATGCATGTGACCGTTCTGCATAAAATCAAAATAGATACTGACGCAGTTCAGTGCTATATCTATACAGAAAGCTTTTAAGCACAAAAGCTCAAATGCCCGCGGGCACAGGATCACTGTTTTAGATCATTGATTTATCGATGCGCACAAATGTGCAGATAAGCTTTTGTGCTTTCACACGTATCTAAAGCTCACGTATACAAAAAATCCCAAAGGTCGCTCTGGCACTTCAAGTCGTAAGGACTACGTCACCTAGATTCTTAAATGCATTAAAAAAAATGTATGCATGAACTATAAAATATGTTCTTAATTAAGACAATAAATTTTTCTTGTAGGTAATTTTATTCAAAGTGATTTCTGCTAATGATCAAATAAAATATTTTTTGTAATTAATGATTTTAATGAAGCGCAATGTTCGCTTTGCTACTCATCATAAGTTAACATATGAACATTTTTTCTAAAAAGGTATTATAAAAAACCACATGAAGTGTATGATTTCTATTGCGGGTAAGATAGAACAAAATTGTTCCATAGATTAAAAAACGACTTTTTTCAAAAAGTTAGACAGTGGTGAAAACGAAATATTATAGCCAGAAAATAACAGATAATAAAAATAAGAGCCCAATTAACAGTAAGCGTGAACACCCTTAATAGTTTTCATCAATTCAATCCTAAACCATTTTAAAGTTTCACTTGTATTTAATAAGAAATTTAAAGATCGAGGAACTGTGCAACAGAAAGCTTTAACAACTGATTTAATTCAGTGAATAAGTTTAAAGCTCTCTTATTATGAGGCCTTTTTCATTAGGCAATAATTGCCTTCGCCGCAAGCAGTTCGTCGATTATTCGCAAGCATGAAAGGGTTGACGAAAGTACCCTTTCAATCCGAATAAAAAAAAAAAATGAACTGGCCATTTCAGCCCTTGGAAGGACTTTGACCTAGCTTCTATTGATCAATTGTGTTGTGCGTTTTATTAAATGTTTGATCACAAATGACCGAGAACTGGACCTACGTGTTTTATGCCGACTCCGAACGGCTTATGTTCTCAAGAAGCTTTACATGGCAATTTTTACTTTCTGAGGTTTGCCATTGTCTGCAGAGAGGTGACGACCGAACAGAAAAATTAATTCAATTGAAAAAACTTTCTGTCTGAGCTGGAATCGAACCCGGGCCACCGCGGTTCTTTAGCTTCGATGCCACGCCCTCTACCCACTAGGCTACGGCCGCCGCTTGAAATCTGAATGCTTGCAAATAATCGACGAACGGCTTGCGGCGAACGCAATTATTTGCTAATGAAAAAGGTCTCATAATAGTAAAATTCATTTTGCTGCTTTTTCGATTGAAGCCAACTTGAGTAACCGTACTTCTGAATTTAAGTGACTACCTGGCACGACGACAGCTTTTGATGTCACAAAGAATTATATCATGATATTGAAAAAAGTAAATTTCTGTTAGATAATATACATTGTAGCTTTTATTGATATCGAAAACATATGTATATTTGTGCATACAAAAACGAAAAAACAGTTTAAAAAATAGTAATACATATTTTATGGGCCAAATTTGGGCAATCGAGAAACTAAAAAAGCAACGATTGCTTTCAATATGACAACTTTCAAATACATTTTGCAATACTAAGCGATGCAGAAAGTTACGTATACATGAATGAAACACAATATCATATGTTTAAAATAAACTGCACAAAGCTAAATAATAAAATATAATTACAATGACTTGCATAAATATAAAACGAATAGTATAATAAAGAATATTATTAAGTTTCTTCCTTCTGTCTACTCATTATGGTATTTTTTGTTTGTTTGTTTACCATCGCTAACACGATTGCGCAGTTATCGAAAAATTATGCCGTTGACTGCAAGTTTGTTGATTCAATTAAAACATCATTTTTAATATAGATTGATTATAATAAACTTTGCCACTCCTAATCGAGGAGTCTAAAATTTATAAAAACTAATAAAACTGGTTAGCTGGCTCTATTGCGGTGGTCCCCATGCGCGCAGCAGTGTCAACGCCTTGTTAAAGTAAGCACACCACTCTTCACGCTCCTCTTTCGTATCCGCTGATAGCAAGTAGCGTACAGTAGTTGTTCGTCCATTTGGCACAATAATTAACGATTCCATATCCGTATCCATGGCCGGTCTCCGACACTCCAGCAACATTGTATTGAGGCGCGCACAGATATCACGTGGAGCTATCGTGATTTTCTGAGAGCTGCAAGAGTACAAATCAATGGAGCCAATTGGAGTCTTTTTCTTTTCATCATCAGGATATTTCCAAAAGTTGAGCATTGTACCGCTTAGATAACACCAGCGGCGATGCCAAGCACCAAAGCCGGATATGTCTTCAAACATAGTAAGAAAACCTTTGTACTCAACCGAAACAGAGAGTTCGCAGTTGACCTTCATGTGAACAGCGCCATCGAGAGGACTGAAACCGAGCACTTGCGTCAGTGTCCATGTAGTGCGCTGTATTTCACGCAATGAAAATATTGCAAAACCATGTTGTACCAGCGCAGGAGTACGTACAACGTTTGGACCGGCAGGACTTTGCACTGGCGGCATGACTAAACGATTATCAGAGCCCTTCTTTTTAGGTGTCTTGATGCCGGATTTTTTGTTAAGATTTATGTGGTACTTCACCTCATGTGGCAAGACTTCACGTTGGGCTGTCATGCCGTAGATTTCCAAAGTAATCTAAGTGGCAAGAAGTGTTGATAAGACTTGTTGCGTATTAATAAAAAAAAGACACTTACGCGAAAGTCTGCATAGACATTATTTAGCTGCAGCACATCGGGAAATTTAACTGCCAATAGACCAGGCAGTGTAGGCACCGTTTTCGTAGCCAACACGTGTTCGTTATACTTCAGCAGGCACACCAAATGATGTCCTGAAATTGTATCCGCGGCAAGTTTCCGTATGTAGTCCTGACGCAAAGGCAATGTTATTTCTTTCACAGTCAAACGTCCCTTTTCCTTGGGTGCACCAACAGGTCGCAGACTCTTTTCAACGCGCAAACGTTGTACCTCGTCGAGACAAGCCTGACGACGATGTGCTAAGCAAAAAATATGTTTATTTTTTCCAAATTTTTTGTTATAGATATCAAACAAACACTTACTTGCCACCAACAAATGTCGTTCGCCTTCAACCGACTCTGTTGAGCCGGAAAATTCTATAGTGGCTGCGCATAGATTCAAAGCCTGACTTGTCTGTGCGATTACTTGTTGTTGTTTACAAACTTCATCGAGAAGTTTCTTTATCTTCTCCTGTACTAAATGTGAGTTATCTGCGGATTCTCCATCTGACTGTGAATCCTCATTATCAGAATATTGTTCATCGCACTGTTGTTGTGCTTCGAATTGCATGTGCGCCGAGGCTGGAGTTCCGTCCAGTGGCGTAGAACGCAAAACTTGCTGTTCGCGGCATATTCGGCGCACTGGCGTTGAATTGTTGCTCTGTAAAAATTTGAAAATATATATAAATAAAATACAATAAAATAGGCTTTTTGTGTTCAAGCTCACGTTAGCTGTTTGCTGCTTGCGATAGAAACTGACTGTGTGAACCAATGTGACCATGTTGTCATCTTCCCGGTTCACGCACAGCTCAGATTTAACAGGTTGTGTGTTGAATGCATTGGTCGTTGTGGGTGGAGTTTGAAAGTCGTCAAGTTCTTCGGAAATGGTATGACAGTTGCTTAGTCTTTTAGGGGTCTTGCGGAAAGAGAAACTGTTAGAGGCAGTGGTTCCTTTACTCTATTGGCATTAAATAAAAAAAATGTTCTTTATAGTTTGTACATATCTCGTAGAACGCAAAAGTAGTATAAAATTAAAGTGTATTTTTTTATACATTTTTGTTCACCATTCTGCTTACCCCTCTTGAAGCTCTGCTAGTGTTCTCATCACATTCGTCGCTCTCCTGTGTGCAATCATCATCACCATCTTCAATGTTCTCATCAAGCGCCTCATCCAAATAATCATCAACACCTATTGATGCTTCGGATGAGTTCATTGAACTATCACCGTAATAAAGATCTTTTTCGGCATAATGTACCTCCTTTAAATAAAAAAGGTACAATTAAATAAAATGTGCAACAAAGACCGCCCACTGTTTTTAAAAATTGCAACCGGTGGCCTGCTGCGAAATACTTACCTTGGTGTGCTTGGTTACGACCTTAATTTGTGTTGGATTTTGTTGATGGTCATTTTGTTTAACAACTTGCAACACCTCGCGACCCAAACTATTATTACCAAGACCAGCGCTGCTATCTTCTTCGGAATCCATGTAACTACGTTGAAACAAAACATGAACAAAACATTAAAATCAAGACGTTTGGAAGTTAGTAAAAATGTTTTATTTTATATTTATAATTTTTTTATTTTGAGTTACTTAGTTTTGGCTTAACATAATTGTGATTAATAAATAACTGTGATTAAGTAAAGCTAGTTATTTTAAGTATAAAAATTTTGATGTTTTTTTTAAGTCTCTTTGTTTAATATGATATGGTTAAGATTATTCAAGGCATAGCATGAAAAGCAAGCAAGAATAGCAGCCATCTTCCCACCTGTCATTGCAATTATTATCATCCTGTTGGCTCCCAGCATCATCATCGTCAGCTTCGGTACCTTCTGAATGAGCAGGCGTTGCTGTGGTTCCACAATTGAATGATTCATCATTCGACTCTAAATCGGACAACGCTGGATACAGTCGGGTTTTCTCAGTAATTTTAGCAGTACTTGACTTTCTGGCACGTTTTGTCTCTTCGTCGATTATATTTCCAGCTAAATGTGGCATGAAATGAAAGAAAATGCTGTTATGAGTTTTGAGTTGTGAGATGGGTGACGGAAGAAATGCACACATATGAGTAGGTAATGAAAATATGCAAAAATGTTCTGTAAAAGCACATTCAAATTTGGTTTTTGTAAGCTCAACATTGCTAAAAAGATCTATTAAAGAAATGTTATTAAAACGTTAAAAACATAAGCTCGGGAAGGCCCATAACATAATAAAGTGATGCTTCATTATTTAAAACAACTTATGTTTTAATTCATTTGTAATACAAAATAACTTAAAACTAATATATGTATACTTGTTATGTTATAAAACATTTAGTCATGCTTGTTATTTCAATTCTATTTATATTGAGTTTGTATATTGAACTTCACTTCCGAATAAAAACTCTTGCTAATAGGTTATGGGCCTGCAGCTTTTTTGAATTTATAATCATAAATAGAAAATTTTCCTGTTAAAAAAAAAATTACGTAATGACGACCTCCGGCAATATGCATCAACTGGAAAAGTTAAAAGAACGGGGAAATTTTCCACAATGGTCGTTTCGGAAATTGTTAAAGTGTCGAAGAGTTTCGAAGAACTAACGGATTCAGAGCGGAAGTCAACTGTAAAGGCTCGTGGACGAATCGTTTTGGCTCTAGGAGGGGACAATTATGTACATATTCAAAGCAGACGGACAGCGTATGAAGCGTGGGAGAAACTGAAGATGATGTTTGAGGACAATGGCTTGACGAGAAGATGTACCTTGCTGGCGCAGCTTACAAATTACAAGTTGGAGAATTGTGCATCAGTGTCTGATTACGTGAATGGCATTCTCTCTACAGCGAATAAGTTGAATGCAATAAATTTTTGCGTTACGGATGAATGGGTTGGGTTACTCCTGCTTGCTGGCTTACCAGAAGAGTACCGACCCATGATCATGGGACTCCAAAGCTGTGGAATAGAGATAACAGGTGATTTCTTGAAGACAAAACTTCTTCAAGATATCGCGAAAGAAGCGCGAAGGAAAAGGTCCGAGATGTTTTAACTGCAATGAAACTGGACACATTGCGAAGAATTGTCGTAAACGGAAGGAAGACAATAAACACAAGAAAAATTTATATAACCGTAACTATTCTGCATTTATGACAGGCACAATCGACGAAGACTCTTGGTACATCGACAGTGGAGCGTCTGCACATATGTCAAGAAGATCTGATTGGTTTGTTGATTTAAAGTTGAATACTGAAAGAAACGAGATTGTGATGGCTGATAACAAATCTGGAATCTGAAATCTGATGTGCATGCATCTGGAAGCGGAAAAGTACGCCTTAATACGTCAGTCAACTCGGTAAATTGGCAAATTGATGTTTTTAATGTGCTATATGCACCTGAATTAGCGACGAATTTTTTGTCGGTAAGTGAACTAGTTAAAAGAGGCCACAAAGTTGTGTTTAGTCCGGAAGGTTGTGCAATTTTCAGTCAACGGTATGTACAAATTAAATTGTAATTTAAATTCTGAATTCGCAAACAGAGCAATCGCCAAGTCAAAATGAGATGACTACGATTTGTGGCATCAAAGGCTTGGTCATTTACATACCAATGCATTAAATTTGTTAAAGAATGGCATGGCAACGGGAATAAATTTCCTGAACACAAGCAAGATTGAGCCATGCGTATCATGCGCAAAAGGAAAGCTTAAGCGTAAAGTGTTTCCAAAAGAGGGTCACCGTGTCACAGAGAAGCTGTTATTGGTGCACACAGACCTTTGTGGACCAATGGAGGTTGCGTCGATTGGCGGCAGCAAATATTTTTTGACTTTTATTGACGATCACACTAGGATCGTATTTGTTTATTTTCTCAAATCGAAAGATACAGTGAAGCAGCATTTTGAAGAGTTCATAGCATTTGCGGAGAAGCAAACTGGCTTGAAAATCAAAATTCTTCGCCACTGTATCCAGAAAGATACAGTGAAGCACCATTTTGAAGAGTTCATAGCATTTGCGGAGAAGCAAACTGGCTTGAAAATCAAAATTCTTCGCTCAGACAACGGCAACGAGTACGTAAACAGCGATATGAAGTCTATATTTAGAAAAATGGGTATTCAGCATCACACAACTGTTGCATACAATCCAGAACAAAACGGGGTTGCTGAACGCATGAATCGGACGTTGGTGGAGAAGACCAGAAGTATGATAGCGCATGCGAATTTGCCGAAGCAGTACTGGGTTGAAGCAATCAACACGGCAGTTTATTTGGAGAATCTGTCCCCACACAAGAATCTGGCGTGCACTTCTGTGGAGTTATGGCAAGGTATGAAACCAAACTTATCACATTTAAAAGTGTTCGGTTGTCTTGCTCTTTGTCATATTCCTAAACAGAAACGCCAGAAGTGGGACTACAAAGCGGTAGAGTGCATATTCATTGGATACGCAGAGAACAGCAAAGTCTATAGGGTATACAATCCAAAATCAAGGAAGTTTAACATCAGTCGCAGTGTAATATTTAAAGAGGACACGTTTTATGTATTCGGAGAGATGAATGATACTGAATGGATTCAGTTTCCAATTAATGAAGTACGTGCAGAGATCCTTACTGAAGTGGGGGTTAGTAACCACGTTGAAACTAATTCTTCAAATTACGAAGAGGATCCAGAAGTCGCTGAGGAATCATTCTCCTCATCAGCTTACGGTGATACGAATGAAGTGGGGGATAAAAGCTGCAGCGATTCAAAAGTCGTTGCGGATAAAAAATTAGCAGTGCAGATCAAGATGCCGTGAATGAGAGCAGCAGCGTTATACAAGTCATTGATGAAGAGAGTGATGAGACAATAACTGAGATTGCTGAGCCACTCCTTCGTCGGTCAGAGCGACTCAAGAACTTGCAATACAATTGCATGTGCAATATAGTTGAAGAAGACGAAGATCCAATTTCTGTCAACGAGGCTATGATGCGAGACGATAATGAATTGTGGCTGAAAGCAATGCAAGAGGAATTTAGTTCGTTGCAAGAAAATGGAACGTGGACTTTGGAAGATTTACCGGAAGATAGAAAAGCAATAAAATGCAAGTGGATTTTCAAGACGAAGAAGGGAATAAATGGAATTATTCGATACAAAGCCAGGCTAGTTGTTAAAGGGTCTAGTCAACGAAAAGGATTTGATTTTAAAGAAACATATTCTCCGGTAATCAGGTACACGTCTATTCGTTACTGACTTGCACTCTCTATTCAGTACGCCATGCAAATCGACCAAATGGACGCAGTCACAGCGTTTCTGCAAAGTGAACTTAACGAAACAGTTTACATGACACAACCAGAAGCTTTTGAAGACCACAAGCAACCTTTAAAGGTATGGAAACTTCAAAAAGCATTGTACGGACTAAAACAAGCAAGTTTGGCTTGGAACTTAAAACTAGATTTTGAGCTTAAGACCTTTGGTTTAACGCGATCCAAAGTTGATCCATGCGTATACTACAAAAATTATGGGAAGTTTAAAACATATGTAGCTATTTACGTTGATGATATTATCATTTTTACAAACGATAATAGTGAGAAGATCAAAATTAAGACACATTTGGCTACGAAATTTAAAATGAAGGATTTAGGCGATTTTAAATTTTGTCTTGGAATGAAAATCGATGAGGCTTATGATGAAATAAGTATAAGTCAAGAAGATTATATTGAAAAGATTTTGAAACGATTTGGTATGGATAATTGTAATCCCGTATTGACTCCTTTAGACCCGAATACAAAATTAAATAAAACTATGTCACCAAATGCACAGAAGGAAATTCTTAAGATGTCAACAGTTCCCTATAAATAAGCTATAGGAAGTCTTATGTTTGCGGCGCAATGCACTCGACCGGATATTTGCCACGCAGTCAATTACTTAGCTAAGTTTTGCAACAATCCTGGTCAAGCGCACTGGAACGCGGTAAAACGAGTATTTCGCTATCTCAAAGGTACAAAAAGCTTGAAGTTGAAATTACACAAAGAAGGCAATAAAGAAATAATTGGCTACTCCGATGCGGATTGGGCTGCTGATGACGACGAACGACGTTCTGTCACGGGATATGTCTTTACATGTATGGGTGGAGCTGTTTCTTGAAACAGTAGGCGACAACCAACAGTCGCTTTATCAACAACCGAGTTTGAGTACATGGCTTTGTCTGCTACAACACAAGAGGCTATGTGGTTCAAGTACCTTGAACAAGAAATACGAAAGTTCATTGTGATAATAGAAGTGCTATACATTTGGCTCTGAACAATGGATACCACGCATGATCGAAACATATTGATGTGCGTCATCACTACATCAGACAAAAATGTGAAAATCAAGATATTAAATTAGTTGGTATTCAGGGTTGCCAACTTATGAAAAGCCCAGGCCCGGAGCTTTTTTTATTTAATAATTTTTTTATGGTCTGCTTGCTATTAATTAAAAAATTAATTTTTTCTTTGGTTTTTTCATACATAGCCATGTTTAACAATCATGTTTACAACAAATGTGACACAACACAACATGCATTTTCCCGTGAACTCGTTTTTTTTATCAGCAACCAATCTTTGTAGTAGGCTTGTGCTTGTGCTTTCCAGAGACGGGACGGACATGGAACGATTCTTTTGAAGAAAGGAACTAGTTCACGGAAACATGTCCGCAGAACTATCTAGTTCCTTTGCTTATTTGAACTGTATAGAATATTTGGACTGTCTGCTTGTTGAACTACATAGGGAATTTGAAGCATGTCCGCGGAACTATCTACTTCCTTTGTTTATTTGAACTGCAGAACTATTTGAAGCATTTGAATGAAGTGCTTGTTGAACTGCTGAGAAAATGTGTAAAGGTCCATGTAGATTTTCAACACATCACTCTGGCTAGTCTTAAATCAATTGAACAGAATTTTTTGCTTTTTATTTCAATACTTTTAACTTAAAGAAAAACATTTCTTTAGTTTATATAAAAAAAGGAACTTCTATCATTTAGTAAATAATTTCATTTAGTAAATAAAGTTCACGAAGTAAATTTATAAAGTTGCTGAAAAGCGAGCAAAAATAATTTACAAACAGTTCCTCATGAGCTCGAAACTCCGTTGCATCTTATAGTTCATCAGCTTTAAGCATATTCGCGGAACTATATAGTTCATCAGCTTTAAGCATGTTCGTGGAACTATATAGTTCCAGCAGTTCTATTTATAATAATGAAAGTAGCAAAAGCATGTTCAATGTCATTTCGTGATTGTTTTGTTTCATAGGTTAAAAGCAAAAATAAACAGCAATGCTGAACAATGCACACAACTGGAATGACGATATATCATTTTTTATTTTATCTATTATTTCTTTCACTCTCTTTTACATGCATAATTGGCTTACTTGTCGTCGCTCAAACAATTCGATTAAGTTATGTAAGTGCGAATGAGATGTAGCTCAATTAAAAAATGTTATTGCAATCGGAACTGTTTGGACATGCTTAAATCGAACAGATGGAATGATTGGAACTATGTCCGAGAGTGAACATAGTTCCATGAACTATTCAGGTCCGGAACGACCCAACTCTACTTTGTAGCTTGGTATCGAGAGCCAATCGTTGTTAAAAGATGTTGAGTAATGTTTCCTCTTGCAACTAGATTCCATTATGCTGTTCTCTAAAATAGTTTTGTATCAGTTAGTACACAAAACACAAATTATTGACCGAACTTACTTAAATTGAACCGCAAACATTAATTAAAAATTCAGCCGCAGACAAGGTTAATTTATAAGGTTGTGGCACTTGAGAGAAATGCACTCTTTTTCCCGCCTTTGCTCGAACTGTCATTGCGCTTTTCTTTGTTCTAAGCATTCATTTTTTTCATTTCTTTTCATCCATTCTGACAGTTCGACCGAGTTCGCTCTCAAGTGCCAGAACCTTATAAATGAGCCTTGGCCGCAGAACTCAAAAGAAAAAAAAAAAACAGAAACGAGTTCGTCAAGTTACCAAAAGAAAAGTTACGACTGGTTACGACGTTCCTTCAAAAACGAAGTTCAAGAAATAGAAAGAACGTCAAAGTTAAGTTAGCGTTCATTAAGACAAATGGTTCAAACATTCACTAAAAAAAGGGTAAATCAACACTAATAAATAAGTTAAACAAATTTTTTTGTAAGAAAAACTTGATTTAAATATAGATTAGAGCGAAAGCCGGAGAAAATGTGCCAGGCTCGGAGCCCGGAGATCGGCCCTCAGGCCCGAAGTCTCCGGGCGAAAAGGTATGTGTTGGCAACCCTGTTGGTATTGGAACTGACAATCAGATTGCTGACATTCTCACTAAAGCATTATTTCGAGAGAAGCATGAATATCACTGCAATAACTTGGGAGTTGTTATGTAATTCGAGGGGGTGTTAGAATACGAATTAATTATTTACTGTTCCATATATTACTTTTTATGTTATAAAACATTTAGTCATGCTTGTTATTTCAATTCTATTTATATTGAGTTTGTATATTGAACTTCACTTCCGAATAAAAACTCTTGCTAATATATATGTTCCTTACAACAACATATGGCTTCACCGACAATTACGAAACACATTAAGCATATAACAGATAAGATTGTGCCAAAATAAACAATTAGAAAAGAGAATTCAAAAACATTGCTAAAAAAAAATTAAAAAATTAAAAAACATAAAACAAAGTGTTAGATATTTTAGAGAAGTGATAGGCAACGTGATTCAAGTCACAAACTAAAACAGATCATTTAATTAAAAATATTTAAAAATTTAATGCTATTATACAAAAAATCTTGCAGCTTGCAAATTGGCAATTATATGTGCTTTATTAAATTTACTTTCAAATGCCAAATTTTTCATTCGATTAAACACAATAGCCGCGACTCCCAAACGCTTCTTACGATTTTTTTAAAATTTCATGTGCTTTATTTTATTGATCGCAGGAACTCGAATCCACATCGAATTTAAACTTTGTAATTATGTTTGATTTTTTACACATTTTTCAAATGAAAATGTTTTTATTTCCCACTTAATACAAGTTCTTTTTGTTTTTGAATTAATGTATGTTAAACGAATGAATAAGTTTGTTTTTATTTCATCAACATTGCTTCAAAATTTTTTACATCTATAGTCCAGACAACCTCGATAATCCGAACGACACTAGAATTATGTGTCCGGACTATCGAAGTTGTACTATAATTTAAAAGCCTAAGGAAATACATCTTAATCAAAGTTATCAAAAAGCGTGTTATAAGATAATCTGGATTTTTTAATAATTCTCATCAATTATTTTCAGGAACCGTAACTGTTAGAAATTTTATTAAAAAAATCCTTAAATAATAGTTGTTTTTTAACTTTTATTTTTCTACTTAGTAATAATAGTTAAATTTTAGGTTTTTTGTTTTGCTCAAAAATTAACACTTATTTTTGAGTTTTATTTTTCCCTCACAAATAATAGTTATCTTTTAAGTTTTTTTTTCATCACAAAATAAAAGCTATTTTCGCAATATAAAACTTGTTTTCGAGTTTTATTTTTTCCCTCACAAATAACAGTTATTTTTTGAGTTTAATTTTTTTCCTCAAAGTAAAATTTACATTTGAGTTTTATTTTTTTCCTCACAAGTGTAAAAATGCCTTTTTATGAAATACAAAATAGTTAGAAATTGCTAGATTGAAAAGTTATGACTCGAATATAGCTCAAAGTTTATTTTTGTGATTTAAAACATGAAACTTAACCTTTATGTGTGAAGGAAAAAATAAAACTAAAAAAATAAGTTTTATTTTAAGAGCAAAAAATATAAAACTTAAAAAATAACATTTGTGAGGAAAAAATAAAACTTTAAAATAAGAGTTGATTCTCGCCCCATGATCAGGAAAAATTGTGTAAGGAAAAAATAAAACTTAAAAATATTAAACTCTTCATATTTTTGAATAGTGAAGATATAAACAAATATTTTGGTGTATTAACTTCTTTTGTGCAGTGATTTTTTTTATGCTTTTTTTTCTTTAAAATTTTAAAAATAACTGTTATTTTCGGTCCCTGATTATTGTTATTAATTTCTAATCTTGTTTTTTCACCGAAAGAAATCCTCTGCAAAGAGATACTCCTATAAATTAACTAACGACCTAATTCTTTTAACTGGCAATTTAAGTTAGGTGTAGTAAAAAAGAGATCAGAAATAGTAATATGTATCTCGCGTTGTATAAGTGCGTTGTAAGATGGCGTTAGAAAGATAGGATTTCGTACTTAAAAAACTTCTGACGGTTTTGTGATTGTTTAAATCAGTTTTGTTTAGGCGCACTTCAAAGTTGGACACCAGCAAAGACAAAATACTCCATATTTTACAGTTTTTCTTCGATAATGGCGAAAACGCAAACCAGGTGGCTGAAAATGTGAAAAGTGTTTATGGTCCCAATACTGTAATCCAAACTGGAGCAATTTTGGAAATTGTCGAGTCCGACCGTCATGTAAGCAATAAGCATTGCACGAAAAACTGTTTGGAACTACTTTATAAGGCTAGATACACAAATAAGCTCGATCTATGGGTGACACACGAGTTAACGCAAAAAACCAATGGACCAAATTTTCAGTGGCGAATTGCTGCTGAATCGCAACAAAATCGATCCATGCGTTCTTGGTGGAATCGCGGTAAGCTGGAGCAAACAGTGGCCAAGCCAGTATTGACGGTCAGAAAGCTGTATGTTTGTGGGATTGCCACGGAATTATCTACTATTAGCTCTTAATTCAAACCTGTACTGTCAACAATTGGTCCATCTAGATTAAGCCAATAGGTTAGTAGTTTTGTTCAATCAGAAGAACGCCAGTCCACACCCATCAAGACGAAAGTTTCTTTGAGAGAGTCATAATGGAATTATCTTCAAAATGGCAACAAAGGCATTGAAGAAAGCATTGCATATTTTAACTAAATCGGTTCATTCTAACGCTGCTAAATAAAGCCCACTTTTAAATAAACTTCAAAGCTCACTTTTTGCAAGGAGCTTGGTACTCAACCTCCGCACCCCTGTACAAAATTTCATTGATCTACTAACAAACCCATTTTTCCAATTCTATTCCTGAGGAATTGAGGCGTTCAATTACCAATTACAACTCCCGTTATGGAATTTACAATTGTTTCTCAAATCCATTCCTAAGGAATTGAAATGTTCATTCATTAATTACAATTCCTGTAATGGAGTTGACAATTTTTTTTTTGCAATTCCATTCCGATGAATTGAGTTGTTCAATTACCAATTACAATTCCTGTTACAATGGAATTGACGACTTTTTCCAATTCCATTCCTGAGGAATTGAGAAGACCTATTACCAATTCTTAATTCCAAGGAATTGAGGTGGAATTAATTTCAAAAGGAATCATTACAACCCAGCTCTGCTAATCATATACAGTTAAAAAATCATAAAAAATTAAGAAACATACAAATTATATATGATTTGATATATTTGGGCATTTCCATCGTAACTCACGCGACGTGCGTACGATTTAAAGCTTCGTTTTCTCAAGACATAGTAATGGTATGATCCACCAAAATTGTCGTTCCTGTAACTTATTAAAAATGGCAGTGGTAAATATGGGCGTAACTCACGTGACAATAAAAGGAAGTATGTTCTACAAGCATGTTTAGATTGTAAAAACTCAGCGAATTTTCCCACATAATTTGTTTTTGTTTTTCATTTTTAAATAATAGGAAAACAGTGAAGTTTCATAATAAACCAACTTTACCTATGGACTTTGCTTATTTAAAAATATATTGAATTTCTAAAAAATATTAAAAATAACCCACGCGACAAAATTTCTTTAAATTTAAATTGGGTGATTAAGTAACTACGTAGTAAAGTAATTATGTAATTTAGTAATTAACAAACAAATTTAATATATTGTCCTCTTCTTTCCTGAACCATTTTTCTATTATCTTTAGCCAATGCTTTCAATTTTTACTAAAACAAAAAGTTTACAAAACATTTACGAAAAAGGAAACTACATTTGTGAAACAGTGCAGACGATTTTTTCATCATGGTTAAATTAATAAAGTTAAAATGTTTCTCTTAATCATAAAATAAAAAGTTTTTAATAGTTTTAAGTTTTTGGTCACGGTAGACTTTTCTGGAAATGCCCATATACAAAGTATTTTTTTTTTACTATATGGAAATTGATTGAATTAACAAACATGCTCTCTTTTTTTATCCAAAAAATATATATTTTTAGCTCAAAGCGCCTTCTTAAAATATGCTCAAGTACTCCACTT
This sequence comes from Dichetophora obliterata, assembly GCA_963920525.1. Classification (NCBI taxonomy): domain Eukaryota; kingdom Metazoa; phylum Arthropoda; class Insecta; order Diptera; family Sciomyzidae; genus Dichetophora; species Dichetophora obliterata. The sequence goes on from OY986437.1 coordinate 105,513,470, forward strand.
TGTAAAAAAAAATTCTTATTCAATCCAATCATGAAACTTTTTGTTCTGGGGAATCGGAAAAGGGAATTTTTATTTTTAAGATAAAGTTCAAGAACATTTTGGAAATTTCTAATGCAAATTTGTTCATCAACCTTTAATATTCATGAGTGTAAAATATGTGATGTCTTTATCAGCAATCTTAAAAATTAAAACTCTCTTTTCTGATTCCCCGGGAAAAAGTTTTATGGTTGGGAGCTTATATTTATTATTTTACTAAATTAATCTTGATTGTTGCAAACATTTTAAATAACAACAAAAAAAATTTTAAATTGCGCATTAAAGGGTTCATTTTATTTTGTTTGTTTTTAATTAAAAAAAAATTGTACATTACGAAGTATCTTTTCTTGTACATCAAAATTTTTACAAAGGTAAATTAAATAATTAATAATTTACCTTAGGGGTCGTCCATAAACTACGTTACCAATTTAGGGGTGGGGGGAGGTGTTTTGAAATGCACTACGATAAGTAACGGTAGGGGGGGGAGGTGTTTTGAAATGCACTACGATAAGTAACGGTAGGGGGGGGAGGTGTTTAGATATTGTAACGTTACCAAAAATTAAAAAATCTACGAAAAACCTCTAATTAATAACACAATCATTTCAAAAATTTTTAACCTTACATGTTTATGTTTGATCGTCTAAATTGATGGTTAACTCTTGTTTCAACGATTTCTTCCACCACCTTTTCCCTCGACACAGGAACCTTTTGTTATTTCTTCACCATCTCAGCACACGTCTGAAAAATTTGGGTCTTTGCTTTTGCGACAGGCTTTGACGTTAAGGCCTGAATGTTCTTGATCAAAGGAGATACCGTATGACATGTACTGTCCTTCTCAGAAAGAAGAAATCGGTTCAAGGTCGTGTCCTACCTGCGGCTTGTATTTGTCATGGGCACCTGCACATAGGGAATAACACATTTTATGAATACCCATGGTATTTCCACCAGCGCCCTCTAGCGTGGCAGTGCGCACAATTTTTTTATTTAAATGTGGCACCTCGATGATGTTCGAGTATGTTCGTTCAAACAAAATGGCCATACAGGGGCTTGAAAGGGAAAAATACCAACAAAAATGGTACCATTATATTCAGCGGGCATAAACCGTTCGGTAAAATGGCGTGATCCGACACGCGCTTGAATCGGTAGCCAATCGGAATTCCGAAACAAGCGTCGGTTAACGGAATCTTGCCGACGTGTCATCCGCAAGTCCAACCCAACCATTACCTACTCCCTTCGGTTATGGTCGATTCCACCGAAAAGGTAGTAAAGTTGGACAAACACCGCTAGTTTGCACGTCTAAATGCCATCAAGATGCATGCGAACGCACCCTTTCAAAGTACAGGTGGCAACACTGCCAAAGTACCTAAAATCATTGAACTGGGAAAAAATACAACCCTGGGTAGACGATGATGCAGCTGAGTTCGGCCATTCTGTAACGAAAAGACAAACACAACGATCGCGAGTTGGAGGTCTCCGAGCCAGTGAAAATAAAATATCTAATAATAAAAAAAAAAAAAACTGGAGGCATCAAGCAACACAACTAAACTTCTAGGATTTAATATACCAATAACCAAAGATCGCATAATTGGTGACGTGAGGACAAGTGGCAACCACTTTGGCAATACTGCTACAGACAGTTTCAAGAGTGCAACGGTTAGGTCTCCTCAGCATTAAAAATTAAGATATCCGAACATAAACTTGAGAACTGCAGCAGTGGCTCGTCGGATTCGGTAACTACATATTTCAATACTTTGCCTAATCAGACGTTATTAAACAATAATCCTCACGGCAGCGTCGTAAGTATTAACAATAGCAACAGTAGGAAAAAGGATTGGGAACGTGACCGAGATCGTGATAAGAAAGAAAAAAGCGTAGCAGCTTGGAGCACACCAAAGCCAATACAAATGGAAGTGGTGTCGCAATGGTTGGAGGCAACCAATATGCACAAGCTTCATCATATGGCAAGAGTACCAGCTCCAGCAAGATTAACACAGCAGCAATGGTAGCAGCTGCAAGCACTCTGGGCATGCAATAAGCACTCTGTCTGCCCCTACCACTCACACCTTACGCAATTTTCGCATTCACAAGGGAACAGCTCCGTCAGCAACTACCGTGACAACAGGGACAACAGCAGTAAACGCAGACCGCATCGTCACCATCATCGTCGCCACCACGCTGCAGACCACCAACACCATCGTCATCATCACCAGCAGCAGCACCATCGTCAACACACCAACCTCCAGCGTTTGCCAGCAACAGCTGCGGCAACAACAACAAAAACGACAACATCCGCCACAGCGGACAACAGGAGCTAGTCAGCACCACTGACACCACCAACAGCAGCTAAAAATTTCAACGGCTGCCAACAACAACAGCCGCAACAAACGATATAAGCACTAGCAAGGTAGACACCTCCGGCGCAGAACGGTAAGCAGGGCATGGACCAAAATTATTCAATTTATTTTTAAAATTTAATATTAAAGCTGACAAGCTGAACCCTAACAAAAAAAAAAAAAGGGAAAGAAAGATAAAGAAAGAGAAATACACCATAAAAGACAATGAAAGTTAAATTTTATCAAAAGGAAAGTAGATTAATTTGTCTGCAATGCGTGCGAAAAGAATGACAGTTATAATTTTTATTTAAAAGAAGAAACTAAACAAAAAGCAAAAAATTATTTTTTTCTTTATATGCAACTCTATTTTTTAAATTTTGTTACCGAGAATGTTGACTAGAAAAACATTTTAAACTTTTATTAAATATTAGGAACTTTAAAGTTAAGTTTGGTAAATAACACCGCTTTACCTATAGGCTTATATAATGAAATAATGAAATTATATATAATCAACTACCATAACTTATTAACTACTTTTATAATAACTAAACTACTAGGACAGTTCAAAAGGTTTCTGATGAAATAATTCGAAGAGTTCTACATGAAAATGCAGGTTTTTTTTGAAAAAGTGCATTAAGATTAACATTTTTGGTCGGTTCGAACTACCGGTTCTCTTAAATACTATTTTATTATTTGTTTTTATACATATATAGACAATTTTGTTTTGATTTTGCGAATTCACCAATATTGCGTTATAATTCTTTAATTGACCATTATTTATATATAATATCTCCAAACATTGGATTTAAACTTGCGCACTTACTTAAGTATTTATATTCTTAATACATTTCTATGAGAGAGGATTTTTTATATTTACTATAATATTTGTATTTAAACTTAAAATTTATATAGAATTGAACCCTAATACTACTTAAAACTTAAAATCTAAAGGTGAAAAAGATTTAAAGAAAACTTGAGCTAATTTTAAATTTCTATTAAAATGCAAAACAACGTAAATACAAAAATACAATTTTTTAAATTTCTACTAGAATACAAAATCACTTAAATACGAAAATACAATTTTGAATTTCTATTAAAATGCAAAACAACTTAAATATTAACAACAATTTTTTTGATTTCTATTAAAATACAAAACAACGTATATGCTAAAATACAATTTTTTAGATTTCTATTAAAATACCAAATGACTTAAATACTAAAATACAATTTTAAATTTCTATTAAAATAGAAACAACGTAATTAGAAATTAAACTAAAATAAAAACAACTTAATTAGAAACTAAGCTAAAATAAAACAATTTAATTAAAAAAAACTAAACTAAAATAAAATCTATATGATTGAACGCGAGATACTTAAAAACTAAACTAAAATAAAAACTACTTTATAAAAGCTAAGCGAAAATAAAACAATTTAATTAAAAAACTAAACTAAAATAAAATCTATATGATTGAACGCGAGATACTTAAAAACTAAACTAAAATAAAAACTACTTTATAAAAGCTAAGCGAAAATAAAACAATTTAATAAAAAAACTAAACTAAAATAAAATCTATATGATTGAACGCGAGATACTTAAAACCTAAACTAAAATAAAAACTACTTTATAAAAGCTAAGCGAAAATAAAACAATTTAATTAAAAAACTAAACTAAAATAAAATCTATATGATTGAACGCGAGATACTTAAAACCTAAACTAAAATAAAAACTACTTTATAAAAGCTAAGCGAAAATAAAACAACTTAATTAGAAACTAAACCAAAATAAAAACAACGTAATTAGAAATTAAACTAAAATAAAAGCAACTTAATTAAAACTAAACTACAATAAAATCTATATGATTGAACGCGAGATACTTAAAACCTAAACTAAAATAAAAACTACTTTATAAAAGCTAAGCGAAAATAAAACAACTTAATTAGAAACTAAACCAAAATAAAAACAACGTAATTAGAAATTAAACTAAAAAAAAAAAAAAAAAAACAACTTAATTAGAAACTAAGGTAAAATAAAAACAGCTTAATTAGAAAACTAAACTAAACTCAATACAACTTAATTAAAAACTAAACGAAAATAAACGCGAAAAAAAAAAAACAAGAATGCTATACTTTCATCGATTATTATTTTTCGGAAAAGTTTTGCCTATTATCGTTACGATTATTCCTTAATTTTTTTTTTGTATACGAATATCTTTTATAACCTAGAGAACATCGAATTAGAATGGAAATAGTTTCTTGATTTTTTTCCTCTTCTTAAAAATTGTAAGTTGTAAAGTTGTAAGTTGAAGAATGCCTTTGGAGCTGAAAAATGCATTACGTTTAAGTTTAACTACTGTAAGCCTAATGGTATATTGGTCCAGCGCTTAGGAAGAAATTGTTAATTTTTCTATGCGGTATTGTAAGAATATTCTTTGACTTAGTATTTAGTAAATATTTTAAAATAGCTCCCATAATAATCTTACCTTCAATTGTATTAGCTTAAGTAATAAAAAAAAAGGATTGAGACAATGTTAAAGTTGGTTGGTCTTAAATAAATGTTAAATTGAAATTGGATATAGCAACCATGTTTACTTAATTTAACAAGGGCAGGTGGCGTGAATCGTAACGGAGGGGCGTGAGTAAAAAGGTTTTTGGGGTGACCTAGACACAGGCGAAGGGTCACCGTGGCTGGTCTTTTGTGGCCAGAAGGGGCGGGTTAGCCAAGGGCGATCAACCGACAGCGAAGATCGACCCACGAGACGTGCCAGCGTGGCAACAGCGAGCAACCGGCTCAGTTTCCTTACGGGTTTTCAGCACTACATTCTTCGTTTTCAGCACGTTCGCGCAATATAAGCGGGTTTTTTTTTTATTTATCGTTTTTCGAGATTTTTCGTTGGTTATGGGTTTTTCCGGGTTTTTTTACCAGGCGGTAATTTTCTTTTCAGCTGGTACGATTTTTATTCATGTGTAGTTTCCTGCTGTCGGACCAGGCTGGCAAGAACACCACCCCATCCGGCGAGCCTTAGCCGCGCGATACGCCAGCGTACCAGTGCTGCCAGAGGGACGACAGTGATGCGCAACAAGGGCTACCTTGCCACATGACGCATCGACCCCACAACCAAAGGTAGGTCGGAGGGAAACATGACAGAATTGGCGCCCAACGTGGGGCCCGACAAAAAGTTTAGGATTTTTTTCATTGCTTTTTGGTTTGGTCTCCTGGCGTCTGGCCACGTAAGTCCTGCAGCGTTTGGGTCTTTGAACCTTGACTGCAGTTGCGACGTGGTCTAAGGCAAAAGGAGCCAATCCAGAAAACAATGAAATATCTCGTTTCGGGCGTAGTGTAAGTTTTTAGGTATAGTTTTTGTTAGACCCCAAGCGGGTCCGAATACGTAAGAACACGTAAGTCCTGCAGCGTTTAGGCCACAGCGCCTCGACTGCAGTTGCGACGTAGTTCTTAACAGTAGGATTTTTTACTGCTAGGGCTAATAGTTTAGAAGTAAGTTGAGGGTTTTTTTTAGGTCGTACCAAGTTTTCGGTTTTCCGTAAGTCCTGCAGCGTAAAGGTCATTGAACCGCGACTGCAGTTGCGACGGTTAACTGGAGGCCGATGAACGATAGTTAAAATTTTTTTTTTAGTTATAATTTTTTTCTCTTTTTGATATTCAAACCCGCAGGGGCATCCTGCGTGGAATATGTAGGATGACGGGAGTAGCGCACCCGCGTACCCCAGCGAGCCCAACACGCGTCTGTTCCCAGATTGGGCGGCGTGTTGGCCAGCGTCTGTTCCCAGATTGGGCGGCTGTTTTTTTTACACCGTAAGGTGAAAAACCCGAACATGCCGGGGTTTGTCGGCATGTAAACCAATTGAAAATCATATAAATCTCGTTTTGTAAAATACTCCAGACCGAGAAGAGCAGCCTGACCAGAGGGGTCATAAACGGGACAGGCTAGCTGAGAAAAAAAATACCTCGACTCGGAGGGTGCACCTAGTGTACAAAAAGGGGGGTAGCGGCACTCTTAGGCAGCGCACACAGTGAAGCATATGGGCTGGACTGTGAGCAAAGCGTTTTGCTTATGAGTGCAACCGCGAACATCGAGCGCATCTCGTTTCTTCGCAAGCGTTTATTTTGCAGTTTTGGTTTTTGGGCACAGTGCGGCTCATATGCTTCGCTGGGTGCGGGCTAAGAGAAGGTTAAATTAAAATTAAATTGTTTTGTTTTTTTGAAAATCGCTCCTTATCGGGAAGAGCAGCCAGGGGCCTTGCTCTGTAGTACGATTCGGGATGCGGGTGCGGTTCGAGAGCAGGATCGTGCCATGGATTTACATGTTTTTTGACAAATTTTTGATGAGTTCAAATTCAATGCCGACAAAAACGGAATTTTAGGGCAGAGGTAGAATTTACTGCTGTTTAGAAATCTTAGGCCATGTAGTTACATGGTGTGATTTTGTTTTCGAATCGCATTTGCTTTTCGAGTCGTGTTGCAGAGTAGGACTTCAGGTCAGTGGGGTCATCAATGTGACAGGCTAGCTAAGTTAAGGAAAAAATACCTCGATTTGGAGTTAGGCGCTGCTGAATTAAGGGGGGTATAGAGTTGCCAAGCACTCTTGAGTAGGGATAAATATAAATAAAAAATTTTCGTTTTGAATAAATACTCCAACTCGGGATGAACTACCACAACACCATTAGGTGAAGCGAATATGTCTGAGCGACCTCAGCATAGGAAAATATTGTGGGAAGTTAAGTTTAAGAACCTCGATTTGGAGGGTGCAATTATAGCACAAGGAAGAAGGTTGCTTTCGCTGGTCTCGTCGAAGTTAATTTTTACGCCACTCGTGTTTGTTTGACGCCACCATCCACACTTAATGCCTATATATTTTTAATTTTTTTTTTTGAGTTATTATTATCAGCCATTTTAGTTTTGATTATTTGATTTCGGAATTATAATTTTTTTGCTTATACTATTCAACCTCACCGAAGTTTGGTGAGAAGTCTCCTTTTTATTTTTACGTATACATTGTGTTGAAGCCAAGTTCTTTTGATTATCCAAATTACTTCCTCTTTATTTAATATATCCTTATAAACAAGATACCTTTAAAAAAAAAAAAAAAAAAAAAAAAAAAATTATTTAAATTCACTTTCATCCATAAACTTTAGTTAACAAAAATTTCTGATACAAACCTTTTTCGAATATTTCACTTTATTTTCATCTAAACATATCTTTATATATATAAATATATATATTCAGATATAAATCAACCTAAACTTTTAAATTTTTTTGATAATTGGCAAAATTTTAGACCGCTAAGATTGTAACTCTAAAATAGTTACAAAAATTCTTTCGTTTAATATCAAGTTCCTACCTTTCTATATTACTACATACTACGACAAAATTTCTTTTACCTCTATGGAGTTCATTTATTATTATGCTTACCGTTAATTAATGTCATTATATTCAATCAACTTTTTGAATATTATATTATTTTCCTTTACATATCCTCAATATATATATTATTAGCATTTCTAATACTACTATTAATCTTATTATTTAAAATTTTTTTTTTGCTAAGTTTTGCAACCACCGTCCTTACTGGACATTTATTTTGATCGTATTTTTTTTATTTGATTTTTTTTTCCTTTTGTTTTGGGCATTTGGCGAACAACAGTTAAGTAAACTGTGGCGCAGTGAAACCATCGGTTCTAACACAATAATTAAAGTTTCTCGTTTCTGAATAAATTGGTTCTCAGGTCCTAACGGACGCTACTTTTGATTCAGCGAATTCTCGTTGGCCAATTTGAACAACCTAGGTGTTTGAAGTTTGGTAAATTTTCTTGATATTTTTGATTCTTGTTATTAACGATTCCTTGGGGGCATGGTTCACACTAGGCAGCAAAGCAGAATGGATAATAGCGAAACCAATCCGAATGTAGCCGAAAGTGGAGGCCTAGTACCCACAACAACCATTAGTACAGGGGCAATTTCAAAAACAAGATCGATGAGTACCACCATACCGATTTTTACCACAGCTACTACGACGATTACAACACCTATGGCGATGCAGAGTGCACTACCAACAGCACCTAGACGTACCTCGGAAGAGCTCAACTTCTCTAACAGCAGCATCACGTCTCCAGAGTTTAGCAGCCTAACCGCTCTAAACGTGCGAAAGCAATTCCAGCAACATGCACAGATGGGAAGCGTAAGAGACAGGTCGTCAGGAAGAGCACCAGCGTCCCAAGGTGTGGTCAACTCTAGCATAAATATAAGGGATTATGTCAAGTCAGCAGTGGGCTTAGCCCAAGTGGATCTGATGTCGGGAATGGAGGAGCGTTTGCGGGTATTAGTCCCACAATTAATAGCCGAAAGCTTAGGGTCCATGACGCCTCAGTATTCAGAGAGCCGACCAGCGGTTACGAAGTTAGTGACTTTACAACCACCACCTCCACCACCCCCGTCTATCAATTCACAGGCATGGCCAGATCGAAATATGGAGCAGCAACAACAAATTGGATCTCAGGATACCAGGAGCATCTCGCAATCTTTCCCAGATTTTTCACAACCACCACCGCATAGGCCGCAACCGACGATTGTACCGCAGCCGCAAGTTTTTTCTCAGTCGCAGACGTATCATGTAGAGACCAGAAATCGACACCAAGAGCAACGAGCTGGACCCTCGATACGTCAGCCGAGTGCCTTTGCATATACAGGGCCTGTACAAGCGCCGGTTACACATTACCATCAGCCTGAACAACCGCGACGTGTAGAAATGGACAAATGGGGATTTAAGTTCGACGGCACCACCAAATCGATAAGCGTAGACGAATTTGTGTTTCGGGTAGAAACCTTATGCAATGACTACCGGTATCCTTGGCCTGAAGTAATTAGAAATTTTCATAGTTTGCTAACTGGAAACGCAGCTCAATGGTTCTGGGGATTTCGACGGTTAAACCGAATACCTAGTTGGTTCGCACTTCGAGAAGCGCTTGTAGCACAATTTAAGCGACACGAAAGCGACTTCGAGATCCAAAGACAAATTATGGATCGAAGGCAACAACGGGATGAAGCTTTCGACGATTTTTATCAATCTGTTTTGACACTGAGGAACCAACAACGTAATCCACTGGCGGAACAGGATTTAGTCGAAATAATGAGGAGCAACCTGAGGAAAGAGATGTCACAGCTACTATTTGCCATGCGCATAGAGGGTTTGACGGAGTTTTGCAAAGCCTGCAAAAAGGCTGAAACACATATAAACTACCAACGCCAGGCTTATCAACCGCCTCCGCGTCAATATGTACCTCGCAATGCGCAAGTGCACGAGTTAAACGTAGAGCAGGACTTTTCGACTCAAGCTTTTGAAATAGATGCTATTAATTCCTCTCGAACATTTCCATGCTGGAACTGTAAACAGCCAGGGCATAATTTCGTTGAGTGTACGGCAGCCGTAAGGCGAATTTTTTGCTATAGGTGCGGAACGGAGGGCGTAGTTACCCCAAAGTGTCCGAAATGCCAGGGAACCGTTAGGCCAAGTAGAAATGTTCAGGTGGAGTCTAGATCAGCTCAAACGCAGACTCAGACTCAAACTCAAGAAACGACGGAATGACTAACCTCCGCCACACAGACCGAAGTAGAAAAAAAAATTGTTGTTTTAACATCTAGGAACCATAGTAATCAAAGTAGTTGTGATCACGCCATAAATACTGTTGAAGTAAAATTAAAAGAAATTAAGCCATTTCATGTGAGACTCAAGAACTATGAGGAAGTTCGAAAAAGAATATTTGCAGAGCAGCCAACAAAAATCGAAAAGACAAGAATTAGATATCGTTTGAGGAAAAATAATTATAAAGAAATTTCAGCATCAGAACTTTATGAGGGCGAAGATAGTAGATTTTATACGAACATCGAAATCAATGGACAGCGAATTGAGGGATTATTAGACAGTGGAGCAACAGTGTCGTGTTTAGGGAATAACTGCTTAAGTTTTGTGGAAAAATGCAAGTTGCCAATTTTTAAGTTTAAATCTTTCGTCAAAACTGCCGATGGGCGAATGCATTCAATCATAGGTCGCGTCAAAGCTAAAATTAAATTCGACAACCAAGAGCAGGAGATTGTTTTTTATTTAACACCTTCTCTAAAACGAGAATTGTTTCTTGGTGTAGATTTCATTAAAAAATTCAATCTCATGCAGCTCAAAGTCGATAGCATAACGACCAACAGCATTGCTTTGGAGGAAGAGGTCCAAAGTCATGCAACACCTAAAATGAAAGTTTTGACAGCCCAGCAACAACACAGGCTTAACGCAGTTATAAAAAAATTTCCCTGCTTCACGAAGAAAGGTCTCGGCAAGACGTCTTTAGAAGAGCACTACATTGATACCGGCGACGCAGTGCCCGTGAAAGATAAGCACTACCCAGTCTCACCGGCTGTTCAGGGGCTCATGTTTGCGGAGCTGGATAGGATGCTTTCGCTGGGAGTCATTGAGCCGAGCGAAAGTCCATGGAACAATCGAGTGGCCTTCGTGCGAAAAGGCGAGAAATGTCGATTGTGCCTGGACGCTCGCAAGCTCAATGCACTCACAGTGAAGGACGCCTACCCACTTCCACACATAGAGGGGTTGCTCAGTCGGCTTGGCGACACACACTTTATCTCAAGTGTGGATCTTAAGGATGCCTTCTGGCAAATCCCGCTTGCCGTCAGTAGTAGGGAGAAAACCGCGTTTACAGTGCCAGGTCGTCCGCTTTGTCAATTTACCGTCATGCCGTTTGGACTATGTAATGCAGCCCAAAGGTTATGTCGGTTAATGGACAAAGTCGTGCCAGCAAATCTTCGTGAAAGCGTTTTCATTTATTTGGATGATCTCCTTGTTGTTTCCTCAGATTTCGATAGTCACCTCAAAAAGTTAGAGCAGGTAGCGCAGTTGTTAAGTTCAGCCAACCTAACCATTAACGTGGCCAAATCGAAGTTTTGTTGTAGTGAACTAAGGTACCTAGGTTATATCGTAGGCGAAGGTAAATTAAGACCAGACCCAGACAAGGTCCATGCCATTGACCGATATACGTACCCAAAAACTCCAAAACAAGTTCGAAGTTTCATGGGAGCCACGGGATGGTACCGGCGCTTTATTCGCGATTATGCGACTATAGCAGCACCTATTTTCGACACGCTGAAGAAAGCGAAAACTTTTGAGTTCGGTGATGAGGCTAAGAGCGCCTTCGATAAATTAAAAACAGCTCTTATTTCTAGTCCAGTCCTGGTACATCCAGATTTTTCGAAACATTTTTATGTGCAAACAGATGCTTCTAACATCGGAATTGGCGGCGTTTTGTTTCAAAAAGATGATGAGGGAGGCGAACATCCTATCGCCTACTATTCAAAGAAGCTCACGCCTGCGCAGAAGAATTATTCAGTAACTGAGCGCGAATGTCTAGCGGTGGTAATGGGGATAACGAAGTTTAGAGCCTACATCGAGCTAATGCCTTTTACAGTGATAACGGATCACTCCAGCCTACAGTGGCTAATGTCGCATAAAGACTTAACTAGTCGATTAGCGAGATGGAGTTTGTATCTGCAAAGCTTTAGTTTCGAGATAGCTCATCGTAAAGGTGCTCAGAACGTCGTTCCCGACACGTTATCACGCTACGACATGGACGAAATAAGTTGTGAGGTAAAGGCATTAATTGACCTCGAGTCACCTGAGTTTCTAAGCGAAGAGTATACGGATTTGTTAAGTACCATAACTGAAAATCACTCCCAGTTGCCTGACCTCAAGGTTATCGAGGGTTTTGCTTATAAGCGTACGGTTCCTTACGATGGTACACCCGATGGTGAAGATTTTTCCTGGAAACTATGGATTCCAGCGCCTTTAACGCATTCAATTATTGCTAACGCACACCAACCTCCTCAAGTCGCTCATGGTGGTTTCACAAAAACTTTAAAGCGTATCAAGGAATATTTTTACTGGCCAAATATGAACCAACAGGTCCTAAATTTCGTTAATGATTGTCAAGTCTGCAAAGAATGCAAACCAGCTCAAATGGTTCTAAGACCACCTATGGGGCAAGAGTCGCAAATAATACGGCCGTTTCAAAAAATTTACGTGGATTTTCTCGGTCCATATGTGCGTTCTAAAAAGAAAAATACCTATATATTCATAGTCTTAGACTATTTCACAAAATTCACCCTGTTAAAAGCAATGACGAAAGCGACCGCGCGAAATGTTATCCAGTTTCTAATTTCAGAAGTTCTTCATAAATTCGGTACCCCAGAAATACTGATGTCGGACAATGGCGTGCAATTTTTAAGTAAAGAATTTGCCGAAATGATCGATAATTTTGGAATAAGACATGTACGCACTGCTAATTACGCTCCTCAAGCCAACGCTTCGGAGAGGGTCAACCAGTCCATTCTCGCGGCGATTCGGTCGTATCTCGACCAAGATCAAACCAACTGGGATCAACACTTATCTGACATTGAATGTGCCTTGCGTTCTTCGGTACACTCCTCGATAGGAATGACTCCTTATTTTGCTCTCTTCGGTCACAACATGATCACGCATGCCAGCGCATATAAAGTAGCAAAGAAACTAAATGTGCTTAGCGATCCTGAGACGTTGGTGATACCGAAGCCGGTTCGGCAAGACTTGATTCGCAACAAAATCCGCGAGCAACTACACAAAAGTCATGAACAAAATGTTAAAAGGTATGACTTGAAAAGTCGAAAAATTAAATTTCAACCTGGACAGGAGGTCTACCGACGAAATTTTCAGCTTAGTGACTTCTCTAAGCAAATTAGCGCCAAACTTTCAAAGCGTTTTCTAAAGTGTCGAATAGTGAAGGCAGTAGGGAACAGTCTGTATGAGCTGGAAGATTTAAGTGGCAAGACGATAGGAATTTTTCACGCGAAAGACTTAAAACAATAATCAAGTTCGAAGGTAGGTTGAGAGAGCCAATGATGCCATCTTTTCCCATGTATCTCTTAAGCTGAGAAGCTTGTCGAGAGTCCCTGGGTTTGTCATGGGCACCTGCACATAGGGAATAACACATTTTATGAATACCCATGGTATTTCCACCAGCGCCCTCTAGCGTGGCAGTGCGCACAATTTTTTTATTTAAATGTGGCACCTCGATGATGTTCGAGTATGTTCGTTCAAACAAAATGGCCATACAGGGGCTTGAAAGGGAAAAATACCAACAAAAATGGTACCATTATATTCAGCGGGCATAAACCGTTCGGTAAAATGGCGTGATCCGACACGCGCTTGAATCGGTAGCCAATCGGAATTCCGAAACAAGCGTCGGTTAACGGAATCTTGCCGACGTGTCATCCGCAAGTCCAACCCAACCATTACCTACTCCCTTCGGTTATGGTCGATTCCACCGAAAAGGTAGTAAAGTTGGACAAACACCGCTAGTTTGCACGTCTAAATGCCATCAAGATGCATGCGAACGCACCCTTTCAAAGTACAGGTGGCAACACTGCCAAAGTACCTAAAATCATTGAACTGGGAAAAAATACAACCCTGGGTAGACGATGATGCAGCTGAGTTCGGCCATTCTGTAACGAAAAGACAAACACAACGATCGCGAGTTGGAGGTCTCCGAGCCAGTGAAAATAAAATATCTAATAATAAAAAAAAAAAAAACTGGAGGCATCAAGCAACACAACTAAACTTCTAGGATTTAATATACCAATAACCAAAGATCGCATAATTGGTGACGTGAGGACAAGTGGCAACCACTTTGGCAATACTGCTACAGACAGTTTCAAGAGTGCAACGGTTAGGTCTCCTCAGCATTAAAAATTAAGATATCCGAACATAAACTTGAGAACTGCAGCAGTGGCTCGTCGGATTCGGTAACTACATATTTCAATACTTTGCCTAATCAGACGTTATTAAACAATAATCCTCACGGCAGCGTCGTAAGTATTAACAATAGCAACAGTAGGAAAAAGGATTGGGAACGTGACCGAGATCGTGATAAGAAAGAAAAAAGCGTAGCAGCTTGGAGCACACCAAAGCCAATACAAATGGAAGTGGTGTCGCAATGGTTGGAGGCAACCAATATGCACAAGCTTCATCATATGGCAAGAGTACCAGCTCCAGCAAGATTAACACAGCAGCAATGGTAGCAGCTGCAAGCACTCTGGGCATGCAATAAGCACTCTGTCTGCCCCTACCACTCACACCTTACGCAATTTTCGCATTCACAAGGGAACAGCTCCGTCAGCAACTACCGTGACAACAGGGACAACAGCAGTAAACGCAGACCGCATCGTCACCATCATCGTCGCCACCACGCTGCAGACCACCAACACCATCGTCATCATCACCAGCAGCAGCACCATCGTCAACACACCAACCTCCAGCGTTTGCCAGCAACAGCTGCGGCAACAACAACAAAAACGACAACATCCGCCACAGCGGACAACAGGAGCTAGTCAGCACCACTGACACCACCAACAGCAGCTAAAAATTTCAACGGCTGCCAACAACAACAGCCGCAACAAACGATATAAGCACTAGCAAGGTAGACACCTCCGGCGCAGAACGGTAAGCAGGGCATGGACCAAAATTATTCAATTTATTTTTAAAATTTAATATTAAAGCTGACAAGCTGAACCCTAACAAAAAAAAAAAAAGGGAAAGAAAGATAAAGAAAGAGAAATACACCATAAAAGACAATGAAAGTTAAATTTTATCAAAAGGAAAGTAGATTAATTTGTCTGCAATGCGTGCGAAAAGAATGACAGTTATAATTTTTATTTAAAAGAAGAAACTAAACAAAAAGCAAAAAATTATTTTTTTCTTTATATGCAACTCTATTTTTTAAATTTTGTTACCGAGAATGTTGACTAGAAAAACATTTTAAACTTTTATTAAATATTAGGAACTTTAAAGTTAAGTTTGGTAAATAACACCGCTTTACCTATAGGCTTATATAATGAAATAATGAAATTATATATAATCAACTACCATAACTTATTAACTACTTTTATAATAACTAAACTACTAGGACAGTTCAAAAGGTTTCTGATGAAATAATTCGAAGAGTTCTACATGAAAATGCAGGTTTTTTTTGAAAAAGTGCATTAAGATTAACATTTTTGGTCGGTTCGAACTACCGGTTCTCTTAAATACTATTTTATTATTTGTTTTTATACATATATAGACAATTTTGTTTTGATTTTGCGAATTCACCAATATTGCGTTATAATTCTTTAATTGACCATTATTTATATATAATATCTCCAAACATTGGATTTAAACTTGCGCACTTACTTAAGTATTTATATTCTTAATACATTTCTATGAGAGAGGATTTTTTATATTTACTATAATATTTGTATTTAAACTTAAAATTTATATAGAATTGAACCCTAATACTACTTAAAACTTAAAATCTAAAGGTGAAAAAGATTTAAAGAAAACTTGAGCTAATTTTAAATTTCTATTAAAATGCAAAACAACGTAAATACAAAAATACAATTTTTTAAATTTCTACTAGAATACAAAATCACTTAAATACGAAAATACAATTTTGAATTTCTATTAAAATGCAAAACAACTTAAATATTAACAACAATTTTTTTGATTTCTATTAAAATACAAAACAACGTATATGCTAAAATACAATTTTTTAGATTTCTATTAAAATACCAAATGACTTAAATACTAAAATACAATTTTAAATTTCTATTAAAATAGAAACAACGTAATTAGAAATTAAACTAAAATAAAAACAACTTAATTAGAAACTAAGCTAAAATAAAACAATTTAATTAAAAAAAACTAAACTAAAATAAAATCTATATGATTGAACGCGAGATACTTAAAAACTAAACTAAAATAAAAACTACTTTATAAAAGCTAAGCGAAAATAAAACAATTTAATTAAAAAACTAAACTAAAATAAAATCTATATGATTGAACGCGAGATACTTAAAAACTAAACTAAAATAAAAACTACTTTATAAAAGCTAAGCGAAAATAAAACAATTTAATAAAAAAACTAAACTAAAATAAAATCTATATGATTGAACGCGAGATACTTAAAACCTAAACTAAAATAAAAACTACTTTATAAAAGCTAAGCGAAAATAAAACAATTTAATTAAAAAACTAAACTAAAATAAAATCTATATGATTGAACGCGAGATACTTAAAACCTAAACTAAAATAAAAACTACTTTATAAAAGCTAAGCGAAAATAAAACAACTTAATTAGAAACTAAACCAAAATAAAAACAACGTAATTAGAAATTAAACTAAAATAAAAGCAACTTAATTAAAACTAAACTACAATAAAATCTATATGATTGAACGCGAGATACTTAAAACCTAAACTAAAATAAAAACTACTTTATAAAAGCTAAGCGAAAATAAAACAACTTAATTAGAAACTAAACCAAAATAAAAACAACGTAATTAGAAATTAAACTAAAAAAAAAAAAAAAAAAACAACTTAATTAGAAACTAAGGTAAAATAAAAACAGCTTAATTAGAAAACTAAACTAAACTCAATACAACTTAATTAAAAACTAAACGAAAATAAACGCGAAAAAAAAAAAACAAGAATGCTATACTTTCATCGATTATTATTTTTCGGAAAAGTTTTGCCTATTATCGTTACGATTATTCCTTAATTTTTTTTTTGTATACGAATATCTTTTATAACCTAGAGAACATCGAATTAGAATGGAAATAGTTTCTTGATTTTTTTCCTCTTCTTAAAAATTGTAAGTTGTAAAGTTGTAAGTTGAAGAATGCCTTTGGAGCTGAAAAATGCATTACGTTTAAGTTTAACTACTGTAAGCCTAATGGTATATTGGTCCAGCGCTTAGGAAGAAATTGTTAATTTTTCTATGCGGTATTGTAAGAATATTCTTTGACTTAGTATTTAGTAAATATTTTAAAATAGCTCCCATAATAATCTTACCTTCAATTGTATTAGCTTAAGTAATAAAAAAAAAGGATTGAGACAATGTTAAAGTTGGTTGGTCTTAAATAAATGTTAAATTGAAATTGGATATAGCAACCATGTTTACTTAATTTAACAAGGGCAGGTGGCGTGAATCGTAACGGAGGGGCGTGAGTAAAAAGGTTTTTGGGGTGACCTAGACACAGGCGAAGGGTCACCGTGGCTGGTCTTTTGTGGCCAGAAGGGGCGGGTTAGCCAAGGGCGATCAACCGACAGCGAAGATCGACCCACGAGACGTGCCAGCGTGGCAACAGCGAGCAACCGGCTCAGTTTCCTTACGGGTTTTCAGCACTACATTCTTCGTTTTCAGCACGTTCGCGCAATATAAGCGGGTTTTTTTTTTATTTATCGTTTTTCGAGATTTTTCGTTGGTTATGGGTTTTTCCGGGTTTTTTTACCAGGCGGTAATTTTCTTTTCAGCTGGTACGATTTTTATTCATGTGTAGTTTCCTGCTGTCGGACCAGGCTGGCAAGAACACCACCCCATCCGGCGAGCCTTAGCCGCGCGATACGCCAGCGTACCAGTGCTGCCAGAGGGACGACAGTGATGCGCAACAAGGGCTACCTTGCCACATGACGCATCGACCCCACAACCAAAGGTAGGTCGGAGGGAAACATGACATATTTCGTTGTCAAAACTTCTATGAATTGCCATAAGTTTGTATTATATCGTTTACAATAAATCGGAATAAAAAATACTATTTAAATAAATCAATTTTCAGAAAGCATTTACACAAAAACACAGAACTTGGTGCAGCTCGGGTGCAGCCTTTAAGGGTACTCTGTCAAAGACCAGGTGAATTTCTTTGCGTTAGAAATGAGGATTCACCTGAATGGGTCGACATAGAATCCGATGAAAAATTCTATTTTGAAGAATCCTCAACAAAGCTACCAGCTTCTTCTATCCCAGTGATTGAGAGCATCGAATCTTGGATCGCAGATGGAATAGCTTTTACAGATGATATTAATTATTGATTTTTTCCAATTGTTCCTTTAATGTATCTAGTCATACTAGACACTAATACTAGTGAAAATTGTCAGAGCTAGTCAAAATATATAATCATTCGAATGAATTAATTTCATATGTCACGTTACTTTATGGGGGGGGAGGGGTTTTGAAAAGCACTACGAAAAGTAACGCAGGGGATGGGGGTAAAAAAACCGAAAAATCAGTAACGTAGTTTATGGACGACCCCTTAGTACAAATTTATCTTAAAATAAATTAATTAATATAAAGAAAGAGTATATACTAATTAATATTTAGAAATAATTAGTTATATTATACATTATTATTTTAAAATAAAAAAAGAAAAAGTTTAAAAGTAAATAAAAAAAGAAAAGAAATTAAAGAATTTGAACAGATAATAGAATAAATCATAAAATTAATTTTCACTCAAGAAATAAATTGTTTGTTTAAAGCTGGCTCTAATAGTAAATTGTTTCAATTATATTGGTTATGAATTGCAAAGTCTGATGGTGCTAATCGAAAATAATTTACTGCTGTTTAGGCAGGTGAGTCTAGAAACAATCAAATGAACCTACTGAAAGAACTGTTATTTATCATCAAGTTACCGAGGGTATAGTGTATTTTCCAGTCTGTGTAAAAATATAATATTACGCACATTTAAATATTGTAACAAACTACAACGTAGAATGTCCTTACTTCTCGAAGTTATAAGATCAAATAATTTGGATTTTAAAATTACTACCCCAACAACACTCAGTTCGTACGCCTGAATATTTTTTAATGTAAAAACTTTCAACTTTTATTTATATTAAGGAATCAATGTTTTTGAAACAACAAAGTTTGTTGTATTCTTAAAGCTTGAAATGTGATTTCTAAGGCCGTGTTCAGAACAGCATGGTTTTCATAGCAGGACGTTCCACTGTAACTAATGGCGTTTTCTTTTCTCGATCAAAATGTCACCTCATTATATGGTAACATTACGAAAATATTGCCATACTCCCTGCGAAAATGTTGCATTTTTCATATGAGAACAGATCAAGAAAAATGCAACCCTATCACAAATCAGCTAAATAATAATATTATGAAATTTACATCCATTATAACAAAATCCTTATTTATAAATTACAAACGATACATAAAAATCCGCTGGCCAACGCTCACTACTATAGAGTTTTCTTTTCTCGTGATAATAGGTCTGTTTCCGTACTCACACTGTGACTTGTGAGTCGCTATTTTCTTTTTCCGTACTTTTTGTGTAAGAAATGGGAGAAGAAGAACAAGCATGAAATCGCTCTCTCGAGCACAGAATGTGCACAGAGCGTGCTAGAACTCAAGACTTCGAGTAAATTAAGAACAAGCATCAATAAGAAGAAGCATCAAGAAGAACAAGCAAATGTCAAATGTTTGTTTATATTTTTCACAAATATTCACAAATTGTGCTGCTAAAAATAAATTTACAAATTGCAGTTTCTTTTGATCTTCCATTTTTAACTATATATAAATTATTTGAAGTAATTTTATAACTTAAAACATTGCTTAAAAGATTTTATAGCTTAAAAAAATTTACTTCACAAACAAAATTACGACAATTTCAATTGGCGCTATTAACGTTTGACTAGTCTGCTGTCAGAATCAGCTGTTTTGTGCTCGAAACTTGCTAGAAGCTGTTTCCGTACTTTTGCTAATATTCTCAAATTTCAATTTTACTCTCTCAGTTCGAGCTTACCAGAAGTTACACAAATCTTACACAGTGTAGAGTACGGAAACACACCTAATGTTGCATTGCGCCTTTACGATTTCACAAGGCTAGAAAATGTCGCACTTTTGCCGGATCAGAGTGCAACATTTTGAGAAAAGAACACGAAAATCTCAATAGTTTGGCCAAAATATCCAAAAAAAAAAACGTGACAAAAGTCTGAGATAAAACTGCAAGTCAAAATCTGAAAGCTCGATTTTCACCGTAGACGTATGGTCTAGTGGACTTTTTTGATCAGTACAATCCCAAGAATCAGAAACGCGAAGCGCCCATTAAGGTGTTCAAATCGCCCCACCCTAGTGCTCATGCCTTGATGTATATGATGGCATGTGATATGCCTCGTGGAGCCGTTGAGTAATGGAGAATCATTAGATATTCATCATTGGATGAGGACGAATACGATTCAGGCAACTCTTTTATAATAACATTAATTGCAGACCCAACTGTTGCGTTTGTATTTGCCACATCACAATTTTTATAATATTTATTTTGTCATCGGTGAAAAAACTTACACTTAAATGAAATGTCTATGATAATGTTTAATATTTTCCTAACGTGGCACTTTTTTGTTCATTCAATTGGTAGCATTTGAGGGCAGAATTTAAGAACTGCCGATCTTGTGAGTGCAAAAATTCTGCATTTTTTCTACTGCTGAGGTCAACATTTTTGAGAAAAGATTTCAATGCACTTTTAGAGGTCAGAATTTTTTTTCGAGAAAAGAACGGAAATAAAGCAAAATTCTCAGAGGGCAGAAAAATCCATAATTTTTTCGAGAAAAGAAAACACCATTAGTTCCGGAAATTTAGTTCCGGAACGAACGAACAAAATATTTACCGGCTAATTTTGTATATCTAAAACGCAAACCAACGACAAGCAAGACACGAGAAGCAATAGAATTTTGTATAGAAAAAAGTATTGCTTCTCGTGTTTTACTTGTCGTTGGTTTGCGTGTTCGATATACAAAATTAAGCAGTTATTTTGTTTCTCTGATCTTTTATCTTTGTTATATTAATAAAACTAATTTTCTGTTTTTTTGTTTGTTTGTGTTTGTTTGTTTGACCTTAAAACAAATCCAAACGGGTGGTTGGATTTCACTCAATTTTAGTACACACAATGTTTGCATCCTAGATTAGATGTAGGCATACTTGCTTTTGACTACGCCTTTTTCGACCCTTTTCAACTTTCGTAAATTTTATTATTTAGTTTTTCCAATTTCAAAAAACATTCAAATATCTTAAAAATTTTTAGTTCGACTTTTTCATAAAACATCATTACCTTAGAATGAGAAAAAAACTTGCAAATCAAAATTTTGACTTTCTTTTTTTTACTTTCGTTTTAAAATATATTTAATTATGTTATATATTTTTAAAATTTTGTACTTATATTTTTTTTTAAAATGGAAATAAATGTCAAAATTCATGAGCCCTTTTGATAGATGAATTTTATCCATACATTGTTTAAGAATAGTCTAATTAGCATGAATCCAAAATATTTTTGAGAAATATTCAAAGGTTTTTTGTGCAGATGCCTCTAAAGTCGATAAATGTAACAACGTTTGAATAATGTATAAAATTGGTAATTTTCAAAAGTCATAACAACCAAACGAGGAAAAATATTACACTCTGGATTTTTTAACTACTAATGGCATTATTGAAAAACATTTCTGCATAGTCGAAAATGATTTTTAGTTGCAATTTTATAATAAATTCTTTATGCAAGTCGATATGAGGAAAAAAAGGAACATTTAATTTGTAGCTGACAAAGTAAGTCTAATCAAGCCAAGCCAACGAGCAAGCATGGATATGACTTGTTTCTGTTTGGTGTTTTTGCAAGCTGACTTGGAAAGGCTTGAACTTCAAGTAGACTTGTGCAGTTCTCCGATTTATATCATTAAAAACGTATTGTTCAAAATAAAATAGTTTCGGAATAAAATTGCAATATATTTGCTTTTTAGTAAGGAGAAAAATAAGACAACATTTAAATTACATGACTTTCGCATAAACTTTTTTTTTTTGAAACGCCATTATTCGTGATATAACTTACATAGTAAGTAATTAAATTACAAAAAAAATGATTACGATTGCAGTAATTTTAATTGTCATTTTCATTGATTACGATTACTGTTATTGTAATCAATAGATTTTTCTTTTACAATTACAGTAATCGTAATTATAAAAAGCGTGTATACCGATTACAGTAATCGTAATAAAACTTTTCTTACATTACAATTACAGTAATCGTAATCGTTAATTTTAAAGATTACGATTACGATACAAGCTACACGACTTGTGTACGATTTATCACACTGCCAAAAAGTATGTTTTTATATTTGTAAGATGTTGCTTGTATCAGCCTTTCAATCAGGAATAATTAGCTAAATAAAACCCAATCAAATAATATCTTTGAATAAAATAAACAACTTAATTAGCCTTTGAATGCTATGCCTCATGCAAGTTTAAATTTTAAAAATCACGTGCACTGAAAAATTTCTTATCGGAGGTGGTCCGTGGCTAGGGATGCCAGCGATTAATCATTTCATTAATTTAATCGATTATTTCCGTTCAATTTACAATTCATTATATCGTAATTTTTTGGTTAATTACTCTATTATTAATCGAAGACTTTGGGCCCCTCATAAATATCTAGTACACAAACGAAGGCGAAAGGATGATGATTTGAGTCACCCACAAGATGAAATAAGTTTTTATTTAAATTGTCAAGCCCTAGAACTAAAACGAAAAATCATCGATGCTTGGGAGGAAATGGAAACTGTTTACCCTAAACTTTACGGACTTTCGAAAAAATATTGTCATTTAGTTGGTACTTCGGTGACTGCTAAGCCCTTTTTTTAAAGCTGGTGCTACGACCACCGAGAAACGCAACAGTTTAACAAAAAAACGGTTATTAAAACTTTTGTTCTTGCAACCAGGGTTAAATAATTCCTTTTGGCATTAAAAATACTCACTAAAGTTTTATATTAGTTTTATTTATATTAGTTTTTATAAATTTAAAAACTAAATTTTAGTTTAAATTTAAATTTAGTTTAAATTTAAATTTAAACTAAACATGAGCAACTGAATTTAAAAAAAATTTAATTTAACTTTGATAATAAATATCTCGAATATTAAATAATTTTTTTAATATTTTTATGATGTAATTTTTTTTATGATAAAGTTGTCTATTGACTTTGTTTTTTTATCTTGCCATATTACTTGAGTACTTAATGCGAACACAACTACTTTTTAATTTTAAATTACCACACGTAAAACAGTTAGCTTTTAGTGTGGTACGATTAGAAAACGGTTTTTGTATCATTGGTTTGAAGGTCATGTAGTCTTTTTAAGATGCTATTGACTTTGGAGGTCAGTTAAGAGATAAATAAAATATAGAGTAAGACGTAATGATACAAATTTTCAAGTTTTCACTTTCTAGCTCCGAAGGGGGAGCGGTGATCCTCATCCAAAAAATTTTATACTCGCCTAATCGCTATATCTGGGGCACTTTGTATATAATTCATGCAGCTTTAAATATAAAAATACAGGTGTCCCTATTTCTTTGCACATCACTGTATATTTAAGAGTTTTGAGAGTGATTTTTATATAAGCTCAATAACAAAAAATATAGCGTTTTTAATTTTTTTTCTTATATGGGAAGTAGGCGTGGTTTTTGGCGGATTTCAAAATTTTTTTGTATGCAATCTTTATATAGTTATTTATTTGGCCAAGCAAGGCAATATACTTATTTTAACAGGTTGTTTATTTTTTTTCCTCACCCCTTTCCTTGTTTTGGTGTAAAAAGACATGCTAATCGAAGTGGGCGTAATCCGCCCACCTGAATGACATTAATTCAAGAACACGTTAAAAAGAAAAGGAGAGGAGAGAAGAAAAGAAAAGAAAAAACAGAAGTAACTTACATACTAACATATTTTACACAAAGTAGTAGAAAAGATTACTATTAAAACTACTATGTTATCTTATAATTAATAGGGAACAGTTAAAGAGGCATGGATGGTGATTGGTGATCGTGATAAGGATTGATGCTAAGGGTGGGAAGGTGATTGGATAGGGATAGTATTAGATATCAAACATCTGTTAGTTGATTCGTTGAAAGCGTACGTGGTGTGGTGCTGCGATTGACTCAAAAATCTTGTATTCCTAGTTCTCCTTATTGGGTCATTAATTGTTACTTTGTTGGAAATATATTCGCTGTCAATATTTCGGGCAATGACATCAAATATAAAACATGAACAGAGTAGAGATCTTCTTGTTGACAACGGCAATAAATTAATGGCTTTCAGTCTGTGAACATATGGTGGCAGGTTTCTATAGTCCCGAGGGTCGTACGTGTCTCTCAAGTCAAAAAGTAAGAATTGTTTTTGGATAGATTCTATTCTATGACTATGCACTTCAAAACTTGGGTTCCACACTGTGCAACAATGTTCAAGAATTGGACGCACTAGTGTACAATATAGGGTTTTAGTTACCCAGACGTTATTGAATTCGTTTGCACGTCTTTTAATGAATCCGAGAAGCTTGTTTGCCCTAGATGTAATATGATCGAAGTGAAGATTAAAGCGCAGCCTAAGATCTAGGATAACTCCAAGATCTGCAATGTGATTGATCCTTTTTAGTTCAACCCCATTTAGCTCAAAACTACTAAAAAGCATTTTTTTACGAGAATAACTTATAACATAGCATTTATTTTCATTTAGAGAAAGCTTATTTTGATTACATCTATTTTCCAGGGATTCAAGTTTATCCTGTAAGAAAACTGTATCCCGTCAGATTTAATGACATAATACATTTTTAAATCGTCTGCGCATAAAGATGTGTGATATCATACAAAACTTCAGATATATCTGCAATAAATATGTTAAAGAGGAGTGGAACAAGTTAATTTAAACTTATGTGTATTAGTCTACGACGAATCCTTCTATTTATTGACACTTTTTGTATTGGGCTCAACCACTGTGCGCCTTCTAGGTTTTCGATTGGCTTTTACAAATTTTCATAATAGTAGACTCTTAATTTGTCCGACAGTTAAAGAGCTACTGCAATGTTTATAATGTCTTTGAAATTGGTTTTTGTAAATACCAAGCGTTGGTTTGTTTAAGTATTTGTTTTTTTAACGTAATATTTCACTTTATCAAGTTTCAAATCACAACAGTGCTAAAGAAGAAGGTTCTGTTCGGAAATGCATCACGATTTGCAGTATACGCACAACTGGCATTTTTCAAGTGTCCAAATTGCAGCGTGTATTTTTTTAATGCAAATGATGAGTGACGCTTGATAGAAAAATTACATTAAAGAACGTTTGACGTTTGCAGTGCTGCAAAAATTGCCATTTAAGCATTTTGCTTGTGCTGCAAAAGCAGTTTACGCATCATGATGCATTTCCGAACAGACCCAAGGTTTCACTTCAAAATGTTAATTTGATTTATTCACCCCTATTGTGAAAAGCAATTCGCCCGGATTTGTTCCCCAATTTATTGTTTCCTTATTGTGAATTACGCAGGGATTTATTCGCATGTTCGAATAAAGATTTTTTGTTTTTGGTTATTTTGTTCACTTTTTTGGCGGATTTATTCACTTTACATTTCCTGGCGAATGAAAGTAAACACGTAGTTTTATTAAGATAAATTTATTAAAAATAATTAAATAAATTGACATTTTAATTGCTTCTAGGGCTAAATCGATTAGAAGTGCTTCTAAATTTTTGCTTTTCTGTATTTTTGCAAACTTTAAACGTCCATAACTTCTAACCAATTGTGAGCTGGTTTTACTTCGCGATTTTGATCTGCAGCAAACAAACAACACATGAAAACAAAAAGAAAAGTAAAAAATAACTCTGAGTTTAAGTGAAATTATTTGCAAATAGTTTCACCACTTGCATACAGCTCCAAAGGATTCGTGTGGTCCCGCAGACTTCACCGCGAAATTCGTGCCACGTTCACTTCAGCACAATTCTCATCCAAACATAGCATTCTTAATGCTATGCTGTTCATTGTTTATTTTTATGTTATTTTATTTTATTAATTTTCTAATAATAATTCTCATCCAAACATAGCATTCTTAATGCTATGCTGTTCATTGTTTATTTTTATGTTATTTTATTTTATTAATTTTTAGTTTCTTCGTCTGTTATTAGTTTTCATAATTTTTGATACAATTTCGTATTGAATTTGCAATTTATTTTGGTCACATAAAAATAGCTTATTTTGACAACCTATGTTCGAAAATTCGGAGTGAACAATTACTCGGGCGGAATTCACAATCGCATGTTAATGTTCGTGGGAGAAGCAAAATTTTTAGGGAACAAAAATCCAGGCGGATTTCACAATAAAGCTGATTATGAAAAAGATTACAAATCCTTAATGCTCAAAAAGATTATAAATCAATAATATATCAGTAAATGATGATTAACAAGATGGTGTACTCGAAAAATCTGAGTTTGATATCGTCGGTTCACAAATAAAAATACTTAACATATTTATAGCCCTATCACCGCCCGCGAATCGAATAGAAAAAATAAAAATTCGCCAAGGTGGTATCACTGTTCGCAAATTTAACAAATGCGATGATTCGACTTTAACGTCAAATATAGACGAATAGAAATATTTCGTGACTAGCCGGCGAATTAGGTATTTGAATAAAAATTTTGTCAAAACAAAAAGGAATTAATTTAAAGAGGTAAGTAACTTGCATTCTTTTTGTTCTTTTACTGTTTGTCTTTGATTTTAATCAAATTGCTATATATTCTTAGAATGAAAAAACGAACAGTCGACAGTTCCCCAAATTGGTGCAGCTTATGGAGCAGAATCCTGATGTAGCAACTAGACTAGGAAAATTTGGCTCCACAAAACAAAATCAGAAGGAGTCATGGCAAAGCTTTGCGGTGGAGCTAAATGCTGGAGGACCTCCCTTACGTGAAGGAAAGGAATGGCACAAGGTGAGCTCTTATTTAACACTTTATAAAAAAGTTACTTACAAACTTAAATTTTAGGTTTGGCTGGACTTTAGGCTGAAGAGAAAAAAAATTGTCAGCAATTCGGACGAAAGCAAGCGAGACCGGTGGAGGGCCGAACAGACAGCTCAGCCTTTCACCCTTGGGGCAGGCCGTCGATGCTCTCCTCAACTTGAGGCATGTTGCGGCCCTCAGTTTTGGTGACAACACAGTCGACGCGATTGTCTCCCGCAACTGTCTACATTTTAGTCTACACAAAGTTTCAGGTTCTTCGTAATCTTCAAAGAATAGATCTGTGCTGCTAATCATTTTATAATTTTGTGTTTTAAGAATAAAAAACAAAATTTGTTACTGAAATCTAAGCGAAAACTTTTATTATATCACTAAAGTTTAACAGGGATGATTAAAATGATCACAGATGGTCAGGAACTTCCGATGGATTATATTTGTCTATAACAGTGCATCGTAACCTGCATACAGTTTCCGTTTCCACAATTTTCTCGCCAAAAATAGCTCAACGCCGCTTATTTATTTGTATTTATCGCGGCTTAGTTGAAATTTCAGGTTTACCTTTTGACGTTTCTAAGCGAGTTTTCTGCTTTGGCAGCACCGTATCTGAGGCGAATAAGTAGGTTCGCAAACAGTAATACCACAAAATAAAAAATTCGCTAAATGATTACAGTCCACCCTAAACAAGTGCGCGTGCGTGGTTTAACTGTCAAAATCGGCTCATGCACATACATTTTGTATGAAGCCTACCGAAACACGCACCGGACTACCGCAACATGAATCGAATTTCCAATTTTGACAGTGCGTACGGATGTGAAGTTGGCTGCATAAAACCAAAGTATTAGAACAAAGAGCAATTAGCTGCTTTTAATTAATTAATCTCAATTGCAAATGGAAGTATTTGCTATATTAATAGATTTTTACACAATTCTAAAAGTTTCTTTAAGATTTTTAAACCATCAGACTGAGCTGGTTCGAGAGCAGCAGTTCTTTCCGCAGCGCACTTGTTTAGGTTAAGCGTAAAATAAAATTGCGTGGCGTTTGAGTACGCAGCGCAACGCGCACTTGTTTAGGGTGCACTGTTAGACTCGAGTGAAGCATTCGATTCGCAGACGGTGATAGGGGCATTGATTTTCATTTTAGTTTCAACTTAACAGCTTCAATGCAAATTCCTAATAGGTCTGTTTCCGTACTCTATTCAAGTAGCTTGAAGTTGAACTTGAAGTCACTCTCTATTCTATTACAATTAATTAAATCGAGTACGGA
The DNA here is from genome assembly GCA_963920525.1 of Dichetophora obliterata. Taxonomy (NCBI): domain Eukaryota; kingdom Metazoa; phylum Arthropoda; class Insecta; order Diptera; family Sciomyzidae; genus Dichetophora; species Dichetophora obliterata. The sequence continues at coordinate 105,541,773 of OY986437.1, forward strand.
AACAGACCTAATACTGGGATTATAATAAGCATATTTGATTGCTTTCAAGGTGGATGCGTTGTTTGTTTTTTTTTTTTGCAAAATACCTTTTATTACGTAGTAAATCAAAAACATGTATTTAATGAGTTTTATCTGCAAGAAAAAAAACTGGTCCTTAATGAAACTTAATCATGTATTTATTTGAGTTATATCGCGACGAAGCACTAATATAAGTGTCTTAACTATAATTAGACTTGAATTAAATTTTTTAATTCTCTTCGCTTTTGCAAAATACGGTTCTGGTAGCCGCTTCCATTTGATGGAGCTGTTGGTAAACATTAATACCAAGGGTGCAGCTCCTCTGGTATAAGTCCAGAATTTACAAGCTTGATAAGTTGGTTTTTTTTTGTTATGATATAGGGATTAGTTCAGAATACGCTTCTTTTTAAGTGATTTGTGTTGACCTGGGACGATCTCTACCAGCATTATTAACCTTTTTATATACGGAAGTGTGGTCATAACGATAAAAGAGTTCCTGGGTGGCCTTTTTCGAATGTAATGCATTTTGTTTTAACCCATAACATATTATCTCCATTTTTATCTCACTTTGTGTTTTTAAGAATTGCTTTGTCCAATACTTGTAAATTAAAGAAATCAGTGTACTGCAAAAGATGAACTTCATACTTGTTTTTAGAATTCTTGTTTGATCTTTTTGTTCGCGCTTATTTAAATTTGTCTACCCAGTCTGCCACAGTAAATGCATTTTTATGTTTTTTTGCACTATTAATGGCAGAATGTATGGAAACGCGTATTCGTGTATGAAATTGTGCATATAGCACAAAGATCTTTTTTGCTTAAAAAATTAACGGTTATAGTTATCGCATCATAAAATTATTCAATCACTAGAAAACGTTCTCGCCTTAATATAGAAAGTTTGTAAGAAATCGGTATTTAAAATCATTATGTTTATCTTGTTACTGCAATAAGCTCTTGAATTGTAGACTCAACCATTCAACGCAATTGAAGGGCGTTATTGCAATAACTTGATTAGCCACATGATAAAAAAATCCATTTTTTTCAGTCTCGAAATGTAACTTAATGCATTACGAATACCCTCTTAAGAGATTTCGGCTATTCCTTATTAAATTTCGGACCAATTTGTATAAGTTTCCTTGTACCATCCCATTTTGAGATCGAGTCGAGTGTTTCGAAATATTTTTATGTGGCTTATCACGTTCTTGCACTAGGCTCTTCAATTCACAAATTAATGCTCAGTTCAGAGATTAATTTTCAAATAATAATTTATTTCACAACTCTTTTTCATATTAATTTTGCCACTCTACTGAGTTATCCAAAAATAGGCTATTAACCAAAAATTAAATAAAAACTAGACTTACGTGATCGTCGCTTTGTTGTTAAGCTATTGAATGGGGAGCCCGCAAAGCTTGAAGTTGGTGGCGGTGGTGGTGGCGGAGGAGGTCGCCCAAAGTTAGAAGCTTTTTCCGAGCTATTACCAGCAGGAGTTTGCTTAGTTTTCATTATTGGTTGTGTTGTTTGTACCTTCAGTTCCAATTCTTTTTCCTGTTGTTCTTCTTGCTCTTTAGCGTAGATATCCTTCTGCCTGTTAAAACGATTGGCTAATACCTGCATGTCTTCTTGACGCTGCTTGTGGATATCAGCTTTAATTCTATTTTCTGAAATTGTTGAAGCATTCGCGACCAAGGCGGCAACCTTATCACGCACCTTGCTATCAGCTGAAGGTTTAATGGAAGTTACAGTAGATGTGGTCACCGTTGAACCAGGCGCTAGAGAAGAAAGCAAATGGAAAACATTTTAGTTAAACTCAAATTCGTACCCACTGGGAATTAAGTGTCAAGCATAAAATTTTTGACATACCTTTTAAAGGCTCCTTTCTGGCTGCACTGTCTTGTCGTATTTTATTGATCGATGGCGCCATGCCAAAGGCAGCTTTTGGCATCAATGCGTTACCTTTGTTTCTTTCAAACAACTGCATGCGTTCCTTGAGCGATAGCTCAGTGGGATCTTTTTGAGGACGTTGTTGCTGCTGTGGCTGACTGACAGCTGCTTTATGCTCAAATGCAGCAGTTCGACCCGAAACCAAGCCGGGTTTAACGGTAGTTGTAGGAATGGTTTTCTCGGTGTTCTGCTTCTTTTCAGATTGTGCGGCTTTGAACACTTCCGTGTACGTTACTTTGCCAACAGTTGCTGCTTTAGAATGCGTCGTTTTGTCGCTGCTTGCTGGTGTTTTTTTCTCCTCTTGCTCTTGCGCCACCTCTTCATCAGCTTTTTCTGAATATTCGTATGCAAGCTTTGCAGTATTGGATTCGCGTCGCTGAAATCCTTGCGCCTCCAGTGAATTGATTACCTTTGGATCCCATTTAAGTTGCTTAGTTTTCCCTTGGGTTCCACTAGAACTGCTGGAAGCCGATGTTGATGACTCAGATAGTTTGCTTTGTGGCTGCTTTGGACGCGTCCCAGTAGCTTTTGTTGCATTTGGTGCTGGTGTCGGTGGTTCTGGTGCACGCTGTTTCTGATGTTGTGCCAGACGTCGGCTTGGTAGATCCGGTTTTGGTGGTGGCACATTCGAAATATTCGTTGTTGTTGTTGTTGTATGATGAGAAGCTGTATCATCCTCCCATTGATTAATGGAATTGGCCAAAGCAGCAAGTTTGCAATAACGTTGCTTGGGTTTTTTGGGATTTGTTTCAGGCAAATCTTCGGCTGAGAATTTTCCCTCAGTGCGATGTATGGGCGACGAGAGATCGTCTGGTTTAGAGTAAAGAGCACCAAGTCTCTGCAGACGATTACGGGAAGTGTCGCGAATTGTGGCCAGAGGTTGATTTACTGATTCTGCTGCAAGTTTGTGTTGTAATTCCTGAAGACGGTTGCCTTCGTCGTCATCGTCAGTTGTGCCCTGCTCTTCCACATGCACTTCAACCTAGAAAAATGTTTGGAAGTTAAAAGTACCTTTTGAAATTGCTTTTTTTTTATCCATACCTCAACATTCTTGTCCATCATTATATTTATCTCAATGCCCAGATCCATGTTTTCCTTGTTGACTGCTGAAAACTGACGCAGTATTTTGTTTGGCGAAACACCGCTACTACTGGCAACTCCCACAGTTGCATCCTGTGCTACCTTCTTCTCCACAACTTGAAGTTGTTTATTTGACGACGCTGTATTCGTTGAAACATGCGAAGATGTTTGCTTCGGTGATCGCAGCACAGAAGTCTGCTGCAGTTGCTGTTGTTGTTGTGGTTTTTGCCACTGCGCATTCAACCCTGTATTGTCTGAAGAGTCACCGGCTGACCCCTTGCCACAATCGACGAGCGGAAACTTACTGGCGTTACTGATACCAAGAGCGCGGCTGCGCTGTTCTGCTTTATCAAGCATACGCTATTAATACATAGATATTATAGTATTTAATACAAATATTCAATCATAACAATTTATTAAAACTCTTCTACTTAAGATTGACAAAGTTAAGCTGACCTGCGTAAAAGGATCCATTTTGTAAGTTATCTGCAGCCACAAAGAATATTTTTCCTAAAAGTTATGTACACAATTCCTATAAAATCGATCGATTTTGTATTTTTCACACACAATTCAATTAAGTTTTAAATATTAATTTCACTATAATCACGACCAGCTAATTTTAATTAAAATTGCAGAAATGTTAACTTCTTTGTAGTCAAACAACGCGAACTAAATCAATGGAGGAATTTGCAGTTGAAGTTAGTTTTTAAAATTAGTTTAGTTCCAAAAAGCACCACTCAGCGAACATATCATCAGAGAGGCATTATGAATTTGACATGCAGGTAGCGCTAAAAAGTTTGTGTACAAGCTATCTAATAACTACTAAACACATCTACAGCTTGACTAATGATGTCTGCACATAACTTTAACCAATAGGGGTATTGAACTTGCCAGTGAAGTTGAGGACTTGTGCACTTTACAAAAAACTAAATGCGCGTACGTCAAAAATCTGCACACGTACGCATTTCTAATATAAGCCACGTTCACAATTCAAATCGCTCATTAAACCGTTTGTCAAATCTTTTGACGACAAAAGTATTCATACTCATACAATTTTTCGAAAATTTATTTTTGTCTTGAACACCGAAGATGGCACATCGCGATGACGGAAAATTTTTAGTGGAAATTGGTATTAAAATCTTATTGGAAGAAGAAGAAATTATTTTAAAAATTATCGTAAACTATTTGCCACAGTTATTTATTATTATTTTCTTCCATTCCTTCTTTTGCCGCGATGTGCTCAGGTTGAAAACTTTTTTGAACTGACTAAATCGTTCTACACAATTTGACGATTGCTCACATTGGTCAAATCATTTGTCAAATTAGTAGAAAAAGCAAAAAATGTTGCTTTTCATCAAAATACATACCAAGTAGTAGAATTCCTTGATTTTTTTTTACCGCTAATAGTACGTTCACACCTAAACCAAATGAGTAGTAGTACTTTATTGAGTCTTTGATTACAATTTTAGATGAAGAATTAAAAAACTTGAAGAACAATTTTACAGTTTCATAAACATTGAACTGGCGACTGTTATAGTGTAGCCTACATAAACTTTTAGCAATATTAGTTAAAATAATAACTCGAATGCCACATGGCTAACATAACTTAAATAATATTTTACTCTTGCTCATTGAGTATTAAACGATTTGCTTTGACGTTTGTCTTTGGTATATATACAATTTCTTACATACCAGTGAATAGATGAGAGAAAGAAACAACGACAGCGTGACAGATACACACTGGCACACCACCTAAAACTACTTTATACAAAGTCGTTGAAACTAGATTGCCATGTTAAATGGTAAAATATACACACTGACACACCACCTAAAACTACTTTATACAAAGTCGTTGAAACTAGATTGCCATGTTAAATGGTAAAAGAGATCGATACTCTAAAACAATTCTTTGAATTAAACAGAATACAAAGATTTGTGAACACTTTCTTAGGAGACATATTAACTCAAATTGAACGATAACAATGTTGAATGATAGAGCTTTTAACTTAAACTAACTTCAAAATTTTTTTTAACAAAGTCTTTATATAAAATCCATAAAGCAATTTTAGTGATTATAAAGAGCAATTTTGATTAATAAAATTTGCTTATCCAGCAATTGCAGTCCCTTATAGATATCGTTCCTCTTAAGTTACCAGAAGACATTCCTATACAGTGTCAATTATCAATTTACATTCTTTTTTTATTATTTTTTTTTTTGCCAACTTCAGATGGAAAAATTATTTACGTTAATAATCACAACATGGCGAAAAATTAAAAGAAAAATACAGTTTCTTAAAACTATTTTTACTACTCTTTTCAAATAATTAGTTACTTAAGTCAAAAGAAAGCAAGATAAAATATTGGTAATACGCTCTTAAACATAACAAGTTTTGTTAACCAATTTCTATTACGAAATTACGATGTAGCAAAGTAAGTATAAGACAAACAATTCAGTTAGCCCCTGCTATGCCCAGGAATGGATTTCAAAGAGTAAGAATGAGATGATCCACCAGATTCTCTCGCCAGACAATTCCAATTGGCGATTGATAAGGGGAAGCTGACCATGGGATTTCAGCCAGAGAAGTGTATATTTCTTTCACCGATTTATTTATTCTCAGAGATTAAGCCAGATGCGTAAATTTTTAGATCTCATGTGCTTACACTTATTTCATCTCATTTTGTTTGAGGGTTGTTTTTGTTTTATTATAAAGGCAGTTCACAGTTTTTGTACGCAGATATGTTATTTTTACGCCAACTTACTTAAGTGAATTTTGTTTTTTTGTTGTTTAGCATGCAAACGCAAATACCCAAACATGCGTAAGTAAAAGTAGCCATTGGACGTATTTTTTGTACTTCACATTTTTTGCTCTGTCTACAGTTGCCAAATTCGTGTTTAGTGTTCCAAAACAGGGTTGTATAATTATTGAATACAACAGCCACGTATCGAGGTGCACACAGTTACAACAATAACAAATGCTATAATGCAGCTTACATATTATCCCACATGTGTGGCACACAACATGAGCGGCACAAATAAGTAGGAAATGACAGGAAAGGACAGCTCTTACGAGTTTACAAACGCAATGAAACACAATTTGGTTTTCTCAAATAAATTCATATGTTTCGATGTTGTGTTAAACAAGGTAGGTTGTATATGTTTGTATATATTTTACTTTTACGGTAAAAAATATATACTGAACGATCAAAAATAAATAAACAAACCAAAAAAATGATAAGTGCAATGAAAGTATATAAGTTTACAAATTATGAAAGTATATAAGTTTACAAATTATGAATTAAAAATTCAGCAATTTTTTTCTTTTTAAAAAACTATTAGATTCCAGGGATTACCAACGATATCAGCTAAAAACATTAACCAACACAAACTGCTGCTGTCGCTGCTTCTTCACGAAAAACGTGTATTTTTATTATCGTATGTGTTTTTGTTTTAATTTTTATAGCTACAACTATATGTAGTTGCAATTTGAAAGTAATTTCTTCATTAAAGAAATAAATTAAAAAACAGTGTTTTGAAATTTTAAAAAAGCTCCAGGCTATGGCAGAATAACCAGGTAGGGCCGACTCGGAGAGGAATGAAGTAGAAAGCAGAGGAAGGCGAGCTAGTTGTCAAAATCAGCTCTTAATCTCTTCCTCGGCATTTTATAGTTTTATTTACACTGTTTTTATTATATTTTCACTCAAACCAACACAAGTTTAACACACGTGTCCACACTATTTACAATTTGAAAACATAATATTCTTATTTCATTTGATGTTTTTACGAAATTCGTCATTTTGACAACTACTCAACCTTTTCATTTTCCACTCTTTGTTGACGCGTGAGGGCACTAAGCGAACCGGCCCTACCTGGTTATTCTGCCATGCTCCAGGCTAGAGTTCTAGAAGTTGGACATGATACAACTGATTGGGGGGGGGGGGAGAAGTGAGTAAAGCTGAATTTGCTATTGGCATAAGCAGCTCAGGTATACGTTTTTCAGGAACAGTGGTAATAGACATAGACACCAGATCACACGGATTAATATCAGAGATGAAAACACTGTAATACTTTTACCTACCGCTAGGACAAATGAAACAAGTTTTGTATGGATTTTGTATGTGCAAATAACACAAAACGTGCTAGCGTTCGTCTTAAATAACACGTTGTCTAACAATTACGTGTCTAGAGTCTGACAACGTGTCTTGTTGTTTTTTTTTTACAGTGGCGTCCGCTGGATTGAAGGAGACAATCAAAAGTTTTTGCCAACATGGGGTAAACAATATTTGATGATATTGTAGTGGCTGTAAAAGTATGGCCAGCATGATTAATATAATTATCAATACAATTGAAACAACGAACTCCTCATGGCTAACATTTACTTATAGACTAGCTTTACTCTTGCTCGAACGAGTATTTTAAACGTTTGCGTTGGACGAGTGTCCCTTATATATACAATCATAAAATTTTTACATGAGAAAGACTGAGACAACGACATGAATGCACTACAATGAAAAACATGTGTGCGCCATTAAGCCAAATTTATACAAACAAAAGTCGTTTCTTCTTTCAGTGTTGCGATTGCATGGATTAATATTGAACAGTATATGAAAATACAAAAATTCGAATTGAAGAAGATTGTATATGTCATACAGCCTATTGCTTTTATTGCATACAACCACAATAGGCTTGTTTGGCAGACTAAAGGTCTCTGCCCACTTACGGCATGTAACGAAACGACACGAAACTACAAAATATAACTACCACGTGTTCTTCTGTATACATGCTCACTAAGCGACGATGGAACGGCAACGACTGTTGACACCGATGACAAAGCCGGTTGTGATCGTTGCCAAGAATTATTACCGGCTTGTCGTTCGCTTTGTTTACAAAAATTACAATGGATTCCAACAGTTCATTGTGCAAAGTAAAAAATTCGCCATCCATAGGTCGTTTTTAAAACATAGCATGAATCCAAAATCTACGATTTTATTGGTTTTTCTCATCTTCTTCATCTAATAGCAAAGCTAATTGTGTATTAGAAAAATCTGTGCATAGTTTTTATATTTTTGTTTAATTAAAATTTTTGTTGCCATTCCGTTAAATGTGCATTGAACATTACGTTGCCTTTTTGAAGCCGCTTTTCAGTCGTTTCGTTACGTGCCGTAAGTTCGCAGAGACCTTTAATCAGTCATTTTAGCCAAAAGGCCAACCTGCATGGCATATTCGTTGCATTCCTGCATATCATAAAAATTAGCGGGGTTCACATGATCCTACATGTTGTCACGCCTGGTGTGATGGGTTAATAACTGTAAATTTTGCTTAGCGTCCAAACGATCACACATGCTGTCAAACCTCATTTGGCTAAACAATTTCGTGTAGACAACATGTCGTAGATTTGGCAGCAGCTGTACTACCAACATTTTGGTACTACTGGCTACTACTAGTAGCCAAAAACACTTGTTATGCTTTATTTTTTGCGTTTCTATTTTTGTACTCTTAACTTTTTATGTTATCTTGTCTCCGCCATTAGTTTTTAAATGGCGATGCTTGGCGTGTTCGTCCAACACGTGTTCACATTGGTAGGATGGCTGCTCATCAAACCTTGAATTTGAAAAATTTCATACTCAAGCCAACATGTTGTCAGTCGGCTGTATCGAGCGTTCGAACGGTCATATACGGGGCTTGTCTTACCAGGCGTGTCAACATGTAGGACCATGTGAACCCCCTATTATCGAGCATCAGAAGATATGCCATACAGGGACACTGTACTTCTATGAAAGAACTCGAATGGAACTATTGTGATTAGCGGGGTTCACATGATCCTACATGTTGTTGAGCCTGGTGTGATGGCCTTGAATTTTAAATATTTCAAATTCAAGATAACATGTTGTCAGTCGGCTGTATCGAGCGTTCGAACGGCCAAATACGAGGCTTGTCCTACAATGCGTGACAACATGTAGGACCATGTGAACCCCGCTATTAGCACACGTTGCAATGAAAACTCGTGCTTAAACTTAAAACTTATTTTCGAACGCATTTTCTGAGAACAGCTGACTTTTGTTTTAGAGCCGATCTCATAAAAATAAAATATTTTACTTTATTGGCCAATCTAAAGGATTTTGTGCTAAACTACTTCAGATAATTATAAATTAATACTTAAATACCATGGAAGACAGAGTGAAGTTGCTTTGGGACTGTGCCAATTCACTGAGCGCTGAGACGCACACCAACAAATTACTTAAATCTTATTACATGTAAGTTACGAAAACTTATGTAAACAATTTAAATTTTAATAACATTTATCCTCAACAGAAACACATGTCGAAAATTAGCAAGAAATAATATACAAGTACCTAAAGAAAAGTTTGCGGTCTCGCAGATGTGTCCAAGATGTTCAGTTTTTTGGAGTGAAAATGAGTTTAGTCTAAAGCTGAAACCGCAAGCTGTACCGAAGAGCGGCAAGGCCAAGAAACTTATAGCAAAGTTCGATGATGCGGTAGCCACAAATAAGAAAGCAGTTCTAAGCAAAAAGCAAAGGCGGCGCGCAAAGTGGCTTAAAAAGCGTGTCCGTAGCACTATTGTAAGTAATGAAGGTATAGAAATTTCGAGCAACTTTATAAGAAATTGCATAATTGCAGGAAATACGTTGTGGCAATTGCCAACATAAATCGCTAGTACCACTGGAAAAACCGGTGAAAAAGAATAATCTTGAAGCAGATTCAGTAGCAAAAACGTCGGAAGAAACAGAAACAATACCAAAGATTAAAAAGAAAAAATTCAAGAAGAAAGACCCAACGTCGGGTCTTAAAATAAAACTTACAACGCCTAAAGAAATAACAGCTGCAATAGTAGAAGAAAGAACAAAACCTGCCAAAGCAGCTGCTATTGCTGCTAAGACACATCAAAAAGTTTATCTGACTAATGACAGTTCTAATAAGGCTAAAGTTAAAGTGAAAACTTTATCACAAGCCGTTGCAGCGAAGCAATCGTCAAATTTAAATCAATCTCTAAAATTAAATAAAAAGAAAAAATATAATAATAAGACGCCACCTAATGTTCCAACAGTAATATCCAAGACGCAAAAGAAGAACTCGCTGTTGCAGCTGGCAGCTTTATTAAAAAAACAAGGCTCGAAATCAAGTACACAAAGTCGGCTTGATTCACTACTTGAATAGTTTAAAATCTTTAATGAAATGTTCGTGATGTATCATCAAGCCAAGACTACCTCGAAGATTTGAATTACAAGTAAAAAAGTATATAATACTAGTACGCCACTGTTGTCCGCGGCCACAGACTTTTTTCGTCAAGCAATCAATCTCCTTAAGACAATACATGTAAAATAAATAAAAAATGTCTTCTTTTCTTGTGTTTTGTTTTGTTTTGTTTTAAAGCGCCGCTCTGAATTGTGATGTATCTCACTTTTCACCTTGCTCAAACTTCATCAGTTTTTTTTTTGTTGCGTTGTGCTATCTGAGCACGAAGAGAAAAAGAATAGAGAGCAACATAGAGATTATTCAAACTCTAGCTACAAAACGCGTCAAAAGAAAACGAATAAGCAATTGGTGGCAGCTGGGATGGTTTTTTAAACAATTTAACACTTTAATTAAGTATACAATGTATACTATACATATTATTAAAATTTCGAAAAAAGACCCCTATTTAAAACTGTAGCACAAATATGATATTTTAAAACTTTTTTCATAAAAATTGGCCTAGTACGTTTGGAGTAAGAGGTAACTTTAAATGTACACTTCAATTTTATATAATAGCATAGATATAGATAGATAACATAAATTTATTTCTTAGTTTAATACTTTGTACGAGTAGGAAAGCTAGGGGCTAGTTGGAACAAAGTTGGGGAAAGTATTTTTATTTTCAAAAACATGTTCAAATTAAAAATAGCCCTACTATTTATTTACATTTAAAAAAATTTATAAAAAAATTTGTTTCCACAAAAAAGGGGCAAGTTACTATATACCAACAGTCGTGTGGTATATAGTAACGCTAACAAAAACTTAATTTATTGAAAATTTTTCCATTTTTATTTATTTATTAGCTGAAACCCGGCGCTTTGCTGCAACGCCCCCGTTACCAAACGCCCATCAAATATAATCTTGTTTTTTCGAATACCGAATTCGAAAGCTGTGCGACCTCTAATTCCAAAGCTAATTGATATTGCACATTGGTACTGTATTGGAGGTACCACACCCCATTTTCCAATGAAAACCCCCTTTTTTATATGTGTTTAATAACTTCCTAAAGTTTCATGAAAATTGGTAAAGACATATAAGCTAAATTAGCAAATTTTAGTCTTCTACGATTAAAACCGTCTGATATATAGAATTTTTACTTATTTGTGGGCGATAAAAGTGGGAGCAGATATAGTGCAACCACACCCATTTTTTGGAAAGTTGTCGAGACTAAAAATATGAACTAAATTACCAAAATTTCAGTATTTTGATATATTTCGCCTCAAGCCCATTTGTACGGTTGCCGACAGTAGCCATCTCAACAAAATGACTACATTGCAGTTTTTTACGATCAAAACCGTCTGATATATACCATTTTTATTGGTTTGTGGGCCTTCTTGTCCAATCGACACCAAACATCACAGGAACACTCAAAATGTGGCTTCAGTGTTCCTGAAAATTTCATAAAGATCGGTTCAGCGGTTTTTGAGTCTATACATTATATACAAACATACCCACATACACACATCCATTTTAATATATAAATCAAAAATCATTAAAATTTAGTCGAAGTATCTATAAATCCTCCCCAACGTTCTCTGATTATTATTTATTTAATTTTAAAAACTTTAGTGGTCATTTGAAGTGAAAATTCCTATTTTTCACGAAAAATTACGCCATTTCGTAAGTGGAAAGCCCACTTAATTTAAAGAAAATCCTTGTTGTTTTGATGACAAAACAGTAAAATAATTTTTGCGCTTAGCTGGAAGAATTTTTGCAAATAAATGCTTTGTCATATGAAAGGTAGTCAAATGTGCTTTTTTTTTACTTGATATGATTTTTACAGCAAAAACAATTTTTAAGAAATTTTTGAGCTAAAGTCAATATTTGGGACCTTTTTGAAAAAATCATATAAAATATATACACTGACCTAACGGTACAGCTCAAACTATTTTGGGAAGTTATTAGACTTTTGAACAAAAATAATTTTAATGAAATATATTTATGAACAACGGAGATATTTGCATCGAAAGACCAAACTTTGAATTTCATATCGTTTCTCATTCTTAGGTAACGATGAATATGTTTTATGAAAAAGTCGTTGTACTAAATATTTCTACAATTTTGCGGATATGTGAGTATTTTTGATGTCAAAATAACAAAAAAATGTTCAAATTAAATGCACAAAAAACTCCGATGGCATAAAGTATTATAATAACAAAATTACCGTTAGCTAAAAAATTTCAGAGGGGGCGTGGCAAAAACTAAGTATGTAACAATTTAATTTAGAATTCACTTAATATTTAAGTCGAAATCTGTTGAGCCGTTTAGATTTGTATAAAGGCCAAACAAACAGAAAATGGCTTTTATTACTATAGTCAATGGCATGAAAAAATAGATTTTTAGCCATAACTTTTGATTGGAAAGAGGTATTGGGGTAATTTTTTCACATAAATGATTTTTGAGACTTGAATTTTTGTAAAAAATGTAAAAAACATTTTGGAGAAAATTAATTGCACGAAAAAAATCAAAGGGGTACCTTTGTTGTTTTGATGACAAAAATAGTAAAATAATTTTTGAGCTTAACTGGAAAAATTTTTGCAAATAAATGCTATGTCATATGAAAGGTAGTCCGATGTAAAATTTTTCCTTAATTTTATTTTTACAACAAAAACAATTTTTGAGTAAAAAGTCAGTATTTTGGACCTTTTTTGAAAGAATCATAAAAAATATATACACTGACCTGACGGTACAGTTGAAACTATTTTTGAGAAGTACTTTTATTGAACTTTTGAACAAAAAAATTTAATGGAATATATTTATGAACAGTGGAGATATTTGCATCGAAATAGCAAACTTTGATTTTCATATCGTTTCTCATTCTTAGGTAACGATGTTTTATGAAAAAGTCGTTGCACTAAAAATTTCTCCAATTTTTAAGATATGTGAATGTTTTTGGTGTTAAAATAATATAAATTTTCTAAAATTAAATTGGCCCTTATTTTTTTACAGTAAAACGTATTTAAACAACTAAATTTACGTTGCTTAAAAAAGGCGTAAGAGGCGAGGTCAAAACAAAGTATGTAAAAATAAAATCTATGATGCATAAAATATGTGTAAGAAGTTTGAAGGAAATCCGTCGAGCCGTTTAGATTTGCATTAAGTTCATACTTGTACTAAAGTGACCTCTGCCGTTAAGGATAGATCAAAATAGATAGAGCTTAAAGATTTATTGTATCTGGAAACCCCTAAATACAAATTTTTGTTGTAATCATAGGAGCGGCTTAGGAGTTTTTGATGTTTTGTAAAAGATTTTAACTGCATTTTTATTGATTTGTGGTCGGTGAAAGGGGCTGTAAGTAATTTTTTTCTACCTAAACCATCTCATCCTCGAAACAAATCGACTGCCAAATTTTCAGATTAATTAAGTTTATACCTGGTGCACTATGCTTCACACCGCGCTCATCCCATAAAAAAGGGTCGTAAACATAGTACAACTGTCGAAAGTAACCATACGAACTGAATTACTAAATTTAAGCCTTGTTGTAAAAGGTTGTAAAAGGGGGCGTGGAATGCCATTTTGAGTAAAGTTTCCAACAGTAACTATACAAACTCAATTACCACATTTTAGTCTAATACGACAAAAACCGTCTTAAATATAGAATTTTTGCATATAGTGGGCGTGAAAAGTAGGTGTGCAAATATTATATATCCTAGCATGATTCATTTAAAATCAAAAATTGTTTATTACCATTATTGTCCAAATCGGTTCAGTGGTTCTCGTGTGATTGCGGAACATCCGCAATCTTTTATATAATAGTATACATTCACAACACGGGAATTGTAATCGTTTCTGAAAAGTGGGTGAAGTTATAGTTCGACCACTCCCATATTTTGCTGAGTTGCCGAGAGTAACCATACAAACTCAATTATTAAACTTTAGTCCAGTACAGCAAAATTTGTCTGAAATATAGCATTTTAATTGATTTGTGGGCGGTAATAGGGGGTGTGGTAACTTTCGTTTTTTTTATTTTTTGAGATATAAACCTTGATAGCAGATGTTGTAAATTTGATGCCCTTAGGTGTGACCATTCCTGAAATCTTAACGGACACTTACCCTAACAACCGATTTGTATGGGAGTATATGGGAAAATTTTTAAAATGCCATAACTCCGGAATCACTTTACCGACTATGTGAAAACTTCACATAAACCATCTACTGACCATACCTAACGTCCCCTGAAATTTTGGTTTAAATGGGTCTATCCGTTTTTTCAGTTAGTGGCGACATCAAAATATACACTTCTTTTTATATATAAGAAGATTAAAATACTAACAAAACAGACTCCTGAAGAGTCTTATTTATATCTAGTTAAGTGTCCAGTCTTGTTAAACATACCGAAAAATAGGAAATTTTTATGATTTTTTGAAAAAAGAAAAAATATAGGCACTTAAATCTTTTCAGATATATTAATAATACTTTGACGAAGATTTAATAAAACTGTCAGATTATTTAATTAATACTCTGAAGCAGGACATAGGGCGACGCAGTGTTTTGCGCTCATACAAATTTGGAAATAAATATAAGGAATGCTCCTAGGATAATGAAATTTTGTATGCTTAGTAAGTTTAAGCTATCTAAGAAAAACACCAAAAATGGTTAAAATTGGTTAATCCTTAGGGGTACCTCCCCTGAACCTATATTAAATTTGAACATAATTTTGTATGGGAGGTAAACACAAAAGTTGACCGATTCATTTCATGCTTGGGTGTTCCTCATTGTACTTTCCAAAGTGCGTTGGCTTCTCAGCACGTGTCGGTGATGCTCTCTCTTCTCCAATAGTCTGCAATGGTTTTGTGTGAAGTGCCGCAAGTGTTCAACATCTACTCTACTTGGGCTTTTACCTGAAGGTCTATCGTTTTCTAAGAACATCGTTGATTCTTTGGCTCTTCTTCAACGCATGGCTGCTAATTATGCAACTCTATGCAATAAGTTATCAGATTTTTCAACTGCCTCGGAATCCGGTAACGCAGAGAGACCCAATAAGTCGCCTGTTAATTCTAGCGCAAAAACTAGTGCTGCAAACTGCTGCTGAAATGCAGACTTGTGCGATTATTGAGCATTCTGCCAATGCTCAGACATTCGAAAGCAAAGTGCTACGCTAACTATTGTCGCTGGGAAATCTACTGCCAACATGCTTACTGGTGCTGCTATGCAGAAAGTACTGCCAATGCTCAATCTATCGCCGCTGCGCAAACTATTGCTGCTAAGCAATCTACTCTCACCATGCTAACTACTGATGCTATGCAACCTTCGGCCGCCTCTCAAACTATTGCCGATGTTCAGCCTACTGCTACTGCTCAATTTATTATGTTATACAATTTATGGCCGCTGCCGAGATCGTGAGGCCGACTATTTCTTCTGCAAAACAGTCAGACCCAAACTCAGTTTCTACAATGCTTATGGACGCATCTCAAGGCTCTGCTATCACTTCTACTTCGTCTTCAGTTCGATTTTTTACCACTGGTGTTGATATGCCTGATCCTGCATATGATTCAAATTGTGAACTGGTTGTGGTTCTTCGTCCTTCATGACAAACTTTATTCATCTCTCGACTTGCACCGCCTACTACTGAAGAAAATGTGTTAACTTACGTTACAAAAACGTAGATTTTTCATCTCTAGATCTCGAATCCTTGGGTTGTCGAAAGCTTAATATACCTGAATCTTCTAAATTTTCATAATTCAAATTACCTATAGCCTGCGAATTTGAACGTATATTTTAAAAAAAATGTTTGGCCTGTAGGTGCTGTCGTTCACGAATTCGAATCTCGTAATAAGGGCAATCGGCGCAATACAAGGCAGCTTAGTTCAGTTCAAAAAACTAATAAAACTTTTGGATGTCAAAACTCTGCACCCTTATTTTCCTTATACTACCAAAATGCTGGTGGCATAAGGCTAAAGATCCAAGAATTGTTTTTAAGCTCAAGCTCAAGGTATATACAGTAAGTAATGTATATAACGAACTTCAAGGGACCGGTAGCTTTGTTCGTTATAAGCGATATTAAAATTTTTGTTATTTATTCTTGTTTTTTTCTCAGTTTTGTATAAAAAACAAACAAAAAGCAGCTATATTTACGTTCGTATAAATTTTAATTGAAAAAAATCTGTAATTTGTTGTTTGGTTTTTTTGATACATAAATTCGTTTTCAATTTTATGTTAAATTTTCTGTAAGTCAAAGACATTTCGTCGAATGTTCCTTGCATTATCATAAAGCGCTACAGCTTATTTACTGCTTCAGAAATGCTTCAATAGTTGTTACTGCTGCTGCCTCACCTTCAGTCTCTGAAAATAAATATAAAAAAATTATTACAACATACTCCAAGTTATTAAGTAAAAATTAAAGCTTTATTACCTTCATCGCTAGTATCGCTTTCAGCATCGTTTTTGGCGATTGACTCTACAATTTTTCGTCTGTAAGAAGCGTATTGGTAACAATTCTGTCGTCAACTTGAGCAAAATCTTCAAATGTACAGGGACATTTCTTCTATCGATTGAATGCGAGCAATCCATTGACTTATAGGAATTTCTTCCTCTGCATCAAAATGTCCGTTGACAGTTTCAGATTGAAGCATGGAAAGTCCCGCATGCCTGAAACAATTTGCTATTGTCGTGTTCGTCACTCTTTCCCATGCCTTCGAGATGATTAAAATTGCATCCAATACACTTATAGAACATGTTTTCTGTTGGGCTTCAATATCTCGAATTAAAGATAGGATTTGAATTTTTTTATCGTGTTCTTTTAATGATTTAATTACTCCTTGATCCATTGGTTGCAATACAGCAGTTGTGTTCGCTGGTAAAAATACCAACTTGATAGCTGCAAGGCCTTCGATCGTTGGATGTGCTGGGCAGTTATCTACTAAGAGCAAAATCTTATCTTCTTGTTTTTTTAGTTTTCTATCCCAGTTTCGTAAGAACTTTACAAAAATATCGGATGCCATCCATGCCTTTGAATTGTTTTCGTATAAAACAGGTAACTTTTTTACATGTTTAAAACATCTAGGATTTTTCGATTTTCCATTGACAAGTAAGTTTTTTTTTTAAGCCAGTCATATTGGCTCCAACCAGAACCGTAAGACGCTCTTTAGACATTTTTTCTCCACTGCAAGGTTCTCCTTTAAATTTTAGTGTTTTATTTGGCATCATTTTATAGAAAAGTCCAGTTTCGTCTATATTGAAAATTTCTTCATCAGCATATCCATTTCGTATTTTTGGCCACATTGTTTGCAACCAATTGTCTACAGTTTGTGAAGATACACTTCTTGCTTCGCCACTTATTCTTCCGATCGCTCCCTGAACCGCTGAATCCAGGCGGGGGAGCATGAAAAATTTTGTATACCAAGTTTATTTGCAAAATCGTTTGCTTTTACCTGAAGGGTTGGTCCATTAATGGGAATATTCATTTTTTTAAATGTAAACTATTTCAATAAGGCTGCTTCTACATCAGGGAATTGCATTGGCCTTGCTTTTTTGATTTTTAGACGAGACGTTTCAAAGGCATCTCTAATTTTTTCTTTGTTTTTTAAGATCGTAGATATTGTTGAAGCCGACACACTAAATTCACCAGCCAAAAATTTATTTGTCTCGCCACTTTCAAGCCTCTCTACTATTGGGCTTTTTGTTTTATACTAAAAAACTTTCTTTTGCAACTCATTGCTTTCACAATCAATTAACGACTAAATCTGATTAAGCTTTCTTGACTTAAAGTTCTGCAAAATAGCAGCAAAACAATTCCTTGACGCATGCCACAAATTTTCTTTGGAAAACGACGCTGCCAAAAGCAATAGCAAGAACAAAACCAATAACATTCATTTAGCATCAAAAACTTACTCAACAAAATTTCTTAGGAAAATGCCAGTTGCTTGCTTGTTCCTTATAAACGATAATTGATTCCCTTTTTTCGTGGAAATTATTTCGTTATAGCCGATGCTTCGTTATAAACGATATCGTTATACTTACTTACTTACTTAGTTGGCGCTACAACCGTATGTCGGTCTTGGCCTCATCTAAGAATTTGCGCCAGCCATTTCTGTCTTTCGCTTGCTGGCGCTAGTTGGAAATTCCAAGCTTCGTCAGGTTATCCTCTACTTGGTCTTTCCAACGAAGATGCGGTCGTCCTCTTCTGCGTTGACCGCCGCTGGGTACCGAATCGAATGTTTTCTTCACTGGAGCATCGTCTTTCATGCGCTGAACATGACCAAGCCAGCGAAGCCGCTCGATTTTAATGCGCTTGACTATGTCGATGTCAGCGTACAGCTCATACAGCTCATCATTCCACCTTATTCGGTACTCGCCATTGACGCAGATTGGTCCGTAGATCTTACGAAGAATCTTTCTCTCGAATGCTCCTAAAGTCTTTTCATCTAAACTGCTCAGCGTCCAGGTTTGTGATGCGTAAAGTAAGACGGGCATGATGAGCGATTTATAGAGCGTGATTTTCGTTCGTCGAGAGAGGGCTCTGCTTCTTAATTGCCTACTGAGCCCAAAGTAACACCTGTTGGCAAGAGTTATTCTTCGTTTGATCTCAATGCTGATGTCGTTGGTTGAATTAATGCTGGATCCCAGATAGACGAAGTTCTTCACAACCTCGAAGGAGGTATTGTCAACGGTAACGTGGGTTCCAAGACGCTGGGACTGTTTGTTTGTTGACACTAAGTATTTCGTCTTATCTGCATTCACTGCCAGACCCATTCGACTTGACTCTCTTTCTAATCTGGAAAATGCTGCACTGACTTCACGCGTATTATGGCCAATGATATCGATGTCATCAGCATACGCAAGCAGCATAACACTCTTGTAGAATATTGTGCCACTACGTCTCAGATCAGCAGCTCGGATGATCTTTTCCATCATTAGGTTGAAAAAGTCGCACGATAAGGAATCACCTTGTCTGAAACCTCGTTTGGTAATAAATGGTGGGGAGAGGTCCTTCCCGATTTTAACTGCGCTGCTGGTGTTGCTCAGTGTTGCTAGGAATACCAAATTCAGACATGGTGGAGTAGAGGTGTTTCCTTATTGGGCTGTCGAAGGCGGCTTTGTAGTCGAAAAAAAGATGGTGGGTGTCGACTTGTTTTTCTTGAGTCTTCTCCAAGATTTGTCGTAGCGTGAAAATCTGGTCGATGGTGGACTTTCCAGGTCTGAAGCCACACTGATAAGGTCCGATCAGTTCGTTTACAATGGGCTTCAATCTTTCACATAAAACGCTCGACAGGACCTTATATGCGATATTAAGAAGGCTTATCCCACGGTAATTGGCACAGATAGTGGGATCGCCTTTCTTGTGGATTGGGCAGAGCACACTGAGATTCCAATCGTTCGGAATGCATTCTTCCGACCATATTCTGCATAGAAGCTCGTGAATGCATTTAAGTAGAGCTTCGCCTCCGTTCTTAAACAGCTCAGCAGGTAAGCCATCAGCTCCCGCGGCTTTGTTATTTTTAAGCCGAGCTATAGCTGTCAGAACTTCATCATAGTCGGGCAGCGGAACCTCGACGCTGTCATCCGCAATTGGGGTTTCCGGAATATCATCTCTATTGGCGGGATTGTTGTCAGCGTCGCCATTTAGAAGCTTAGAGAAGTGTTCCCTCCATTCTTATATGTTTTCATTGAAATTGGTTTTTACGGGTGGGCTTCAAACCCGACGCACAACCTATTTTAAGCCTAGGGAGGCCCGCCGCTCAGATTAGCCGCCAAACTAACGGTTGTCAGTTTTGACGTTGCCCAGGAAACACCACGTGGAGGTTTGAGTCGACTTGAGGCAATTTCACAAAGATTATGCTGGCCTCGCCAGGTTGAGACAGTCAGACATGTTACATTGTTCCATCGCCCCCAGTTTCCCAGTTTTATAACGATATCGTTATAAGCAATTAAAATTTTACTATTTTGTATGAGTTTCAGCCGGGAATTGAATTTTTGTTCGTTATAACCGATAGTTCGCAATAAGCGATGTCGTTATAAACATTACTTACTGTATTTATAAGAAGGTGGTGTTAGTAGATAAAATTCTCTCTTGTTGTGGTTACCTGAGCTGTCAAAATCAGTTGTTTACGAACAAAAGCAAATCAAATAACAAAAGCTGTCAATAAATAGAATTATTTTGTGTTAAATTGATTTTAGCAACTTTGTTGTTAACAATTTAAGAAGTTCTTGCAAATCCGTCCTTCTTGGCCAAACGCACAATGCAATTTTAGGATTCACCCATTGTCTGATTTCGCCGCAGATAGGATAGGTCTTGGAACCAACGGTCATGCGGCCGGTTTCTGCACCAACATCGACGATGCTTAACTGCACAGAAGCGTGGTCCTTGGCAAGAATGATTCTGTTGGATGCAGAACACTTTCTGGGGCAGTACAGATCAACAGACTAGCAGGCGTTGTTTTTCATGTTTATAGATTTTTTGTAGAAATTTAAAAAATTGACACGGCAAACGGAGCAAATGGAGTCGAAAAGAAAAGCCAATAAAATACTTCCGAGCAGTTTAAAATATTTCGCAACAGTTATTTAATGATAGCTTCACGAAAAATACAAAAAAAAAACTTTCAGCATGCACAAAAATGAAAACTATATAAATTTTAGAACACATTTGACAGTTTTCTGTCAGCTTTTATTTATTGTCTTTTACGTTCTTCTTATGTTTGACAGCTTCGGTACCCACCTCTCTGTGACCACTTTTGAATATACCTTGCTCAAGCTCACTTACATTTGACATTATTGTTTTCAGCGAAACATGGCTAACTGAAAGCCATTTGACTTCAGAAATTTTTAATAGTTTTTCGTATAGTGTATTTTGAAAAGATCGATCTCCGTTGCCACGGGGCTCTCGAAGGGGGGGGGGGTGATGTCTTGATTGCAGTAACCAATAAGTTTTCTTGTACACAAATTGCGATGCCTTTTCCATTGCCATTGTCAAAATGTAATTTTTACTGTGGATTTTAATCTTGGTAATATTGTTAGTGAAATAGAGGCATTTGTAATAGATTTTTTTAGCCAATTGGTTAGATTCAGATCAATAACCTCTCGAATAATATTAATCATATTTTAGCTTTAATTTTTTTGATACATAATAGTGATTCATGTTCCAAGTGCTCCTATTTTTGAAAAATCTATTCACCATTTTCCAATAACCTTAGAGTTGTCTAACGTTTACTATCAAAAATAAAATTTATCACAAAGACTAGTCTATGATTATAATCGGGTAAATTTTGATGCAATGAGCCCTTTTCTTGATTCATGTAATTGGGACTCATTATTCTCCGGACTTGATCTCAATTGCATGTATGATAGTTAGTTAGTTTATAGTGGGCCCATGTGCACCGCGACCCATAGGATCTATTGTGCATGCCCTTAATTAACACTCCAGACTTAGGCTTTTTATATATTTTAGCACTGTCTCTGGCTTGGTGTTCCAAATTGTGGACGGGGGCACTACTTCCCCTCCAAAATGGAGGCGTCTTAGGCTATGGGTTGGCGGACATTCACATAGTATGTGTTCGGGGGTTTCTTCTTCCTCCTCGCATAGTCTGCAGACGTCTGATTCAGAAAGACCCAGCTTTTTAAGATGGTATCTGAGTGAGCAGTGACCTGTGAAAAAACTGGTGAGAATTCTAAGGTCTGCTTTGGTAAGCTTGAGTAAATCTTTCGATTTTGCTTTACTTGAAATTAAAAATTCCTAAAATTGCCTTTGTTCATTGGTGTTGTTCCAGTGGCACTGAAATTTCTTATCTTCTCATATGTAGGATAAATTTTTTAAAAACATTATATTCTTAAAATCATTGAAAAGTAAGCGACTGTGTAATCTTAAAAATAAAATAAAAACCTAAATCCAAACAGAATATGCGACAAAAATCCAAGTACTTGAGTTGCCAACTCAATTTTGATACACTTAGGGCCAGTTTTTCAGTACCAGTTTAAACTTTAGTCTAATTAAACCTAGCTTAACTCACCAAAATTGGACGTGTAAACTTGTTATAACTAGATATTTTAACATTAATTGAAGTTAAATTGACTTAAATTATAATAAAATGTGTTTATTTTTTGCCTTAACCGAGTTTTAACTTCCAATTTTGGTGCGTTAAGCTCGGTTTAATTTGAATAGACTTTTAACTCGTACTGAAAAACTTACCCTTAACAAATTTTTTCATCAGTCATATTTATTATCCACCGAAGGTGAATTTCAAAATAATAATAAACTTTTCTGGTCTTCTATAAATACTAAGAGAAAGACGCATAGATTTCCGAGCTTAACGCACTACCTTAAGGACTTATCTGAGTATACCGAAGCTATTTATAACTCTTTTGCTGAAAACTTCAAATCGGTATACACCAATGATAGTTTTGACGTGTCTTAATTATCAGTACCTGAGGCTATTTGCGATATTAGTAGCATTAGCATAATTGAATATGAAACATCAAAGAAAAACTTCTGAAGATTCGGATAGGGTTGCACCCTTTTTGTTAAGACATTGTGCTAAGTCATTAACTTATTTGGTTTTTAAGAAGTCGCTTGCTTGTGGTATATTTCTAGATACTTGGAAAGTATCTCACAATGTTTTTATCTATAAATCGGGTCCGAAGCAAGACGTTTGTAACTATAAACCGATATCTAAAATTTGTTATTTATTTAAAATTTGCTATACCCAAGATTTTTGAACAAATTGTATAAGATAAAATTTCTCGAATGTCAGTATTTTGTCTGATTATTAACATGGATTCAGTGCTGGTAGATCAACTGTTAACAACTTAGTCTTATTTTCTAATTATGATGTCACATATTTTTGTAGTCGTTTGCGAATTGACGTTATCTTCACAGACCTTGCAAAAGCCTTTGACAAGGTACATCATGCCTCTTTAGTGTATAAACTTTTTAGATTGGGAATCCATGGTGTATTTATCAACTGGCTGGACTCTTAGCTATGTAACCGTATTCAACTTGTAAAAATAAATGATGCATTATCGAGTCCCATTAAAGTCTCATCTGGGATCCCCCAGGGAACTCATTTTGGTTCGTTGTTGTATTTACTCTTTATTAATGATCTTGTAATGATTACAATCTTTTACAGACTGACTTAAATGCAGTTGCCTCCTGGTATAAATCTAATAATCTATGTCTTAATATTTCTAAATGACAATCTTTATCCTTTTATAGAACTAATTCAGCTTTAACTCATAACTACAGTGTTAATAATATCACTCTTGAAAGAATATATTTCAAAAAAAGATTTGGGCGTCATTTTTGATCACCGTCTTACCTTCAAAGATCATTTTAATTATATTATACCTAAGGCATATTCTATGCTAGGATTTCTTAAGAGGAATTCTAAAGATTTTATAAATCCTCCTACGAATAAGCTTTTGTTTGAAAGTCTGGTAAGACCTCACTTAGAATATTGTTGCATCATATGGAGCCCCTCGTATGTCTCGCATATTCAAAGACTACGCAGAGTCCACAAAAATTTTTTCTAAATATATGTACTCCAAGGTGAATTGGCATATAAGCTTACCTTCTTACAAAACGCGTTGTGTTTTGCTAAGTTTGTATCCACTGGAATTTCGTCGCATTATGTACTCTGATGTATTCATTAGAGATATTTTTCACTGTAACATTTATGCCCGGTTTCACCAACATTAATTTAACGCCCTCTTAGCTAACACGCTGTTAAAATTTAACATGCTAGTAAATTTATTTATGTTTTACCTAACATCAAATGATAGTTTTTAACAAACACGTTGTTAACGCTAAAGATTCAGTACGAATCAAATGTAATTGTGACATTTCTCAACGTTATTTGAAATACAATTTTCAACGTTTTTTGAAATAAAATTTAAATATTTATAAAAAACATGAAATACAAAACCAAGAAGCAAATGTCCAGCAAAAAGGTACTATATATTCTTTAAGTTGTCCCATTAGAAATAACATTCATGTTTAAAGGTGGAGTTGTACAAAACTGGAGGTGGCTCATCAGCTTCCTTACCGCTAAGTGGACTCCAGGAAAAGATTGCTGCAATGGGCGGCCTTCAATTTTCTCTAGCCAATAATTCTTACGACTCAAATGCAGATTTTGAAGAGGAATTTCTAGAAGAAACTTACGACGTTGAAGAATGTCTGGTTATTTCTGACCCCGTCAATATAGCCTCAAGCGAAGTTGTACTAGTTCATGAGACTGAATTAGCAAAAGAAAGTGAACACAAAAATGCAAATGTTGCTCCATTGTAAGACGGATTGCTGACAAATAAAGAAAAATCACCTCTCGAAAAGGACATAAGAAAATTTTTTGTTCGCAGAACTAAGGAAAATAAGTGCAGACAGGTCAAAGTTCAACGGGTTTCCAATGAGTAATTGATTGAACTTAAAGGCAAGCTGCAAAAATAAATTCAACTTTTGGATGCCGAGTTGGCGTTGAAGCAGATTGAGCTCCAAATAAAAAAGTGAGAACTGAAGAAACTTCATTAAGCATAGTCGTTTTATTATTAAAAAAATAAACTAACTAATAAAATTATAATTTATCATAATCTGCTAAAAAAGCGTGTCAATTAGTGCTGTGCGAACAGAGTTATAATTTTCGTTGTTTATTGGAAGATCAACTTCCTCATAAATTGGTGTTACTATTTCAAGATCATCAGCGGGTTCCTCATCCCCTATATCGATTGCAATGTTGTGAAGAACAGCGGTTGCGATAATAATTGCAAAAGTCGTTTGAATATTGACTCGCATACCCATTGAAAGACAAGGAAAACGTCTTTTCCATACACCAAATGCTCGTTCGACGGTATTCCTTGTTTTAATTCGGCGGTTATTGAAATTGATTTCTGCTTCAGTAGTGGGATTGATTAAAGGTGTTAACATGTAGCTCCTACATGGATATCCGCCGTCACCCAATAAATAACAGTCTGGATATTCGTAGTTTTTAAACCTAGCCCTCAACAGCGAATCATCAAAAATATTTGCATCATGTGCACTTCCTGGCCATCTTGCTACTATATCCATAAATCTTAAGTGAGCAGCAGATACACATTGAGTGTTTACTGAGAACCAGCCTTTCCGATTTCGATAAACTTCTGCTTCTTCACCTCCTGGGGATTGTATGTATTCTTATGTGGGTGCAATCAATTGTTCCTACCACATGCGGTAATCTTGCAATTTCATAAAAATCATTGTTGTTTTATAAATTTATTACGTTGTGATGGCATGTTAATAAAGTGTGGTCATAAATTTGCTATGTGATGTGTTACCCTTTTCACAAAGCGGCAAAAGGTTGGTTTAGAAACATCGAACATTAGCCTGGCCTTATTTTTTCAATATCGGATTTTCTTTGCTCTCCAGGGCTAATTTTTTTTTTTTATTTTCCTCCAATATCAACGTTCCGAAGTTTCGTTACGATCGGACAACGGGAAGTGGACTCGCACTCGATGCTCCCTGTGAGATATGCGAGATCAGTAAAAAATTTTCATTTTCATCAAAATAATGTTGAGTAAAACTTTCAACATTGATTGAGTTATGCTGTTAGTTGGTAGTTAATTACCTACAAAATAAGCCCAAATTTGCTGAAATCGGTTCAAAAATATGGATTTAATGACAATTTTGGTGAATAATAAGCATGAGTGAGAGTTTCGTGCATTGCTTCAGCTGTTGGCTTTCCTTTACTTTTGGGACATGACGGCACACCTAACAGTTTCTCAATTGCGGGTGCAGTCAAATTAATAGGCAATCTTTCTTCTTTCGTTCGACCAATCATATTCTGCAGCAATTTTCCATCCCAGTGAACTGTTAAGCCATCTATCCCATCTATCCCAGTGAACTGTTTACCAACTATCTGTTAATTAAAATTTTTTACTCTAATAAAGCTACTTGCTACTCTTAAATCAAACATACTAATTTACAGATTGTTGGAATTCCATTTTGTACTTCGCCGCCATCTCCTCTCGATATTGTTTTCGGCGATTTTCAATGGAAGTGCGACTTATAATTAAAACACTGGTTCTAAATTCCAAACCGACTTGACATTTTGCATTTGTCCAATGCCGTGATGACCCGTGGTGTGATGAAATCGACCAAACCTCTGTTCCGTTGTGGCTGGTTGCTCGCTTGTTCAATGCGTTCATTTTCATATGAATCTTCCGTGGAGGAATCGCTTTCGCCGGAAAGCTGTTGAAAGCATTCGTCGATCGCATCATGTGTTGCTGGAATAATAATACGTATTAGTACACCTTTTTGCAATTGTTCAGCATCAGCATCATGTCTTTCTTTGCGCAATCGTTCTTGCTCCATTTTCTCTTCCCTTTTTTTTCTTTCGCTGCTTAAAGAGCGTCCACTCCCAACATGCATCTAGGTCGTTCTTTTTTACGTTGATTTCGTAGAAACTCCCGATCATCTTCATTTTTCATCGTTTCTAATCCATTGGCGGACGAAATGTCGAACAAGTCGTCAAGATTGTCGACGAATTGTTTCTCCTTGGTGATTTGTGCATCATTTTGTCGATGGGCGCTCTTGTTCAAAACATCGTGTTTATTATGTATTTTAATTAACTTCTCGAAGCATCGATGTTCCACTTGTATATGTATTCTCGCTTTCTCCCAAAAAAGCGCAACCTCACGCACTGCCAATGTTGCACTCTCGCGTAAACTTATTTTCACAACTCTTGTATAATAAAATAAAACTAACAACGCTTGTCATACGGACTGGAGTTTCGCTCCTCTTATTGCAAAGTCGATTGTTCCAACTAAAAAGACATCAAAAGGTTCTGTGCTCCTTGTTTCTCGTTGCCCGACATAATATTCTGGTTGGAATTAGTCGAAAAATGGTTAACACGATTTGCGCACCGCGATATTTCGTTCAAACAGAATGAGCTTAATGAGAAGGAAAAACATGCGTTTTACTGTCACTTGAAGTTGACATAATAGGTCTGTTCCCGCACTTGATGCAAGTAGCTTGAAGTTGCTTGAAAGCTTTATTTTACAATTTTTTTAAGCTCAATAACATACAAAATATCACTTTCTATTCTATTACCATTAATCTATCATTCTATTACAATTACATCTATTTAGTAATTGTAATAGAAAAAAAAGTGACATTTTGCATGTTATTGAGCTTAATTTGTAAAATAAAGCTTTCAAGCTACTTGAATCGAGTACGGGAACAGACCTAATCACATCTGAATGTTGTACCCTATTGAACGCACTCCTTATTACTTTTCGATTATGTGTGGTTGAAAACACTCATTTATCGAATACGACTAGGAATAATTTATTTTTATTTTTGATAACATATACCTACAAAAACAATAAACACAGTTCAGATTGAATATTGTTGTTATTATATTTGACTAAATGCATGCTTATTATTCACCAAAATTCTCATAAAATTCATATTTTTGATCCGATTTCAGCAACTTTGGGCTTATTTTGTAGGTAAAAATAGACAATCAATTAAAATCATAACTCAATCAATGTTGAAAGTTGAACTCAACATTATTTTGATAAAAATTAAAAACAAAACGTTTTTTTACTGAACTCGCATATCTCACCGGGAACATCGAGTGCGCGTCCACTTCCCGTTGTCCGATCGTAACGAAACTTCGGAACGTTGATATTGGAGGTAACTAGAAAAAAATTAGCCATGGAGAGCAAAGAAATTCCCACTTTTGAAATTCGCCCCACATAATAAAGTCAGCTTATTGAACATGTCTGCCACACACTGCTGGAAGGATCCTGTTGCATAAAACCTCAAGGCAATAAGAACTTGGTTAGTTGCACTAACGGGGAAGTTTCTGTTGTTTTTAGGTTCCAAATCACTTCCGAATAGTTCAAGCAATTGCCAAACGCAAGACTTTGGAAGTCGATATCGCATTTTAAAATCGTCGATGTCGTCGTATGCCTCCATTGGACTTAAGTGGTGTCGAAAAATTCGTGGGCGCACAATTCGTTGTTGACCTTCATCTTCAGATGATAAGGACGATGATAATAAAGCTAACAATCTAAAAGAAAGTTGTTTATTATTAAGAATCCATTGTTATATTGAAGAAGTCTTGCCTATTCATATCACAGCTCTTTTTCTTTTAACGAAATGTCAACAGTTTACATTTTAAATAAGTGACAAAATTGTCTATGAAGAAGATGATTTAATTTTAGGTCGCTGTTAAAAATTTTAACTGACCAAAAACCACTACCTAATTTACTGAATAACTTATGAGTCTGTTAACGTTAAAAGTGTTTGGTGAAACGAAATTTATGCTTTTAAACATTTAGCAGACTTTTAAATATTTAAAAGAGCTTGGTGAAACCGGGCATCAATGTCCCAGCATTTTAGCTATGGCTAATTTTTCTCACCACTTAGAAACCTAAGAGGAAGTTTACATTTTCGTTGCAATACACTTAGGGTTTTCACAAGCTGTCGTATTGTTGTGTGTCGTATTGCGTTTTCAATAAAAAATACAACAACTGTGAGCATACCCTAAGGGTTTATTTTGTTGTATGTCGTATTTATACAGCTGACTGAAGAAACAGACAAATGACTGGAGAAAATAAATTTTTTTAAATGCCTAAACAAAACGAAAAGAATGAAATAATAAGAGCTTTGTGTGTAAAGTAAGGACTTGATCTTGTTATGAATCAGAAAGCCACGTCAAAACTTTCAATTTCTTCTACAAACCTATTTGCCTGGCAAAATAAAAAGAAAAACTGTTATGATAGTGATGTTACTTATGAAATGTGCACTGTAATAACAAATTCGTAACAAGAAAGAACAGCATTGATGAAATACGACAAACAGTATACATACCAAATGCGATTGTATTGTCGTAAACTAGTTTTATGTGGAAGGCAACAACAAAAACTATACAACTGTTGTTAAAAAATACGACAATACAACAATACGACAGCTTGTGAAAACCCTAACTGAGATACAATTTTGCTAAACAAGAACCCTTAGTTCATTGTCTTAGAATAACTAATTTATTATTAGATGATATTGATATGTTTTATAATTGTTCTAGATATTGTTTCAAGAAAAGTCTTCTTCTAGTCTTAAATGAAATAGCAGAAATTGATCGTTTTTAATTATTTGTGAATATGTTGTAATATGTTGCTAGTAATTTTTGTTTAAGCAGGTTTTGTGTAGCTGTAAGAGAAGTCGTCTCTGTTTGACAATGCTAATAAATAAATAAACTGTGATAAAACTTTTAATACAAAAAGCATTCATCATTCTCTGCCGAAGCTGCTAAAAAATATTTCAAATAGCAGCAACGTAGCGACTGCAAACATTTACAGCACTAGAGATGGGTCGACATTTTGGTAAAATTTGGGTCGACATTTGCTACTGTAACAGTAGCAATTACAGTCTGCTACTAAAATATTTTAATCGCAGTGATTGCTACTCCCATATTTATTTATTTATTTATTTACAGGGAAGGTCTTAATCACAATAGTAGTAACGGTGATTTCTTAAAGTTTTGGGTGTCGAATAATTTCTGGTCTTGTTATTCCCCTTTCACAAAATCACAGTAGAAGAATTTTCTATTTGAGTGTGGTTAGTTTTGGTGATCATTTGCAATTGTAAGTTCTTAGCGCACTTTTCAAGTTATTCATATGAACGTTAATAATTTATATTAGAAAAAAATATAGATATATATATATTTAAACAAGGATTTTTACTGATATAAGGTAATTTTTTATATAATGTAAATGTATGTTTTAATTATAAAAATCAGTTTAATTATTACTTGTTTTGCTGAACAATTAAGATAAGTTATTTACTTTTGATCAAGATCTTCAAAATTATATGGAAACTGCAGAAGAATCAATGGCCCATTATCATAGTCAAAATAAAGTCGACTTTAAATTTAGTGCAAGCTTTTTGACAACATATTCAGCCCAATCATGAAACATTTTCTCCCGGGAGTTGTAAAAGGGAGTTTCCGGTTTTAAGATAGCAGATAAAGACATCTCATTTTTTTATTTTACACCGATGAGTATTGGCGGTTGATAAACAAAATTGCATTAAAAATTTCCAAAAAATTTTTAAACTTTATCTTAAAAACGGCAACTCCCTTTTACAACTCCCGGGAGAAAATGTTTCATGATTGGGCTGATTATGTTGAAAAACTGTCAAAAATGTTTATGCTAAATTTAAAGTCGACTTTATTTTGACTATGATAATGGGCCAATCCCTTTAATATACCAAAGTAGCAATCATAGGTATGGTTCACTGTGATTCTAAAGTAGCAATCACAGTGAGTAGCAGTGACTGCAAAGTAGCAG
Organism: Dichetophora obliterata; assembly: GCA_963920525.1. Lineage (NCBI taxonomy): Eukaryota > Metazoa > Arthropoda > Insecta > Diptera > Sciomyzidae > Dichetophora > Dichetophora obliterata. Next base: position 105,572,314 of record OY986437.1, read on the forward strand.
TTTTGCCCATGACTACACAGCATGACTCTTCATAAAGCACAGCAGCATCGCATGCCAAAATCGATGGCTGCTGCTGCACCGCCTGCTTGAAAAATGTTAAAAAGCGACTGCAACAGCAAGAAGACGACTTCAAAATTCGTTTACTAGCTGTTGCTGTGGCCTTCGTTAATGTTCGAAAATTACAGCAACAAAGCACACACGACTGCAAAAGCCAATCAATCGCTGTTGCTATTTGTGTTTTTCATAGTCGAAAGCAAATGCGAAAAAGTGACTGAAAATGTTAACGTATTTTTAATCCCTCTTTCCTACTGAAAAAGTACGCGAACAGACCTATTAACTAAATCTTTCAATATATCTTTTATGGAAAAAAAGTTGTTATTAATTATTTTACTGTGGCCAAAAACAAATTCTAAACAAGACCATTTCTTGAACGTCCCATCGGGTTAAGCCCCCTTAAGTGATTCAACTCAATATAGCAATGTAGTGCACAGAGATAACAAAAAACAACTAAAACACCCTGTGATAGTGTCTACACTGAATTCAGTATAGTTTGTATACCTCTGTAAAGTTTGTGCGAACTTTTATGTATAATATGTGTCATAATTTTAATACGCGCCTCTTTAGCTCAGTGGTAGAGCACTGGTCTTGTAAACCAGGGGTCGTGAGTTCAATCCTCACAGGAGGCAATTTTTTTTAATGAGCATATCTTAGAACAAATTTTTAAAATTTATCAATAAGATCTTTTCAAGTTAGACAAACTGCACAATTCTGGAAAAACAAATTTAATTTGTTCGTCTTGTGAAGGCATTTCAAATACACTTGGTGATAAGGAAAAGAAATTTAAAGTCGTCTTATTTCAGACGGTTAAATGAATATTTTATACATGTGATGTTTTATTTGAAATTAATTTCATTAAATTACATTTAAATTAAGCAATTTTTTCATAAAAAATATTTTGTTCACTACGTTAAATAGTTATATATATTTATAATTATAAATAATAACGCTTTATATAGCATTTTGTATTATCTATTTCCAGAAATAACATTATATTTAAACTTTAAAGCATGCAAAAGAAAAACAAATTGTAAGTTTAAAATTATTTCAAAATTAATAAAACAATGCCAAGAGCAATAAATTTAATATATTTTTCAAATTATATGTGGTAAAGAGAAATTCTCTAATTATATTAAAAAATAATTGCATCTTCATGTAAAACGGTACTAAGGCTGAAAGTCGTGAAATAAACGAGCAATATTTTTTGATATGGAAAAATGTATTGCTTACTGTGTCTCGCACTACCTGCAGCTTTCGTTACGCTATACATAAAAATACAGTAGGCAAACTTAAAGCAAGACTTTTTACTCAGAATTGAGGAAATTCAAATAATAAAGTTATTCGATGAAATTTGGACACTGCTGCAATGGCATAATAAAAGCAATCGTGCAAATATAAAAAAAAAATATTAATCGTATTTGAAAACTTTCTTAATATTAAATTGATTGCAGATGTGTTTAATTTTGCTTTTATTTCTAAAGTAGCCTGCACCTTTGCATAATATATTTTGAGTGTCAACATTTATTTCGTGTTGAAAACAGTTCTTTTCCTTAATGTAGCTTACTTATTTTCCTCTAAAATGTGTGGATCAAACACACGCACCATTCATAAAAAATTAATTTTATATAGTGCCATCACATACGCTTGTGTGAAGTATGCTTGAACTATTTTGATGATTAATCACTGCGTAGCAAAAAGGTTTTCAAGCGGTCAGGCAATGGCAATTTTTCAATGTCAGATGGTTTCACATTAACCAATATTGCATCGCGACAAGCATTCTGCAGCGAAACAACTAAAAAGAAAAGGGTTTTTGGATACATTTTAGAGCATAACTTTACCAAAAACTATTCTATTTTTCTACTGTGGCACAAATTCTTAGTTTCAGCCTGCTGCAAAACTTACTTTCATAGAGCTGAATAATGCGAATTTGTTTTGTTGTGCCATACACATCGATGACCACATGCAAAGGTGCCTTTTCCATTGGTATTTCTTTGGTACAAGGACCCTGATCCACACCATTGATAATAAAATGCATCTCGCCTTTTGCTTTGTCATTTTCTGTTGGCACAAAAACAACACCTATACGCGAGCCCTTATCTGTGAGCAAAATGCCAGCATTACTGTCATTAATGTTGTCGAAGGCAGGCCGCAGCAGACGCTTGTGAATCATGCCGCGAGGTGTACGTACATATATTGAGTCACCTAGTATATTACCTACAAAAGATTAATAGATTAATAGCCAAAAGATAACACATAGCTATTAAAATTAATACACACTTTTACAAAAAGTTTCCATTTCAACCGGCTCTCCATTTACCGGCTCAGCATTGACATTTGGCACAACACCACCAACCACATTTCGGTCCAAACCGACATTACCGTTGCGTGCCAGTGAGTGTGATTCAAATTTTGAAATTGGATATATCCAACTTGTGCCGAGGTTGGCTAAATCGGGCAGTGCAAATTGTGGCAACCCATCCACAGTTCTACCAATAGACTCTGGCACAAGCTGCGTTAGTCCCAATCGCATGTGACCCGACCACCCACGCTCATTTTTCTCGATTTCCACTAAAAATATTTCGCCCGGCTGTAGCGGCTTTTCGGAAAAAGTTACGGCATCGGCAAAACTGGCCTTGCGATAAGCAACGGTACTATCTTCGCAAAGAATTATGTTAGCGCCGTGATAGGGATGAAACCGTGACAATTGCCGTGTTCTTGCTGCGGTGGGAGAACCGACAGCCGTAGAGGAAGCCGTATTGAAAGCGAAGGTACTGGAAGAAATGGAACTGATTGCTCTACTAGGATCATTGCTGCTGCTTACACTGGATTCACTACTAGGTGCAGAAGTTTCACTAGCTGACATTTTTGGATGAGTGAATGACATGATGCTGTGCTCGAGCTTTTTTGACTGCGAATTGATCAACTCTGTAACTGGGTTGAGTAAGTCTTTGGTCAATTTCTTATTTTAATAATTTTCACTTTAGAATAAAATCGAAAACAAAATTTCACATTTTCGTATACATTTCGCTTGTGACGTTTATTTATTTTTGGTCTTTTTTTTGCTAGTTTTATTTATGGTAGTGCAGTAGTACAGTTGTTGAACAGTTATCGACATTGTGATTCTGTACAATGGCCGCATTCAGCGCAGAGAACTGTTGTGAACTGTAATGGTAGCGTTACCTTATGGGCCGAATAAACGACACAAATTATTTGCACAAATCGGAGCTTATGGTCCAATTATGTTCGCGCAACGCAAAGCAAGGTGCCCGTAGCAAATGCCACTTGAATTTCTGTTGTATGGGCTTTGTGTGTATCTGGTTATGCACCACGTAACACGGGGATTACACGAGACAGTACTGTTAAGACAGTTGATACACAATCACATATTTTTACCACACACTCACTTTTGCTACTGTCTTAACTTTTTTGTCGACAGCGTGCGGAACAGTAGCTAGGACAGTAGAATGATATTTAGCATACCAAATGACAGAAGATGAGAAAATTTAATAGAAAAAAATTGGAAATTTGCAATACTTTGGCGTGTTCGTAGTTTTATCAAAATTTTTTTTCATAAAGTAGAAATTTTTACTCTTTAGTCTACTGTCTTGCCAATTGTCTTACCAACTGTCTGGACTCTTATTCACTAACACAAAGTTTGACAACTAATACGTATTTTTCACTGTCTTAACCCCCGTGTAACGAAGCTTAGAACAGTATATATAAAAACATAATCTTATCTCACAACCTTAAGATGAACGTATAACGAATAAAAAGTTCAATTTAATTTTGAACTTACGTTGTATCTACGGTCTTGTGACAGCCTGTGTTGTCACTCCATCACAATCGTGGTAGATCTACCACTTTTTTGGATGCTACACTATTTAAAATTTTCAAGTAACAACACTGGTGATAGCTGCATTTTCATAGCAACAGTTTATATGCGGTAATTTTGCTGATAAATTGTGTCTTTTAACCCACAATTCTTTTTTGTTCTGTCTTTTGTTTTTAATAAATATAATTATGAGCAAATTAAAAACATCTTACTTGTTGTAAGCAAAAGCAGTTGAGTTGAAGTTTTTTAAGTAGATGTATGTTTGCATAATCAACATGAAATTATCTACGTGCAATCCGCCATTTGCTACGTTCACCTTGCGTTGCATTATGCTAACATAATTGGACCATTATGCAGTTTAGTTGTGCCGTCTGTGGCCGGTTTGTACAACTGGTTACGTAAAAATCAAAACGATTTTGATATTTACACAAACTCTCCCCTCTTCGATTTGCGCAAATAATTTGTGTCGTTTATTCGGCCCATTAGTGAACACTTTGTTCTGAATGTCAGAAACTAGATTTAATTTAATTATATTTAATTTCTAAGTTCATTTAATTGCAAAGGTTTCTTACTTAAATTTGCTGCGTTCTTTCTGTGTTTATAACTTTAATAGCGTCAGTAGCAGCATCTGACAGTTGACTTAACAGTTGGGTTCGTGTAGCATTGAATTTTTCACTCGATTAAATGGCGTCCGCTAACTCATCAGTTTTAATGAGGGCTCCCAAAATTCAACTAATCACCGAATTTTTACACAACCGTTGCCAACTGTTGTCTGCGCTGCATGCGGCCAATGATAGTCGAAACAGTTTGGTGATGACCAGAGCTGCCAGAAAAGAGAATTTTCACGTTTTATGGGAATTTTCTACCCAAAAGGGAAATCTGGAACAACACTCTTAAAAACGGGTACAATGAAGTTGACCACGTTTTTGTGCAAAAAGATTAATTTAGTCACAAAATCAACAAATTATGATAAGCATTTTTTAACATCTTGTATTCAGATATATTTTAAAATTATTTAAGTCATCTTGAGTTTTAATTTGATTAATATTTATATTAGCCTGTGTATTTCAATTAATTTCAATTCATTTGGATTGTCATCAGATGTAAACTCAAACGTAATTTGCTCTATCCAGCTTCATTTGTTTTATTTTGCTTGAAAAATAAGTAAATAAAACTGAGAACTTTTAAAAAATTTAATTTCTGGAACGAAAGTGGAGCAATAAGACTTTTCATTTTTGTGGATCCTATCGTTTTGAACAACAATACTTATCCTTCATTAATTCCGTTGTGTTCCTATTTTCCTCACTTATTTAAAAAATCTGAATTAATTTATCTCGACTTATAACACAGGTCACTTAGAAATATTCATTTGTTAATATACTTACAAAAGATGTGCAAAATTTTCACTTGTATCTGCAAATTTCATATTTAAATATGATGCCAAAAATTGTGCACATCATATTTAAATATGAAATTTGCAGATACAAGTGAAATGTTTTCAAAAACTAAAAAAATTTAAATCATTAATTTTTCTCTTTCGCATAGAGAGTGCATGCAATGAGTGCCTTTTCTGCTATCAAACGAATGAATTAGCTTTGCTGTTATTTTTGTACTGTTTTAATTGGGCCTATTCTGCGGAATCTTTAATGAAAAAATTCTGTTATGATTTCCCATACAATTTTTTGAGCTGTCCAAAAATCTTTTACGAGACCAGAATTGGTATTCTGCACGACAATCTTTTATAAAATCTGTTATAAATCGTAGCAGATTTTTCGAACTGTCAAAAATCTTTTACAAAATCTTTTATTTGGTATTCTGCATGACAAAATCTGCTATGAAATCTGTTATGAAAGACAACAGAATAACAGATACATTTCTCTGTCTTTTATCGTAACAAATTTTTAGAAAGTGAACATTTTGGTCTGAATTCTCTTGAATTGGTATTCTACATGACTGTTATGAAATCAGAATAACAGATACATTTCTCTGCCTTTTATCAGAATTTAATTTTTACTCTGTGTGTTCAGGGAAGAGAACATAATCTTATTGACTATGCATAAGCATCGGTCGCAAAAATTCACCATATTATTGAAATTTATCAAAATCAGATGAAAACCACGCCCAACATCCATAAAATCGGAGAAATCTCTTTAAATACCACTAAAACTAATGTAGCACATATAAGCACACATAAGCTTTTGATCTGAAATATTCACCTTATATTTAAAATTTGTCAAAATAGCATAAAAACACGCTAACCTCCCACAAAGTAACTAAATGAAAACTGTAAGGAATTACATATATTTATTTGGTAATAATTCTACTTTATAGCCCATGCCCCTTTTTGTATTTTTTCATGTCTCCTAAATGCAATGGTCCAAAAAAAATTGTCGGTCTCTTATGGTTTGGGAAATAAAATTCAACAGAGTTACGTTTTCCAGGTAAATAATTGTAGTTTTTCTTATATTTTACTACGAAAAAAAACAAGATGCAGGTTGTTGTCAATAATTTTCAGTCTTCTTCATGCAAAAGGTGAAATAATGTTTGTCTCCTATAGTTTAAAAGATAAAAATTAATTAAAAAATGTATTGAAAATTGCAGCGATAACTTCATAGAAGGGGAAATTAGCTTCTACACACTTAACATTTTGGTAGTATTTTACTTTAAGCTAAAAAGACCTTTTTTAAATTTTTGAAAGTAGTTATACACATACATAATATGGAGATAAATGCAAAAAGAGCCGCTGGCGAAAAATTCATGTTTTTATCTATTAAGCTGAAAGTCCAAATTATTTTTTCCATTTTTTCAACTTCTGACCCCTATAATTTCTAAACTAGATGAGAGCGGCCATTAATTTTTTCAGATTTGGAAGTAGAAGCTCTTAATACTTCTATTCCAGGAAAAATAGTTAAAATAATAAATTTTAAACTTTTGCGAATTTTATCTCCTAAGCCATTCAAGACCGACACTTTATTTCTTCACTTTTGGACTAAGGAGGCCTAAATACATTAAATAGATATAAGAAAAAATATTTACAAGAGGGCGCTTAAGTAAAATCATGCCTTTATTTGTGTAAGAAATTTAGCATAAAATATAATAATAAATGTTAAGCTGAACTTAAATTGAGAAAGGAATTTATATTTCTACTTTCTGGAATTCTAAACTTTGCTGCAACTTTGTTGTTTAATTATTATCTCGGCGTGCACCGCCGCCACTACGTCAACCGTTCCTGCTACGAAAGATGCTGTTGAAGTTACTATGATGCACTATTGTAGAAGTCGTTGTCTTTTCGATTATAGTTACTACGCTCATTGTTGCATGTATTATCCTGTCGATTGTATGAGGAACCTTCAGCATCGCCTCCATCATAGTTACTAGTTCACTTCCTCCTGCATTCAACATCTTGTCGTTGGCCACCGCAATAGCGTTTTGGCCACTGCAACATGCTTGCTTCCAAGTTGCTCTTTATGTTTGTAACCTACGCGATCACCTCTGCCTCTTCCACCATCACCATAACTGCGTCAGTCACGACTTTTATTGAAACTTAAGCTTCTGATCTGGATCGTCCTCCCAGTCCAACATTGTCTTAAAACAAGCAATTTAATCACATCAACAATGCTAGTTTGTAATGCTAAAGCACGGCACTTCTTTAGTGCTAATTTTGTAAAATATTTGCAATTTACACGTTAAAAGCGAAACTTCTTCAACTTACAATAGGGGTATTCACGATTCAGTGCACTTGCCTGTGCAGTTGAGGACTTGAGGAATTGTGCAGTTGTGCAGTTTGATTTTCGAGAACACACCACCATCACCATTTCAAAGCTGTCAACATTTTTCAATGCACACAAGTGCACAACTGCTCAAGTCCTCAAGTCCCCAATTTGAAGGTAATAGTAGAAAAGCACTTGTGCAGATTTTTCACGTACGTACAATTTGTTTTTGTAAAGTGCACAAGTCCTCAACTGCACAGGCAAGTGCACTGAATCGTGAATACCCCTATTAATTTATTTTTCAATTTATTGACATCGAAAGGCAGAATACCAATTTCATCAGATCTCTTATGGTCGGTATCTTTTATGATTCATAACAGAAAATTCTTAACAGAATAACAGATCTGGCAAAATAGGTCCAAATGTCTAGTATTATAATTTGACATTAGCCGTCAAAACATGGCAGCTTGCGAATGGCTTCGAATTTCTGCTTCGCCAAATTTGTGTAGTAGAAAATAGCAACAATAGACAAGGACAGGATGACTTATTTTCACTCTCTTTTGCGAATTGTTCGGGTACGGAAACATTAAATAGCAGAAAATAGAACGAAGTCGTACGAACGTCTAAGTACGGAAACAGACCTATTAGTACATGTTTTAAAAGTACAAGGGATAAATATTCTCATAGCTTAGAGACTATTGGTTTTACGTTAAAATTGTAAAGGCTCCTTTTGAAGATAACTATTTGATTTATAATTTTATTGTTAGCATATTTCATGGCCACCATAAAGGAGTGGAGATATTGGCGAATGATCAATTTCGGAGAACTTTGAACCCGAATGTCTTTTAGAGCGTACATGATATCATAGGGAACCCATGACAGGTTATTAATTATGCCTTAATTAAAAGGTTTGCATCAAATAAATTTTGATTCAAATTTTTTGATATCAAATAAAAAAAATTCATTAAAAAAATATGCCAATGAAATACAAAGACCCAAAAGTCAAAAGTTATGTCGCAGAAAAAAAAGCAAGGATGCAGTAAAAGTTCGTTTTACGTATTGTTTTCAAAAATATATAAGGCCGATGAAGAAGAAGCAAAAAATATAGGTATTAAGTTCTGTGCACGTAAATATATTAGCAAAGAATACAAAATCGTGGTTTTTTTTTTGCGATCACACAATTCTCTTTGCGATGATGGATTCATTGCGATGATGTCTAAGTTGCAAAAGAAACAAAATAAAGAAATGCGATTCATATTGAAGAAACGATATGATACTCACATTCAATATATGCTAAATGACCTGAAGTGGCTTAGTGTGAAACAATTATTTACGAATTATACATTTAAGCTCGTATACAATAAAAAACTATTTACCAAACTATTACCAAAGATATAATCGAGAAACCCATGATAACCAAACTAGGAATAGAAAAATTTTCATCTTCCAATAACTAAACATTAACTTAATAAAAGATGTATTTACTATGATGGTGTCAGAGATTATAACAAATAACCTATTAACATAAAAAACTGTGATAACATAAGAATATTTAAGAATGAATTGTTTCATTATTGTAGGAATACTGTGCCAATAAGATAGACACAAGAACTCATTCCAATTGTCTTGTAATAGTAGATTGTAATGTTAAGCATATCCCTTCAATTCCTTATTTCCCTCTTAAATCTGTCTCCCATTATAAATTCCCAATTTCATATAAGTCACTCTATTTCTTTTCCTCCGCTTCTTTTTTTTACACGATTTTTCAAATTATGTCAATAAATCATCAAGCAATAAATCAATAAATCAATACATCAATAAATCAATAAATCAATAAATCAATAAATCAATAAATCAATAAATCAATAAATCAATAAATCAATAAATCAATAAATCAATAAATCAATAAATCAATAAATCAATAAATAAATAAAGAGTATGGACTTTTATATATTAAATAAAAGATCAAACTTGAGGCTTTAAATCAAAAATATTGTTTAATTAAATTTTAAAAGTGCAAATTTTTGAGAAAATAATGGTTTGATCGGAATAAGTGCAGTTTACGGCCCACGTGTAAATAATTTTTTCTTGTTTTTTTTTTCTAAACGCATTTGGGTCTCCTTAGTCCAAAAGTGTAAAAGTAAAATGTCGGTTACGAATGTCTTAGGAGATAAAATTCGCTAAAATTTAAAAAATAGGTGCAAGATATGAAGTAATTGAATACATTTAGTTTTTTTATTACATTTGGAATTTACAGATAAAATTATTTTACCTTGTATGGAGAGTTCAAAACAAGCTTGAAACTGTAATTTTTCAAGTTTTCACGAATTTTATCTCCGAAACCATTCGAAACCGACATTTTGTTTTATGTTTAATAAAAATAAGAAAGAAATTATTTACGCGTGGGCCGTAAACTGCAATTATTCCGTTTTATCAGTTGTTAAGAGCAAAAATTATATAAAAGTGCTAACTAAATTCAATTTTATTGTTGAGTTGTTAATCGACCTCTATATTTGCTTGTGGCCTTATTTAATATATTTAGGCTACAGGTACAATTTGGTTAAGTTGTTCGCATTGCCCCGCAAGTGCTGTTTTTGCTCAATTGGTCTTGAATGCGCTTTTTGGTCAGATTTATGAGCAGATATCCTTGTCCGTAACCATACTCCTGACTTAGACAACGTCGGGATTCTACAACAATAGACGAATTATTATAGAAGGTCCACACTGGAAATGCTCCACATTATAAGTGTACCCCCAGAGAAGGGGGTATTTGTTATTCCGTAATCAGAGACTTGTTATTTCGTAAAAAGATGAACCATAAAGTGTGCATAATGTGTAATTTGCTATACCTTCAAAAGTAATGCATGGATTTTTGATTTTTGCAACGATGGCTCGTTGAATAGGTAACAGCATCATCTTTCTTTGGATAACCATAATTATTAGTTTTGCAGAAAACTTAAAAAAAATCACAAGTTTTTCAGGCCAATTTTCAAAACTTTGGACCCAATAACTTGTAAACGACTTGAGAGCGGCATAAAATTTTTACGGAATTGAACTTAGAGGCCTTAATACATATACTTTTTTTAAAAAAATTTAAATTTTGAGTTTCCGTTCATCTTCAATTATGCCAAAAGTAGAAAACCACTTGTACATATTTTTGACGTACGTGTATTTTTTTTTTGTTTAAAGTGCACAAGGTCTCAACTTCAGAGGCAAGTGCACTGAATCGTGAATACCGCAAATATAGTGTTGATGCTCATTCTCTGAAGTGTGGTATGCTCCCAAGAAATAAACGAAAACGCCTAAAAATAAATTCAAGCATCACAAGAGCTATTGTGAATTGCTTATGCTGAAGTCGAACAGCTGCTTTTGACAAATGCACAACCATGCATATTCACTCCTCTCATTAAAATAGTTTCTGTGGATTTATAAAAAGGTTACTTTTTAGTTTTAAAATTTCCAATTATATCTAATTTCACATTAATATCTACCCACTTGTAGCATGCGTATACTGACCACTCTATATGGTGTAGGGCGTAGGCCCCAAAAAGAGCACGAGGTGCCCTTCCAGGAGATATTGCCTCTGCGTCTGAAGAATACTGTGAGTGGAAAAGCTGATTCTGGATCCGATGTTTGCTGCCTGCACGAGCTGAGCGTGCTGTTTGCCTGCCTCAAAGATCATGAATTCGCAGAAAAGTTCTGCGAAAAGGAAATCTCGAGTTTTCAAAATTGTTATAAAATGAGTTTGGACAAGAAATTCGAAGCAAAGAAAACAGTCAATAAGGGTATAGTGACTCCGGGTAAGGATCTTAACTACAGGCAGTTGAATAAGTTCATGCGAAGATTTCCAAATCCTAAATAGAAATTAAATATAAAATCCTAAATGTGTTAAAAATAAAAGAACAAAACAAACTAAACTGTTATATAACCAAAAATCATTGGAAATTGTGTTAAAACCTTTAATTGTTCATTCCATACGTTAAAGAATCAGTGCAGTTGTTTTCTTTTCCAATTTAAATATGTTAATATACGACATCAGCATCACCTAGCCCACCCGACGATGAGCTGCAAGCGGGCGAGGCTTGACTTAAAACACCCATCAGCCCAGTGTTCACGCGACCAGCTGCACCAACGGGTGCGCGTTGTTGTAGCAAAAAAAGCTCGCGCATCAGTGCCTGCTTTTCACCTTCCAACAAAGTGATTCTATCGCTTTTCAGGTTGACTTCATCTGCAAGATGGCGATTTTGTTGACGCAAACGGTCTACGGGTTGCAAAAGCCCACCTCCACTGCCTCCTCCACCCCCAACATTGCCATGTCGATGCGTTGATGTGCCGTTTAGCGCTAAATTAAAATGCATTGGGAAACCTGCGCGCTCCCAAGTATCAGCTAATGTGGCCAAATTACGGTTTACCTCGAGCACGCGTGCTCGCTGAAAATTCAAATGCTCCTGTTGCACTTCCGACCATTGAGCCTGCGTGCCACCCATGCGCCCCAAGTACTGTAATTTATCCTGGACACATGCCAACTGTTGCAGATACCAATCACGCGCCTTTTCTACTGCATTCAAGCCTAGCAGTAGCACGGCGCGCTCTTCCTCAAATTGTTTCAGACGCTTCAACATGTTGTAGTCGATTCCATTCTGCAGTGTATGACGACGTGGTTCACGCCGTTTACTGACACTTGCACTCGACTTTTTTGAGTATGAGGCAGCGGCACTGTCATTTGTTGATGAAGAACCGCCATCGGCACAGCCACGATATGGCGGAAATTGCTTCCACTCGTTATCCTTCGTACTGTCCATTTCGCTAAGCAAGACGCCCATTTGCCAGTTTTGTAGAGCGTGACGAATTTCCTGCTTATCGACAGCCTTATTCATATGCACACCAACACAAGATTTGGCAGCAGCACTTCTGGGTGGTTTTGGTGGAGGTGGTGGTGAGTTAAAGTTGGACACTCCAGAAACTGCACCATTTCCATCCATATCCAATTCCATGCACACATCGGAGTCTGGACTAAGCTGTGGCATACTGAGAGTACGCTGGGAGCTAGCAATATTATGCGGACGCACCGTTGCCGTCTGATTAGTGGCACTATTCCATGGCGTGTTGGGCAAAGGATTCTCAATTTCCAGCAATGGTGCGGATGGTGGACGTTGAAGCTTGAGTGGCAGTTTTACGGAATTAATTAAACCCTTCTCCGAAGTCTCTGTTTGATTTCGCAGAAGACAAATTTTGAGACCAGCACAAAATCGCTCAAACGATAGCAAGCCACTGGCGGGTGTGACCTTGCGCAGTGAATCAATTACACCGCATGGCAATCCTTTGCAGCCATCATCCTGCCAGCCTTTCTCGATGTCGCTGAACTTAACGAAGCCGCAGTGTCGATCGTCGAGAATATCGAAAAGTTTCTTCATAGACATGACAAATTGCTTTGGCAGCGCTTCTAGCGGGCTGCCCGTTGAAGTGGTATTGAAGTTGGCATCATGTACTGTTGGTACTTTCTGCATATTTTTTGATATTCCGTGCACTTCAGCCTTGGTGTGACGCAACATGCTGTCAAGGTCTGAAAATATTGAACTAATTTAATATTTTGGTGTGCTAATGGACATAGTATTATACAGTTAAAATCATTTATAGATTTAATATACTTTTATTATTGGAATGTAACTAAAATCGATAATATCTTTTCTTATTCCCACGAATAATATTTATGTTTTTATTAACATGCTTAAACATTAGTACAGCAATAAATTAAATTTAAAATTAACATATCTTTCATGATTCACTGAGAAATTTAGTGGAAACAGCATATTTAATGAAATGTTTTGTAGTTAAAAAAATTGCAAAACAAAGAGATATAGTTGGAACTTTTTTCCAAAAATTGTAAACAAAAAATTTGTAAATATTGTAAATAATGCCAACATTGAGTTTAAAACCACACTGAATTCCTGAAATATAACCTGCAACAACTGAAGAAAAACAAAAGACTTAAGAAACAAACCTGATTCCGCCGCGATCGGGTTTTTCCTTTTTTGTTGACGCTGCTGGTTTGACAAAATATTAAATTGAGCAATAATTTAAAAGTTATGAAATCTTTTATATGATTACAATATTTTTGTTTAAAATACACATATTAATTGAATGTTTTTTCCAAAGAATTGTATTCTTTGATAAGATTTTTGAAGCTAGAATTAACAAAAGCAATCACCCAACAACTAGTGAGTTTAGTTAATGGCGCTGAACTGTGCTTTGTGGTACCCTCAGCATCTTTGCTAGCATTGAGAACAACATAAAATTCAATTTTTAAAATATTCACCACGAGAGAAACACACAAACCGAGCAAGGTAAATATATAAACAACAAAAATCCAAAAAGTAAAACAAACAACAACAAAAACTCATTTGAGCACGCAAACTATGCGCTGCGCGCACAATTATGAATTTATTTTCCTTTTATTGCATCACTTCACTTGATTTTTTCCACTTCTAGTTCAACTCGTTGCAAAACACACTTTATCAATTTTGCACCCATTACCTTTAGCTCTTCAGTTGTAATGTTATGCAGAAAAAAAATTCAGATGTAATGCGACAAAGACTGCAGCACGTTCATGAGTGCAATGTCTTGATGTCGTCTTAATGCTCACACTTTGCTCAGTGCAAGCCATTGTATTCAAGTGTTGCGCATGCGTTGCTTCCTTTTCAAATATCGTTAGAGACAAGGGCGTCCGCAGGATTTGTTCTAGTGGGGCCCAAAGGCATAAAGGAGTCTAGAATGCACATAAAGAAAATGTAACCTATATAATTATACTTTCTGTGATTTTTGGTACTTATTTGGTTATCATGATACACCGGTTGACACACGCTTGTACACATAAGACAATAATATATATTTCAAAGAGAGGTAAACATCTTTCTCGTATCATGCCCGAAACATTTTCAAATTAATTTTTTTTTTCATAGAATTTCAAAATGTTTTTTGTCAACAAATATTCTTAGTAATTTAGTAAATTAAATAATGTGATGTCTCCGTTGGTGTTAAATAAAATCGCATTAATTACTATTTAGCTGTAAAGTTTTCCTTTTTTCAAATAAGAATATAAAAATTTCCAAATATTTCTTTCTTTTTTTTTTTGGAAAAATTAATAAAACCAGAAAGATTTCCAGACCATTTTTTCCAGTTTTGGAGGCCTTTAACTCATAAATCAATTGCAAGCGGCCTGAAGTTTATCAGATTTGAATTTAGGAGGTAAAAATCTATGTTATCCGCAAAAATTAAGAATAAGAGTTGTCGCTATTCTTGAAATGTTCCCCGCATGGACATCAAGTGACTTATTTCATTTTCCAACATGCATCAGTTCTAGCAGCATGCAAGTTACTAAAATCGAGTTTGAGAACATGCCTTTTGTATGAATTATTTAAAATATTTCTTTTTTTTTTTAATTCAAAACGTATGAATAAATATATAAAGAGGTACATGTATAGATGGGTTTTGGGCTCCATTCATTTTCTAAACATATTCCAGAACCTCCCTGCAAGGCTTCATTCTAAATCGTGGATGTAATATAAGCACGTGACGCGAAAAAAATCCAAAAAATTCTCAAAATAGGTGGACGCCTGTTAAAAAACGTGAATTTGAAGAAGTATAAAATTAACGTTTCAAATCGAGTTTCCTATTGAAATTTTAGTCATAAAAAACTTTTGACCATAAGATATTCTAATTTAAAAGCGTTTTCTTAACAAGAATTTGCCATCAGATTTTTTTAAAAATTAGTGCTTGATCTACAGTTAGCCTACTTTATTCAGAATTTCCTAATTTTTTTTCGTTTTTTCGTTTTGAATTAGAAGATTAAAAATTAGTGCTTGATCTACAAGCTTGATCTCAAGAGATGACAGTTTCGACTGTAAGTAAATTACATCTGTTTCCGATTTAATAACATGGTACATTTTTAGGTCGTCTGCATACATTAGATGTGGGATATCGCAAAGAATATCAGATAGGTCTGAGATAAAAATATTAAAGAGAAGTGGACCAAGGTGACTACCTTGTGGTACGCCGGATGTAACTAAAATCTGTTTGGATAAGGTACCTTGAAATTTTACGAACTGAGATCTGTCGTGGAGATAGGACTTCAGCCAACTGAGCAAAGATCCTGAGATACAAATCTTTTCCAATTTGGAAGCCAAGATATCATGATCGACTCGATCAAAAGCTTTGCTAAAGTCGGTTTATATTGCCTCCACTTGATGTCCTTTTTCCATTTTACTTAGAACATCAGAGATCATAGTCATTAGATTTGTTGTGGCTGATCTACCTTTACGGAAACCATATTGCTGTTCATTGAGTAAAGGATTTATAATAGATGTTAGTTTTGCGCATATATTTTTTTCGAACAATTTTGGAATAGCCGATAACATGGCGATTCCTCTATAGTTTTCAATAGACCTTTTATCGCCATTTTTATATATTGGTGTTAGGTGAGATATCTTCCAATACGATGGAAAAGATCCTTGGAGTAGAGATTTGTTAAATACAGTACGACCTCGCTCAACGCAACCCTCGCTACACGCAACTCCTCGATAATCTCAACACCCAAATTGTACGCAAAGTATAAATTGCAACAAAGTGCAGACCAAAATTTCCGAATATTTAAAAAAATAAATTGAATAAAATGAAATTATGTTTCTGATCAAAAATTTTTCGATTCACTTTAATTTGAATGTGTAGAAAATGCATATTTTTTTGGAAATAGGTCTATTGGCCAATATAAAATTTTTCCTCTGTTTTTGCAATAACCTCAGATTTCGCAATTGGCTTGAATTTAATTGGTTGCGTTGAGCGAGGTCGTACTGTATTATATGTAAAGGCATGATAAGTGTGTCTAAACATCGGAGTAGTAAGTGCGGGGGTAACAAGTCTGGGCCGGGTCTTTTATTTGTATCAATTTCTTTAATCGCATTAGATATCTCATCACACGTTAGTTGGATTTGATTAATTATAGGGCTAATTCCTGAAAAGGGAGGGGAACTATAAGTATTACTTGTGAAAACACAGAAAACTTCTTTAAAATAGTCTGCATATAAGTTGCTGATTTCATGAGGGTTGGAGGAATTGACATCACCTTTAAACAAAGAAGATGGATAGCCGCTAGATTTTCGCTTCATGTTAACGAAGTCAAAAAATTTTTGTGGCTCTTGGACAATTTTCTCGCCGATAAGGTTAGTGTACAACTTATACGCTTCTTCTGACTTGATAGAGAACTCTTTAGATAGCTCGTCATATCTTAGCTTCAGTTCATCGCTTACATTTTCGGTGGTTTTGAGAAGTTTGTAAATTTTGTTTCTTTGGTTTCTCAAAAATCTGAGATTTTTGTCTAGCCATGGCTCCGAAAGCTTATTCTTTTTCTTTATTTTTGGCACATAGTTTTCGATAGCAGTAAAAATGTGCTGATAAAATCTTGAGACAGCGCTGTCTAAATCTATGTTGGATAGAATATTATTCCAGTTTAGAGCATTTAGATAACATTTAATACTTTCGTAATCGGCGTTGAGGTAATCGTATGCAATAGAGTTATTATAAGTTATTATAAGAAAAGTAATGTCGTTAGCAGAGAAAGCAACTGTTAAAGCTGTATGGTGAACAGTGTTAGTAAATAAATTTTCTGCTTCAGTGCATGGACTAACCTTCACTTCATCGTACGAGTTTGTAAAGATAAGGTCCAACCATCTGCCATTTTTATTTTGTTCAGAAGAAACTTGTTGCAGATCGTTGCTATAAAAGGTACTAAATAATGAGAAATCTATGGCATTAGAAAGGTTAACAGGAAGAAGATACTTGTCATTTTCATCAACAACAAAAGAGATATTTGGCCGGTTGAAGCCACCAAGAATAACAACCTCATCTTCCTCTTTTAGAGTGAATGTAAAGGAGGACAGTGTTTCACATAGCTCATTGTATGTTGTTTCACTTGAGCCGGGAGGAATGTAAACGACACCTATGTACATAAAAAGACTATTTCCTGAACAGACTTTAATTATCAGGTGATCAAAAAGCTTATGGGTATGCGTATCTATTAGCTCACTTGAAAGAGAATTGTGAGTTGCTATGAGAACGCCACCTCCTCTAGAAAGACCAGTAGAGGAGTAATCCCGATCGTTTTTGAAGACAGTCCAATTGCTGTCAAGAATTTCTTCATTATTGAAGGTATCATTTAACCATGTCTCGGTGAATACTAACACATTGAAGTGACATGATTTGGCGTCAACATACAGTTTATTTAATTTGCTTCTCATGCCGCCACAGTTATTGTAAAATATATTTAAGAAATGGGAGTTAGGGACGATAATATTGTTGTTGGTCCTTACGTGATTTTTGAAGAAGGAAGACATGTTTAGTCCTGACGTGAGCACCATAGGTATCAAGATCCACCTTGACTTGATCGATCGTCACGCCGAGTTGGTCGTGAAAACGAATAAATAAGTTAAGCAAGTCATCAACATTGGTGAGCAGACCTTCTTACTGAATTAAAACTTTAAGATTAGTTTTAGTCTTGCCTTCAATGCATGTTGAATCAGGGGCTTTGTGCATGTAGGCGAGATACAGACGAACGTTATTAAATACACTGTTCTCTCTAAGGCGAGAAAGGGCATATCTACTCTCAGTGTCTGCGCAAGAATTTAACGTTAATTTGACTCTTGGTGGCAGTAGAGGGTCTAGGAATGACTTCGGACTGACAGGTTGGTTCGAGGGCTCAATTATTATTGGATCAGATGGAGATGGGCTTAGAGTATGAGAATGCACGAAATTAGGATAGGATGTACTGTGGATTTTAGGTGTATTTTTAATGTAGGGGGAGTCAGATTCAGGGTTAAGGTTAAACGAGACGAGTTTAGATTTTAATGATTTTTGAACGGAAGAGGATAGAGGAATTGAAGTATGTTTTGGAAAAGGAGAAAATTTGGGAAAAACATTTGTTTTATAAGACCAGTTACAATCTGGCAAAGGTTTATTAGGAGCATTACTTTTATTAGACTTATAGTTAAACTTAGAAGAATAAACATTATTCGTAGGATTACTCATTATTTTAATTTTATGATGAACATTGCCATCATTAATTGATGCTTTACTTTTAATAGACTTTGAATTAAGCTTAGTGGAATTATCATTATTTACAGGCTTACTCATAGTTCTATTTATATGATGATCGTCGTTATTTTCGCTGCTATTTCTAGGTGTCTTCAGCTTCTTCTCAGGGTTGTCTATCCACTCGGAGATTTTCCACTTACCATGCATCATTATGCCACCAGAGATGTTTAGAAACATCCATACATATTGAGTTGGAATGTCCAACTTAAAACTGCAGAATTTTCTGGCCTTGATGGACATTTTTATGCAGTCAGAAATTGCGAAACCAAATTTTTTCTGAAAATAATTACGCAGCCAGGATACTGTAGTTTTACTGTGAGGCCCTTAACAAACAATGTCGTTTTTAGGCTATCATTCACACTCTTCAGCTTTTTGATGCGGTTATCCCATTCAGATGATGTCCATGATGTTCCAAACTTATGGATCAATTTGCGCGGTGAAGCCACAGGAATAGCAATAGGTGGCCCCATTTCTTTATCAGAGAGAGACGCCGGTGGTGAGCGCAAAGAATGAACCAGTGAAGTAGGATCGGTAGCTTCTATGATTTCTTCAAAGATGGAAGAAGCGTTATGATGGGGTGATTCTGGGATGTTCTGAACTCTTTCTGGAGCATATCTGATATAATCAGTAATTTCAGCAAGCGACACCCGAAATATTTCATGATCATCACTCATTTCATTTACCTTATGGTATAAAACTTTAATTAGTGGATCTGGCTGCTGAGGTGGTGGTAAAGTTACCCTTGAATTGGATTGTATCATGGTGTCGACGTCCATTCTAAGAACAGCAAGATTTTCCGATATGTTTTGTATTGTACGTTTTTCGTTGTCAGTTGTTTTATACTTATGCGTTAAAGAGTCATTGATTTTGGTTATCGCGGTTTCAAAAGATGACACATTATTTTTTAAATCAGCTATAGTGTCCGTAACTGTTATAAGGTTACTTGATAGTTTGGATATTTTTGTATCCAGATCAGATTTTGCGGATTCAATAAAGCTGCTGAGATCTTCAGCAGTTTTTAAGACCCCATCGACCTTAGTAACTTGCTCACTTATTTTTTTTAAACATTGTTTAGTGTCAGACCGTAGCGAGTTTGTTTTATCACTTAGGCACTTTACTGCAAGAAGGACGTGTGAGAGTGAAATATCCTTGCACTCATCGCAGTAAAATGAAAAGTTCGCAAGGTAGTCATTTAAATATGTGAGACTTCTCTTAGATAAGCCTATACAACAAGCGTGGAAAGATTTATCACACAGGCCCTTACATGCCACCTTTGTTGCATTGTGGTCTTCCACGGTGCATAGAGATGAAGCACAGCTTTTTTCCATATTTAAATGCTTTTTTGAAGTGAAAACTTCTTTAGACGCGTTGAACGATTTTGGTAGAGGGTAAATCATTCGTTTGCATCATCGTATTTTTCCAAGGAAATCGTCCACAATCGGCCGCAAGCTCACAAAGAAATCACTTGGCAACTCCTGAAATTAATGCATATAATCTGTTTGTTAGTATATAAATACTTAAGTTAGGTTGCAATAAGATGTTTGCAACCAAAACTTATTATTAATTCGGCTTATATTTATATATATATGCCTTTAAAGTTTGGCAATTTCTTCAGTTGTTGCATTTGTCAACATTTTTGAAAAATTTGCTTTTACTCAAACAGCTGCTATTCATGGTGAGATTTAAAAATGGATCCATCTTCTTCTTTTTCTTCTTTTTTCTGCTGGAACATCGTTTGCAAACAAGAAAAATAATGTATGGATTGAGTGTTTTAACATTTTAATCTTTAAGTTGTGATAAAGGCATATGTTGAACATTCAAATAATTACATGCATGCTCTTATTTTATTACATATCGTCAAACAAATTTTGACAATTTCCACACTTGTTGTATTTGTCAGTGGCTTTTTATTTTCACCATTGCCGCATTTTATATTCAGAGTTGACAACTATGGCTGTGTGTCAATCAGTCGTGGTAGGATAGAAAATATCAAGTTGAATAAAATTTGTGTGTGTTGAAATAAATTTGTCTTTTTTGCTGTGTCAAATGGACGATGAAATTTTGACAATTACAAATTTTGACGTTTCACATTTCGGTCGTGTTTTAGCGCAAATATTTTATTTTATTTGCATTTTATCAATTTGCGACATATTTAATTCGAGAGCTTGTACTTGCAACATATTTCGCAAACTTGTAATATTGTAAACTTAAAAAACTGTTGAAAAATTAAAAAAAATTAACGAAACAGCAGGCAAACAGAAAATATAGCATGCAAAGTGCTGTATATTTTACGCCGCCAATTCGGTTCATTCCCTCTAACGCTGCGCAACCTCTGGGATCTTGTAATTCTCTTTGCGTTGTTGTTGTAAATTTGCTAAGTAGTTATTGTTGCACAGTAAGCTTTAATTTTTTGTGGATGTTTATTTGTAGCTACAGTCAGCATATGACATGGAACTAATTTAGAAAACAGTTTATACATATGAATTAAAGAGTATATATAATATTGGTAAATCTATTTGTTTTTAGTAAAAGTGTTACCGTATCGGAAATACATATATATATATATATATATATATATATATGTATTTCCGATATATATATATATATATATATATACATATATACGATATATACATATATATATATATATATATATATGTATTTCCGATACGGTAACACTTTTACTAAAAACAAATAGATTTACCAATATTATATATACTCTTTAATTCATATATTAATTCATATTTAATTCATATATATATATATATATATATATATGTATTTCCGATACGGTAACACTTTTACTAAAAACAAATAGATTTACCAATATTATATATACTCTTTAATTCAGATGTATAAACTGTTTTCTAAATTAGTTCCATGTCATATGCTGACTGTAGCTACAAATAAACATCCACAAAAAATTAAAGCTTACTGTACAACAATAACTACTTAGCAAATTTACAACAACAACGCAAAGAGAATTACAAGATCCCAGAGGTTGCGCAGCGTTAGAGGGAATGAACCGAATTGGGCGTAAAATATACAGCACTTTGCATGCTATATTTTCTGTTTGCCTGCTGTTTCGTTAATTTTTTTTAATTTTGGCGTAAGAAATGTTTATTTATACCTCGCCTGGAGTATAATGTGTATACAATTTGAAGTAAATCTGTTAAAAACTATATGGGAGCAATTACATAATTTTAAAAAAGTGGGTGTAAAAGTGGGCGTGGTTGAAAAAAGTACCCTATTAATCATGCCAGAGTCCCAATTAAATGCTGTGTAAATTTCAGGAAGATCGGTCCAGAGGTTTGGTCTACTATAAGGTACAAACAAACAAATAAACAAACACACATTCCATTTTATATATATAGATATATATATATATCTAATAATATATATATAATATATATAATTATATATATCTATATATATAAAATGGAATGTGTGTTTGTTTATTTGTTTGTTTGTACCTTATAGTAGACCTCTGGACCGATCTTCCTGAAATTTACACAGCATTTAATTGGGACTCTGGCATGATTAATAGGGTACTTTTTTCAACCACGCCCACTTTTACACCCACTTTTTTAAAATTATGTAATTGCTCCCATATAGTTTTTAACAGATTTACTTCAAATTGTATACACATTATACTCCAGGCGAGGTATAAATAAACATTTCTTACGCCACGCCCCCTTTCACGCCCCTTTTAACGCCAAATTTAAGTTTTAAACTTTTTGTTCTCTGTACAAATTTGTTCCTTCCAACAGATTATTTTTTATTTGGTAGTATATTGCTCTTAATATTGTTAACGTCGCCATATTACTATGAACCACGCCCACTTCACCGCCCCCTTTTTTAATTCAGATACTTACTTATACCACTAACAATGTTTGCTATACAAAATACTTTTTTGTAATATGTATTTACCTAAAGTTTTATATACTTTTTATCTACAGGTATGGTAGCCATAGATTTTTTTATTACCAAATCCCCCTTTTTCGCCCCATTTTACTTTAATTATAATTAATCTGCTTTCAATCTATATATATATAAAAATGAATGTCTGTCTGTCTGTTTGTTTGTTTGTTTGTGCTTTATAGGAGGCCAAACCCTTGGACCGATCTTCCTGAAACTTTCACAGCATTTTATTATGACTCTGGAAAGAATAATAGGCTATATGAAGTTTTTATTAGACAAAGGGGCGTGGCACTGCTCATATAACCCAAAAATTTAAATCGCCATATTTTGGCATTTTTTGACTTACGTTGATGCTATTTGGTACATATGGTATTGGCATAATTAGGAATACGTACCAGGAGAAAAGTGGGTGGGACCACGCCTCTTTTTAGGAAAATTAAAAATCGCAATATAGTCTTAACTACTGGACCGATCGTCATTAAATTTTCACAATAGGATATTCTTACGAAATAATAAATTCTTGACTATATAAAGTTATGAGTGGAGGAAGGGGCGTGGCCTCGCCCATATAACCCAAAATTTAAAATCGTCATATCTTGGGCATTTTTTGACCAACGGCGGCAGTATTTGCTATATATGGTATTGGCATGAATAGAAATACGTACCAAAAGAAAAGTGGGCAGAGCACGCCCCTTTGTTTGCGATATATTGGAGGCTGGACCTGATAACCGATCTTAAATTTTCACAGCGTTCAGCTTTGACTCAGGAATACTTATTACATGATAATATTTTTCGACCATGCACACTTCTGCACTTACTTTTTTACTACGTTTATTAACGGCTTTACCAAAAAATTTAAAATACATAGTAATTAAAATAGTGGGGTAGCCCCATTCTCTTTCTTCCACCACTGTCTTCAAAACAGCTGATTTTATAATACGTGTTAATTAAAATAGAGAGTGGGGTAACCCCATTCTCATTCTCCCACAACTGACTGCGAAACAGCTGATTGTGTAATTGCTGCTTTTTGATTGGTATAAAAATAAAAAGGGGGTCATGAAGCAAATTACATGCGATTCAGTGCTGAATTCTAATTGGTTTACAACAAAAAAAGAGGCGAAGCATTGCAATATTTAAATTAAATAAATAAATTTTTGTAAATATATAAATTCTTTTAATTTTATTTTATACGAGGGGGGTAGCGAAGCACACCGGGTTCAGCTAGTATATGTATGTTAGGTTTGATAATAAATAAAACAGTTATTCAAATAACGAAGTTTTTCCACAGAATGAAATCTTATATTAATTTTTAATATTTGAAAATCAAGTATTGACAGAAAAACAAAATGTAAAAATAATAACTTCATAATATTAAAGCAAGTTAAAAAGAGTTAAGTGTTTCAATTAAATCACATCATAACACGGCCATCCTGTTACTAATGCGGCCTCGCAGTTAGTGTTTAAGTATTCGTAGATGCAGACACACACTTCTCTGAAATTAAAAAAAAGAACGAAGAAATGAAAAGAGTCACGTTTACATCTTTACTAAAGTCCTGAATATTTATAATTCTGACCATTTAAGGTCCCGACCATTTAAGGTCCCGACCATTTAAGGTCCCGACCATTTAAGGTCCTGACCATTTAAGGTCCTGATCATTTAAGGTCCTGACCATTTGAGGTCCCGACCATTTAAGGTCCCAACCATTTAATGTCCTGACCATTTAAGGTCCTGACCATTTAAGGTCCCGACCATTTATGGTCACTAATTTAAAATTTACCATTTTTCGGGCCACAATCTCAACTGCTCATGTACTGCTATTTTTGTTACTTTTGCTCTTTTATTAGTTCTCTGAAGTAGGTACCGTACATTAGGTAAAAGTTTCAAAATTTTATAAGGTCCCAAAAATTTGTTCCCTAATTTACCTGATCCAGCTTTTTGTGTATCTTGAACAACGACAATGTTGCCAACTTTAAATTGTATAGCTACTAATCTTTTTTTATCAAAAAGTTCTCGTTGTTTTTTCCTGTTTTTTTTAAGGTTTTCATTAGCATTCGATATCATCATTTCACGACTCTTTAATTGTATAGCAGGCAATCCATTCAACAAATTTTCCTCTGATGGAAGACGGCTTTTCAATCCAAACATAAGTGCGTTGGGTGTAAATCCTGTTGCTGAACTAACAGTTTCATTTAAAACAGCTTCAATTTGAGGAAGTACTGAAGTCCATTTGCTTTCTTTTTCACTTGTTAAAACACTTCTCATAAGATTGAAAAGAGTTCGCATCACTCTTTCTACTTGTCCGTTACCTCTAGGCATGCCTGTTGCAATAAGATGCAATTGTATACCTTCCATGTCTAAATAGTTTTGAAATTTTGGTGATGTGAATGCTCTTGCTCTATCTGCTACAATTTTTGCTGGCTTACCAAATTAAAAGGCTTTTCCCATCTTTGGCTAAAATAAATCCTCTTTCATTCTTATAATTCCTTTGTTCCATCCTATATGTGCAGCATTATCATGAAAAGTTTTCATCACCATGAACCTAGCACCTGATGGAACAAAACATGTTTTTTTCACTTCATTACTTTTCGTTTTTTCAACATAGTATATGACATCGTTCTCTATTAGAAAATTAGATTGTGGTGTAGTTCTTAATGATTTACAAAAATCATCTTCAGCCTGAAATTCTAACATCGTAGAGGCATTACTGCCTTTTCTTTGTAGTCTGCAAACTGTTGGATTTCTGCTTAAATAATCAACATTCTCCATTGCCATTTTTCCTCCAGGTCGGTATTCAATTTCAAAATCAAAATCTTGAAGTTTCATCCACCATCTTGCAACTCGTGTATGTAATTCTTTTTTTAAAGCAGTGGCCCTTACTGAATTACAATCAGTAAAAACAGTAAAATGAATGCCATACAAATATACCCGAAAATGATGTGTTGCTTCTACTATAGCCAAGGTTTCTAAGTCATAAGAATGGTATTTGCTCTCACATTCTGTTGTCTTCCGGCTAAAATATGCGACAGGTTTCGTTAAACCGCCTTCTATTTGCATTAAAGCAGCTCCAAGGCCAACAGAACTTGCATCAGTGTGAAGTTCAGTCTTCAAGTTCGGGTTAAATATTCGAAGAACTGGCTGATTTATCAATATATTGATGATTTTCTGCCTCACTGACTCATGCTCATCTGTCCAATTAAATTTTATGTTTTTCTGTAAAAGTTTATTGATCGGTCCAGTCAATAAAGCAAATCCCTCGATAAATCGTCGAAAATATCCGGCAAGACCCATGAACTGACGAACTCCCTTTAAATTTGTTGGTGGCTTAGTATCTGCAAGTGCTTTAACTTTGTGCATGCTTGGTTTTATTATTCCGGATCCTACCACTGACCCTAGATACTCTGTTTCCTTTTCGAAAAACGTACATTTATCAAGATTCAAAGAAAATCCTGCTTTAGAAAGGGCATCTAAAACCAATTTCAATTTTTGAAAACCTTCTTCAATAGTTTTGGATGCAATCATAACATCGTCTAAATACACTTGAGCGACAGTATCTTTCAACGGACCTAACGCTTTGTTTATAGCCCGCTGATAACAGGAAGGAGCATTTGCAAATCCAAAAGGCATACGATTGTATTCGTAATGGCCATCAGGAGTAATAAATGCTGTGTATGGCTTAGATTCCTCTTCAATTTCAATTTGATGAAACCCAGCCTTCATATCTAGTTTTGTAAAATATACAGCTGTTCCCAACGCATCTAATTGGTCACGTAAGATTGGTAACGGATAACGATCTCGAATGGCCTTTTTATTAATCTCTCTATAGTCAACACATAACCGAATAGAGCCATTTTTCTTTTTTACTAATACGATTGGGCTTGCATAGTTTGAAGAACTTTCCCGAATTATTCCTTGATCTAATAATTCTTGAATTATTTCCCTTAATTTTACTTTTTCTGCATATGCTAATCTTCTTGGGCGAAAAGCAATAGGTACATTATCGGACAAAATAATTTTTAATTTTCCTGTGACTACAGCATTTGGTGTATGATTTTGTGCTGCATTTATTAACTTTATCAAATTATCTTTCTGCTTTTCACCTTATTCTGTGCATTGCTTATAGATTTCAGCAAATAATCTTGGTAGCTCGTTTACTCCTGATATTTTACTAGTTGTTTGAATAACCTGTACGTTATGCTCTATTTTATTAGAGAGTTGGAGCTCTAAGCCATGATTCTCGACCTTAACTTCTAAATCAGCACGGCTAATAGTTTCCCATCCTATTATAACGTCTACACCAGGAATGATATTATTTGGAACAACAAGAAAGTCAATTTCTAATGTAACATATTTAAGGGTAACGTATAACTTGCAGTATCCATAAGTAGTTACATCAGACTTACCAAACCCTGTTAGCATTTGATTACTTTGGACTATGTTAGCATTTATTGCATTAACTACTTTTTCATGAATAACAGAACAATCTGCTCCAGAATCTATTAAATAAGTGAAACTATACTTGCCATCTTCACTTGGAACATTTGCAGTTGCAGCGATATGACATCGGTTATTAAAACAACAAATTTTCGGCTTTCCGTTTTTCTTGAAGCAGTTTGATTCAGTGTGTCCTAATCGCTTACAAAAAGTACACCAAGGTTTGTCAGCCTCTCCATTATTTTCATAATGTTGATTTTTCATAACTTCAGTGCTTGATGTTGCCCTCCAACATTGATCCTTCTTATGACCTGTTAAACCACAGTTAAAACATTTCCCTATGAATCGAAATTGCTGTGATGGTTCTTGTATTTTTTTCCGTTTGCTTAAACTCTCGCCTTTAAATCGTTCATTGTCTCTTTCGGTTTCATAATGACGGAGTAATTTCATAAGTTCTTTTTTATCTTTGGGTTGATGCAATCTTAATCCTTCGCGAACTGCCAGTGAACATATACCACCGATAACGGGTGACAAAACTCTTTCCCAAGGTAAATCGGGGTAGAATCTGTACAGACTACGTACCTTTTCCAACCCGTATTCGGTAATGCTATCAAAATCCGAACTCTTCATATTAGCGGCACGCAACAATTTTGTGTCCCATGTTTCTTGGTCTGGAAATGCTGTTAAAAGATCTTCCTCAAATGTTGTCCAATTTTTGATCAAAGGTCTCCATCCATTGAAAAATCGTCGAGCTTTTCCAATTAGCGCCTCCCCAACCTTAAGAATCATGATGTGATCTTCAATTTTATTTTTTTCTCGAATTTCATTTACATCCCGCAGCCATTCCTCCATGGAATACGCAGTGTTGTCTGGATCAAAGTTTGCTAACTTAAAAGACAGTCGTTCTCCATCAACATTGGCAGAAGCAGATGATGCAGGCATTTGCCCGGTAGCCATTTTCGTAAGTTGAGAAAAAAAATTTTGAACAATCTCGTTCATGTTTGCCAAATTTTGAACTTCTTCAAATGGTCGGTTAGAACGTTTTGGTGAAGACATTAGTATTAAATAGGTTCTTATATCCCACTTCTGATGTTAGGTTTGATAATAAATAAAACAGTTATTCAAATAACGAAGTTTTTCCACAGAATGAAATCTTATATTAATTTTTAATATTTGAAAATCAAGTATTGGCAGAAAAACAAAATGTAAAAATAATAACTTCATAATATTAAAGCAAGTTAAAAAGAGTTAAGTGTTTCAATTAAATCACATCATAACATGTATATATTTACATATTACATATATATAGTTCATATATATGAACAATTTAGCTCATTGAGGAAATTTAAAGAACATTTATGTATATTTATATAATAAAAATTACGTATTAAACCTGCAAAATAATTAATGTTTTCAGTAGTAATTGAATAACTAAGGTCTGCTTATACTAAGCATTCTATTTTTTAAAACTGTTTAGCTTAATTTCTTATATGGATTATATATAATTTATAAGCAATAGATATTTCTTAATTTTAGAATATTCTATTTTTAATACACAACGCAATATAGATATGGTGAACATGTATATTGTGTTAGTGTTATGATATAAATTGATATAAATTAGCTTTAATTTTTTATATTAATCAATAATGAAATAATTTAAATAAGTTACTTTAATTATATGTATTTTTGATATGGTAACACTTTTGCTTAAAAGAAATAGTTTCAGTAATATATAAAAAATTTAATAAATTGTTATAAGCTCTTAACAAAAATAATTCTAATTTCATATGCCAACTGTAGCTACACGATTAGAATTCACAACACCTACAAAAAATTTCCGGCTAACTGCGCCAACAACAATTACCAAGGAAATCTACAAACAAGGACGCACAGAGAAGAACAAGATCAGAGCGGAACTTTTAAAACTTTTTGATTTCATCCTACATGTAGGACGGGCTGCAGTATGAGCTTTCGCACATCCTATATGTCCGTCCGACCTGTAAAATCCATCCTACATGTAGCATAGTCCGAAATCCCCTATAGCATGAAAATTCTTATATAGCAGTAAGGCGGTCCGTGGCAGGACAACGTCTTCTATTTATATTTTATGTATAGGTTTTCGCTTCGGTCGGCAGTCCTCTCACTGCTATACTTTTTTTTAATTGTTTTTAGCGTAACTAGGTCAAAATCGGTAAATTGCTTTAATAATAAGTTCTAGCCGAATGAATAACAGTTATTTATTGTTGTTTTGGTTTATTTTTATTTTTTTTTATTTTTGTTTATAGTTTATTTTTGGTGTCGCACTGGATTGTCACAAACAAATTATTTTGCTGAATTGCAATTTGACAGTTAAATTATTCTTGTGTTTTTTAATTCTTTGCGTTTTTCGCAATAATTAATTGTTGTAACAAGGTCAACAGAACTCGCACAGAGAGTTAGGGCTTTTATATTTGTTTTTGTTTTTAAGAACGGTGAGCGAGGTTGCGGAGCTATGTAATAACACGTCCGATCGGTTTGACTTCTTGAATATTATGCCTATTAGCCTACTTTATTCAGAATTTCCTAATTTTTTTCGTTTTTACGTTTTGAATTAGAAGATTTGCCCTTGCCTAGATCGCTGCAATTTTCTCAGATTTAAATGCTGCAAGATTGTTAGCAATTCTATTAAGTTTACAAAAAATTAAAAAATTATCCAAACGAATTTTTTTATGCCGACTTTTGGGAGAGCATTTAGTTTTTAAATTTATTTTACTTTGTTTTCTTCTTGTGTTTAATTACTTTTAACATAAATTTGCTTATCGTCCAAGTTCATATGCGATATTGGCTTAAATACCTCTTACCATCTGTTGCTCCGAAGAATGATCTTCGACTAATAGGGATATCATGTCTTATCATTCCTCAATTTCTCGTACGAATAACTTCGTAATTTCTTCCATTACATTGGTAGTATTTACGAATGGCTTCGTAATATTTAGTATTAGTTGAGTTTGAAAAATTTACAACCGAAATATTTCAGCCTAGTTTGTTGAACAGTTACCCCGAACATAAGGAAATGTATGATTGCAAGGTAGCCGTAGTCTACTGA
The DNA here is from genome assembly GCA_963920525.1 of Dichetophora obliterata. Lineage (NCBI taxonomy): Eukaryota > Metazoa > Arthropoda > Insecta > Diptera > Sciomyzidae > Dichetophora > Dichetophora obliterata. Next base: position 105,602,496 of record OY986437.1, read on the forward strand.
AAGAGTACGTGGTCCGTAAGCTCAAAAACCGTGGTTCAAGCCCCAGCTCAGATAGAATGTTTTGCTTTTCGTTATTAGTTAATGCAACAAATGTATTGTACAATATACATTTGTTTTTGTACGAATACGAATAAAATATTTGTAATATGTACCAAACTACGCCCAATCTACGAATCCTTTTCGTGACTGAAAACTACGAATAATATTCGTAGAGTGGACGTAGTTTTAAGTAATATTTACACAGAAAAAGTTTTGAGTGTAAGAATTCGTATGCTAAGATACTAAGATGCTAAGTATACGTAAGAATACGTAATTTATTACTGCGACGGGTAAACATACTATTTAAAAGTGCACGCATGGTTAAGCTCAGATTTATTTATAAATATACCTTAAAAAAGTATTTTTGAGTTCTCTTCAAAATATATAAACATATATGTATAATGAAAATAACGTCATATAAAATCAAAAAAGCCGTAAGTTACAATAAACTCAAAGGCGACTTTCTTATTGATTATTGATGCACCTTATCAAAATACATTTTCCTGCTGAATTTTACACTCCTACAACTAAAAACGACGTTTTTATTAAAAAAGTTTTAAAATCCCTAAGTTTGAGCGCAACTTACAATTACAATTTAGAAAATTTTTTGACTCTCCCGTAAAATTTTTTAATTGCAGCTTACGGCTTTTTGATTTAGTATGAAGATATTTAAAAACTGTCACTGCCTAGGGGGGAAGTGCCCCTTTACCCCTGCGGACGCCCATGGTTAGAGACTGTGCAAGAGAGAAATGCAGTATAATCGATTGAGACCGACTTTGAGATGGCTAAAGTTTAAATGTTGTTATAGTTTTCATGGAAAAATCAATTAGTTTAAAAATCTTTTAGACAAAACTTTATATAAGAAAAGATAAAATTTAACAATGTTGCTGGAATAGCCTACACAGAGCGAAAAAAACCTGATAAAATTCTAGATCGAAATCAATAACATTTCTCCATGGTTTGTTTTCATGCAAAAATAAATCTTATTAAAACTTTGTACATTTTAAATTAAGAAAACCACATAATTATAAGAAGAAATATTATTGTTTTAATACGAAAACTTATAAATTTTAAACGTTTTGTGTTATTTGTTGAACCAATTTCAATATTTAAATGTCTTAATGGGTTATGCACCTGTTCAAATGCTTTTCCATTGCATGCAAACTACGTCCATTTTATGGTCGTCATAATCGACCCACCAAACACGCTATTCAAGCTATTTTGACCAATTTTCGCAGCAGTTTCTCGTTATTAGACATTAATCTACCAACCACTATCGATGTTGCTTATTTATATAGAATAAAATCTTATATATTAATAGGCAAACATCAAAGGTTGTCGTACACTTTTTGATATTTATTTTAGAATAATGGCATTAAAACATATATCATTCGAAAAGTACTGCACCATACATTTGCCGAATCATGTTAGATTTTAAATTGATAACCTCTGACCCGAAATATTAACGTTGAAATTTTATATTAATTTTAATAAGGAATCTCAGGGCGAGAAGAGGTAGAATGGTGAAAGAGGTATCAGATGAAAGGTCTGGCTGCACAGTATGATTGCATTTTAGATTAGTGACCTTCGACCTGAAATATGAGCGTAAAAAGAGCATTTATTAAATAAATGCTAAACTGTAAGAGATAGAAAAAATCATGTAAAAGGTAATTTTAGACATTGATAAGATATGCAAAAAATACTTCAGACATTTTTCGCCATCTTTTACGGATGCCCTACAATAAACATTTTTTTATGTTACAAGTGTGATTAAATGTTGTGATGGTGAAGTTTCTTAAAAATAGTAAATAATGAAAAAATTTTGTGAATTTGAAATACAAATTTTTGTGATATCTCGAAAACTCTAGATGTTTTGTATGAAACGACATATTTTTGTATAAAACGACGTATTTTTGTATGAAACGTCATGTGTTCAAAAATATAACGGTATACGAAAGCTTTTTTAGTCATATTTTTTACGGATAGTATTTTAAAAAATTCCCGTTATAATGACATCAAATTATTGAGATATCTCAAAGAATGTAGATTTTCTCAAGACAACATATTTCCTTGAAGCAAGGTCATCTCCTCAGAATGAGAAAAACCGATTGAAATTTTATGTTTTGATTTTGCAAGCGAATATCTCAGCCATTTTTCAATCGATTTTAATTGATTTTTCTTCGTCTAAAAAATCAATTAAATGACTTTGGAGAAATAAGAAAAGATTTACCGTTATTTCACTAATTCAATGTTTTATATTTTTTTTATACAATTTCATTTTTTCACACTCTTTCATATGACACATCATTTATTTGCAAAAAATGCTTAATTTTGACATATAATTAAAAATACAGTTTCCATCATCGAAATTCATGAGCTACCCCCTATGATTTTATTGAAGAAAATTAAATTTTTCCAAAATGTTGTTTATTTTACAAAGTTCTACAGCTTAAAAAATTATTTCTGTAAATATTTAAAACTGTTTCCTAGCCGATTTTGATAACTTTTTTTTAAAATAAATTAGAGTAGGAAGAAGGAGTTCACCGAATATTTTTGTGACCTTTGATATGAGCGTTGAAAGAATATATCTGAAGTAAAACCTAAACTTTAAAAATGGAAGAACTGGCGTAAGAGGAAAATTGAGACATTAATACAATGTACAAAAAACATTTTTCGCTATTTCTAACGGATACCCTACAATAAGCATTTTTTTACGTAAAATGTGTGAATATATACTGTGATGGTAAAATTTCTTACAAATAGTAAATTCTGAAAAATTTCCTTTATTTTGACATCAATGTTATGACGATATCTCGAAAACTATAGCTTTTTTCAGTACAACGTATTCTTGTATAAAAAGCACTGGTTGTGATAAATAACGGTGTACGAAAGTTTTTTTTTGGGTAATGTTTTTACAGATAATATTTTTAAAAAAATTTCGGCTATTTTGATATTTAAATTATTGCGATAATTTGAAATCTAAGATTTTCTTAGTACGACACATTATCTTAAAGTAAGGTAAATACCTCAGAATGAAAAAAAAAATTATTGAAATTTCAAAAAGTTGGTCGAATTTCGGCCACAGGCGATACTAGTATATTTAAATACGCGTTTATATATATTCAACTTTTAAATTCTGCTGAAAAGCCAATTAATATGCTTAGTGGAAACACCTAATTACACCTAATTACATACGCCAATAGGGAGTATGTTTTTAGTACGTAGGTGCATTCTGTCTGTCCCGGCTGATCCGAGAATGTTAATCGCGCATGCGTATAGCTCGGGTATACGTATCTTTGGAGGATTTCATACCTCCAGGCGAATAAAAAAAACCCGTATGCGAATTTGTTCTGAAGAGAAGCCGGAGGCAGTTCAAAAGCTGCCAATGCACCCTGAAAAATGCACTGTTTTGGGCGGTTTGTGGGCCGGCGGCATCATTGGCCCGTACTTTTTTAGAAATAATGAAAATCGCAACGTTACAGTCAATGGAACGAATTGGAATCCAAATGGAAAAATTGGACTTGGTTGGCAAGTGGTTTCAACAAGACGGTGTCACATGCCACACGAAATGATACTGTGGACCTATTGAAAGGCGAGCTTGGTGAGCACTTAATCTCACGTTTTGGAGCAGTCCATTGGCCGCCAAGATCATGTGTGATTTTTTGTGAAGCTACGTGAAGCCGAAATGCTGGAAAAAGTATACCCAAATTGGAGCTTACGGATGGACCATCTCAGGCGTAGCCGCGGACAACATTTACATGAACTAGTCTTTAAAAAATAAATGGCAGGCATTGATGTATCGCTCCAAATAAATATTTTCTTCACAATTGCAATTTTTTTTTTTTTTTTTAATTTAAGCTAAACTCTTAAAAAATATCCCTTTATAATTCTACAAAACTTAAAAAAATAAATTATAAATTCAAGGTTGTTACATAAATAACTTTTTGTATATAAAATTTATATAAATAAAGCAAACCCGTTTGCAAGATGTTTGTTATTTTTATGATTAAAAAAAATGTTCCAAAAATGTCCAAACTAACTTGCTTCTTTTTGAGTTCTGAATTTTATAAGCGTGGAATAATTTTTTTTTAGTAAGCAACTTACTTATGTTTTCAAATATTGAAAATGTGGCACCCAAATTCTCCATCACGTGAGGAATTTTAGAAAACCGTGATTCAAGGTCAACAAATTTTCCTAGGAGAAATCCACTTGAAGCAAAATCCTCTGTAGCAATAATGTTTGTTATAAGTTGATTTTCCTTCATACTTCCATCCCAACACCCCCTTTTTAGCCTTATTTTTAGGTTTTTAAAAATACTTTATTTTAGCATTTTAGCTATATTCTGCAAACCATTGAGAAATGTAATACTACGAGTTGGCGAAAAATCATCCCCATAAAAAACATGTAGGGTCTTGCGAAAGCAAAATTACCCTAGACCCACGAAATATAGACAAATTGTATAGACAATTTTTAATTGTAGCTTACGGCTTTTTGTTTTAATATGAAGATATTTAAAAAAATTTCACTGCTGACGCCCATGTGTACATATACTCCATAAATAACTGTACGATTTTTATTCCTATACCAAAAAATATACACCAACATTAAAATTCAATAAATATATATATTTAATAAAACCAAATTCATACAGCACATGACTTCATACAACGATTTTTTGAGTCCACAAATTATGTAAAAATTATATAAAATTTGTTACTTAATGAGTTTTACTTCTGAAACAGCGATATGCCTTACAGCCTTATTCTGGCAAATTAACAAATTGTTAACCAGTATTTTGAATATTTCTATATATTTGTTGTAGTTTTTTTATTTCAAAAGAAAATTTGAAGCTCAAAAATAAAAAATTTTGACAAAAATTGTCAACTGCTTTTCAGTTATTGACAATTTCATTAACAAATTTTGTTTTTTGAGCTTTAAATTTTGTTTTGAAAACAACAAACATATATAAATATTCAAAATACTGGTTAACAATTTGTTAATTTGCCAGAATAGGGCTGTTAATAATTTCAATAAAATTTTTTCAAAATAAAAAATTCAATTATGGAATAATATACTTTATTTAAGTGAGTAAAAATGAGTCAGTCAATCAATATTAGTATTTGTATTTATATTAATAAAACAGAAGTTAGCGTGTTTCTCTTTTAATCAACATCTGTTTGCGCTATTATTGCCTAAAAATTATTCCCTCATAAAAAATTATCTGCTACGAAATTCAAACTCTTAAAACTCCGCGCATTCCATGGATGCCATTCCATGACAATAACTGGAATCTTAGAATGAGATTTTCATGTGATATTCATAAATAGCTTAAATCTAATTTAGTGTTAGTGGATTTCCTGTTAACCTTCATGCATAGGTGCTCAATACGCATAACAACGTAGGTAAGCAATTGCATCATTTCCAGCTTACAATTCAGCCACTGACTTTCTTCGCACATACTTGGCAAAATAATCAGGACGCCAGCACTTGCATGAGCCTGGAATCAAAAACCAGTCGTAGTAGAGACGCACTTGGAAGCAGCCGATCTCATCGTGACCATCGCAATGCTGATCAAAGTTTTGTGGCGCGCCGTTGTTGTGAGTGGTGCCATCAGAAGCGGTAGCAACACCTGCACGCTTCTGCAGATACTGCTGATAAGCCTGAAAGTCCTGTACAGAGGGTGTCTGCGTTGTGGTCGATGTGGTGGGCACTGTATCCTCGGCATTGGGATAGAAAATTTCTGCAACTAAGAGGCTGACCCAGCGTGGTGACGAAAGACAACCGCCATCGAGATAGTGGCAACGTGCTTGAATGCATCGCGTCACCTCGACCGTCTGTGTGAAATAGCCCTCGTAGGGTATTTGTACTACATAACGCCAAGAGCCCTGATAGTTTTTGGCAAACACTGGCGTAGCATACTCAACCTTGGCGGGACAGGGCGTAGGTGGGCCCTCGTAGCGTATGGGTCCGATTTCTTCGCGACGCTCTGCAGTAGAGGGCGCAGCAACGGGTGCCGATGATGACTCACCTTGTATGGCTCGGTATAATGTGCAGAAACTGTTTGGGAAAAATTATTTTTAAATGACTAAAAAATTCCAATAAATAAACTCACACTCCACCACCATCGCAGAACTTGCGAGGTTTGCGTTCTTCCGGCGTAGGTATCTCATGCTTGACACGCTCCTCTTCATCTAGTGCTGGATCGAAATATGAAAACTCATGGCCCTCGTATTGCGGTTGACTCAGCGAAGGTGGAGCTGAACGCTTTGCACGTGTAGCATAATGACGATCAATGTTGTTGTGATCAATAGTATCGGCTGGATCATCACGTATTATTTGTGTGACCTTTGGTAAAGTATCATCTGCCTTTAAAACAGGCAAAGTTTTAGATAGAAATTTCAGCGTTTGATTGCGTATCAGTTCACTGCAAAGAAAATCAATAGGGGTTGGGGTTACGAGTTGAGAAGAGTTGAAAATTTTAAAAAGCTCACAATGGATACGGTTCGCCGAGCACATTTTGCTTCATTGGATTTTTCGGTATTTGTCCCTTGTTCAGGTCACCACAGATGTTATTTACAGACACTGAGGATTTTTTGCCACCGCCTACATTTTTGCAATCGACGCTCACGTGAGTATAGGGTGGAGGTCGTACTTTTGGTGGTATTGCATTCGGGGATTCTACGAAGGCATAGTAGCCCTCTGGAGGCTCCTCGCCGTAGTCATTCTGAGTTTGTGCTAGTGATGCTGTTGTTAGTAGAAACAAGCAAAATATTCTCTGAAAAGATATATCGTATTGTTAAATATTGCAGAGTATTAAATATTAATTGCAGAGTACCGAGATCCGTATATTACACTAAAACAAAATAACGAATGAGCCAAGTAATTTATAAATTTTTAAATTAAATATATTTATATATATTCTTGATCAGTGTCACCATTTTAGTCGATTTAGCCATGTCTGCCTGTCTGTCTTTCTGTGCGTCTGTGATCACGATAACAGCTCTAAATTTAAAGCTTTTGCAACGAAATTTAATATATTAGCTTTATATTCAAAAACACGCATCAAATTCGAAAATTAGCCGAATTGGGTAAAAACCATGCATTAAGGCGGTCTAAGATTTTTATGAAATCGATATTTTTTTTAGATATTTCAAAAGTATAGTCTTTCGGGAATATACTGTTAAATCTTTGTAAGGATACTGACGTTATTTTCGCTTGTACGCTTAGTGTTTCGACTAGAACAACTCTCTTTACACTAATTTTTATCAAAAGTACTTTTTTTTGCATTGTGTTGTAGAAAAATCAAAAACTATTCAGCCGAATCATCCGAAATTTCTAAACGTTATTCACAAAATCAGTGGGTATCGCTGGGACTAGAATCAAAGTTTGGAGATTGCTACTTTTGATGCAAAATCATGAATTTTTTAGTTACGTTACTAACCAAATTGGATATTGTGAGTATTGCAACTCAATATGTTATATTGTACCCCAGTAGTTCCAGTCTTGAAGAAATCTCAAATGAATCATGTACGATTTTTCTTGATCCTTGACGAAACATACGGATTTGGCCATACATTTCATTGACGAAAATTTCATATAAATGGTCCAAATTCGTGAAAGACGCAATGCAGAAACGTTGGGATTTATCAAGCATGAACTCAATATCGAAATATTGAGGAAGTTTAGTTAACGAAAAGTAGACACAAATATAAAGAAAATTCGTCAAGGATTTAAAATCGAAACGTGCTTCTGTGCCGAATTCAACGTCGTGCGATATATTTGATAGGGGATACAAATATTTCATCCTCTCTCAACTTTATTGGAAATCGACGTAATGTTGGTTTCGTAATGGCCTGACGCCACCACACCGTATGTTTTCCAGGTCCGCTCCGGCAGCTGTCCAAACCCACTCCTTTACCATTGCCTTGATGCCACACAGAACCTCACGTTGTAGTGATTATTCGTTCTTTAGTCGTACGATAAAGTTGTGGAATACACTCCCTGCGAGCGTGTTTCCCATTTGTTGAGTTGTGCAAATTTAAAACAAATTTGTACCAAAACTACTCCATCTTTTCAACCTCTAACTAACTATCACCCATCTTCCAAATCAACACAATGCTCATACATTTATAAGAAACATTACCTGAGCTTTCACTCTACCATGGCAGAATTAGAGAAGGTATATGCATTTCAGACTGCGCTCTCTTTCTCATAGCCAGAATTGTCAAACTCAAGCATTTTGCTATTCTTGCCTATTTTCGATTTCTTATCGCATTCTCATCGTTTTCAGATTTTGTATGAGCTGTCAACTTCGTTTTGACAGTTGCGGCAGTCTCCCTCTCCAAAATGCATATACCTTCTCTAATTTTGCCATGCACTCAAAGAAGTAAAATATAAGGAAATGGTGTTGCTTACACAAACACTGTACGTGAACTGTCGCACCATTCGTAAATTGTGCGAGCGAGAAAGAGTGTGTTTTTTGACATTTTTGAGAACCCTGGCATCTGATTGGAAGACTCCTGAGCAAAATAGTTGAAAATAATATAATTTTAAGCATTTTTCACTGCTTAAAAAGCAACAAAATTAAAGAAAAAAACCACTAAAACAAATGCAATATGAGTTGTGCGGTTAAGAATTGTAATAGTTCCCGAAAACTTAAAAACAATGAGCATTCGTTCCACAGGTAAATATGTCCATACGGTTTAAATTCTTTTAACAAAAGTGCTTTATTTAGTTTCTAACGATATTTTTTTAACTTATTTGTTTTAGAAATGTATATATTTCTTATTAAAAATGGTTTAAAAATGCAATTTAGACCCCGTTGATTTTCCGACAGTTTGATCAAACCACATCGTCAAACCACATCGTCAAAACACAAACACTGCTTCAGGGGCGCAGTCATTTTTCGCAGTTGAATACATGTTTGGGGCGCTCTTGTTTTCAGCATAGTGAATCAGATTTAGTTCCTGTTTGTTAAATTTTTCTGATTTTTACACAACAACTAGGCAGAAACACCCAAAAAAATAAGGATTTAAAAAAATTAACCTATTATAATTTGTAATTAAAGTTGAAGTTTAGAATTTATAGGCCTTCAAATATAGAAAAATTACCTAAAAATCTTGCAGTTTTTCTAGTTTTTCAACAAAACTAAGCTTTATGGGTATTAAAACAAAGGTAATGTGCGTATCTATTCAACGAGGTGTCAAATTTAGAATTCCATAAGAATTCATTAAGATATAATTTTTTATAATTACAATTTGTAAGACTAGTGGTCTTTTACGAAAGCAATACATTAAAAAGAGAATTATTAAAAAGATAACTACATTCAGAACTGCTGTAGACAGAGAAGCCTGTGTGGTACTTACTGAGGTTTGTAAACCCTAAGCAGCATCCGAAGGCCTCCTTTTGATACATTTATTTTTTTTATTAAATTTGGAAAAATCTCGCGATTTTAAGTAAAAAAAGGGTTGTATCTTAAATGCATGTATTTTTATGTTTGATATCTTGTTGAATAGATACTTGTATTATCTCTCTTTTGATACCCATAAAGTTTAGTTTTGTTGGAAAACTTAAAAAATCAGCTAAATTTTTAGTCCACTTTTTCCAATGTTGGATGCCTATAACTTCTAAGCGAAATGCGAGCGATCAAAAATTTTTTAAATAATTAGAGTTGTTGCTATTCTTGAAATGTTTCTAAAATTTTAATGCATAAGAACAAACTTTAACAGTTTGGGCCTTCTTTTACGATACAACCGAATACGGCCCTTTGTGATTGTTTCTGTATTTGTGTGAACCAACACCAATATAAAAAATACCACACTTTCCTGCTATTACACCACTTCCTTATATTTTACTTCTTTGCATGCACTCTACTAAACAGAAAAAAAATTATACCAAATTGTCAAAATCAAACGAATTCGACAGCAATGGCAATGATACCTAAACAGTGGTGTCAATGAATATTTAAATACCATCGAAAACCATCGTCAGTCCAAAATAATCGGTAGCCACGATAGTATGAAATTATCGATAGTATCGATAGTGTCATCGATAGTGTGCGAACTCTACAGCTTAGCTTCTGAACGATTCGGCGAATTACAACAATCATGAATATCTTGAAGTTGTTGTAATAAAGTGGAAAAAGTCAGGCACTGACAACCGCTACTTTGCATTATATTTTGTATGATTTTTTCCAGCAGCTCATGCAGAAACTTCCTTTAAGAAATCATCACGAAAAGTTCGTCAATGATGCCGCGAACTACTGGGTATGTTTCAGTGTTCCGTTCTGTAGTTTTGTGGTGTATAGTTTAGTAAACGAAACTACATATCGATGGCTTAATATAGAAAAGGCGTAACTCAATTTTTTTGTTTCTTTACAGGAGAAGAAAAAAAAACTGAATAAAATCTGAAAAACTTTGGATATAAAAACTTTTTAAATGCAGTTTTTATATAAAATAGGCTACAAATTTGCAATCATAGCGCACTGATATTTTTTAGGGAGGTTTATTTGAGAGTGATCTACTAGAATTTGTTGAAACGCTACATCGATATGAGGTGTTGCATCGTAAGTGTATGCAATGTTGTAAGTGTATTCTTGGAATTTTAAAAGTTCCATTGCAAACTTAAAATAAGAAGTTATTTTTGTCATTGCTCAAAACCTAACAAGTGAATTTTATTTATTGAAAGTGTAATTTAGAAGAAAGTGAGTATAGGCAAAAAACGAATTAAAAATAAATACTAGTGGTATTCAATGAACGCCGTATTGTCGATGTAAACAGCGTATGTTCGGTAAGCTTACAGCTGCGCAATTAGCAATTACAAAATTGTATGGGATTAAACATACACAGCTTACGGCACAGAAACGTTGTATTTACAGCAAGGTGCATCGTTTTTTTGAAGTGAAAACTTCTTTAGGCGCGTTGTATGATTTTGGTAGAGGGTAAATCTTTGGTTTGCGTCATTGTATTTTTCCGAGTAACTCTCGTCATCAATACAGACAGCAAAGATAAGATAGGAAACTGAGAAAACATAAGCAAGCAACCATCAATAAGTTCCTCTGCTGACGCATCGTTCTTTCCCCTCCCTTTGCTCCGCTGCGAAACATTAGCTGCATTCCCGTGGCACTAGATCAGATCAAATCTAAGTAAAACAACGTTAGTTCAGCTTTATATCAAATTGTCATCAGAGTCTTGAAACAGGTGTTTTAAGAACAATAACAAAAGAAAACAACAATACCAAAACGCCCATTGAGCGGTGAAACGTCAAAATAGGAAAATGAATAGTTATTTAGATTTGCCAACTATGTTCGTTTTGATAAAAAATGCTTGAAATTTGGCAGCATGGGAATGCAGCTATTAAATGTTACTGTTTTTATAAGCTTTTATTTAACTTGCTTCATTCGTATGTATGTTTTCAAAACTGGCAAGCCATTTTTCTACAACTTGTTGATATTGGATTAAGCTGAAATTAAGCATACATATGTAAGTCTGGTGACAATGCAATATTATGATAACATTTTTTGCCACACCCCCTTTTACCGCCCACAAATCAATAAAAATGCTATATCTCTAAAACTACTGGGCCGATTCAGCTGAAATTTTGGCAGTAAATTTCCTTCGAGTTGAAGATAGTTAAGGAAAATTTTTCCACCCCCCCTTTCTCCGCCCACAAATACATAAAAATACTATATCTCTAAAACTACTGGGCCGATTCAGATGAAATTTTTGCAGAAAATTTCTTTCGAGTAGAGGATAATTAAGGAAAATTTTTTGCCACTCCCCTTTTTACCACCCACAAATCCATAAAAATGCTATATCTCTAAAACTACTGGGCCGATTCAGCTGAAATTTTGGCAATAAATTTCTTTCGAGTAGAGAATAATTAAGGAACATTTTTGCCACTCCCCCTTTTACCGCCCATAAATCAATAAAAATGCTATATCTCCAAGACTACTGGCTCGATTCAGCTGAAATTTTGGTAGTAAACTTTCTTGAAGTAAAAACTGGGGGTTAGAAAAAAAATTCGGCCACACCCAAATTAAAATGCGAATTTCATAACTTTTACAAACGGTATCACTCTAGATATTAATCGGTGTTAAGCTTGTAATACGTTATTACAAGTTACGTTATTACTGATAATATTTAAATAGTGTAAATAATGTAAATAGTGTAATAACGTAAATACTCTTAAAAAATAATGTTTATAACGTAATTAATGTAAATCGTGTAAATAATGTTAATACTGTAATAAGGTTAATGGTCTAAAAAAATTAAAATGCTGTAGTATTTGCTAAGTTTTGAAAATAAAAGATGTTAAAAATAAACCTTTAAGACAAAAAAGTAAAAAATAAATAAAAAGTAAAAAAAAAATTTTTAAAAATAAGCTTTTATTCAAAAAAGACGTGAACTAAAAAGAAAAAATAAATTTAAATGACATTTAAATGACATATGACAATAAATTTGTCGTATATGTATATAGTAGGTATAATCTAGATGCAGAAGAACCCCTCTCTTGGTTACTCATCATCATAGTATAAGCGTACGTAAATTGGTAAGTTCTAAGGACTTATATAAATTTAGAATTTTTCAAATACATTATTTAAATATTTAAAAGCTTGAGGCACCGATGTCCACGATCCGTTATACAGGCTTACTACACATTATCAGTGGCATTGAATCTTTTAGTAAGCTTACCTGTATATAAACTGCGATCCATTATACAGGTTTACTACACAATATCAGTGCCTTAAACTTTTAAATATAAATGTATTTGAAAAATTCTAAATTTATATAAGTCCTTAGAACTTACGAATTTACGTACGCTTATATTATGATAATGAGGGAGTAACCAAGAGAGGGGGTTCTTCTGCACCTAGAATATACCTATTATATACATATATGACAAATGTCACTTAAATTTATTTATTTTCTTTTTAGTTCGTCTTTTTTAAAGAAAAGCTTATTTTTAAAAAAATTTTTACTTTTTATTTATTTTCAATGTATATGTAGAGCTAGCTGTAGGCTAAAATAAAATAAATTTAAGATTTTTAATATTTGCTTTTTGTATGACTGGCCGTGAAGTCTCTTTTAATGCCTCCACTTGAGATCATGCTGCTTGCGTATGCTGATGACATAGATATCATTGGCCATAATACGCGCGAAGTCAGTGCAGCATTTTCCAGATTAGAAAGAGAGTCAAGTCGAATGGGTCTGGCAGTGAATGCAGATAAGACGAAATACTTAGTGTCAACAAACAAACAGTCCCAGCGTCTTCGAACCCATGTTACCGTTGACAATACCTCATTCGAGGTTGTGAAGAACTTCGTTTATCTGGGATCCAGCATTAACTCAACCAACGACATCAGCATTGAGATCAAGCGAAGAATAACTCTTGCCAACAGGTGTTACTTTGGGCTCAGTAGGCAATTGAGAAGCAGAGCCCTCTCTCGACGAACGAAATTCACGCTCTATGAATCGCTCATCATGCCCGTCCTACTTTATGCATCACAAACCTGGACACTGAGCAGTTTAGATGAAAAGGCTTTAGGAGCATTCGAGAGAAAGATTCTTCGTAAGATCTACGGACCAATCTGCGTCAATGGCGAGTACCGAATACGGTGGAATGATGAACTGTATGAGCTGTACGCTGACATCGACATAGTCAAGCGCATTAAAATCGAGCGGCTTCGCTGGCTTGGTCATGTTCAGCGCATGAAAGACGATGCTCCAGTGAAGAAAACATTCGATTCGGTACCCAGCGGCGATCAACGCAGAAGAGGACGACCGCATCTTCGTTGGAAAGACCAAGTAGAGGACAACCTGACGAAGCTTGGAATTTCCAACTGGCGCCAGCAAGCGAAAGACAGAAATGGCTGGCGCAAATTCTTGGATGAGGCCAAGACCGACATACGGTTGTAGCGCCAACTAAGTAAGTAAGTAAGTACTTGAGATCATGCTACCAGGCAAACAAAAAACATATCAATCAAAGTGCTGTTTATTTTCCGCCGCCAATTCGGTTCTTCCACTCTAACGTTGCGCAACCGATGTGATACTGCTCTTCTCTGTTCATCGGTGTAGTAGATTCGCTTGGTAATGGTTGTTGTAAATGTATTTTAGTTCAGCTACAGATCTACGTATACATTGACAGAAAAACAGTAAATATCCTTCATGATTTCTTTATGAAGGAACGATTTGTCAGCAGATAAACTTATTGATGGTTGCTTGCTGCCATAGTAGAATTAGACAAGGTAGTGTTAAGGGTGAATGCGTTCTCTTTCTAAGTGACCATAACTGTCAAACTTTATCATTTTAATATATATTTGCCAATTCTTGCTTTCATATTGCATTCTCATTGCTTGCAGATTTAGTATGAAATGTCAACTTCGTTTTGACAGTTTCGGTCACCGCTCTCAGCCCTAACACTACCTTGTTTAATTTTGCCATGCTTACTGCATTTGCTGAGCACCTGGTAGCCAATATCCAAGAGCGGGTATTTGAGTTTCATGACCAACATAAAAACATTTGTAGTTTTGTAAATGTCGCCAGCATATTCTCTGACTGGGACCATGGTATAATAAGTAATAGGTAAGAGTGACATTTCGTGTTTCGACCACCGAATGTCAAGCAAAAGAAAACAAAATAGAGAACACGTGTCACATACATTGGCCGCATTCAGAGGAGTCACCTGTTGTGAATGGATCATTTAATTGCAAAGGTTTCTCACTCAAATTAAAAAAAAAACAGTTGCCAACTATTGACTCCGCTGAAAGCTACCAATGTGTGTGACACACGCACTTTATATTGTTTTCTTTTGTTTGAAATTCGATGGTTGCAGCTCGTGAGAAAATAAGTAGTTGTCAAGGCTACATAATAATAATTTTATCAAACAGTGAAAATAATGTAAATGAAATTCAATAAAATGTATGTGAATACAAATTTTATGTATGTGTGTATTATTATGTATTTTAAGTGTATATAAATTATTTCAATAAGTTTCATTTATATTTTTGTTTATGTTTTACTTTGTTCTTTATATTAAAACCCATAATTTAAAATAAAATGAAGTGATAAAAGATGAAAATAATGTGCATTAATGATGAACCGGATGTACGGATGAACCGAATCGGGGGCAGAAAATAAACTGCTCTTTGCTTGCTGTTTTCTGTTTTCCTTGTAGCAAGATCTCAAATGCAGGCATTAAAAGAGACTTCAAGACCCATCAAACAAAATATCATATATATAAAAAAAGAAAGTTTATTTTATTTTAGCTACAGCTCCACATGTACATTGAAAGAAAAAAATAAATATCCTTTTTGAGGACTATTTTTCATTCAATAGTGCTCCCTGTATTTTGTTTTTATATAAACAATATTCAATTTAAATGTTATAATATAGTTTGGTGTAATTATAAAATAAAAATACTATCTGAATAAAAAATATTTTGAAAGAAATAATCAAAGATTAGGGGGTGAAAATATAAATTTTTTTCCGATTAGCATGAAAATTCTTATATAGCAGTAAGGTGGTCCGTGGAAAGGCAAAGTCTTCCAGGGAATACTAATATTTTACATATATGTTTTCTCTTCGGTCTGCAGTCCCCTCACTGCAATACTTTTTTTTTAAAATTCGTGAGAATATCACACTTACTGAAAGAGCGGGCCAACTAAAAAATGTATTTAGTATAAGTTGTAGTAGTACTATTCAACTCCTTCAATCAAAGTTATAGTATTTTTAAGAATTTGTAATTCTAGAGTTTTCATATCTGCGAACGCTCATTTTTCATCTCTGGATATTTCAAATCCAGAGTTAAGTGCGTAGAATGTACGATTTTACATATTTTATCGATTTTAAAGCATATTTCTGAATTAATATTTTTTTAATTTCACTCTTATAGTATCTAGATTATTATGATAATTGATTGCTTGACACGGTGCTGTGTGGAAATGTACTTTTACTCTTTTTTAAGTGACATAGTCTAGGTAATAGGTCTGGTCGAGTACAATACGAAGCCATATTTGAAATTGTTAATACATCCCCAAAATTTAATTTAACCGTTAAAAAACCCGATTTTTTGGTACTTGACACATTACGCAATCAGCAACTCAGCAATTTTCAACCGATTTTCGATTTAAAAACTGTTTTGGAAAGATAAATTGAAGGTGTTGAATAGTACTACTACAACTTATACTAAATACATTTTTTAGCTGGCACGCTCTTTCAAAAAGTGCGATATTCGCACGAATTTGAAAAAAATTTTCCTAAAATCTGTTCAAAATATCGTCCTGAAAAATAGAATTGTATATATAGATATGATTTCGATTTTTTTCACATAGTCTACTTATACTTCAGTAATAAAAAAATTGTTTCACTGATCTTCAGTGCATACGCTTTTATAGAGATCAATATTTATCAAACAACTATGAAAAAGTCGCATTTTTACGATATGCGGACATTCTAGGGCATGGCGCCACCTGAAGAAATCAATTGTGGACCATCTCCTTTCACAGTTTTTTTATTTACGAATTAAAGCACCAGAAAAATGCTATTAGAAGTGATTTAAAAAAAAAGAAAAGATGAACCCTAGTATACAGTATGTTTAATGCGTATTATGCGACCGTTGTTTAATTTTTGTTTTGACAAGCAGTGTTTCAATCAAACTTAACAATTTAAAAAATTTAAAATGCACTCACCTTTAATTGATCTTAAATTTCTGTTAAGTTCCGAATAATTTTGTGATATACAATTTTATTAACCCTATGGCAATTTATATGTTCATTATGTAAAAGAGTTTTTACAATTAAGTAAGGGTTGATGCAAAATGATTGCAAAATGATTGCAAATATGACCCCTTTTACATTTATCAAGACTTGAAGTCAAGTTTTTTTGACGTTCTCTTTTGAACTTGACGAAAGCTTTCACATTGGTCAAGACTTGAATTCAACTTCGTGTCTTCTTTCCTTGTTTTTTAAAAATAAAACGAGATAGGTAGCAAGCAAATGAATTATAGTTTATAGAAATTTGCAAACTGAATTTTAATTTTTTACAACGATGGAAGTTAACAATATGTTTTTGCTTAAAAATTTAATGTAAAATTAAATTAATTTAAATGCAAAAAAATTTTAATGCAACCGAAGTCTAACAAACTCACATTGATATACGAAAAATAAAATAAAAAGCACTGTCAACAAGGCGAAAATAAAAGGAATACGAAAAATTGCCGGTACAGCTTCAAGTTTCTTTTTCCCTTCCGTTGCTTCCGATGTGCGGCGAATTGCCCACAAACTCTGAAACTTGACTTCAAGTCTTGATCAATATAAAAGGGGTCTATGCGAATTTCAACATTTCACACTACTAACACATCAAGCACAACAATAAGAAAAATTCAATATTTAAAACAATAAAAAAACTGCAAACTTAGGAAAAAATATTATAAGAACAGTTGGAGCTAAATTTTAAAAAATCCCCTCATTTGTTTGTGTGGGCTTGCATTACTTGGTTTTGACATAAGACTCCTAAAAGCCGTCAGCGCAGTCGCGTCTTATAGTGCCTGGGTTAATATACTACCTTGAAGCATACCAATTTGAGAAAACGTCAAAAATACGAATAACCTTTAAATAATTAAATAATGGTCCCGGCCATAACTGCATATATCATAGGGATTAATAATATTTTTGGTTTTTATTTTTCAGATAAACAGAAGACTCGAAATCTACAACACCCCACAGTGGGATGGCTCCATACAATTGTTGGAAAAAATAGAAAAAGTGGTCCTATGACAAGGAATGCATAATTAAATAAAACTAATTTAGAATTTTTTAAAAATGGGCGTGAGAAGTCAATGGACACGCCTAAGTCCTGTTTTGCCAATTTGAGCCATTTTGCCAATTCGAGGGAAATCGGACGACAGTATCTGTGGCGACATGTTGTAACTACACTATCGAAGCGAGTATCAAAGCGAAGTTTTCGATCTGGCAGTATGTTGTAATATTTTCATTCGACAGGCGATTTGGTTTGTTTCGAAGTTATGTTCGAACATTTAACAGCTGCCCGCAAGCTTTTTTCTGATACTTGGCATGCTAAATAACGTGAATCAATATTTGAAAAATTGTTTTATTAATAAAAAATGTCATTGAAACTAAAAATTATAAATTAGTTATTTTCAACAAATAACATTGTTTGGCAAAAATAAGGGTAACTTAATTTGAACAAACAGTTCTAAGGTAACCATATATATAAGTTTATTAAAGCCAATACTTTTATTATTCCACTAACTTAAAATCATTATTTAACTCTTCTTTGTTAAATAAATAATATATAATAAATAAAACCATGCTTAAATGGATAAATATTTCCGTTTATATTTACTTCGCTTCTCGATCACTGCCACCAAAATAAAGTGATATTTTATCGCAAATATCGCCTGTCGAAAGTGTTTCAACATACCGACTTTCGATAATTTCGACAACTTCGAAACTTTCGAAGTTATAACATGTTGCCACTGGTTGATGATGGACTTATCTCACGCCAGCATTCCTCTTCCGTACTTGATTGTAAAGTTAAAGGCACCATTGATTCCAATAGCATATTGTTGTTGCTGACATTAGTTACAAAGAATAAGTAATACTGTCAACAAAAAGTCAAATTAAAAATATGAACAAGGTTAGGATAAGTATTTTTTATTTATACCCCCACGTTTAAAAGACTTAATGGGGGTATATCAATTTTGTCACTCCGTTTGTAACGCCGATAAGGAGGCGTGGCCGGTATAGAAAAGTATATATATTCCTGATCAGCATTACCTCCTGAGTCGATTTAGCCATGTCCGTCTGTCCGTCTGTCCGTCTGTGTCCACGATAGCAGCCGTAATTTTTGAGCTATCATAACGAAATTCAAAATATAAGCTTTTTATACAAAAATGGAGGTCAAGTTCGAATCTGAGCAAAATTGGATGAAAACCACGCCTACCTCCCATACAAAGTGACTTAACCAAAACGGTAAGATCTCTTGAAGTTCCACAAAAATCAATTTAATGACTTCAAATTTCGCACAGTGTCTTAAATATTTAATATTTATTTTGAGTATTAAATTTGTAAAAATCGTATGAAAACCACGCCTACCTTCCATACAAAGTGACTTAACCAAAACGAGAAAATCTCTTTAAATATATTTAACAGTTTTCTTAAGACTTTATATATACTCTAATATGGGGGTATTTTAACTTCGGCCCAGTCGAAGATAATTCCTTACTAGTTTTTAAATAAAATTATTTTTCCACTACGTGACACAATTTCCGGTACGAATTTTTATTTTTTCTCTAAGTACTTATGCACCGTTTTTTGTTTTAATAATGAATGACTAACTGCATTCATTTCAGTGGTATTTCTTAGTGAAGTTCTTAATTGTTAACAAAAATAAAAAAAATACAAAACTTTTATTTAGAAAAGTAGCCCGCATAAGAGAGTGAAAGCTAAACCATGGCCATTCCGAATGTTTTCTAAACAAAAATAACAATTAATGCTTAGATATAAGAACTGACACACACACAGTCGAGATGAAAAGACTCAACCACAGCAATTTGACATGGACGGCATTCTACAGCAACCTTAATAAGCACAGATGCAAAGTTGTTTTTTTTTTTTCTTTAACTTTCGCCATTGAAATAAACGTTCAAGAATTTAAAAATAACTTTCTGTGTGAGCTATACTATCAGTGTGTTACTTCACAGTTGTCTTTTTGCCGCTTTTGTTAAAAAATTGATGTTTAAAAGCAAATTCAGAAAATTAAAGGATGAAATTAAGTATGAAATAGTTGGTCGTTAATCATTGTTATAAATGCTTAAACATATTTTTCTGATTTTCATAAACAAATATAATATATATAAAATACTTCCTTCGTTAGCATTCAAAGGTAAAGAGTAAGTTTCTTTTTTTGTTAGTCAAATTCAGAGAGTTCAAAAATTAAACTATGTTTTTGGGTTACACAAACGAGAAGCCAATAAATTATATTTTGAATTTTTATTTTTATTTATAGAGTAGGTGGAAAAAATATTATAAACAACAAACATAAGAATGATGTTAATAAAGAATTTAGTTTTCACCACTTTTATTCTTTAAATATGCAAACAAAAGACTTAAGAAACGAACTTGCTTCATCTTAAGTTAACATTACTTTATTCAAATGGTTTCACTCTTAAAAACAAAAACGTACAAAGCAACTATAATAAAAGAAACCAATGACTTAATCTTGACCACTTTATCATTTTACGAAAAATGAAAGTCAGAATTAAATAATCAAAAATTTTATCAAGAAGCGGGATAAAGACAAATAACTCATGAGATCTGTTTCCATATAAACTTCGAGATAAGTTCGAGTAAAAGAGACGAATTTGATTATAAGTAAAAACGAGAGAATTTGTCAAAAAATACGGAAATGATTTCAAGTAAATTTCAAGCACAACAGCTGTTCACACAATTTTGCAGTAGAAAACAATTGGTATTAAAAAACCGTATCCCGGGATTGCTTTAGGATTATGAAAACTGAATTAACCTGAAAATCTAAGGAATTTATTTATATATTTGCGATTTTTTCAATAATTTTCTTATGAATTTATTCGGTGATAATAACGATTAATTAAAAGGAACATAATATTAAACAAAACATATTTGACATTCCACACAAAACCATATAGTAAGTCCATAAAGTTACAAGAATATTCAAAAATATAACCGGCTGATTTGAAATACACTTTTGCTCGAATCCTTTTGGCAATAGTTTGGTAATATAGCTATTTGCAAGCTGTTAATCCTACAATGAATTTTCCTACCTCAGTGTTTTATTAATAATATTGTGAGATTGGCTGGTTGGTTGGTTTAGATGGTGATGCTACAAACTAGTAGGATCCAAGTAGCTTTAGTGAGCCGTTTTGATACCATAACCTCGTGTACCTGTAAGCAGACTGTTAGTTTATAACTATCCAGTGCGGTTGATGAATGTTAGAAGATTGTTGATTTTTGATGTTGAGAGTTTCTCGAGATTGCTAAAGAAGGGCTTGCCTTGCGCTCTTAATCTAGACTTGGCTAATGCGGGACAGGTACACAGGAAGTGTGTTGGTGTGTCCTTTTCATTAGGGCCATTTGCAGCTGCGACAGTGGGAGGTGAACGGTAGTACACCGGCGTGTACTTCGATGCACCAGTGACCCGTAATAAAAGCCGTGATTCTGAAGATATCTTGAGAGCATCAACTGAGTTCTGCCTAGAATGTAAACTGGCCATAATTTTCTTGAAGTGTTGCAAACCTCTCCACCTTCGACCCACAAGACACTACCCACAGAGGCCAAGAGTAAATACCTCCCATAACGGTGTTAAATAGAATTGCGACTGATTACGTTCATGAAAAGGCAAGGGAGAAACCCCGCCTAGCCAGTTCATTCAACTTTTCATTACTATAAATGCTCCTATGGCCGGGAACCCAGAATATGGTAATGTTAAGTTAGTGATTTAGTCGGGTCAGTTCATCCTTACACTGCCTTACCTATTTGGAGTTAGATTGATCGCAGCTAAAGCTTTCATGGCAGCTTGGCTATCCGTAAAAATAGCTGCACTGAGATGGTTGGTGTTGGGTCTACATAAAGCGCGACAAGGTTATCTTATCGCTTAAAGCTCGGCCTGAAAAACGTTGGCCGAGTCTAGCAGACAAAAAGTTTCCGCCACTCCGAGCTTCTCTGAGTATATTTCAGCTCCCACTCCGCACTCCATCTTGGAGCCATCACACTAAAAAAACGCTGTTACGCCAACAATTGTTTGCTTAATGGCAATAACTTTTATTGGTCATTTTGTTCCCAAAAACGGAACTCATTTGCGGCAACAGTGCACGAGCATTTGATCCATTAACAGCTTTCGCATTTGATCCAACAGTTAATTTGTTGCGTTTACAGCGTTAAAACTGTTAAGATAAAAGTTGTTGGCGCAAGTACTACGTATTTGATTCATCAACAACTTTCGCATGTGATTCAACAGTTAAGTTGTTGCGCCAACAGTTAAATTGTTGCAACAACAGTTTCGTTCTTGGTATAATGTGGTCGCACCGATTATCGGGCGGCTTCCTAAACACGGATCCTTTTTATTTAATGAATATACATTTACAATATGAAGAAAATAATTTTTAACGTATTTAGTGTAACTATTACGTAATTTAGTAATTTATCTATGTTATTTGGCAAAATACATTAACAATTATTTTTTTATATACCCAGCCGGGAAGCGAGCGCATCTGAAGCGCTCAAAAAAACAGTATAGCGCTTCATTTTCCTTGTTTATAGCACATTTTTTAGCATAGTTATGTCATCAGATGTATGCGCTCCGCTCCCTCTGTAGAAAATATAAAATCGTAGCGAAAGCCGAGCGCTTTGTTCTGCTTGTATTTGATATAAAAACGTAGCAAGAACCGAGCGCTTTGTTCTCCTTGTAGTTGGAAGAAAAATGTAGCGAAAACCGAGGGCTTTGTTTCCTTTACAGTTCATATCGTTGGCCTAATTCTTATATGGTTTAAGGCAAAATTAGCTATTGTTCATGAGGCAAAGAAAACTGTTTATTATTTGTATGAAGTTCATACGATAATGTATTGTTTCAATTGTTCTACCTCCCTTTTTTTCATACAAACATTAAAAACTAAAATAGGACATAGATGTAGTTTTGACTAATCTACCAAAACCGCTAATAAACGTTACTTTGCCCTATTTTGACATACATCCTATAAGAATTAGGGCGACAATATAAAAAGTTATGGATTTTTATGCATTTTATTTGATATTTCATTTGATGAAGGAAAAACAGAAAGCATAGTTTTAAAACGGTTTGATGAATTTTTACAGTTTTTGAAATTAATTTTTTTTGCATTAAAATCTAATATTTTTTTCCAAGTGCAACGTTATCGTTATGGAAAGTGCTATAAATATAGAGCTATACAAACAGCACTATTTGTAAGGAGAATGAAGCGCTTTTTACGTATAAAAAAAATTTTCTGCTTAACGGCCGTTTTCTCAATGTCCGGTTAAGCACTAATCGGAACTTTAACCGGTGGTTAGCAAAAAAGCATTTTCTCAATGTTCGGTTAGGTCTTATGTGCCGGTTAAGTTAGCGGCAAGTTGAGGTTTCGGTTAGTTTTTTATCGGAAGAACAGCTGTGTAGTGTAAAAAGAACTATACATATATAATTAAAAATGTATAGAACTTCGTTTTTTTAGCTTGAATTCGATCCAAAATAGAAAAAGGACATATGCGCATAGGCGTGATTACGCGGAAGAGTACTGCACTTTCTTCATATGCACTGAAGTTCGGCACTCTGTTACGTTTTTAAATTATTTATTAATTAATCCTTGTTAGACACTTACAACTTTTACATCAAAAATAAAATAACAAACAAGCATAAACAGCTCATATGCAGTTTATCGTATTCACAATTGAAATAATTCACAATTAATGACTTAACCGACAGTTACTTAACCGACACTTGGTGAAAACGAAATTGCTTTTTAGTTATCGTACGATTAGCCAACTCCCGGTTAAGAGTTTGACTAACCGGACATTGAGAAAGCGGCCCTAACTCTTGTAAGGACGTAGTGTGGCACTTTGGTTTTAGCGGTGAATAGCATCAGATTCGTCTTGCTAGGGTTAACTCCTACGCCGCACAATGGTTTAAAAGCGGAAAAATATATGAAAATTTATGACTTCCTAAGGCCGATATTAATTTTCTTATTTTTTAAGAATTGTCTAATTAATACTGAAATCATCAAAATTGCTATACAGTAAAGCGTTCAATAAATTATTGGTAACAAGAGGTATATTTCAATTGAACCACCATGATGAAATTACATGTGAACCACCGAAAAAAATTTGGTTTGGTTTTTTTAGTCTTAAAGAAATAATATGAAATAAGATATTGCATAATTAGACTTAGATTTCATTGCATTTTATTTAAGCCAAATAACTTTTTATGTATCAAATTTTTATGTTTATATTTTGTCGGCCTTTGTAGTCTAGTGGAGAGTGCACTAGGCTATCAACCCAGAGATCCCTGGTTCAAATCCGGGCTCGGGCATGGTTCTTTTCACTTTCTTTGTTCTTTGCTACAGTTAAGAATTATGGAAAACTTTAAATCCACAACTATATTGTGGAAAATATGGAATTAAAAGACAAGAACAACTAAGGGCTGGAAATGCTTGCCGAGGTTAAGGCACAACACTCTAGCCTCGGTTAAAAGCAATTCAAATTGTCTTTCACGGTTGTGTGTCGCCTAATCAATAATTCACGTATGGTTCCAATCAATTTCTCTAAATAAATCTGTACCTTTCCTTTCAGGTCAAAGACCAAACCTTGTTTGTATAAGGCGCATGCCTTGGTTCTTTGATCTTTTTAAAAGAAAAAAAAACACCACAAACAGTTTTATGTCATTTTTGGAAGCAGACCTGTAGCCAGGGTGGGGAAAGGGGGGCAATGCCTCCCCTACTACAACCGTTTTTCCCCTGGCCAAATCAGACAATGAAAAACTTAAAATAAATAAATAATATGCATTCTGTAGATGTATTTGTTTATTGCTTTAAAATTAAGTTTAGTTTAAAATAAAAAAAAAATACACATTTACCTTATTCATGACTTATATATTCAAGTCATGAATCAAGTCACATTTGTTCTTCAAAAGTCACAATTTGTTTAACAAAACTTTTCAGATAAATTGTTACAATTTTTCAAATTTCTACTGGGTCGCCAACATTTGCTACCAAAAAATAAGATTTGAATTTTAATAATTTTTTTAACCCGCATCCATAGGAACTTTCTAGAAATGAAAAGCACGTTGTGCACCAATTTGATGCCGATACAAAAAGAATATATAATTCACTGAAATGTTTTTAATTTTAAATTTTTTTTTTATGCATGATGAATGTTTAATAATTTTAAAATAATAAAAAACTGCAAATATTAATTCTAGTAAAAATTTAAACAAGCAAAAGATTTAAAACAAAACATGCATGTTTGTTCTTAATATATAAATCTGAATAAAAAATTTGCATCAATTTGACGGATGCGGGTTAATTCAATTTTTTTATTTGTTTTACTTAAAAAATGTCTTATACATATATATGCTAGTCCATTTCGCTACTCTTTTTTATATTTCTAGCCACTTAAATAAATCTTGTATTTTTACCTTTATTTTATTACAAAGTCCTGAATTAATTTTATATTATTTTTAATGTATTAAGGGAAGGTTCTCCTGGATTTTTTTGAAAAAATCCATTTTTTTTTACATAAAATGAAAGTTACATATATGTAGAATGTTTGTGCCAAGGGATATTTCAATACGACGCGTGTTTCTCGAGCTAGAGCGTGTCAAACGTACCCATGTCACGCGCGCGTACCAACTTTCTAAAAACTTTAAACGCGTTTTTCTCGGAACCATGTTTTCTAATCTAACGGACAGCACAGGGCTTGTTCTATTGATCCGATTTCCTTCATTCAAAGAATGTTTGAAAGTATATACTTTTTTGTACGCCTGGAACCTAACATTGGCATAAAAAATTGTTTATTTATAATTTTTAAACGAGATCTAAGTAAAAAAAAAAGCAAAAAATTTAAATTTTTTTTTAAAAGTCCATAAAATTGGTTTTTTTTACCAAACTTAATTGAAGTTAGGTTCCAGGCATATGAAATGTTATCAATTTTAATAAATATAATACATTTCTCATTTCAGTTCACTACCTGAGGCCCCACACTGTCCGCGGGAGGTCGATGTTTTGCGCGCAGAGGTCGACGAGATCCGCCATTTTCAAGCCGCCATTTTGAATTTTTCAAATATCTTTTTTTTTTTTACTCGTCAATAAACCACGAATCAAAGTTCAAAATCATAAGTTCGTATGTCTTTTCATTTTCCCACAAACCATTCTCAAATTTTGCTTGTTTTTCGGCCAAATCCAAAAAAATCCAGGAGAACCCTCCCTTAATCTCTTGTATAAAAAGATCAACATATCCATGTAAATATTATAAATTTAACTGTTTTTTAATAAATATGTGTAATGTATTTATTTCACACGTTAAAAAATTGTCTTTTTTTATTTAAATTAAAAAACAAAAAATTGCCCCCTTAAGATTCATGCCTGCCCCCTCTGTCTTCTTGGTCTGGCTACAGGCCTGTTTGGAAGAGACTTACTATCTTCCGGTGTGGATCTATGTGCGCTCGTTAAGATTAACATCGTTATTGGATTTATACTAAAACTTAAAAAAAATTAGCTGCCAAAACAGTTTTTATGAATGAAAAACTAAATGCGTTTTGTGTAAAAAAATCGAGTTGATTTATACTCCAATTTTTTATAGTATGCTCCTAGACTTAGGTTGAAAAGGCGATAAATATAAACAATAACTGCATTATTCTGTATCACGAACATGCACACCAACGATGAGAAAGACTCGAGAAGCAGTATTTTCTTCCATACAAAATTGTATTGCTTCTCGTGTCTTTCTCATCGTTGGTATGCATGTTCGTGATACAGAATAATGCAGTTAATATCTAAATATTAATAAATATATAATAAAATTTTTTCTAGAACAACGACAACCTCTATTTCATATCGTTAAGATGCAATGCCACGATAAAGCTGCATTTTGTAAAAAGCACACTTTAGAAAAATTTTATGTAGGAAAAGGGCGTGACCGAAAAGTTTTTTTTTCAATTCTGTGCATAAATATATATCTCCGCACCGAGTTATTTTAAAATTGGACCAATATGAAGGAAAATATGTCGTTTTAAATTTGCTTATTGCATGGAAGATGGGCGTGGTTGTGGATGGGCTTAAATTTTTGTTTCTTTTTGGTTTTATATATTTACATTTCACTCACTTGCAAACTTTTACTTCTCTACGACTATTATTTCTATTTAGTGACTTATTTTGTATGGATATACCACTGTGCGCCGCACCTGGCAGCCCAGAGACTGAGTTTTCCCAAAGCTGACTCCATTAGTTTTTCACCGGTGTTTGCACACCAAGGTTGGTCAGAGAATCAAGGATGGCCTTAGTGTGTAAATTGTGGTCTTTCTAGGTCTAAGAAGTCTGCAAGAGTGTACTGCTTAAAGAAGATTGATCTTTCAATTGCAGTGATAACCTCGTGTTAGGCGGTATCTGTGGATCTGCCCTTGAGGTATGCATGCTGGGCGTTCTAGATGGTACTATCTAGAACATTCCTGAGATGAATATCAAGTATACGTTCTGGGGTTTTTAGTACGAATGATGTGAAGCTTATTGGTCTGGAATCTTTAGCTGTTTCATGACCTTTTCTTCCAGCTTAGGGTATAAAAATTACCTTTACTCTACTCCAGCTTCTACAGAGTAGAATAGGTGCAACTAAATCATGTATTTTCTGACACATTGGTGCCTGAAAATTTGCACGGAGAGAAGCTGTTTATGGCCCAAGTTATCTTGTCCTTTGAGATAAAGAAGCCAGCCAGTAGAAGCCATATCAGAGGTCTCAGATAATTCTAAACATGTGGTCTCATGGAAGAAATATGTTTGTAGTTTTGACTCAAATGACCTAGAAACATACAAACGTTTGTTTCTGGAAATTGAGAATTGCTCAGCTGCATTATATAATGAGTATTTGGATAATATGATGCTGAGTATTTTGCCTGATCCAAGAAAATTTTGGGGATTTATTAATGTTAAGAAGAAGACTGATGGATTTCCTTCTTCTTTCAAATTTCAGGATGGATTTACTGACGATTCCACCATTATTTGTGGCTTATTTGCCAATCTTTTTAAAGAATCATTCTGTTCAGATTCTTTTAATCCTGATTTAGCGTATTTTGATTATATGAACAACGCATCCAGAGTTTCTTTGGGGCACATATCTTTTACCTCAGAGGATATTTTTAAGTATATCGAATCAATCGATGAGGATTTTAGCGCTGGACCAGATGGAATTCCTGCCGCAGTGTAAAAACAATGCGGCTCCGTTTTGTGTCAGCCACTCTCGTTACTTTTTAATAAATCAATTAATGAAAGTAATTTTCCTCTTTTTTGGAAAAAATCTTATATCAGTCCTATTTACAAAAAAGGTTGCAGGATGACGTCACTAATTATAGGCCTATCGCTAAATTGTCTTCGATTCCTAAACTTTTTGAGCGAATAGTGTACGATCGAGTGAAAATTCACTGTGGGCAAGTCATGACAACTCGTCAGCATGGTTTTGTTACTGGCAGATCCACTGTGTCTAGTCTCCTTGATTTCACTACATCTGCTTAAAATCTATTGATTCTGGTTGCCAGGTCGATTGTATTTACACTGACTTTAGCAAAGCTTTTGATAAATTACCACATAATCTAATTTTATTTAAACTTAAATGAATGGGATTTCCACAATATTTTGTAAACTGGATCAAATCGTATTTGATGGAGCGATCTTATCAAATACGGTTCCGAGGCGTGTTGTCTTCTGAGGTTGTTGGAGAATCGGGTGTTCCTCAAGGAAGCCACCTGGGCCCACTTCTGTTTATTTTGGCAATTAATGATGTTACCCACGTCATTAAACACTCTCATTTGCTTATTTATGCAGATGATATGAAAATATACAGAACAATTGATTCTAATGACAATTCAGACCTGCTCCAGTCAGTCTTGAACTCCTTTGAAGTTTGGTGTTCTAAAAATAACATGTTTTTAAATCCAGATAAATGCCAAACTATGACCTTTTCGCGTAAAAGGAACAATTTTATTTTTGATTACAAAATTAAAGATACTGCTTTAAGTCGTGTAACTACCGTCAAAGACCTTGGTATATGCATGGATTCTAAATTGTCGTTTAACATGCATATTGATAGAATTTGTAAAAAAGCGTCTTCTATGCTTGGTTTTATAAAACGGTGGGCCAAAGAGTTTGATAGCTTAATAACAACTACAACTCTGTATTATTCAATCGTGCGTCCTCACTTGGAGTACGCAAGTCAAGTATGGTCCCCACATTCCAATGTGCATGTTGATCGTATAGAAAGAATTCAAAAACGTTTTGTTCGGTTTGCTCTAAGAGGCTTGAGTGGAACTGACACATTTAACCTTCCTCCATATGAGGATCGTTTAAAATTATTAAAGATGCAATCTTTAAGTGAGAGAAGAAAATCTGCTGATATCGTCTACTTACACCAACTCATAACTGGTGTATTCGACTCTCCAGAGCTTCTTTCTTTTATAAATTTTAACACTAACCGTAGAAGCAGCAGAAACTCTAACAACTTGATTTATTTACCATTTAGTAGAACAAATTATAACTGTAACGTGTTTGATGTTAACTTGTCGAAAGGTCAACTCAAAAGTAGATTGAAAACTAATGTATGATTAGATCTATGTAAACGCATGGTTAGTTGTTATGTCTTGTGTTGTCCCTGAGCCCAACCCATATTATGGTGGGTAAATTTTTCTCCCTTTTGGTTTTTTATTGGACCACTTTTATCGATATCTTTGAGTTATTTCAATGATATTGGGCTGGTTCTTAAAATGATCTATTGCGGAGAAAGTGTGAAAAAGCTGTAGTAGCTGAACTCTATTGTTATTGCATGTTACCTCATCGCAACTGTTACTGCAGCCGGGAAAAGTTCATGTTAGATAGGTGTTCCAGCGATTCTACGGTAAATTCTGTCCACGTACTATCTTTTGCCCTGAAAAAGGGACTGGTATTTTCTTCAGATAGAATTCTGCCAAGTCTCAGCATTTCTCTAATGTCAATTACTTGTGCATTTTCCTGCCAAGAATGCTTTTTCGCGTCTCGAATTTCTTTCTTGTAGGTTTTGATGATGTCTTTATATCTGCTGCCAATAACTCTGTCTGTGAGATTAAATTGAAACATTAATTGAAAGCAATTTCTGACGAACGAGACTATTTCTGAACCAAGTCGAAGCTTGAAACTTAGATTAAAAAATTGTTTTATTCATTTTTGCTAAAATTAATCACATTTCCACGGGCTAAATTTTTCGACCACTTACTTTTAAATAAATTTCTCGAAAAAGTGTCCAAGATTTTTTTTAAACTCTATCAACATCTACACGGTTTGGTTAAATGGAAATAAAAAATTTTAAATTCATATTTTG
Source organism: Dichetophora obliterata (assembly GCA_963920525.1). NCBI lineage: Eukaryota > Metazoa > Arthropoda > Insecta > Diptera > Sciomyzidae > Dichetophora > Dichetophora obliterata. Next base: position 105,632,650 of record OY986437.1, read on the forward strand.
ACCATTCAAGTATCACCTTTTTTGGACCATTTTTTAAAAAATCTATGCAATATAAAGTAAAACTATTTACGTGAGCAGGCGGCCAAAATAATAAAATATTGGGTTTCAGTCGGTCTTAAACAACTCTGAAAAATTAACCTATGTGTTACCAGTGTGCTAAAACTGTTGGTCGATTTTTTGACCAGTGGCCCTTTAATTTTCTTTCTCAATTTTTTAAATAGAAGTATGGTAGAACTATAGAAGGTAGAAGCATGTCAGACTGATTCCGGACAGATTTTCTATAAGCTGTCAACCTCGTTTTGACAGTTTCGGCAGTCTGTCTCTCCGATAGCTTCGACCTTCTCTAATTTTACTATGAATAGAATTTAATTTATGTTGCTTATATTTTGAATTTCATTACGAAAATATAAAAAACTTATTCTACTTAGATTTTAAAAATAATGTTGTTTTAAAAATTCGGCTTAAATTGGGGTAACATAAAACGAGATCTTAGTTAGCCTATTTTACAAGGAATCTTTATTTGAACATTTACTTCCTATAAAATGCTAAAATGATGTTTAAAAATGTGGATTATATGGGGTATTTCAGAAATGGATTAATTCAGTTAATTTTTAACAAAAAATTTAGTTGGGATAAAATAAAGTTCTGTATTTAGTTTTGTTCAAAAGAAGTGTTTATGATAATAGTACTCGGGTACAAAGAATTTAAGTTTTATTTCTTTATTTCTATTTTAACTATCAACAATTGTTTAACAGTTTGAGTAATAACATATAAATTATAAAAACAATATGATATAAAACTAATAAAATGTAAACATAATTATATTAAAGAATATTACACTTTTAAAAATTCATTTTAAACAATTCTTAATAAATTTTGTTTAAAAGTTTGTCTATTCAGAGTGAGATCTATTTGAGCATTTATGGAATTGAACGCTAAGCACATATTATTAATAGGATCATTACAGTCATAGTTTGTCCTTTGATACGGAATGTAAAAAAAATCTCTTTGCCTAAAATATCTCTCAGGCGCATATATTCTTAAAAGAGCGAGGAGTGGCGCGCAGTCTATATGTGACATAATTATATCGCGAACAAAAATAACAAGAAAAGATTTACGTATGGAGGCTAAGGTATTAAGACCTAGAAGAGCACACCTGGATACGTACGTTGGCATAAAATTCCAATATAATTTAAACATAATGTAACGAGTGAAACGTTTTTGTATTCTTTCCAATCGCAAAGAATCTACCTCGTAATATGGATCCCAGATCACACATCCATATTCCAAAATAGACCTTACTAAAAATAACGTTCTAAGGGTATATGGATCTTAAATTCCTTCGAATTACGCCTCAAAAAACTCAGCATTGCATTAGCCTTAGTAATTATGCAATCGTAATGGTTGGAAAAAGAAATTTTTCTATCAAATAGAATTCCCAGATCAGATGTAGACTCGACACGTGAAAGACCACTATTTGCGATTGAGTCATTAAAAAAATTTGGTTCTTTTTTCATATAAAAAGACATAATGTTGCATTTGGCAACATTTAAATAAAGTCTATTAACTGAACACCATTTAATCATATTGTTTAAATAAATTTGAAGAAGTCGATGGTCGGAAGGTGAAGAAACCGAATTAAACAGTTTAACATCATCAGCATTCATCAAACAGTTAGTATGCTGTAAAAAGTTTGGGAGATCGTTGATGAACAAGACAAACAATAGAGGTCCAAGGTGGCTTCCTTGGGGCACACCAGAATGGTTGGTAATAGATTTTGAGTATCAGTTACCAATACGGACAACTTGATATTTATCAGAAAGGTAATTCCTCAGCCAGGATAACAAAGTGGAATGAAACCCCATTAGGGAAAGCTTTTTAACCATAATGGAGTGCTGAACTCTATCAAAGGCTTTGGCGAAATCAGTAAAAATGACGTCAATTTGATTGCCTTTTTCCATTGCAGTTTTAATGAAGTGAGAGAACAGTGTTAGGTTTGTAGAAGTAGATTTAACACTAACAAAACCGTGTTGGAATTCAGAGATAGAGTTTTTAATTCTAGCATAAATGTGTTTTTTGACAATTGACTCAAATAGTTTAGGGATCAAGGGCAATTTTGATATCGGTCGATAGTTCGCTATATTTTGCCTAGAGCCAGACTTATGGATAGGGACTATAATGGATTCTTTCCAAATATTCAAAAGCTGCCCTGTCTTTAAAGATAAATTAAAAAAAGCGCTAATGGCTGGGCTAGCACAGCTGCGCAGTTTTTTAGAAATATTGGGGGAATATTATCAGGACCAGTTCCTTTATTAATGTCAAGAGTGAGCAAATCTTGTAAGACATCATCATCAGAAAGAACTAATGAACCCATATCAAGAATAGGGTTGTCATTATAAAAAAAGGGCAGTTCACGTCATCTCCGTCGTCTAATAAAAAATTCGATTGAAAATAATCAGCAAAAAGATTTGTGACGTCTGAAGTGCTACTTGCAGTTTTTTCGTTAAAAAACATATTTTTAGGGAAACCCTTCGTGTTCCTTTTTTTTTTTTAAGAAATTCCAAAAGTTCTTCGGATTTTCTCTAATTCTCTAATATGGAAAAGAGTAAAAATATGCATTATTTTTTAACTATTTTCATATGGGAGTTAGGCGTGGCCATTGTCACTCTTTGGAAAATTTCTTAATCTATGTAAAAAAGTTGTCCACACCAAATTTCGTTGCTCTGCGGCAACTGTAAATAGTTTTGACCACAGTTTATATGAAACCGGTGCACTGTTCGACGCATAAATCTAAAGTTTCATAAATCAAGGTTTTCGAAAGAGTTCATATGCAACGTTTTTTTTTTAATCTCTTGTGGTTTTTTTATTCTTAACAGAAATCAAAAGTGATGAAAAAAAATAACCTAAAAATATGCAACTCTCTGAATATTTGGAATTGCTTCCAACGGTGCAGAAAACTATTAGCCTAGATATTTATATTCAGTAGCTCTGTGAACATAAGAAACAAAAAAGATAAAAAAGCAACAGCAAGAAGTCTCAAAATTGGGTTAACAATTTCTACGGTTCTTTTTTTTTTTTGGAGCATATCGCATGATTTAACTTTGAATAACAAGCGAGAAAAATGACAGCAGCACCTCCAAATAAAACAACACATTGACCATTTCTCCTTTCTTAAGAATTTCTTTCTTTTTCTTTAAGAAGTAAGCTTCTCCACTGAAGCAGTTAAAAACTCGTTCAAGTTGTTATTTAACTCGTGTTGTTTTGAACGTGTTCTTGTAACTAAAATTGTGTGAGAACTAGTCTATACATGCATACATATAATAAATATGTAAATAATGTTAAAAAGCCTGCATATTGAATACTTTTAAATTTTCAGTGCGCTACCTATTTGACACCGATTCAATCGTAATACATTGAACAAAAACTTCAATTTTGTATTTTTTTTTAAATGATCTCTATGGTGCTTTTTTATGTTTTCGTTATATCTTTGGTGTTTCTTGTCTGATCCGGAAAAATTATATGTGTGTGTATTTGCTGATCTTTTGCGAATTTGTCTTGGCTATTTTGTAACTCAAATTATTTTTTCTCTACTAATCACCCAATCTATCTCTGTTCCTGCTACATAAAAATATTCTTAAAATGACACACAACAAATGCACAAAAACATCATTAAAACCGTGGAAACAAATGAAAACGATATAATTGATTTTGGAGCACTTTCGGCCAATTTTTAGGCCGATATGGTCTAATGTAGGGATGCACAACGAGTGACTGCGGGCACTCAGCCACCCTGCAGTCCAAGGCATCGTGCAAGAATATAGCATGATAATTTCTAAAAGAAACTTACTGCATGAGATACATTTGTCGATAATTCTCTAACAAATCTGTCTTGTTTTCGTTCATCGAAAACAGAAAGTTTTCAAACAGTGCACGAATTTGGAACTTTTTTTATGAGATTTTCGTCAACGAAATCTATAAGCGAATCAGCATGTCTCGTCAGCAAGAGAAAGAAAAATCGTGCATGATTCATTCAAGATATCTTTGAGACTTGGACTACTGGGCACCAGGCCTGTTGCCAGACTAAAAAGACAGAAGGGGCAGGCATGAATCTTGGAGGGGAAATTTTTTGTTTTTTCATTGTAATAAAAAAGACAATGTTTTCAAGTGTGAAATGAATACATTACACATATTTATTAAAAAAACAGTTAATTTTATAATATTAACATGGATATGTAGATCTTTTTACACATGAGATTAATACATAAAAAATAATATTTAAATTAATTCAGGACTTTGTAATGAAGGTAAAAATACAAGATTTATTTAAAGTGGCTAGAAATATAAGAAAGAGTAGCGAAATAGGCTAACATATGTATAATAGCGCATTCTTTTCTGGAAAAAATTATACATTATTTCTGACCTCTTCAAGAATTCTGCATTTTTTTCATTCTTTTCTAAAAAAAATGTTGACCTCAAAATAAATCGTGTTCTTTTCTCGAAAATTCTGACCGTAAAAGTATAACAAATGCAGAATTTTCTGACCTGCAAAATTCGGCGGTTCTGCATTCTGCTCTTTAGTAATACCAACATAAAAAAACACAGTAATATTATATGCTATGACAATTGTGAGAAGCAAAATGTTCCAATTTTGAAAATTTTTTTAAATTAAATCCAAAAAATTTTGATTAAAGTGGTTACTTTTAATAAAATTTAACAGCTCGATGAGTATTTCTTAAAAATTCCATGCAGTACCGCACTATACATAACCTTAATCGTAAATAAATCGGAATTCAAAACAACAGTGCAGCCAATATCAAATGAAAAAAATGTTGCATCTTTTCCGTTCTTTTCTTAGCTCAAAAGAAGTCAACATTCTGTAAATCCAGGTCAGAATCTAACAAATTTTGCATTCTGTGAGGTCAGACTTTTTTTCAGTAAAGAATGCGCTTTAAGACATTTTTTAAGTAAAACAAATAAGAAAATGAAATTAACCCGCATCCGTCGTTTGCATCAAATTGATGCAAATTTTTTATTCAGATTTATATATTAAAAACAAACATGCATGTTGTGATTTAAATCTTTTGCTTGCTTAAATTTTTGCTAGAATTAAGATTTGCAGTTTTTTCTTATTTGAAAATTCATAAACATTCATCATGCATACAAAAATTTTAAATTAAAAACATTTCAATGAATTATATATTCTTTTTGTATCTGCATCAAATTGGTACACAACGTGCTTTTTATTTCTAGAAAGTTCCTATGGATGTTGGTTAAAAAATTATTAAAATTCAAATCTTATTTTTTGGTAGCAAATGTTGGCGACCCAGTAGAAATTTGAAAAATTGTAACAATTTATCTGAAATGTTTTGTTAAACAAATTGCATAAACATATTCAAGTCATGAATAAGGTGAATGTGTATATTTTTTGTTATTTTAAACTAAACTAATCTTTAGGCAATAAACAAATACATCTACAAAATGCATATTAATTATTCATTTAAAGTTTTTCATTGTCTGATTTGGTCAGGGGGAAAACGGTTTTAGTAGGGGGGTATTGCCCCCTTTCCCCACCCTGGCTACAGGCCTGCTGGGCACTGATCATATAAAACACAAACAAAATAGTATCTGAGTGTGTGAGTATTCAAAAAACTAGACAGTAGTTAAAAGTACTAAAATTATTTTCAATAATTTAACATGTGTATGATTAGAGCAAATTAATATAAAATTGTGCGTTAAAACAAAAATAAACTACAAACCAATTTGAAATTTTAGTTATGTTAAATGTTGACAATATTTGTTGAATGAATGATTGTTAAAAAATTAAAAAAAAAACAATTTTGTCAACTAAAGAACACATTTAACACGTTTAAGAGTTAAAACTGGATGTTGACGGAAACTTAAACATTTTTCCAAATTAGGAATGCAACGAGCAATAACAATAATGCCTCATTTACACGGGTGACAGAGTTGTCATATTTTACATCATTAAGTGCTAGTATCGTATAAATGACGTAATTTTGTATCATAAAAAAATTATTAGCAGTAGATGTCATTAGTTTTGTCACTTAAATAACATCGTGTAAAAGCATTGTAAAAGCGCCTACTTTCATAGTAACCAACTTAAAAAAAAAACCTCAAAAATTTCATTCTTTACTGACAGAGTGCGTTAGAAATTTAACTGTTTGCTTAAAAATTGACAGGTTAGTGTAAATTTAAAGAGTTTAAAGAATATAATAACAATCAGAAGTTTTTCAATAACTCTGGATCATTTTCTGGGAGCTTTGAACGAAGTGTAGCGTAGAAACCATTTCCTTCAGCAAAATAGGACGGATCCATTCCAACATTGGTTTTCTTGGACGTTTAGGATGCATGGCACGCCAGCGTTCTTCTTCTTCCCAGTGCTTGTAAATCATTAAAAATGCTAAATAAGCAACAGCTCTTATGTTGTAGTCTTCCATTTGTAAAAAATCTTTTGATAATTTTTAATAACTTTGTTTTGTCAGTATTTGAGAGTCATTAATTTTGTCATTCATATCAACGCCTACTTTGCTGGTCAAATCGTTATGAAATTGAAAGTTACCAAAATATAATGAAACGTAGTGACAAAGCTCTGGGCAAGTCACTTTTTGTGCCGTCTAAATAGTAATTTGAAATCAGTAAATGTCACTCGTATAAATGAGGCATAAGAATAACATTATATTATCTATACTATTACATAAAAGGAGACTCACGTATATTAGTCACCTCAGAGCTAGAGAACGGTAGGCTCTATTTCTATAATTTTTTTTATATTGGGTAGCTATGGCACCCATTTAAAAGTTAAGCTATATAAATGTGCTAATCATTATTTAAACAATTAATTAAATCTAAAAGAGCATAACCATACAATTTCTGTATTCTTATTCTCAGTGAGAAAAAAGCTCTCCCTTTTTAAGCTCTATTTAAGCAATATAAAGGTTGCATGCTAGCTTCCAAAATTATAAAAATATGTTGTGTTGAAAAATTTTTTCTATTTCGCTGCGAGACAAAAGCTCTATTTTAAGCTATTTTAAAGCACGACAAAAAAGTCAACAAGATATGCAAAACATAAAAAAAAAAAGACAACAACATGTATTGTGTACGGTAAAAACCACTTTTATAAAAATGCCGTCAGAAATTATCTATAGCTGTAAAATTGCTCAAGGAACTTTAAACGAAAAACAAACAAATTTTTAACAATAACACAGGCTTACAATTAAGTGTCAACTTTTGAACCAGAGAAGATGAATGTCCGTAGTCCGTTTCAGGTCAAAAAGGTTTTTACAGTTAGTCGGACTATATTTTTTTAAAGTATTGGAAATGATAAAATAATCCTTAAACCATCAATTTTATTGGCAAACAATTAAATGTTTACTAAAATTGCAAAGATAGTCTATCCCAACGAAAATAAGTTTTTGAAACTGTATGGAAACATAAAATAAGTAACACGGGTGTGAATCTGCATTAAATGTGAAATTTTGAAGGCCAATATTTTCAAAACTACAAAATATAATGAATTTGAGTAAACAGAAATGGCTACGTCTAATATTACTTAGTCAAGCCCTTAAAAGGCGATTGAAATTGGCGGATGCGTTAAAAATATATGGCCCAATTAACAGAAAAAGAACCGTATGCATATTTTTGCCTATATCTAAAATCTTGACCTGATAGAAAACGGATTTTTATTAAGCGCATCAAAATACATATATATAGACCTACTTTCTTCCATTGCATTTAAAACATTCACCTGCGCAATCACGAAATCACTTTTCAATAAAAGAATGACGCTGATCAAGAACATATATGCACTTTTATGCCGGCCGTGCCTTCTTTTGTGCGTTACAAGCGTTTTCACAATATACTTTGACCTCTTCAGGTGTAGGGTATTTACAGATTCGGTATCGCGCATTAAAAAACAAACAAACGAAACAGTAAGCGACTAAAAACTGCTACCAAGAAGTATAGACAGCTTTCTTTCCTTTTGTTTTTAACATTGGCGTCGGAAGCGGGGGAAAGGGGTGCAGTTGCCCCCCACTTTTTTTGCTAGATAAACAATTAACAATAAAAAGAAAACTTCAAAAGTTATTCAAAATATCAGTTTTTTTTTACAACGATAATCTTTTTGTGTTATAAAAAAGTGCCTTCTGAACAAAATCTAAAAACAAAACTTTATGCAGATGACTTTGATGGGAGTGACCTCCACGCGCAACTTAAAATGCTGAAGCAATTGCCTGGCCAAACACCTTGAAATTGTAGTGGCATTGTATCCCAATTTGCAAAAAATTCGGATACTGTAAAAAAACTATTAAATTAAGTTGAAAAACTTATTGCTTTGCTTTTGACTGTGTCTGCATCAGCAGCTTGATCTGAGCGTTTTTTTAGTGCACTAAGACGACTTAAAACGTATCTTCGAGCAACTATGACACAGAAACGACTCACTCATGCGGCACTTATACACATTCACAAAGATAAAACCGAAGAATTGAATTCGATGGAGGTGGTGAAAGAGTTTGTTTCTCGCAAGGACAGAAAGAAACATTTTGGAATAATTTAAATTGATATAACTTTTTGTACCTTATTGCATTTAAACCATGTAAAGATATACCTAGTCTTGCTTTATAAAAGCAACCATTATTTCTTATATTTTCATATTACCATATGAAAGATCCTTTAAAGAATGATCTCTAATATTGAAATTGGAAGAACTTTTAAAAATAATGAAATTTTAATATTTTTTATATATATTTTTATATATTTATTTATTTTAAACTAAAATAAAAAATTTGTTTATTCACATGTTGACTTTATATGATTTAAATACAAATTCTAAATGTTTGATAGTTGAGAAGTAAAACAGAAATACAACAACAAATGTGAAATTATGAAATTGAGGAAAAAATGAGAAATTGACGCTTCAAATCTCATCGCCCCGATGGTGCAGTGCGTTAGCGCGCGCTTGCACGGGTAATCACAAAGATTTCTGATGACGCTTTTAGCATAGCAGAAATTGTACAATAAAATCAAGCTAGTGATTTTTTCCTTTTCATATTGAAAAAACTTTGTTGTTGTTGTTGTTTCTTTGGAAAAATTCGTTAGAACAATTAATTGTTCTAACTTTGACCTTAAGCTCAATAAACGATTTTAAACTATCAAACAACTAGAATTTGTATTTAAAATCAAGTATGATTTAAACTATCAAACATTTAGAATTTGTATTTAAATCATATAAAGTCAACATAATAAATATAGAGGTCATTTAGAAAAAACTTTAATGTGTTTATTCACATTCATGTTTCTTTGAAGAAATTTTGGTGAACTTTTTTGCACCACCATTTGCACTGCCCCCCATTTGTACTGGCCCCCAGATGAAATTCGCTTCCGACGCGCTTGGTTTTTAAACTCGAAAAATTCTCTATAAGCGCGTCATATATTTTTTACGTATTAAAGATATTTTTAAAGTCTTGGAGTACACCAGTGCAATGGGAAAAAAGTTTTAGACCAGGAAGGTACAGGATATTTAAATTTTTTTTATTATTTTAGTTAGCTGGAGTCAAGTCTGTTATCACGATACACCTGAAGATATACATATAAAAATATAAACATTTTTGAAACGTTTGCAACGCACAAAAACAGGAGTGGCATGTATAGAAAAGTATATGTGTTCTTGATTAGCGTCATTCCCTGAGTTAAAAGTGGCACATACGTGCTTCTTAAAGTTTAGCGTCTCTTTATGAGTAATTATTGTTTGAATAAACGAATCAATGATCAATGAACGGTCTGTACAGCCAAAAAAACAAAAATTGTGCGTGCTTGCCTACTTCGTGACACAACTATCAAATTTTTGTTGACAGTCACATCAAATAAAATTTGCGATTGGATTTGCAATGCTTGCTCAAAAAATTTCATAGATTTTCTAAATTTCAATTCGACACAGCACTTTCATTACAAACGCCATGTTACTCGCGCAGTTCCTAAAATTATTCGCCGTAGTCCTCATCACTCATTTCAGCTGAGTTGTACATCTCTAGCAGCGTTGCCATATTCACAGTTTAAACTGTAAATTACAGTTTTTTTAACAGGCTTTTAGTTTTTTTAAATAACTCGCAGTGCAAATTACAATATTCTTAAATTTCAGATTTGTAAAAAAAAATGAAATATTCAACTCATAAATTACCACAATCGGAGAAAACCGACTTCAGAGAACATTGCCTAAAATTGTATGTAAGGCTATGTAATAAACAGTGAGTTAAATTTGAATTTAAAAATGCATTTTTATAAGATGTGGAACTTCTGTCTCTTACTTAAGTTTTATATACTTACTTGTCAACCATCTATATCGCAATTGAGTTGACATTTGACAAATGTTGTAAGCATTGTTGAAAAGCAAGAAGCTTATGATGAATGGCGATAATTACGTCAAATTAATTTTAGCGATTTATTGAAGTTTCTTGTGAATCTATTTTTTTTAAACAAAAAAGAAAAAGCGATAGCAGTGAAGCATTTACTCTTTTAAGAAAATTGGTTTCTGCTAGAAAGAATATTTTCCATAATTAATATTAATAAAACAAAGCTTAGAAATAAGTCAGAAATTCCAGAAATAAGAACAAAAGATCTCTCAAAAAAGATTGCATCAAAGTTACGACAAGTCAATTCACGAAAATTAATGAAATCAAATGTCAAACATTAAAAACAAAATGTGATCTTTTCATTCGCAATATCAAAAAAAAAATAGGCTGCCTTATTTTGGAATTTTATTTGAAATTTTTTATATGAAACCGTCAGAAAAAAAAACAGAAAAATACTGAAAAATGTCATGGGATCAGAACTTCAAGAGTACACATGCTATTTAAAGTATTTTGTAACTGCTTATGTTATTGTTTATGTTTTTGGTAATGAATTGTTTTTTATTGTTTTAAAAAAGTTACAGTTTTTTTGTTGAAAAAACAGTTGTTTTTTTTTCGAATTTGTAGTTTCTAGTTTGATGTACATGTTTTGTCAATGAATTGGATAATTCACAGTTCATAATAATTAAGGTTTAATGTGCTCATTCTGAAATGTGCTATATTGCCTGTTAATTTTTTGTTTTTATTTTGCATGTAAACACAAGTTAAACCGATGTATTAAATGTTGCCACTTTTGTACATGCCCTACGGCATGCTTTTGTGAAGTGTTAATGTGTTACAATATTTCGGGAACAGCTTTTTTGCATGTATCAAAAAAGTATAGGTTGGCAAATAATTTTGATGAAGTTTTCAATAACACTGAATATTAAATTGAATTGTTTAACTTTAAATAGAATCCAAAACATCTGAGCTGCATATTAAAAATTCCAGCGCTGTAAATATGAATCAATATGGTTGTGCTCACAGTTGTTAAGAACTAGTACATTAAAATATTAGAATATTAAAACATTACAATGAACTGTGAATTGTCCAAATGTTTTGCGCCTTTACTACATGTGAGAAAAATGTTTTTTTTTAAAATATCTATGTATGTTTCGGAATTGCATGATAAAAATCCGTTCAGTGGTGGTCACGAATTTAACACACACTGTTTTAGTAGCTCTTATGTATTTACATTTTTTACATCAAAGCTTAAGAATTTTAAACAAATATTTTTTGTTGAGTTTTGCTTACGAAGCTAACTCAATGTACCGTTAGTTGGCTTCTTAGTTATTCTTACATATTTTAAGTACATCCCCAGTGTTGAAATGAGAAGTCATTACTGACATAACTAGCTCAGTAACTAGTTATCCTGCAAGCACATGTCATTACGCCTTCGCTTACAATTTGTAAATAAATAATGTCAAACAAAATGCCCGCAACAACAGCCGTGAATGTAGCCTATCAACTCAAAACCTTACTTCCTCGCTTACGATTTGAAAATAAATATCCTAGTCTGTAATACCTGATAGTTTAACAACAAAAACACATTTTATTTTTGTTATGTCAGTGCATGTTTTCAAACTTAAAACATGTTTATTGTCTTCTCAAACAAAAACAAAATATAAGAGAATAAAAAAATGCGCATTCAATTATTGCCCTGTTTTGAGACTGGTTTCGATGCGTAAAGTACAATTTCTAGATCTTAAGTGCATAAAGTGATTTCCATGCGATCGGTTGATTAAGTTTATTTTATAAAGTAAAATAACACAGAACATTTCAACAAAAATAAATATGGTAAGTGTGATTGGAAATCTAAATTACAATTATTTGTATATCCTTTTAGAAAATAAATAATTATATATTTATTATTGTAATACAGGCATAGGCAAAAGAAATTTAGCTCGGGTATTTAAAAAAGGAAAACATATTTTGAAGCTAAGAAAAATAAATTAATATATTCAATATAAGTTATATTAAGTTATTCAATATATTTTTACTGAATTTACATTTAAATAATTAATACTACACGAAGTAGTTGCATGTAGTAAGTAGTTGTTTACATACATTTATTTAAATAAAGAATATCTACATTAAAATAATTTGCATAATATGTAATTGATAGCAATTGTATTTATTTCAACTAAAATAATCATAAAAGGTTCGTGATGAAGAACTGTGGTAAGTATACTTCTTAAAATGCATTTTTTTAATACAAAAATTCTTTGATTTTCTTATAATAAAAGCAATCTTTGTACTGTGGCAGAAAACGTTTTGCAGTTTTTTTAATTAATAAATGAAAAAACATTTAATTTTAATGTAAATGTATTTATTTTCTGTAGTTAAAAAATGTAGTAAAAGTAAATAATTGAAATTAGTAAAAATAATTATATTTTTATTTGGACGGTGAGTTTCTAATTTACATTTGTTTTAAATACATTTTTATTTATTTTTACTACAGGATTTTTTTGGGTGTAGTAATTCTTCAAAAGTTTCTGAAAATTTGTGAATTGTAGCAAACAATGATGGTATAAAAAAAATTTAAAATTAACCATTAAAGACAGTTCAGGGATCTCAAAAAGGAGTCCAAATGCTCTGTGGTAAGAATTGCCTCAAGTTTCCCGGGGTGGATATTTATTACTTTTTTTCAACGTGCAATGTTATCTCAAATGATTGCTTTGAAATTAGTATTATATATATTTAATTACAGTTGCATATTTAAAGGAGGGCTATACGATGAAAAAATTTGAAATATAACTAAAAAAATGACTTCAAAAATTATAAAATTATTTTCTTAAAATAAATCTATTAAAAAAAATGCTTCATTAAAATACGACTTACTTTTATTTAATTTGTAATTTAGATGTTTAATAAGTTTTATTATTTTTTTATTATTTACTAGCTGAAATCCGGCGCGTTGCTGCCACTCTCCCTATTCAAACGCCCATAAAATGTTATCAGTTAAACAGCATGTCTAAATTGAGGTCAAATACTGAATTCTGAGACTGTGCGACCTATATCCACAAAGCTATTCGATATAACAAATTTGGGTTGTATAGGAAGTGCCACTCTCTCTTCATCACCGCTAATAGAATGTAATCAATTAAACTGGATGTCTACATGGAGGTCGAATACCGAATTCCAAAACAGTGCGACATATAACTCCAAAACTATTCGATAGCACAAATTTTGATTGTATGGGAGGTGCCACTCTCCTTTTCCCTACGCCCATAAAATTTAAGCAATGAAACTGCATGAGTACATTGAGGTCGAATACTGAATTTTGAGGCTGAGTTACCTATAACTCCAAATCTATTCGATATCGCAAATTTGGGTTAAATTGGAGGTGTCACGCCCCCCCGACAAACTCTAAAAAATTTTATCAGTAAATCTGCAAGTGTAAATTTTGATCGAATACTGAGTTCCGACGCTGTGCGACCTTGAACTACAAAGCTATTCGATATCACAAATTTTCGTTGTTTGGGAGGTGCCACTCCCCCTTGATCAACGCTCATAAAATGTAATCAATGAAACTGCATGTGTACATTGAGGTCCAATACTGAATTCCAAAGCTGTGAGACCTATAACCCCAATGCTATTTGATATCTCTAATTTGGGTTAAATAGGAGGTTTCACGCCCCCTTGTCGTACGCCCATAAAATGTAATTAATGAAACTGCATGTATAAATTGGGGCCGAATACTGAATTCTGACGCTGATATTCAATATCGCAAATTTACGTTAAATGGGAGGTGCCACGCCCCTCTTACCAATGAACATAGATTGAATCAATGAAACTGCATGTGTATATTGAGGTCGAATACTGAATTTCGGCGTTGTACGGCTTATAACTCTAAAACTATTTGATAGCACAAAGTTGGGTTGTATGGGAAGTGCCACTCCCCTTTGCCCTACGACGACAAAATGTAAGTATTGAAAATGCATGTATAAATTTAGGTCGAATACCGAATTCTTACGCTGTCAACCTATAACTTCAAAGCAATACGATATCGCAAATTTGGGTTGTAAGGGAGATGTCACGCCTCCCTGTCCAACGCCCATAAAATAAAACCATTGAAACTGCATGTGTAAATTGAGGTCAAAAACTGAATTCCAAAGATGAATTCCTATAACTTCAAAGCTATTCGATATCACAAATTTGGGTTGTATCGGAGGTGCCCCTCCCCCTTGTCCACTCCCATAAAATTTCATCACAGAAACGGTACGTCTAAATTGTGGTCGAATACCGAATTTCTAAGCTTGTCGACCCATAACTCTAACTAAAGCTATTCGATAACAACAATTTTTTATTTATATGTGGGAGGTAAAAGGGGGTGTGGCATTGCCCCTTAAACCATCTCGTACTCAAAGCAAAGCGTACTTACAAAATTTGAGCTCAATCGGACCAATGGTTTCGAAGTATTTTGATATTTTATTTAAAGTAGGCGTAGATGAATTGTGACCACGCCCATTTTTTCAAAGTTAATTATAGTTATCATACGAACTTATTTACCAAATTTTAATTTCATACGACCAAAACCGTCTTAAATACAGCATTTTTATTGATTTGTGGGCGACAAAAGGGAGTGTGGTACAAAACCTGCAAAGATACACACATGCAATTTCTTATGTGCACCCTCCACACAGACCCCAATCACCCCTGAAAATTTCATTGAAATCGGGCAAGCCGTCTAGGAGGAGTATGCGAACAGGAAGTTTTGCCACTTAATTTTATATATATAGATATCAAAACAGTGGGCGCAAAAGTGGGCGTGGTCAATTTTTCTTTCCGACAAAACTTAAATTGGATTACTACGAACATTTGAAAAAAAAATTATCCAAATCGGTCCAGCCGTTTTCCGATTTTAGATAAATTGAAAAAAGTGGGCGCAAAAGTGGGCGTGGTCAATTTTTCTTTCCGACAAAACTTAAATTGGATTGCTATGAACATTAAAAAAAAATTATCCAAATCGGTCCAGCCGTTTTCCGATTTTAGATAAATCAAAAAAAGTGGGCGCAAAGTGGGCGTGGTCAATTTTTCTTTCCGTAAAACCTAAGTTGGACTATTACGAACATTTTAAAAAAAAATTATCCAAATCGGTTCAGCCGTTCTCAACTGATGCAATTACCAACGAACGACATTTGATTTTTATTTATATAGATATCAAAACAGTGGGCGCAAAAGTGGGCGTGGTCAATTTTTCTTTCAGTAAACACTTAAATTGGATTACTACGAACATTTGAAAAAAAAATTATCCAAATCGGTCCAGCCGTTTTCCGATTTTAGATAAATTGAAAAAAGTGGGCGCAAAAGTGGGCGTGGTCAATTTTTCTTTCCGACAAAACTTAAATTGGATTACTATGAACATTAAAAAAAAAATTATCCAAATCGGTCCAGCCGTTTTCCGATTTTAGATAAATCAAAAAAAGTGGGCGCAAAGTGGGCGTGGTCAACTTTTCTTTCCGTAAAAACCTAAGTTGGACTATTACGAACATTTTAAAAAAAAAATTATCCAAATCGGTTCAGCCGTTCTCAACTGATGCAATTACCAACGAACGACATTTGATTTTTATTTATATAGATTTAAAAATTTTTATTTCTTAATACAAAAATGTATTTTTGGATTTTTTTAAAGTTTTTTAAAATTTTTGTATTAAACTTTACTTTTTTATTATTTGGAAAATTTTCGATTTAATTCCGTGTGTGTATAGACATAATTTATTGATACAAAATTAATTTCAACTGAAAAAAAAACAACGAGTAGTCTTTTTGGCAGTAATAAAGCTAAGTAGTTACTCTTTGAGTTAAAAGTTATACTGGAGGTAATGAGTTACATTCTGACTTACAAGTAATACGAAGGGTAATAAGTTACCCTCTGATTTATAGGTAATACTGGAGGTAAGTTCTTGGCCTCTTACTTAAAGGTAATGCAGGTAGTACCTAGTAATACTCTGATTTATTGGTAATACTGGATGTAATTCGTTCACCTCTGACTTATAAGTAATGCTGGATGTAAGCACTACACATTAGCGCCTACGACAAGCCCATGTTAAAATAATGCCTTATTTGTGTGTGTTGTAATCCAGCAGGGAACTTCCTCCCATTACCAAGTAATCATTATATAATTAGTTCAGTAATGATTACTTCCCCTACTGGGTAGTTACAATCAATGTGGTTTAAATGCTGGACACGAATTTAGCACAGTTCCATTTATTATTTTATTTTGGTTGCTTAAACTTTACTGGTAAGCAGCGCCTGTCCAACTGCATGCGCAGATCGTGCCAGGTATGGGGCGCGAGCTCACCAGGGGTGCGATAGTAAATTTCATTTAAAAATATTTGAGTTATTTGCCGACATTTTATAAATATTTACAAAATATTGAGAACGTGCAAGAATACATATTTTGAAAGAAAGATTATGGAAAGAAAGTTGTAAGCATTTTCCATAAGGCGCAAACTGTAATTAAATACATTTTGTATTCAATTGAAAAAGCGCTCAAGAAATGTGAAAATGTTAAGTAAGAAAGAAGAAGTATTCACAAGTGATTTTTGATTATAATTCTATAGGCACGCACAAATCATGAACAATAAATAGAATCATCTCGTTTACATATAGTAGGTGAAAAAATAAGGGCTTGTTCGATACACTCAATAATTGCAGCAATTCTGCAACACTATTACTCATTGGCAGCTCTGTTGTAGATGCTCAGGTGATACTTTACCTAAATATTGTATATATTTTGCGCTGCTTTTGTGATCGAACGTGAGACTTTCAGAAAGATTTTTTTAATAAATTTAGCGATTGATAACTTTGCAGACAACGCAAGAAACTTGTTATTAAAATATGGAAAAACAAGAAAACAAAAGTTGCTTTCGACCGAAATTTTAAAGAAGAGAACAGTGACGAAAACTGCTGTTATAAAAATATGATAAAAAAAAAATACCATTTAATGTAAAATAGATTGCGATAAATATCAATTTTGCTTACCTCCATTACTTTCGGGCAGTATAAATATTCATTGCGCGTGCCAAATGCCAAATTTCTACTCGCTAGAACGTTTGACTTTTGCAATAGTTGCAAGATTTTTATATGTTGCGCAGTATTGCTGAAGTTATTGACACTCGAACAAGCCCAATATGTGTGGCGTCCTCAAAACATGCACACAATCCAAGGTACACCCCAGGAGTTCCAGTCTTGAAAAAATCTCAAATGAATCATGTACGATTTTTCTTGATCCTTGACGAAACATGCTGATTTGGCCATACATTTCATTGACGAAAATTTCATATAAATGTTCCAAATTCGTGCAAGAAGCAATGCAGAAACGTCGGGATTTATCATGTACGTACCCAATATCGAAATATTGAGGAAGTTTCGTTAACGAAAATTAGACAGGAATTCGTCAAGGAATTAAAATCGAAACGTGTAATAAAATTCGTGAAGGAATGTTGTACCGAAACATTGAAGAAGTGAAAACGCTGTATTGTTGCAGTTTAGCCTCTGAATGATTCGGCGAATTACAACAGTCATGAATATCTTCAAGCTGTTGTAATAGAGCGGAAAAAGTTACGCGCTGACAACCGTTGCTTTGCATTTTATTTTGTATGAATTTTTTAGGTCCAGCAGCTCATGCAGAAACTTTCTTCAAGAAATCATCACGAAAAGTTCGTCAATGATGCCGCGAACTACTGGGACGCTTAAGACTATTTAACACAGTGGCGGAAATGTTATGGTATGAGCTAATGAGTAAAATACTAATAGTAAAACTTAAAAATTTGCCAGATTTGGTATAATATTCCATAGTATTATTGTGAGGCTATGGTCAAAAGTTTACCAAAGAAATGCGATGCAGTAATAAAGAATAAGGGCATTCCTACGAAATATTGAGTTTCATGCAAAATATTTTGGATTTATTTTTCATCCTAGACAAATTTTTGCTCATGTGCTAAATTCATGACCAAGGCTAAATGCTTATTTTTATTTTCTTCTTGATTTTAAGTCCTTTAAAAAAAGTTAAAAAAATGTATATAAAAAACAAAAAGAGGAAATAAAAGGTATATATTTTGAATAAAAGTTCCATAAAAATTTCAAACGAACAAATGAAACATTTGAGTATTGACTATACTAATTTAAGTATGAAAAATTCTTAAAAAAAAGACACAATTTCGATAGTATCGTAAGTACAGACGTAGAATTCCTTTTTCTACAGTAATAGAGAAAAGTTATGGTTTTTTTATTTATATTTTTCAAAACTTTCTTAAAACATTTCATTTTCTAAATAAAAATTATTTAAAAACGAATTTGTTGTTGTTATATATATATGTGTGTGTCGACAATGAATAACGACTAAACTCAAAATATCGTAAAAAAGCTATATGGCACTTTCTTCGTTGCCAATCTTTGATAGAATGCAGGAAAACATTTTTTGCACAGAATAGATTTTTTGCCCCTCTTAATTCTGCACCTATTACCGTTTGTAACTTTTCATATAATTCAGAAGAAAGGTCGGAATAAGTAAAATAAATATATCGGTTTTTACGATAATTTGAGCTTAGTCGTTATTCCTTGTCGACACAGATATATTTATATAAGCTGATATAATTTTTGTTAAAAATACTTCGATTGTCATATACTGACTGTAGCTACCCTATTGCCAGAGAGTAAAAATTAAGAACATATAAAAAAATTACATAACTGAACCAACAACAATTACCAAGCAGATCTAAAACAACGACGCACAGAGAAGAGCATGATCACAGCGGTTGAGCAGCGTTAGAAGGGATGAACCGAATCGTCCACAGAAAATAAACAGAACTTTGCTTACTATGTCCCATAGAATTGCTCATTATTGCTCATAGAATTGCCTTTGCAGTGCACGCAGAACCAAAACAACAATATCAGCAGCTAGTAGCAACGTTGCCAGTTATGTTGGAAAAATCCCATTCGTGGTAATTTTTGATTGCCTCTAGGAATTTTTGTTTTTGGGAATTCCTATTAAATTTTTTAATTCAGCGTGGTATTTTTTTGATTGGCGTGGGAATTCAGCTGGGTATTTTTTTATTTCCGTGGGAGTTTGGTATTATTCTTCTTAAAAATTTTTTTGTTTTAGTAAACAAAATTTCTTTGTGGTATTTCTAATTTTTTTTTAAATTACAGTTGAAAGTTATCTATATGACCTTGTTATTAATTATGTTGATTTTTTATGATTTAAATACAAATTCTAAATGTTTGATAGCTTAAATCATACCTGATTTTAAATATAAATTCTAGTTGTTTAATAGTTTAAAATCGTATATTGAGCTTAAGGTCAGGTTAGAATAATTAATTGCTCTATCGAATTTTTCTAAAGAAACAACATTTTTAAATTGTTTGTGCATATGGGATTTATTGTGGTATTTTGTAATGCGAATGATATTTTTGTGGTAATTTTGAATGCATATGGAATTTTTGGTGGTATTTTAAAAACGCGTGGAATTTTTGTAGTAAGTTTTTATGATCCTGGAATTTTTTTTTGATAGTTTTTATTGCGGTGGAAACTTTTTTGGTTATCGTTATCATGGTAATTTTTGTTGTATTTAATTTATGTTAATGTGAAAAAGTAACTTTTTGTAGGAATTGATTCAAATTTTAACTGGCAACCTTGGCTTGTAATAAAACATTTTTTTGTAGCCCCATACTGGCTCTCTAGCTAAATGCATCTGTATTCTCTATTGTCTACAACCCAACAAGCCATGAATGTGACTGTTCCAGCTAAACGGTACTTAAAATGGCAGCGTCTGATTTGCTGGTATGAAAACGACATGTTTTTGTACCTTTAAACCGTTCTCTATGTAATTGTAAAGTCCTTTTTTATATTTATCAAGATTCGAATTTAAATTTATGCCATATTCGCTTAATGCGTCGTTTGTTCTTGTTTTTTTCCCTCTCTTTTTCACCCGTTCGCCAAAAAACTCTGAAATATGCATTGAATCAGTTGAGTTGCCGTTTATTCTTTAGTTTATTGTTGCAACTTAATACAAACTATTTTAAGAAAAGCTTACAATTGAGCTTGTTATTTATTATGTTGATTTTCCTTGATTTTAAATACTAATTCTAGTTGTTTGATAGTTTAAAATCGTTTATTGAGCTTTAGGTCAGGTAAGAACAATTTACTGCTCTAACTATTTAATCAAACAGATAACTAATTAATCAGCTAGAGATGTTTTCCTATTCATATTGAAAATGTTGTTGTTTCTTTGGAAAAAATTCGTTAGAGCAATTAATTGTTCTAACCTGACCTAAAGCTCAATTTTATTTGCAATTTCAACGATTTTAAAGTATCAAACAACTAGCATTTGTATCTAAAATCAAGAATGATTTAAACTATTAAACATTTAGAATTTGTATTAAATCATAGAAAATCAACATTAATATACAACTTAATAAATGGTACGCTTATATGAAACACACAATGCATAGTTTGCTGACAACGAAACGGTCCGCTTCAGTGCTTTTAAAAGTGCACACCGTTTTCAACTGAGCCAATTAGCTATCTGGGTAACAAAAAAAATGAAAGCAACTGATGAGTATTTATATATGTATGTTTTACATACATATTAATAAAAAAAAACAACAA
Organism: Dichetophora obliterata; assembly: GCA_963920525.1. Lineage (NCBI taxonomy): Eukaryota > Metazoa > Arthropoda > Insecta > Diptera > Sciomyzidae > Dichetophora > Dichetophora obliterata. Next base: position 105,653,665 of record OY986437.1, read on the forward strand.
CAACAACAAAAGCAGCACATCAACGAACGACGTGATTACGAACCAAACAAGCAAACATACCAACAACCTTAAAAACAGCATAAGCAGCTACTGCAGCTAAGCAGCTTGTGCATTTCTCATACGAATAAATAAATTTTTCATCTTCTTAGATTTTGCTATTTTATTAGATATTCGTTTTATTCCCACTAAAACTGATATTTTGGCATTTTTTTTTCTTTGTACGACGAATATTAAAGGCTGTAGGTATACACCAAAGTGTCAAATATCACATTGAAAAATTTCGTGAAAATGACCCCCATACAAACCGCGCTGTAAGACGAAATTCTACGTCAAAATTTCACTAGAAGACTAACAAAAATCATAGAAACGTCGGGGGAAAAAATGTATAAAAACTGTGTTTTTAATTGCATGCAAAATCCAATGATTAAACGTAAATTAATATTCCAGATCGATCTTGAGAGTGCGAAAATAATAAATTTTTGTACTTTTCATGAAAACTTTTCATTTTCGAGAAAAAAACAATAATAATTTTTAGATGTACTAAATTTTTTTTTTTGAGAAAATGTAGACTTCTCAAAGAGGAAAGAAAAAAATGCATAACAATAAAAAAATCTCTCAAATATCGTTCAAACATAATTTTGCTTAGGTAAAAATTTTAGGTACAAAAGTTAATTAAAGTATTGAAAAACATAACAAATGTTTGTAAACATAAGCATACACTTCTTTTTATAGCTAAAAAAAATTATACTCTGTTTTAAAACTCTTTTCCCTGGTTTATACTTAAGAATTGGTTATAAAAAATTTATATTCCATATAAATTATTTGAAACTAAGTTGATAAAATAAAAATATGTAGTATTTTTTTTTTAATTCATGAAACATTTTGGCTTAAAGAAAAAAAAAACAGTGTACTACTTATATTTTCGACCTGTTTTGGTGATTTACAATTGCAAATTCATTTAAAATAATAAGGATTTCTCAGTCTAAAATGATCAAGAAAGCTACTTGACCAAACCGTCAAAACACGAAAAGGTCGGGGCAAGAAATAATTATATTATATTTTTCAAACTTTCCAACTGTGTGTTAAAAAAAGTACAATAAAAACTACTTTGTAGTTAACTTGTACTTGCACTTTGAAATCATTTTTAAATCAGCACCTTTAGTGCTCCATTTGAAAATTCCCTTTTTTTGTACTGCCAAGCAAAATGTTTCCCTTTTTCTCTTTTAGCTCAAAAGACGATTGAAAAATCTCTCGAAAAGGGAAATTACACTCAAACTGGCATCACTGGTCACAAGCTCTTTGTATTGTTAATCAATATTATTAATCCTTTAATTAAATTGTTCGACTGCAAGCCAAGACATAAATTTTGGACTTATGAGATGACATTCTAATTCGCTAGTTACCGCTTTATTGCATGAACGCTGCAAAATATATCAATGTATCTACTGAAATTATTTTTGTATTTTAAGTGCTTCTTTGCACTTATGTCAATATTGACTGTCATCAATTAAATTGTTTTTAATATATGTAGGCAAGTGCTTGCCTTTCATACCTTTAAGTGTTTTAAACACACATTTATCGCCCGTTACTAAGTTAGGAATTTTTTGAAGAATTCGTTTTCTAAAATTTTGGCTGTAAGTAATAAACAAGACTTTTGACCGACTTTTTGTGTGAATTCTAGAGTGTCAACAACGTGTTTTACATTCAATTTCTGAACAATGGGAAAGTTATAACAATTCAAAGAATTTTTGTGTTTGTGCTTGTGAAAGAGATAGCATTACAAAAATGGATGGAGCGAAGCTTTATGTTTTCACTCAAAATGCTTTATCTAGGTTCTTTGGTAACGGTAGAGTTTTGCATATTACAGACAAACGCAACACAGACAGTTGAATTCATTAGCAGCCATGACTAAGTTTTTGTTGTAGTTGTTGTTGCTGTTGTGGTCTCTGGTCTTGCTGCTTATTATTTTATAATAAATGAGAAAAGCTAACAGTATTTAACATGGTGAGCCATCAATAGTAGCGGCAACAAACAGCAAGAACGACTAGCCAGTTTTGCAGCAAGCAGTACAAAACGAAAGACTTAAGACACGAACTTGATGCATGCTGAAGAACTAAGATGTGACCGTGGAGCGGAAAATAATACGCACAAATTGCTTGCAATGCGGAAATTACATTATATTTAACATCTCCATGAATGATGGTAGCGCCACGTAAAAGCCATTAAATTTTTAAAGTTTTCCATCAGCTGAATTACTACAGCATTAAGTTTGCAAAACCATACCATTTTAAGGTAAAGTTTTTAGAATTGATACATTTTTTGTTAAAAAAGTTTTTTCTTCACATTATCAGAATTTGTAGACTACTTTTAGCAATTTGCTTACTACACTGCATTTTCAGTGCAAACATACCAATAAAAAACGGTTATCCATATGAGCTGCGTCGTCTTGAAATTTTCTTGATACTATTGAAATATTCAAGTGTAAAATATTTTAAAAAATATTTAAATCCAGATTAAAAGATAAAATGTTTTACAAATGTTAAAATATTTTAACACTTTTCACTTTTTCGCGTATTTTTGAAGTAGAACAATTACTCTCCACAACTGCAACTAAACTGAACTCACAAGGAAGATGTTCGAAACATTGAACCACTAAATAGTGGTTCATCATCAAGAAAGCAGCAATGTTTTCTACTTCTTTTCGCTAACCAAAAGCTGGTGTTTGAGTAGTTCTCATGTCGTTTTTGTTATTTTGTGTCTGCGGCCATCCATCCCCACTTTGTTTGTTTTCTTTTATTGCTCTTGCGGCAAACTTTTTCTTTTCTTTACTGAGCAATTTTTTTGAGTGAGACTTTTGATTGACTTTGCACAGTAATGGGAATAAGTGTACGTACCTTTTTAATAGAATTGTATCTTAGTTTTACTTTTAAATGGTAAAAATTCGGTTTTTTAACCCTCCTGCGTTTACGAAGGTACCCGGGTACCTTTTACAATTTGAAAGTAAAAAAAAGGTAATTTTCGCTCAAAAAACTATGTACTACTCAAATCTTTAATACCTTTCAGAAATAAATTTTTTGAAGTGAAAACTTCTTTAGGCGCGTTGAACGATTTTGGTAGAGGGTAAATCATTCGTTTGCATCATCGTATTTTTCCAAGGAAATCGTCCACAATCGGCCGCAAGCTCACAAAGAAATCACTTGGCAACTCCTGAAATTAATGCATATAATCTGTTTGTTAATATATAAATACTTAAGTTAGGTTGCAATAAGATGTTTGCAACCAAAACTTATTATTAATTCGGTTTATATTTATATATATATGCCTTTAAAGTTTGGCAATTTCTTCAGTTGTTGTATTTGTCAACATTTTTGAAAAATTTGCTTTTACTCAAACAGCTGCTATTCATAGTGAGATTTAAAAAGGGATCCATCTTCTTCTTTTTCTTCTTTTTTCTGCTGGAACTTCGTTTGCAAACAAGAAAAATAATGTATGGATTGAGTGTTTTAACATTTTAATCTTAAAGTTGTGATAAAGGCATATGTTGAACATTCAAATAATTACATGCATGCTCTTATTTTATTACATATCGTCAAACAAAGTTTGACAATTTTTGCACTTGTTGTATTTGCCAGTGGCTTTTTATTTTCACCACTGCGGCATTTTATATTCAGAGTTGTCAACTATGGCTGTGTGTCAATCAGTCGTGGTAGGATAGAAAATATCAAGTTGAATAAAATTTGTGTGTGTAGAAATAAATTTGTCTTTTTTGCTGTGTCAAATGGACGATGAAATTTTGACAATTACAAATTTTGACGTTACACATTTCGGTCGTGTTTTAGCGCAAATATTTTATTTTATTTGCATTTTATCAATTTGCGACATATTTAATTCGAGAGCTTGTACTTGCAACATATTTCGTAAACTTGTAATATTGTAAACTTAAAAAACTGTTAAAAAATTAAAAAAAATGAACGAAACAGCAGGCAAACAGAAAATATAGCATGCAAAGTGCTGTATATTTTACGCCGCCAATTCGGTTCATCCCCTCTAACGCTGCGCAACCGCTGGGATCTTGCAATTCTCTTTGCGTTGTTGTTGCAAATTTGCTAAGTAGTTATTGTTGTACAGTAAGCTTTAATTTTTTGTGGATGTTTATTTGTAGCTACAGTCAGCATATGACATCGAACTAATTTAGAAAACAGTTTATACATATGAATTAAAGAGTATATATAATATTGGTAAATCTATTTGTTCTTAGTAAAAGTGTTACCGTATCGGAGATACATATACATATAAATAATATATATGTGTATATATATTTACATATTTACATATATATAGTTCATATATATGAACAATTTAGCTCATTGAGGAAATTTAAAGAATATTTATGTATATTTATATAATAAAAATTACGTATTAAACTTGCAAAATAATTAATTTTTATAGTAGTAATTGAATAACTAAGGTCTGCTTATCCTAAGCATTCTATTTTTTAAAACTGTTTAGCTTAATTTCTTATATGGATTAAATATAATTTATAAGCTATAGATATTTCTTAATTTTAGAATATTCTATTTTTAATACACAACGCAATATAGATATGGTGAACATGTATATTGTGTTAGTGTTATGATATAAATTGATATAAATAAGCTTTAATTTTTTATATTAATCAATAATGAAATAATTTAAATGAATTACTTTAATTATATGTATTTTTGATATGGTAACACTTTTGCTTAAAAGAAATAGTTTCAGTAATATATAAAAAATTTAAAAAATTGTTATAAGCTCTTAACAAAAATAATTCTAATTTCATATGCCAACTGTAGCTACACGATTAGAATTCCCAACACCTACAAAAAATTACCGGCTAACTGCGCCAACAACAATTACCAAGGAAATCTACAAACAAGGACGCACAAAGAAAAACAAGATCAGAGCGGAACTTTTAAAACTTTTTGATTTCATCCTACATGTAGGACGGGCTGCAGTATGAGTATGAGCTTTCGCACATCCTACATGTCCGTCCGACCTGTCAAATCCATCCTACATGTAGCATAGTCCGAAACCCCCTATTAGCATGAAAATTCTTATATAGCAGTAAGGCGGTCCGTGGCAGGACAACGTCTTCCATTTATATGTTATATATAGGTTTTCGCTTCGGTCGGCAGTCCTCTCACTGCTATACTTTTTTTATTCAATACAACTGTAATATTGAAAAGAAAATGTTTTTAGGTTCTACCCCTTCGTCTTATACAAAGGTACCCGGGCAACTTCATATAAAATACTATCAAACTCTTCCTGTTATTGTCTGTGTCGATTTTGTTCGTTAAGAAATCTTGTACTGCTGTGTGAAATATCATTTTGTCATAGACCAAATTTGAAAAGAAGGCGTTGAAACTTTAATTGTCGAAACAGAATCAGTTCGTGTCATTTTTTGCGCGTGATGAACACTTGGTGATAGTGATTTTAATGATGGCTCGGACCAAAACTTCTTGCCACCTATTGAGTCAAATGAATTCTCGATTATTGAGGATCAAAGCATTCCTCCGTCAGTATCAGCAGCAGAAAGCAGTATTTTGAATAACACTCATAGAAGAGATGAAATTAGTGAATGTATGCCTAGTATAAGCGGTGCTTTACCGCAAAAATTATTTGGGCGACAAAAGAAAGAAGAGATGCGCAGCATATGAAGGGCAATCCAGCCACCAGTAGCGCGTTCCTGTAACAGAATCAACAAGTTACCGATTTGTGTGACATCACTCGTTATCGATCCCTTGTTACCGATTTCGTGACAACTAATGTTTATGAACGTTGAAAACGGTAAAAATCCGGTCCGTGATGAATAAGAACATAAATGGAGAAGAAACGTTGCGAAATTGAGTCAAAGGACAAGCAACTGCTTACTTGCATTTATTTTATTTTATGTGCGCTAAAATTTTATAATAAAAAGATGATGGTCTTGTTATTAGAAAGTGATTATTTGAAGTTTAAGTAAATGAATTATGTTATATTGGTGTGTAATAATGTTTGCGGAAATAATCAACAAATTTTAATGTGAATATTTTCCATCTTTTATGTAAATGTGCATTCGTTTTAAATTGCCTAACCTTGAAAACTAATACGATTTAAAACAAACAAAAATATTATAATCATTAAGAAATGTAACTTAAGCGAAGGTACCCGTTTTAAAATATAAATAGCGAGTACTTGTTATTTCATATATACACAACATAACTGTTATTTATTCAAATCGGTAGAATTCTCACTTGCCACATAGTGAAGCATAAATTTTTATCTATTCACTTTTCTTACACAAACACTTTTTTGAAAGATTCAATTGAAGTGAAATTGGAACATATGACAACCTATCAATTCGGAACTAACGAATCGCACAGAAATCGAGTTAGATTATTGCACAAACAGTGTAGGTAAGAATTACGTCAGAGTGACGTCAAATCGGTAGCATGAATCGGTAACTGCGTTCGTTACGAGTTACAAGAACGAGCTACAGAGCATTCTACCATAACATTATTCGCTACCAAACTGGTGCATATAAATCATCTTGCCTATTGTTTGAATTGTTTCGTTTGTTTTCCGAATAAATGTGGGGCATAATTTTTCGTGAAACCAACCGAAATGCCTTGAGTGAACACTGCCATTGATTCCAAACATCCTACTTAACCGACTAAAATGTGGACACCACTGACTCTTCAAGAGTTATATGCATTATATTCATTGGTATATTTATAACAGCAGGTGTACATCTGTTGTACATCTGCAATAAAACTAATTTTCTGTTTGTTTGACCTTAATACAAATCTAAACGGCTGAACGGATTTTGCTAAAACTTAGTATACATATTCAGTGCATTTTAACTTCAATTGCAATATACTTAGTTTTGGCCACGTCCCTTCCGATCTTTTTTAAAAAATTTTGTTATTTCGACTTAAAAATATTCACATATCATGTTGATTTTATATGATTTAAATAAAAATTATCAATGTTTGATATTTCAAATAATACTTGATTTTAAATACAAATTCTAGTTGTTTGATAGTTTTTTGAGAATTAGATCAAAGTTAGAACAATTAATTGTTCTAACGAATCTTTCCAAAGAAGCAACAACAACAACAAAGTTTTTTCAATATAAAAAGGAAAAAATCACGAGCTGATTTTATTGCACTTTCGGCCCTGCTAAAGGCTTCATCAGAAATCTTTGTGATACCCGTGCAAGCGCGCACTAGTGCCCTGCACCACAGAGGCGATGAGATTTTAAGTGTCAAATTCTCAGTTTTTCTCCCATTTCATATTTTCACATTTGTTGTTGTATTTTTGCTTTACTTCAGTCTTAATAAGCGTTGCTTATGTTATTATGATTTAAACTATCAAACATTTAAATCATATAAAATCAACATAATAAATAACAAGGTCATTTGGAAAAAACTTTAATATTAACATATCTTTAAAATTGTAGATATTTTTGGTACAGTGACCTTTTCATTAAACATCGTTTCCTAAGGATGAGAAAAAAAAATATGGAAATCAGAGTTTCGATGTAGATATCACCGTTGTTTTTAAATATATTGCATTTAAATTTTATAGGTTAGGCTAGGTAAGTAGGGTTGTGCACCGTTAGCGGCGCTTCCGAGGGGGCTTAAAGGTCTATGGCAGATCCCTTTTTGTATGTTTGTGGTACCATGTTAACCATTGCACTACAGTGGTCGACATTCGTTTGAGCGCAATACAATTATCTCTGTTTAGTATGTTTTTCCTTGGAACTATAAAAAAATAGGTTTTGGTGGCAACTCTGTCTATTACAACACTAAGTAGGCAATGTGATCAAAAACAGTTACTTGAGTTATTGTTTTCTTTTTCATAAAATACACGTGTTTCTAAAAAGAAAAGGAGGTTAGATCTGACATTCGTTTGAACGCAAGTGCCTAAAACATCAGATAAGACAAAAAGTAAGGCAAGAAATAAAAAAAAAAAAAAAATAAATAAAAAAAACCATAAATCATCGCTTATTTTTTCAGGAATGGGTTCGGGCAAGCGTTTAAATGCCACTGAGATGAATGTCATCTATTCCTTGAAAGCGGATGGACAATCAAACAGAAAAATCGGAAAATTATTAAACCGTTCAGAGTGTGTGATAAGAAATTATCTAAAAAAAGGAAAAAAATATGGTGTTAAGCTCCCAACTAAAGGCAATTCAAAACTTACCTTAAAGGATAAAGGACGAATTCGGCACGAAGCTACCAAAAATCGCCTTTCCAGCAGCAAAATAAAAGAAGTGTTGCAGTTGCCTGTAACGACTCGAACAATTTCTCAGTGTTTGAAGAACACCCCATCAATAAGATGGACAAAACTAAAGTCCAAACCACGTTTAACTAAAGTTCACAATGAAAAGAGGCTAGAATTCGCAAAAATGCATATGGCTTGGACAAAGGAATGGCAAAATGTTATATTTTCTGATGAGAAAAAATTCAATTTGGATGGTCCAGATTGTTACAGCTGCTACTGGCATGATTTAAGTAAATCCGAAGTGGTTAGATCAAAGCGGAATTTTGGTGGTGGAAGTCTTATGGTATGGGGTGCTTTTTCATACGAATGTAAGCTTCCAATTTGTTTTATTTCAACCAAAATGAACTCAGAAATGTATATTGAATTATTAGAAGACGTATTAATAACACATTTAGATGAAAAAGAAGATGAAAACATCATTTTTCAGCAAGATAACGCATCTATCCATGCTTCAAAGCAAACAAAGGCGTGGTTTTCTGATAAAAATATACAGTTATTACCATGGCCAGCTTGTAGTCCAGATTGCAATCCCATCGAAAACTTATGGGGCATTCTCGCAGCAAAAGTTTATGAACGTGGACGACAGTTTTCTACAATAAACGAACTAAAATATACAATAAAGGAGTGTTGGTCAGAAATCAGAATAAAAAATATCCAAAATTTGGTAGACTCTATGCCAAATCGAATTTTTTCTGTCATTCAGAATAACGGAGGACATACTTAATATTAATTTAATAAGAAAAACAACCTAAAGCCATTTTCTTATTTATTTTTTTTCTTTTAAACGAGCTGCGCTCAAACGAATTTCCCACTGTACATTAACTTTTCTTAAATTTTGTCGAAAAAAGTATGAAAAATATTTTTGATTTGTCTGTGATTTGTAATGCCTTAAATAAATAAACCTTTCTGTATAAAAAATTAATTTAAACAGAGTGTTTTCATACTTAAAATTTAAAAAATAGGGTATGCGCTCAAACGAATGTCGACCACTTTATAGGAAATTTTACTGATTTGCTGGCCAAAAGTCAAAAAGTATAAATGCTCTTTTCAAATTTGTTTGTTTACTATCCGATAGAAAATTCCTCAAAACGCAGGAATGTGCACTTTGTTTTTGTCAAAATCCGATTACCTTTGGGTAATGAGCTTTGAAAGTAGCGTCACTAGATCAAAAAAGACGGAATTTGAATCACTTGGTTTTTTAGGCTAAGGTTTGAAGTGAAATACAGTGTTGCGCAAAATAATAGCAACAAAATCAGTGCGCTGCTACAAAATCGTGTATCCTTTTTTAATATTGGGGGTATACTAAAATTATTATAGGAACCAAAACATATATTCATACATCATATATAAAACAGGTTTTGTTTTTTTATTAAATTTTAAATTAATGTGACTACATTTAATTTATCTGAGAGCAAAAAAAAAAGCAACAAAACTTAAAAAAATGTAAAAAGAGAACAGAAGTTTCAAAAATAATCGGTAAAAGTTCCGTTATTGTACAGCACATGTTGTTTGTGAGTCATAAGCATCTAAGTTTAGTTTTGGTTTTATGCTAGTAGTGACATTGACTGTTCCATTTATAATGGCACGTTATAAGCACTGTGAATCTCTTGAATTACAAATTAGTTCCGAATATTAAAAGGGAAATTCGCAAATGTCTAACGCGAAACAGTTTGATATTAATCGGTCAATAGTTTGCTGATTAATAAAGAAGTATAACATCATAAAAGACGTAACAACGGTACATTAAAAAGGGCGGCCGCGGAAGACATCGCTGCGTGATGACAGGAACATTTGTGGAGTGTTCAAACGTAATCCATTTGCCACATCCAAAGAGGTTGTTCGGACACTTGATTTAGATTTCCATCACAGCACTGTTCGAAGACGAGCCGTTCAGAACGATTTAAGAAGTTACAGACCGGCAAAGAAACCTTTGCTTACAGCTAAGCATAAAAAACAAGGTGAGGTGTTATAATTTAAACAATTATTTCTGAAATTGTGACAACGAGTTGCAATTAATTTTTTTTAGACTCAGTCTTGCAAAAGAGCTTTTAAATTGGACCGTTCAAAAATGGAAAATAGTTTTTTTTTAAGTGATGAATCAAAGTTCAACTTTATTAATTCAGATGGGATGTGCACGGTATGCCGCCGCCCAGGTATACGACTTGAAGCCCGAAACTGCAAATCAAATTTTAAGCACGGAGGTGGAGGTATTATGGTCTGGACATGTTTGTCATATATTGAAGTTGAACCATTTAAAAAAATCGATGGAATCATGGATCGATTTGTGAACGCTTCAGTGAACGTTTCAGTCCGACAACGACCCAAAGCATACTTCAAAGCTCATCAAAGATTACATTAGAGGCAATGGGATTCAAGTCCTTGATTGGCCGGCACAGTCACAATGACTTGAATCCCATTGAAAATCTTTTTGGGATTTTGAAGGTAAAAGTTTCTGGTCAAAGGTTTTCCAATAAGACTGCACTGCATGAAGCCCTGAAACTAAATTGGGAACAAATACCTAATACCAACATATCTAATTTAATAGAGTCGATGCCGCTCAGATGTGCAGCAGTTATCAAGAATAATGGATCTTACACCAAATATTAATTATGTTGCTTTTGTTTTGCTCTCAGACAAATTGAATGTAATCACATTAATTTTAAATTTAATAAAAAAAATTTGAATATGATATGTTTTTAATATGATGTATGAATAAATGATTTGTTTCCTATAGTAATTTTTGTGTGTCCCCAATTTTTGAAAAGATACACGATTTTGTAGCAGCACACTGATTTTGTTGCTATTGTTTTGTGTAACACTGTATATATAGTGAAATAAAATATTTACTGAAGCAAAAAGTATGGATTCTAATGTAAATGGTAAGTACTATATTTTGGTAAAATCAAAAGTTCTATAAATTTAAATAGTTTTTAGAAAATCGCTTTTTTGTGTTGAAGTCCTGAAATTTTTTTTTTTATAAACTTTGGGTAAGGTTCATTTATATAAAGGTTGCATTCGTTTTTGACGTTTTCTCATTTCGGCAACCATATTTTAAAATGAGAGCAAGAGAGCGTAGTCATTAGAGCAAACAATTCACACGGTTGCTGGAATATGAAAGTATTTGGTAGTAAATTCAATAGCATTAGGTTTTTACTACTTTTAATACTCCTATTTGTTTGTGATGTTTTCTTTGTATATTGATTTCGATTTTACATTGCTTATGCCAAATCGGTCGCTGATTCTTAAAATCATGTATATACAGTGGCTCACAACTTATTTTATGCAGTGCATACTTCAAACTTTAGGGCTTTATAAAAACAAAAAAACTGGAATACAGAAGATAATATGGTGTCATTTAAAAGAGCAAAAAGTCTAGTTAAGTAAAGGTTTTTCATTAATTGTGAATACATATATTTAGTTGTTTAAAAAATAAGAGAACAGAAAATACTGCTTAATTTCATCTCGCAGCTTATTTTATGCAGTCACTTCTCTCTGTTACGGTACTCCTATGCTGCGCTGTATAACGGTACTTTCGATAGCTATGCTTTCGTGCTGTTTCTATAATTGCTTTGTGTTAGCTTTTTAGTCTGATTTTTTTGCTTCAAGTGTCTGCTTCTATGATTATTTAAAATAGGAGCGCGCACAACACTACAACTATAAGAATTGGTTATATACTATTTTAAAAATAGCAGCTCGCAGCGAAAAATGGCTGAAATGGTTAATATCAATTCCTCTATAGTCCAAAAGATCATCGAGCGCTTCGTCCATAAGAATCGATTGCATAATAAGAGCAGAGAAGCACCAAACAAAATTTTTAATGTAACCGACGAGCGGCATATTGTACGGAAGATAAAGGCTAACCTGAGACTCTCAGCTCCGAAAATGGCTTTTGAAGTTCAAACTGATCTGAGCAAGCAGTGTAGTGCTGAAACTATTCGACGTGTCTTGCACGAAAAGAACTTTCATGGCCGAGTAACACGAAACAAGCCATTTATTAGCCCCAAAAACAGATTATGCAGACTCAACTACGACAAAGAACATATGTCCAAGGCCCCAGAGTAATGGAATTCAGTTATTTTTGCAGATAAATCGAAGATCAATTTATTCGGTTCAGATGGTATGTGCTATATATGTGACGAAAACCGAATACCGAGGTCAACAAAAAAAAAACTTAAAACAAACCGTGAAACATGGCGGTAGCAGCGTCATGGTTTGGGCCTGAATGTCAGCTACTGGTACTGGGAAGTTGCCGTTTATTGAAACAACAATTTACAAATTTAATTACCTACAGATCCTGAAGAACAATTTGTTGCAGAGTGCAAAGGTTCTGGGTATAAAATTGAATTTCCGATTTTACCAGGATGACGATAAAAAGCACAAAGCGGGTATTGTGCAAACCAGGCTAATATACAACTGCCCACAATTGATGACGCCGCCAGCACAGTCGCCAGACCTTAATGTTATCGAAAATGTGTGGTCTTTATTGGAAAATAACATCCGGAAACATCAAATTTCAAACAAAAACCACCAGAAAAAGTAATTGAAAACGAAGTGGGCGAATATTTCGCCAACTATCACTCAAAAACTGGTCACATAAAAGCCAAACCACCTTAGATCTGTTGTGGACAACCAGGGCTATTATACCAAATAATAAAAATATCAAATATCATTAATTAATACGAAAAATTTATAAATAACAAGTGACTGCATAAAATAAGCTGTGATATGAAGTTAAACAGTATTTTCTGGTTTCTTAATTTTAAGCCAACTTAATATATATTTTTACAATAAATTAAGTTAATTTATTAAACTAAACATCTTGTTCTTTTAAATGATACTATATTATTTTTCTATTCCTGTTAGTTTCGCTGTTATAAAGCCCTAAAATTGAAAATATGCACTGCATAAAATAAGCTGTGAGCCACTGTACGTGTGTGTATTTGGCCTGTACGTGTCTGCAAAAATAAATGATAGCAGATAAAGCAGACAACATAAAGCTGCAAAAGCCTCTGTTTTCAAAACCGATTTTATTGCAGATTCCCGTTAACATGACTTTCTTACTTTGCCTAAACACCAATTCAGCCAAAAATATGTATCTTATCGCTATCAAAAAGCAATAAGAAAGTGTAAGTCAATGGAAGAACGTTGTAAGTTACATACAAAATTATTAGAGTTAAATTATCTAATATAATTGATAAGTGCAACAGATGCACGAAAAGGAAGTCCAATGTTGGAAATGGATTTGATAATAATAATAAACGATACCCACAAAAAACGCTCCAGAGCAAGTAGAATGGAATAACGTTGTAAGTTCACATTTCGTTTAAGTGCAATAAAGGAACATTATTTTAAATTCTACAAAAAAAAACTAAAATGAACAAACAACTTTTTTAACATCTTTAATCGAATTGTGCGAGGTGATTCCATAAGAACTCAAAACTTGGCAAATTATGTTAAGCCAGTTCTTTGAAAAGAACCCCTTCAAGTAATTGATGAAAATAAAAAGGATATCCTTGCAATGACTTCATATTTGCCTGAAAAGTACGCAAAGTTCTATAAATCAATCTGCAGTTAAATTAAGAAAAATATTCAGTTTGTGTTCGAAAGCAAACAAATATGTTTTGTTGAAGGCCTTAAAATATTTTCTTTTAAATAAAATATTTTCTTTTAAGTGACTGGATATATGATTTCTTAGATAAGCTGCCTGATCTGTCTGTGTCTTCAACAAGTCAATGATATTTTAAATATAAACCACAGAACCCTAGACCTTGTATTTGTAGATAGATGCACTACTGTTAATCTCCATTGTCCGAATCCCGTATCTCATCCAGAAGATGTACATCATCCAACTCTTGAAATAACATTTTACTCACCCACGAAAAAGAAGATAAAGTAACTTCTGATGCGCGAAATAAAAAAGTTTATAACTTTAAGAAAACGGACTATGTAAAACTTAATTCTTAACTTTCGCAGACTGATTGGTCTACAATTTTAACTAGCGGAACATCATATTCATATTATGACGTCGAATCTTCTGTACAGTTTTTCAATGATACTCTGCAAAGGTGTTTCTTATTGTCTGTCCCAAAAAAAAGGTGTTTCTCCAATCCTTTAAATCTACCCTGGCTAACAAGTGATCTAAAGGCACTTAAAAATTTAAAAAATCGTTTATTTAAAAAATATGCAAAATGTCTGGTTCTAGTTTAAACTTTGCTTCCTATTCTTCTTGTCGTTATAGATACTTACTTACTTACTTAGTTGGCGCTGCAACCGTATGTCGGTCTTGGCCTCATCTAGGAATTTGCGCCAGCCATTTCTGTCTTTCGCTTGCTGGCGCCAGTTGGAAATTCCAAGCTTCGTCAGGTTGTCCTCTACTTGGTCTTTCCAACGAAGATGCGGTCGTCCTCTTCTGCGTTGACCGCCGCTGGGTACCGAATCGAATGTTTTCTTCACTGGAGCGTCGCCTTTCATGCGCTGAACATGACCAAACCAGCGAAGCCGCTCGATTTTAATGCGCTTGACTATGTCGATGTCAGCGTACAGCTCATACAGTTCATCATTCCACCGTATTCGGTACTCGCCATTGACGCAGATTGGTCCGTAGATCTTACGAAGAATCTTTCTCTCGAATGCTCCTAAAGTCTTTTCATCTAAACTGCTCAGCGTCCAGGTTTGTGATGCGTAAAGTAGGACGGGCATGATGAGCGATTTATAGAGCGTGATTTTCGTTCGTCGAGAGAGAGCTCTGCTTCTCAATTGCCTACTGAGCCCAAAGTAACACCTGTTGGCAAGAGTTATTCTTCGTTTGATCTCAATGCTGATGTCGTTGGTTGAATTAATGCTGGATCCCAGATAAACGAAGTTCTTCACAACCTGTAAGGGGGATTTGTCAACGGTAACGTGGGTTCCAAGACGCTGGGACTGTTTGTTTGTTGACACTAAGTATTTCGTCTTATCTGCATTCACTGACAGACCCATTCGACTTGACTCTCTTTCTAATCTGGAAAATGCTGCACTGACTTCGCGCGTATTAAGGCGAATGATATCTATGTCATCAGCATACGCAAGCAGCATAACACTCTTGTACAAAATTGTGCCACTACGTCTCAGATCAGCAGCTCGGATGATCTTTTCCATCATTAGGTTGAAAAAGTCGCACGATAAGGAATCACCTTGTCTGAAACCTCGTTTGGTAATAAATGGCGGGGAGAGGTCCTTCCCGATTTTAACTGCGCTGCTGTCGAAGGCGGCTTTGTAGTCGACAAAAAGATGGTGGGTGTCGACTTGTTTTTCTTGAGTCTTCTCCAAGATTTGTCGTAGCGTGAAAATCTGGTCGATGGTGGACTTTCCAGGTCTGAAGCACACTGATAAGGTCCGATCAGTTTGTTTACAATGGGCTTCAATCTTTCACATAAAACGCTCGACAGGACCTTATATGCGATATTAAGAAGGCTTATCCCACGGTAATTGGCACAGATAGTGGGATCGCCTTTCTTGTGGATTGGGCAGAGCACACTGAGATTCCAATCGTTCGGAATGCATTCTTCCGACCATATTCTGCATAGAAGCTCGTGAATGCATTTAAGTAGAGATTCGACTCCGTTCTTAAACAGCTCCGTTCTTAAACAGGTAAGCCATCAGCTCCCGCGGCTTTGTTATTTTTAAGCCGAGCTATAGCTGTCAGAACTTCATCATAGTCGGGCAGCGAAACCTCGACGCTGTCATCCGCAATTGGGGTTTCCGGAATATCATCTCTATTGGCGGGATTGTTGTCAGCGTCGCCATTTAGAAGCTTAGAGAAGTGTTCCCTCCATAACGTCAGTGTACTCTGGAATACTGTCACTAGATTCCCGTTTTCATCCTTGCAGGAAGAGGCCCCGGTTTTACAACCATCAGCAAGGCGTCTTATTTTTTCGAAAAATTTTCGGGCCTCATTCCTGTCACCATACATCTCAATCTTCTCTTGCTCGCGCTTTTCTGCCTCTCTTTTTTCCGCCTGAAAATATGTCTCTCTTCCCTCCTCTTTTCTTTGTATCGCTCCTTAGCAGCGCGCGTTACAACCGACTGCAGGGTGGCTTTGTAGGCGGCGTCTTTCTCTGCAGTGGCGTCGCGACACTCCTGGTCGTACCACTGGTTTCGGCGAGGGCGATGGTAGCCAATCACCTCTTCAGCAGCCGCACGCATGGAGTTGGAAATGTGTGTCCACTGCGCGCATATATCATCGATTGGGGAGTGCTTTGAAGCAGGAGTGAGAGTCGAGTGGCGAAAGCATCGGCTGTCTGTTTCGATTGCAGCTTGTCGACGTCTAGCTTTCTCTGTGTAGGGTTGCGTGTATTCTTAGCTGCGCACAGACGTGTATGGATCTTGGCTGCAACAAGAGAGTGATCCGAGTCAATGTTTGCACCACGGATCGTGCGAACATCCAATACACTGGAAGAGTGCCTTCCGTCGATCAAAACGTGATCAATTTGTTTTTTGTTTTTTGATCAGGGGACATCCAGGTGGCTTTATGAATATTTTGAGATGCTTGAATCTAGTGCTACTTACGACCATGTTTCGTGCTGCGGCGAAGTCAATCAGACTCATTCCGTTATCGGAGGTGTTGTCATGGAGGCTGAACTTTCCGACTGTTGGACCAAAAATATTTTCCTTGCCCACCTTAGCGTTGAAGTCACCAAGCACGATTTTTACGTCGTGACGGGGGCAGCACTCGTAAGCATTTTCAAGGCGCTCGTAGAAAATTTGCTTGATCTCATCGTCCTTGTCTTCTGTTGGAGCGTGCGCACATATTAGGCTTATATTGAAAAATCTAACCTTGATGCGGATTATGGCAAGTCGTTCGTTCACAGGTGTGAATCGCAGTACGTGGGGCCGTAGTCTCTTGCCAACTACAAATCCGCATCCAAACTCGTGCTTCTCCGCATGGCCGCTTTAGTAGATATCACAGGGTGCATGCCGAATTCAACCCTGTTCCTTCCATCGCATTTCTTGGATAGCAGTGATATCAGCTTTGTATCTTTCCAAGACATCAGTCAGTTGGATAGAGGCACCTTCCCAATTAAGGGTTCGGACATTCCAGGTGCATGTCCGTAAATCATTATCAGTTTTTCGTTTGCGGTAGTCGTCATCAGATTTGGGGATCATTTTTCTTCTATTATTATTTGTTTTCATTGAAATTGGTTTTTACGGGTGGGCTTCAAACCTGACGCACAACCTATTTTAAGCCTAGGGAGGCCCGCCGCTCAGATTAGCCGCCAAACTAATGGTTGTCAGTTTTGACGTTGCCCAGGAAACACCACGTGGAGGTTTGAGTCGACTTGAGGCGATTTCACAAAGATTATGCTGGCCTCGCCAGCAGGGTTCGTATTTGCTCACTCATGAAGCTTCATGAATATGAAGGAATTTTTTGCTCAAAAAAAAAAACCTACTCATATTCATTTTTGTGAAGAGATGAGCAGATTTTTTTGTTCATGAACTGAAGAAGAGCAAACCAGTTTGTGAACAAGAACATTTTTTACTCTTTTGAAGAGACTGTTGCTATTCATCTGTTCTTCAATGCTTCACTTGTCGTTCGTTGGCTCTTCATTTGTTCATGAAATTTTCATGAAGTGGTGAAGGCAACGGATGATACTCTCGTTCGTTTCGTTTAATTTTGTTTTTTAGATACACACAACGTGTGCACGCTGTTATGTATTGAAGCGAGGCATTGAAATGGCTTGATTGTTTGTGTGTATGTATGTTAAGCAGCGTGGCAACAAGAATGCAATAACAAAGCATTGTGGGATTCTATGAAAAGTTTAACACTGAGCAACACCAGCAGCGCAGTTAAAATCGGGAAGGACCTCTCCCCACCATTTATTACCAAACGAGGTTTCAGACAAGGTGATTCCTTATCGTGCGACTTTTTCAACCTAATGATGGAAAAGATCATCCGAGCTGCTGATCTGAGACGTAGTGGCACAATATTCTACAAGAGTGTTATGCTGCTTGCGTATGCTGATGACATAGATATCATTGGCCATAATACGCGCGAAGTCAGTGCAGCATTTTCCAGATTAGAAAGAGAGTCAAGTCGAATGGGTCTGTCAGTGAATGCAGATAAGACGAAATACTTGGTGTTCATTGATTGCAGATAAGACGAAATACTTGGTGTCAACAAACAAACAGTCCCAGCGTCTTGGAACCCACGTTACCGTTGACAATACCTCATTCGAAGTTGTGAAGAACTTCGTTTATCTGGGATCCAGCATTAATTCAACCAACGACATCAGCATTGAGATCAAACGAAGAATAACTCTTGCCAACAGGTGTTATTTTGGGCTCAGTAGGCAATTGAGAAGCAGAGCCCTCTCTCGACGAACGAAAATCACGCTCTACAAATCGCTCATCATGCCCGTCCTACTTTACGCATCACAAACCTGGACGCTGAGCAGTTTAGATGAAAAGAATTTAGGAGCATTCGAGAGAATGCTCCTAAGCATGCACAGTTTTGTTTTTGATACGCATGCACAGTGGCTCATATGATGGTTGATAGCAAATAAAATTTACCTTTTCTATTTTTGGGGTTACAAATTCCACCTGTAGGGTAAAAAATTTAGAAATATGTAGCCACCTAATAATGTGTATTTTGACGTGTTTTAAACGTCAGTTATCAGTGTTAGGAGGCCGTTGATTTCGAATCTGAAGTCAGAATTTTAAAAATTCAAGTTAGTTGATAGGGTTCCCACCTTATTTTTTTTAATTTTTACGAATTCGGGGCCGGCAAAAAAAAATTGCACACTAAAAATGGGTCGCTGAATCCAAATCCGTGGTCAAAATTTAAAAATTATGTAATTTTAAAATATTAGGGTTGCCACCTAATAATATGTTTTTTAAGAGTTTTAAATTATAGTTATAGAGCAATAAACAAAGAGCGAAAAACTAAAATTTTATGTTTATGAAAAAAAAAGAATGTTAATCATAATTACCTCTTACTTAAAAAAAATAAAATGGGTTATGTAAATTTTTTTCTTGTCAAAAAAAAAATAACATGAATTAATTTGTTTCATTAAATGTTTTAAGTGTATACATAAACTTTTCCATCGCCTGCTATTTTTGTGAAAAAATATTTTTGTACTTGGTATACATATTTCTCAATTTTTTACCCTACAGGTGGAATTTGTATCCGCCAAAATAGAAAAAGTAAATTTTATTTGCTATCAACCATCATATGGGCCACTGTTCATGCGTATCAAAAACAAAGCTGTGGCTGTTTATTAAACTTTTCATAGAATCCCACAATGCTCTGTTATTGCATTCTTGTTTCCACGCTGCTTAACATACATACACACAAACATTCAAGCCATTTCAATGCCTCGCTTCAACACAACACAGCATGCAAACGTTGTGTGTATCTAAAAAAACAAAATTAAACGAAACGAACGAGAGCATCATCCGTTGCCTTCACCACTTCATGAAAATTTCATGAACAAATGAAGAGCCAACGAACGACAAGTGAAGCATTGAAGAACAGATGAATAGCAACAGTCTCTTCAAAAGAGTAAAAAATGTTCTTGTTCACAAACTAGTTTGCTCTTCTTCAGTTCATGAACAAAAAAAATCTGCTCATCTCTTCACAAAAACGAGCTCCTCACTTTGATTTTTCTTCATATTCTTAAATGAATGAATAGAAGCAGAAATGAGCAGTTCATGAATGAGCAAATGCGAACCCTGCTCGCCAGGTTGAGACAGTCAGACATGTTACATTGTTTCATCGACCCCAGTTTCCCTTCGTTATAGATATCAACTATTAAATAAACAATGCTATTCTGCTTATATAATTGACATAAAAACTCAATTTAAAGATGATCCAAAACTCTTCTATAGTTTTGTTAACTCAAAACGTAAAGCCTCCAGCTTTCCACACCTTATGAAATTCAATCAGGAAGAATCATCTTATGACAATGTGATTTCTAACATGTTTGCAAACTTCTTTAAATAAACTTACTCCGATATATCATTTAATACTAGCACTGTGTATCCTTTTCTCCCGCCAGTTAACTCTTTTGAAACTCCTGTAATAGACCCAAATATTGTCATGTGTTATCTTCGACAAGTAAAATCTTCTTTTACGACCGGCCCTGATAAAATTCCAAGCTGTATTTTAAAGCAATGTGCTACACACCTGAGTCTTCCTCTAGCAAACATTTTTAATATTTCCTTGCATAGTGGTTATTTTCCTATTATATGGAAGGATTCTTATATTATACCCCTTCTTAAATCTGGCTCCAAGATAGATGTTTCTAACTATCGAGGAATTGCAAAATTAAGTGCAATCCCTAAGTTATTTGAGAAAATCATAACTGATCAATTAACCCACTCCGTGTCTTCCACCATTTCTGTCTTTCAACATGGTTTTCTGAAGGGTAAGCCCACTACCACAAACCTCTTATAGTTTACTAAGCGTGTTATAAATGGTTTTACTTTGGGACTGCAGACTGATGTTATTTATACGAACTTTATTGGGTTTCCTGTCACATTATTAAATTGGATAAATTCGTATTTATCTAGACGTACTCAAAAGGTTTTATATAAGAATTCTCTTTCAAAAAGTATTTCGGTCACTTCTGGCGTTCCTCAGGGCAGTCATCTTGGACCGGTTTTGTTTTTACTATTCATTAATGATCTTCCTTAGGTAATAAAACACTGTAACGTCTTAATGTACGCTAACGACGTGAAACTTTTTCTTTTCGAAAGTGAAAGTACTTTTACAAAATCTTTTATCGCACTCGGTAAACATAAAGATGGCAACGACTAATAAAATTATCCATCAATATGTTGATTTAATTAATGTATTTATCATATCTTCCACTTTTATTTTTAAGTATGCGAGAGTCATTTTTTTCCCTAGACTAGAGGTTTCTACGAGTATAAATTTAATATCTTTAGTTCTTTGGCAAATTTAAAAATTTATTAAATGGTACATCAAATCGATTAATTTCAATATATTCAATTGATATTTTATTACAATCTTTTGATTAGTAATATGATTTTTAATCTATAAGTAAATTTTAACTGTCATCGCTAGATAAAAAGAATTTCTCACATGCAAAAGGCAGTCATTGATGCGGCTTTTAATGCAGTTAAAATTGATTTTTTGAGAGCAGAATTGTTTGCTAGTTATGGCTTTGATGGATGTACTGGGTAATCGTCTTATAAGCAATCATATGTCGAATCAAGTACTAATGAAGCGGCCAGGTTAGTGCCTGAGGCTAGAGCTTCCTTCAGATATAATTCTTTGGAATAATAGTACTCCTCAATCAGTGAGATTTTGCCGACCCATTAAATTAGAATTTATAAAAGAAACCAAAGAAACAATTTTAAACTAGGAAAGCATTCTAAAATTGGAAATTGAGGAACTTAAAAAAATTAGAATAGAATCTAATCCAAATCAAATTTTGGAAATTGACTTTAAATTATATTTAACCCTTGTCGACGGAAAAATTTTGAATGCACTTACAGGAACAAAGTCGAAACGCCACAAGATTTTCAAAATATAACAAATTTCCACTCCACCAAGTTTCGAGCAAAAGAAGGTCACTTGAAGCATGGGCTAAGTCCCTTGCATTGCTGGATTCGCATTTTTAAATTCGTTGTACATGCAGGTTATAAATGGGATTTAAAGAAGTGGCAAGTGCGAGGAGATGAAGATCGTAAAGTTGTATTCGAAAAAAAGCAAAAAATTCAAAATGCGTTTTGGGATAAACTTGGACTACAAGTCGACCAGTCGAAGTTTGGCGGCTTTGGCAGCACGCACGATAGCAACACCTCGCAAAGAGCTTTCCTCGCAAAGAGCTTTTAATAATCATCTTGCATTAAGGCATTGATAATGACTTAATTTATAACTTAAAAAGAATTCTTATATGCTTATCATGCCAATATACCATAAAACTAGATAGATTTCAATTACATTGCTTCGAAACTGCCAACATTATTAAAAAAAGTACCCATGGTTGCCAATGACAGCCAATGACAACTGTGCGTAAGGAAATTATGGAAAATACTGTGCTTCCTATAGGGCACTTTGGAGTGGATTCTGCTGATTCTCGAAATAAATTGTATAAAAGCAATAGATTATATCACTCAAGAAAAACGAGCCGGGTCGACAACTTATCAGATGTTTTAGAGCGATGGATACATCAGATTCTCTAATATCATCTATTGGGTTAAGAAAAAGGTTGAAAAAAAGAAAATATCTTCAATTTCCATCGAAAGTGATTCAAATGTTATCTTATAAAGGGTGTTTTTTATAGAGTGATACAACTTTGAGTTTTCAGCACTGCTTTATTTGACCACCCATTTAACAGCTGATAGTTGCTTTTTGTTTATTTTGCTTTGACGTTTTATTATGAATCGACTTACACCAGAGCAATGTGTGCAAATTATAAAAATTCATAAATCAAAATAATGGTTCTGTTCGTCAAACTTATCGTGCACTTACATTTTATGGCGTACATAATCGTCCTTCAGAGCTGCTAATTCTAAGAACAATAGATCGTTTTCGGACCACATTTTACTGTTACTGATAATGTACATCCCGTGAGACGCTGAACAGTGCGCACTGAAGAAGCTGTAACCGCTGTACAGGAAAGCATTGAAGATGACAGCAACTGGGGTTGCGTCCTTCCACTTTATGGAAGATTTTACGAAAATATCTTGGCTTACAACCTTTCAAGATTCAACTTGTGCAGGAATTAAAGCCAAACGACCATCGTATGCGCCGCCAATTCGGCGAATGGGCTGAAGCACAAATTGATATTGATTTTGAATTTCCATGGGAAATTTTATTTTCCGATGAAGCCCATTTTTGGTTGAATGGGTACGTAAATAAACAGAATTGTCGTATTTGGAGTGAGGAGAATCCACAAGCTTTTGTCGAAACACCATTACATCCACAGAAAATTACTGTTTGGTGCGCTTTATGGGCTGGCGGAGTCATTGGCCCATATGTCTTCAAAAACGATGATGGTCAGAAAACATGATTCGAAGTTTTTTCGTACCTCAATTAGTTGGCATTAATCTTGCTCATATGTGGTTCCAACAGGACGGAGCCACATACCACACAGCGGGCGCCACAATTGATTTACTCAAGGAAACTTTTGACGAAAAAATAATTTCACAAAATGGCCCTATTAATTGGCCCCCAAGATCGCGTGATTTAACCCCATTGGATTATTTTCTTTGGGGTTATGTAAAATCACTTGTCTACGTCGATAAATCATGAACAATTGAACACCTGGAAATCAACATTCGAAGAATTATCGGCGAGATACTGCCGCAAATGCTGCGAAAAGTTTGTGAAAATTGGTGTTCCAGATTGTGCCTTGTACGCGCCAGCCGTGACGGCCACATAGCCGAAATCATATTTAAACATTAATGTCATAAAATTTTCTATCCAATATAGCTCGTTTCATTGATATTAAAAATTATTACTATATTTTAGTATGATTTAAACTTGTACCACTCTATAAAAAACACCCTTTATTAAATTTTTAAAAAATAAAACTGTCGGCCTTTGTAGTCTAGTGGAGGTGCGCTAGACTCTCAACCCAGAGGTTCCTGGTTCGAATCCAGACTCGGGCATGGTTCTTTACACTTTCTTTGTTCTTTCCTACATTTAAGAAATATGGAAAACTAAAAATCTACAACTAAATTGTGGTAAATGTGGATTTAAAGGAATGGAACAACTATGGGCTGGAAATGCTTGCCGAGGTTAAGGCATAACACTAGCCTCGGTTAAAAGCAATTCAACTTGTCTTTCACGGTTGTTTCGTCGCCTAATCAATAATTCACGTATTGTTCTAATCAATTCCTTTAAATAAATCTATAAGACTAAACCTTGTTTGTATAAGGCGCATGCCTTGGTTCTTTGATCTATAAAAAAAAATAGAATTCATAATTTAAAACAAGTTATGACCTAATTTTGTATTAGCAACCATTTTTTTAAACAAAATTTTTTTTAACTTCGTTAATTTGGTAATTTTGTTTGAGATGAGATATATCTAAAATTTAACCGATTTGAAATATTTTTAGCATGACGCTTAAGTGAGTTAAATAAATTAGATTAACTATTTAAAAACACAAATAAGCAATTTTATGTAGTTTTTTTATTTAAAAAAATATGGTTTGTATGGGAGGCGTGCGATGCAGTTGACCTAGAATTCTAATTTTTTGTGCTGTTTCTTAATTTAGACTTAAACTAATTTGTACAAAATTTCATGATCCTAGCTTTTATAGTTTAAAATAAATAAATAAATAAATAAATAAATAAATAAATAAATAAATAAATAAATAAATAAATAAATAAATAAATAAATAAATAAATAAATAAATAAATAAATAAATAAATAAATAAATAAATAAATAAATAAATAAATAAATAAATAAATAAATAAATAAATAAAATCGAAAAAAGGGCACTGTGCGCTGGCCTAAGCCCACAGCACAGTGAGATGTTTTCGGTTTCTTTTTCCTCCTACTTCGACGCAGGGATGATAAATTAAGTACTAAAGTATTCTATACTCTAGTACTAAATTTAGTGCTTTTCGCTTTTAAAAAGTACTTTTTTTATTTTTTTAGTCAATACCGGATTTTGTTGACACAGTTATAAAAGAAATTAATTTTATTTTGTATTACATAGTTCTAGCCGAAAAAGATTTTTTGAAGTTTTAAGAATGTTTTGGACTTACATGTTTTCTTAAAAATACACGACCACAAGATAACTATTATTTCAGTATTATTTTAATTTAAGAAATTTTTTAATTGGTAAGAAAACTAAGAGAATGAATTTATTGTTGAGAGTTTAGTCAATCCTGTTTATAAAATGTTTATAAAATGTTTTATATGTTCTTTTATTTGAATCGGTCATTTCAAAAACTGCATTAGTCAATTTTTTTCGAACATAGTTTTTTTGTTGCAAACGCTTCCTTAAAAGTAGACCCATAATCTGGGTTAAATCCACACACTTCTGCTTACTCCTTACTGCTTACTCGCAATCTTATTGCTAAAACAACATAAGTCAAGTGACTTATGTGGTTTCTGCATGGAATCGTTTTTAAAGTGCGAGCATGCCACTATAGAAAAACACAACACAGCGATGAGCGCGATTCTGGAGTCATACGACAATAGTTTGAAAACATGATAGATACGCAGATATAGATACGTAGATACGCTACGTCCCAGAAGAATATTTTAATTTAGTTTCGAAATCCAGTTCAACATTTACAGTTAAAAAACTGAGATAAGACAAGAAATATTCCAAGAGTTATTAAAACATGACAAATTAATACATGCGAAATGTTAAGTCAATTTTTAAGTGTAATCGTCAATAATAAGCAATACAGAGAATGGTTACCACGATTGTATATACCACTTATCCTATTTTTTTGCCAAAACAACATAAGTCAAGAACAGTTTTTCAGGTTTTTTTCATTATTATTATAAATAAACTGATAATCAATTTTTTACAACTCAAATACTAAATTAAGCATTAAAAAGACATTTAAAATTAGTTTGATTGTGCATGAAACAGTTTTTATTGATTCCTGAAAAACTCAAATTATATGACTTATAAAGTTTTTGACATGGTCGATTAAATTGTATTAAAGATAGTTTATGATGTAAATAAAGAGTTGTAAGTAGAAGATGCTCACATAGAAAAATAGCAACCAATCGTTAGAAAATCGGGCTTCATTTAGCGCCATGGTCGATTTTCTAAAAATGAAGTATATATTTTTCGTTAAATTGACCTCAGAAGTGGGAAATATTTTAGGAAAATTATCTAATCATTTTCAAACTATTTCGCTAATTGAGGAAACTTAGCGCAATTGTTTATTTATTATCGGCTATAACTAAGGGAAAAATTTTCTCTGAAAATAAGAAATTTTCTACCGTTTATTAATCATCTTTTAATAACTACGAGAAACATTTTCTCTGAAAATAAGAAATTTTTCATCGAATCCCTGGAAAAATTTTGGAGTTTTTGCAAAAAAACCTTTTTTAAGATTGTTAAACAGCATCCTGAGAGAATTATGATTTTTATACTGACGAAAAACGTCAAACATTATTATTATTTTTATTATTATTAACATTAAATTAAATTGAAAAATGACCACTATCCAGAAACTTGAACCTCGGCCGCGTGAGTGTAAGTCCATCAGCTTATCCATTCGACCATCGCAGTTGTTAAACAATCGTCGCTTAATTTGCTTCATTTAGAATCGTTCGTTTTGTTAATAATTTTAAAGCATTTTTTTTAGAAATATAAGAAAAGCATCCTTAAAATAAATCACTTGTGGTGTAAAAAACAAAAAAAACTAACATGTATTTCTATGAAATATCCAAGTATTGTAACTTATATATCTTCAAATTTAAGAAATCATGCTGTAGAATCTTGCAAGCGGACTTGATATCAATACAGCTTCTCTTAAAATTATTTTTGCTTTTATCATAACTTATATCATAGCTTCATCTCTTATATTTAAGTAAAATCTTCTCTTCAAAACTAAGAAGCTGTTTTGGTAACGTTGCAACGAAATAAAGACGTGAGGTCGTTAAATTATGTAAAAATTCTCTTCATTAAGGAGAAACCTCTATAGAATATAGAAACACCCATGCCTATGAATTGAGGGCACAGTTTCTTTATTTAAGGGAAGCAGATTGTTTTGAGTGTAGGAATAATCTGAATTAATGTTTTTTTATACATATTTCGTAATTCGCCAATTCCAAGCATAACGCAAAACGGGTTCGTCTCATGGCTTTCGATTTGTTTTATTTTTGGACTATAGATTTCTATTGAAATTCCAAAATTTTAAAAATATGTATTTTTTCCATAAACTACTTTCTAATACCTTTCTAACGGTACCTCATTCATAAAAATTGGATTTAAACTGACGTAGATACAATTAATTAAAAATTTTCCAATTCTGGCGTTTTCGGACGATTTGCAGAATTGAAAGATCCATAACTTTTTAACGAATGGCGATAAAAAAAAATAAATGAACTTATGTTCTTAGAATTTTAATAGGAACCAATAGCCGAAAAATAAGACAAATCGAATGCCATGAGGTCAATTTTTGAAAAAAAGTATTGCGTTATGCGTGGAATGGGCAAATTTGTTAACTTTAATTCGGAAACTTAAACCTTTTTTATGTTCGTTTTATTTTTTTTTTAATGTTGAATAAGGCGTATCGAATTACAATTTTTTTTCGAGTTTCACATTCTAATAGGTCTCATAAGTTGCATGAATTGTAAAGATCAGCCAAAAAAATTTTAGTAACGGAATAAGTATGTCTTCCTCTCTTTCAAGAAAAAAAATGTTTTTTGAGAAAACGGTCAAAAATAACGATCTAAAAATGCTTTGATTTTTGTAAGAAAAACTACATATGTCTTAAAGCAAAAGTAAATATAAACTATAATTAGCAATATTTTGGCAAACTCGATACCATTCTCGATTTTTATCCACAAGGTCCTGTGTGAAAGATATTCTAATGTAAAGGTACACTCAGATTGTCTAAATTTTGGCGAATTTGATTATAGTGTTGACGTTTTCCTTAAATTTGGCGAATTCATAATTTACATACCTTTTGCATATGCATTTTCTTGTTTTTGTGAAATGTATACTTGAATGCAATTTTTTAACTTTTTGAAAAAAAATAAATATGAGGTTTTATATCTCGGGCACCAGTGGTACCGAAGCTAATTATCGCTTCTTACTTAAAAATTCTCAATTCAAGAAAATAAATTCTCAATTCAAGTAAAAAAAAACTGAATGTTAGATGCTAATATTCGTTGTAAGAATGTTTTTTAATAAATGGCTTAAAATGCTTGATTTATCTTATTCACATATTTATTTTAGTGTTTATCGATACAGGAAAAGTATTTCTCTTCGTGTAATATTATATGGTACACTCGCTGAAAAGTGCAAACAATGTATATATTTATCGACTCAAACAAAAGAAGTACTATTGAAATAGGATTGTGAAAAAGCAACAAAGCCTTTTGCCATATTAATAACTGTTTTTCTAATAAAGTAAAGCCCTAATTATAGTCAACAAGTAGTTTAGGATTCAGCACAACCGACAATGAAACAACAGTTGCTATTTTCTTTATACAACAAAAAGAATTCCCACGTAAAATCGGTACATGATACCTTATATAACAAACATCCGCGATATTCTAAAAGCATAAGAGTTTCATAGTCCTGAAAGAACTTTCCTAAAAATGGCCACCGTTAAACATCCGTTGGATGACAACATGATATCTATTGCAATTCCGTCAACATTAAGTAAACGTGCTGCAAAGGCTCTCGTGTTGAAGGAAATCGATGCAATACCAATGATAGCAATGAGCATACGTGTACTCAAGTATTGGGGTCTCATCTATGAGACCAACTGGAAGCGTTATTTTGCTCTTTCACTGACAACGGTTTTTAATGCAACGCAATTTGTTTATATGTCCGACAATGATGCTGCCGTTGATGTGGTCATTCGTAACGGATACATGTTGGTTCTATGGTTCAACACAATACTACGCGGTTGGCTGATGGCCTTTCAGCATGCGAAGTATGAGAACTTCTTGCTTGAATTTATTGATCTCTATAAGGAGTTACTGGTAAGTTGGGGATGCAATCCCGGGAGTTTTTCAATGCCAACTGTCCCGGCATTGTCATTAGGTGCTCTCTAATATCTGGATCACACTGGAACCTTAAATTTAAGGCAAGTTTGAAGATATACTACCTTTGGAGAGCTAAGTCTTTAGCAATCAAGGCAAATTCTTATTTGATGAAATTACAAAGGCAGTCTTAATATACTTATAGTAACAGTTTTAGCGTGTTGAGCAGAGTTGAAAGCCGAAATAGTGGCAATGATATTGTTCTAAGCAAGATGTAAGAACAGTAACAGTGATGGAGACAATAAAATTGATTCTTACCAAGGATTGCGATAATTTTTTCGTAACATGATGACACTTCTAAAAACGAAAGAAGTTATTCCAGTGACTTAAGATCGTGAAGAAGCATAAGAACTTTAATTCTTAGCTACTTCTAAGATTTTAATTTCTACAACTTATATTACTTTTTAACTTTTGATATACTTTTCAATTATATACTAAAGTCATTTAAAAAGTATGTTAAAATAAGTATACTACATACATCAATTATTATTACAAATTAAAAAATTAATTTGTTAATTTAGCCACACCCCCCCCCCCCCCCCCGCCCCATTTGAGGTTTCTAGATCCACCACTGACTTACACATAATACATTTTATTGTATTTAATACTAATTCATAGTGATGTTCAAAAGATATACATAAGTTGTAGAATGCCATCTACCTTAACAAAACAATACATTCTGACAGTAGTCAGATCTAGTAGTCTAATCTAGAGGGCGACATATGACCATATATATAGAAAGCTTACATTTTTGTTTAATTACACGCCGGACAATAAAACGAAGAACGTGGTATATCAAAAAGCGCTAAATAGACCTGACATGACATGACCATATATCCAAACATCATATATCTTATACTTACAATGTTCATGCTATTTATGTCTTAAGCGAACCATACAATTTTAATCATTAACTTTTTCAACTTTTGTATTCTCAACATTACTACTTTTTGTGCTGTAATATTGTAAATGTTTCCATATATCCAAATATCATATATCTTACACTTAGACGTTCCCTCAACCTCTTTGCATTGCATGTAAAAAAAGGATTCAAAATAATATTATTTCCATTAAAAATTAAAACTATTCAAAATAATGCAATTGAACTCAAAAAGTGTTTCAATTTTAGTGACACTTTATATGTACAGCTGTGGTCAAAAAAATAGCAGTACTATTTTATTCACACATGTTTGTATAAACAATACTTGTCTACAAATTTCGGAACCGGTAAACCCATTATCGTTCCTATATGTACTTTCATCGCTGGTTCGAAATCTGTTATCAGTTTCCTCCTATATTGTAAAATTTTCCAGATACAGGGTGTTTTACGTTTTTGGCAAGTGTTTAGTATTATTGATTTAGGGCAAATTTTTCAGTGCGAGTTTAAACTCTAGTCAAATTAAACCGAGCTTAACTCACCAAAATTTGACGTTTAAACTCGGTTTAACTAGATATTTTAGCATTCTTTTAAGTTGAATTGACTTAAATTATCATTTAATGTGTTTCTTTTTTGCCTAAACCGAGTTTAAACGTTCAATTTTGGTGAGTTAAGCTCGGTTTAATTTGACTAGAGTTTAAACTCTCACTGAAAAATTGGCCCTTAGAATCTAAAGTACTCACCATAAAATAAAAAATAATATTTTGTATTTTAGAAAAATTATCAAATTTTCTTTCAATACATCAACCACTATCGTGTCATGTGTTGTAGCAGAACTAAAATTTTGAGATTATCAAACGAAATATCAACAAATTTTGGATCTTTTGTTTTAGCGGAGCTGTAATCTTCCAAATTTAAAAGTCTGTTTTTCATGTAAAAATACACTTAATCAACAGGTTTTTTCTAAATTCTAACTTTGAATGATAACAGCTCTGCTTAGATAAAAGATACAAGATTTGTTGATATTTCGTTGAGTAATCTGAAAATTTTAGCTCCGCTACAGTACATAATACTAAAATGGTTGATAGATTAATGGAAAAGTTAATATTTCTTCTAAAATAGAAAATATTCTTTTTTATTTTATGGTTGGTAGTTTAGATTCTATATAAATAATACTAAACACGTGCCAAAAATGTAAAACACCCTGTATCTTGAAAATGTTACAATATCGGAGAAAACTGTATACAAATTTGTAACGAGTATTGAAAGTACATCTAGGAATGATCGGTTTACCGGATCGAACATTTGTAGACTAGTATTATTTATCTAAACATGTTTGAATATAAGAGCACTGCTATTATTTTGACCGCAACTGTATGTATGTATGTATATATGTAAAGTTTATATGGGCCTAAGTTGCGGTCACTTCTCAGTGGGCAATTGCAGGAGTCCGAAGGCCTTCTAGCAGGCCTGCGTTAGGTTTTAAAAGGTCTTTCACACTCCTTGCAAACACCGTTGTATTGCTTGTATGATATGGGTAAATTTGTCAGGCCTTCCGCTCTCCTTGCTCAAAAGAGACCTGCCAGAAGAGCTCTTTCACATTAGAAAGTCACATTAGAAGGAAAAGCAATATAAATATACTTCAAATAAAAAACCGAAAACAATTTCAGATTTGAACCATCATGTGGCGGTCCGACATCTTACCCACTCGTCTACCGTGGTTATTAAGAATCAATTGCTTATTTTGCATCAATACAAATGAAAGTAAGCTTTCGGTAGCCCGGGTTCGAGACCCAACTCGGACAAAAAAAAAGAATTTTTTTGTTGTTTTTTTTTAAATCTACATTTTTTTACAAACTGTTCTGTGTATTTAAAATTTTTTTGAAAATTTTTATAAATTTTCATACAAAAATAAAAGAAAAGACTTGGAGTTTTTTCCTAAAAATATTTTCATATAATATAATCAGCCCTATCGGGAATACTTTTTCTACGGTTGATAAGCAAATTTGGATTAAAAATTTTCGAAATGTTCTTAAGCTTTATCTTAAAAGTGAAAACTCCCTTTTTCGAATCCATGTGAAAAATTATTCCCGATAGGACTGAATATGTAATGTGTTAGTTTTCGGAAGCCTGGGTTCGAGACCCAACGCGGACAAAAAAAATTTTTTGGTTTTTTTTAAATCTAGATTTTTTTACAAACTGTTCTGTGTATTTAAAAATTTTGTTGGATTTTTTTTTGTAAATTTTTTCATATAAAATAATATGAAAAGAATCAGAACCTTCAAAAGAAATACTCATCAATGCATTTATCATGGAAGGTGTTTTGACGCCAATAATAGCAGTGCCTTCTTTTTGCGGAGTACTAGCTAAAATGCCCACTGGGCTTATAGCAATGTTACCAAGCATACTTTTACAGCCCATATATCAAGTAAAATGCTATATATGGTTTTGATCGTCATGAATTAAAGTTTAAAAAAAAACTTTTAGGATGTGTTGCTCGAAAGGCAAGTTCTTTGGACGCTGCCACACTTTTCACATACAAATTCACCAGGGACCGAAAATAAGTGTTATTTTTCAATTTTCAGATGAAAAAAGCAAAACGAAAAAATTGCCGGTGGACTTTTTTAAATATACCATTATGATCGTAATGAAAACAGCTTCGCGAATATCCAACGCCTTTTAAATTTTTGACTGTTACTATAAAAGATAACTGCTATTTTGTGTCTTTTATTTTTTCGGGCAACAATAGCTGTTACTTTTGACTTTAATTTTTTAGGTCAAAAATAACAGTTATTTTGTGTGTTTTATTTTTCGGTCAAAAATATCAGGCAATTTCTATTTTTACAAAGGCTGTTTGACAGAATAAAAAACTATTAAATCTAAACAATGTTTTAAATTTCGAAATTTGCGAGCTGATGAGACAAAAAAATTGCATTAAATTTTTTTTATTGGTCAAGCGGCCTTTAAAAAGAATTCAAATTGCCTGATATTTTTGACCGAAAAATAAAAGGCACAAAAGAACTGTTACTTTGAATTTATAAAATAAAAGTTCGAAGTAACCGTTATTTTTTTCCCGAAAAAATAAAAGGCATAAAATAACAAGTATTTTTGTAGGGAATAATAAAAGTGAAATGGTAACTGTTAATATCTGATTTTTTTTTTATAAAAACCTTCACCGGTACGGTCCCTGAAATTCACAAAACGATCACTAACAAATTTATTGAATTGGGGCAGAACAACGTCTGTCGAACCCCCTAGTTTTTATACAATCGAAAATAGTAACTACTAATCAATTGTTTGATGATCAAATTATAAACAAAGATGTTCATTATGTCAAAAAATTTTATGTAGTTCATGACCCATAGAGGGCACCATAATCAATTTAATGTGACGTAACATAACCTATAACCAGTGGACGATCAAAATGCTTCCAACAATAATTCATTTGTCAAATTATGACAAGACGTTTAGAAGTTAAGTGTTTAGTTGACTTTCTGTCCTCTAGAAGGCTTCATATTAAATTTTATGTGACGTCACATAACCTATAACCAGAAGACGATCAAAATGCTTCTAACGATACTTCATTGGTTAAATTATGATAAGTAGTTCAGAATTTATTTTAGGTTTTATTTGGCTTCTGTCCTCTACATACATACATACAGTGCCGTCTTAAGGGGGGAGACTGGGGTGCCGTGGTCTATACGGCGCTGTGAGCGCACCCTTAACTTAACCACAGAATTTGCATAACTATCTTTATAGATATAAATAAAAAATAAATTCAGTGTATTAACTTTAATGAACATATCTTGTTAGAATAAGTTTTTAGCGTTTATCTACCACGACAAAAGTTTTGTTGCTTGCCTTGTACTAGGCTCACTGTATACTTTCCTGTCTTCGCTCTATTTTACTCGTAATGCTTGGTTTTCACAATGTCATTTTTATGATTACACAAAAGTTTATTGCCTGAGATATCTAGAACATTTCCTGCATAGCTGCCTGCATTTAATAATTTATTTGTTTTTAATTTTCCAAGATTGCCAAAATTAGAAAAAATGTCAGCATGTTGTTATTTTCAATTTGATTGACAACAACTGGCCACTGAAAATGACATAGTGAAAACCAAGCATAAGTTCGTAAGCAAAAACAAATTTTTTAAAAAAGTAGCCGATTAGTCTAGTCTAATGCAGGCCACTAACTATCAAATTTATTGTACAATCTGCGCTCGTTGTACTGCAGATCGTACAGTTAGTGGGCTTGTCGTATAAGTACGAAGTTTTTTGACAAAGGATTTGACGAAGATCACAACGATTTAATTTTTTGTCTCATCGTACGATAAATTTGATAGTTAGTAGTAGTGTTTGTCAGATTTCGTCATTGTTACTTGTTCGTTGAAGTGATAACATCGCTTGCAAGAATTACTTAATTAATATTTTTACAGAATTTTTATATATTAATAAATTTCTCAACCCACATTTTTGTGCGTCTCCCTTTTCTAATATTCCTTTTGCCTTTCTCTTAATTTTCTTCAAGAATTTCGCTAAGGACCGTGTCCATCGCGTACGTCTTTACTATTCAAAGCTTGCACAAAAATTGTGTTTGATATGGTACACAATTAAAAATAACTTTTTTAAATATAATCTTATATATTAATACGCAAACATCAAATGTTGTCGTGCACTTATTTGATATTTATTTTAGAATAAGGGCAATGAAACGTATTGTATATCATCCTAAAGGTGCCAACATCATTTGGCACCATATATGTGCCGAATTATGTTAGATTTTAAATTAATGACCTCTGACCCGAAATACTAACGTTAAAAGTTTATACTAATTTTAGTTAGGAATCTCAGGACTAAGAAGAAGTAAAACAGTGAACGAAGTATCACATGAAAGGTCTGGCTGCACAGTATGATTGCATTTTTGATTACTGACCTTCGATCTATAAAGAAAATTTATTAAACAAAAGCTAAACTGTAAGAGATAGAAAGACATGATATAAAAGGAATTTTAGACATTGATAAGATGTGCAAAAAATACTTCAGACATTTTACGCCATCTCTTACGGATACCCTACAATAAGCATTTTTTTATGTTACAAGTGTGAATATATATTGTGATGGTGAAATTTCTTACACATAGTAAATTATTTTGACAAAAAAATTATTGTGATATCTCAAAAACTATATATGTTTTCAGTACAACGTATTTTTGTATGAAACGTCGTTGTTTCAGAACAGTGTCGGACAGCTTTGCACGCCTATACTTTCTCATGTTGAGTATATATTAAATAGCGCTTTAAAGCTTACACTGAAAACAAAGTAGTGTTAAAGCGCTTTTTGCAAAAATCTTACTAGGCATTATGGGATATTTTTTTGCTCGGATTTGTATTGCTAAATTAAATAAATAAGTAGTGGACGGAATGTCAAAAAGAAACAGGCCGACAGACTGATAATAAGAAATACAGATCAGTAAACAGAAATGTAAAAATGCAGCCTAATAGTAAAAAAAAATATGTTTTTATATTGTACTTATGTTGCTTATAGTGTTTTGCCAAGGCCAAACTGATAGAGTAAGATGCCTTCATTATACGTACTAAAGGTCTGCACGGGTATGTTTGAAACGATCTTCTACACATTCTCAAGTTTTCAAACACGCTTCCAACTCTCATTCGTAAAAGCGAAACGAATAAAAAAACACAAAAAGTGGTTGTTGTCGTAAGAATGTTAGCAAAGAGAGAATGGAGACAAGAGAGTATGGAGACATGAGAGATATGAAATGTGAGAGATGGAATGGAATGAATGGAGTGAATGGAATGTCTTGTTTGTAATATGATAGAGAAGAATTTCTTGCACTGGTTTCAGTCTGTGTGCGTCATTTATGTTATTTTTCTTTATTTTCTTTATTTTTTTTGGCTTAATTTTTTAAAATACATACATATTTACAAAAACTTAAAAAAAAATATAAATAAATTACATATTCAAAAAGTAATGGTTTTTTTTTGCCTTTAAATGCTTTACTATACACAGACTATTCTTCTTGCTAGATTTCAATTTGTTTGTTTTTATTCGCTTGTTTGTACTACAAACTATCGCATTTACTTCAATACATACTTTCATTCACAAACGAAATATTGTAAATTACAATAAAATTCATAATAATTGAGAATTATGAGAGTAAATTTAGATTTATTGTATTCTATTCTATTCTATTCTATTCGTTTATTGAGGCTGTTCGTTTAGTTTAGTTTCGTTGCCTGCATAACGAATGGAATGACTTCGTTTCGTTCCTTGAATTTACTCTCAATTAGAGTTCTCTTCTCGAATCATTCTCAATTGGCAGAAAAGCGAAACATTCATGCAGATCTTTAATACGTACTTAGAACTGATCACTATATGATATGATATGTGGACATGCCGCTTTTAAATAATTAATTAATTTCTCCTTCGCATGCCCCACAGTTACCTTATATTGGCTATGCATTATCGTAATGAATTGTAATGCATATTTTTTTAATTTTACCTCTTTTATGCTGCGCTATGCCGTTATTTTTTAAAAACAAAAAATTTGTTCACACATATTTCCAAAAATTTTGCATACATAAAATTTTATACAGTGTAATCTTACGTTATAGCCGTGTCGATGAGCAATAGCAGCTTAAGTCTTATCTCAAAGTTTCCAGAAATCTTGCTTGAAAGTTTTCAAGTGCCATATAAGTTATATGAAAGGGTCTTTTGTTATTGCGTCATATCTTTGGCTAAGGTCATGCTAGAAGTTCAAGATTTTGTGTGCTTATAATGATATATACGTGAAACACAACTATATCAATAACTCAGTTCTGTCTTAAATCGACTTAAGCTATTATTCCTTATCGACACAGATATAATATAATTTATTCAAGGAACACGCAAGCGCAGATTTCTTCTGCTTGACATTCGCTTGAACACTGAAGCTTTGATCGTTCTGTAGGTGAGATGAATACATATTTTACTGCACAAACACAATCTCAAGTGTGCAAAGCTGCCCAACACTGTTCCTGAAATATAACGGTATACGAAAGCTTTTTTGACCAAATAGTATGTCAAAATGTATGTATGGATAGTATGTTAAAAAATTCCCGTTATAATGACATCAACATTATTGAGTTATTTTAAAAAATGAAGATTTTCTAAAAAACGTATTTCCTTGACGCAATTGATCGATTTTCATTGAATTTTGTCTGAAAGATCAATGAAATGACTTTGGAGAAATAAGAAATTATATATCTTTATCTCACCAATTCAATGTTTTATATTGTTTTAAGGAAATTTATAGTCAGTTTTTGCTCAAAAAATAGGCCGAAAGTTTTTTGTTTTAATTTTTTTTTTCTTAAAAAGATTTCTTTTTGCACACTTACCATTTATTTGCAAAAATTGCTTCATCTAGACACATAATGCAAAAAACAGTTTCTATCATCGAAAATCCTACAATTTTTTGATGCAATTTAAATTTTTCAAAATGTTGTTTTTATATTTTTTACAAGGTTTTACAGCCTAAAAAATAATTTCGGTAAAAAACATTTTCAAATACTTCAAACCACTCCAAAGTTATAAATACAAATCTACATTTAAAGTCACTTCGTTACATACAGAAATAGGTGTAGGAGAAACAGTTCTTCCGTGTTTCTGAACCGACTTTTAGAATTTATTTTAAATAAATTAGAGTAGGGAGAAGAAGTTCACTGAAGTTTTTTTGACCTTTGACCTAAAATATGAGCGTTGAAAGAATATTTCTGAAGTAAAACCTAAACAATAAGAAATGGAAGAACATGACAAAATTTTAGACGTTAATACAATGTACTAAAAACATTTTTCGCTATCTCTTACGGATACTCTACAACAAGCATTTTTTTATGTAACATGTGCGAATATTGTTATGGTGACATTTCATACATAAAGTAAATCTTGAAATTATTTTTATTTTGACATCAAACTTATGACGATATCAGAAAAACCGTATTTTGGTATTGAAACTTAAGGTTTTCTTAGTACATTTTCTTAAGGTAAAGTCAAACCCGCGGAGTGAGAAAAAACTACTGAAATTTTAGATAGTTGGTCGATTTTCGACCACAGGCGATACTATATTTATAAATAGTCGTAGGCGAAACATTTCGGTATACATTTTGACATAAAATTAATGACGATATCCCGAAAATTATAGCTTTTCTCAGTACAACGTATTTTTGTATGAAAAGCCCTGGTTGAAATGAAGAACGGCATACGAAAGTTTTTTTGGGTAATGTTTTTACAGATAATATATTTAAAAAAATTTCGGTTATTTTGATATCAAAGTTATTGCAATAATTTAAAACTTAAGATTTTCTTAGTAAAACACATATTCTTAAAGAAAGGTAAACACCTCAGAAAGAGAAAAAACGATTGAAATGTCAGAAAGTTGGTCGAATTTCGACCACAGGCGATACCAGTTTAATATAAAAGGGCGCCAAATGTATGACTCGCCTAGGGCGGCTAGATAGGTAAGGCCGGCCCTGCATACATACGTACGGCTGCAAAACGGCTTCGAAATGGCAACGTTATGTTCATTGCACACTTAACGGAATGGCAACAAAAATTTTAACTAAACCAAACAAAACAATAGAAAAAATGTGCGCAGAATTTTCTAATACACAATTGGATTCATCCTATGCTTTAAAAACGACTTATCGATGGCGAATTTTCTTTGCACAATAAACTGTTGGAATCCATTGTAATTTTTATAAACAAAGCAAACGACAAGCTGGTCAGAATTCTTTGCAACGATCACCACCGGCATCTTCGTCGGTGTCGTTGCCGTTTCGTCGTCGCCTAGTGAGCATGTATACAAAAGAACACGTGGTAGTTATATTTTGTAGTTTCGTGTCGTTTCGTTATTTAAACAAAATATGGTCCAAATGTTTTGTACATAAAAAAAAAAATAAAATGAAGAAAATTATAGCGCCTGTTGCTTTCATGGTATTAAACTTTAAAATTAAAAATGGATCAACTTACTGAAATTTTTTTAAAAGTTTTTAATAAATTTTTTCCTTAAAAAAGACAAAGTAACATTCCAATGATACCCTTTTTACGAAAACCGCATTTAAATTGATCTGAGCTACGTTGTCTCAAAATATATCCAATTTGGGCTGCGAAAAATGATTCTAAAAATGTATTTCTTCGGATTTGGTTTTCTAATCATTAAAACAATCCAAGAAAAAATTTGAGCCAAATAGAAGATGGTAAGTGCAATAAATATTACACCTTAATGGGAAATTGACAATTTTTCTTAACAATGTTTTTTGTTATGTCCAGAAAGAAATGAATAAAAACATTATAAAGTAATGAATATTCTTTTTTTTTCTTTTGACAACACAGAATAGTGGTGATCCATATATAACAGGCTTGCTGAAAAAAACAAATAAACTGGGTAAAAATGCCGCCATTCTCAATATGATTTTAGGTCTTATGACTGTCTGTGGATTTTGTGTTTATCCTCTATTTGCAGATGAGAGAAGTAAGTAAGTCAGATATGGCAAAATAGTCCATATAAGTAGACTAAAGTAGAAGTTTTAAACCAATAAATGAAACAAAACAACTGTTAAATTACACTTTTTCCTAAATGTAGTGCTTCCTTATGGCAGTCATGTGCCTGGTTTCGATGAGTCGTTATCGCCACTCTATGAGATATTCTACATTTACCAAGTGATCATCACGCCAATCGGCTGTTTTATGTATATGCCATTCGGTAGTCTGGTAGTTTCATTGATTATGTTTGCCATTTTGATGTGCAAAGTCTTGGAACATCGTCTACGTGGCATGGCGAATGATAGTGCTGATGTCATTGCTGAAAAGGTCACGTGGTGCATCAAGTATCAGAAGACGCTCATACGGTAGGTATAAAAATAATTGTCAGGCATCAGTGGCGTAGCTATGGTGGGGCCGTAGGATAAAGGGGGATATCCTCTCCTTTGTCTATCGCTTTATTTAAAAATGAAGCTACTTTTAATTTTGAAAAAATGCAATTAAATTTTTTGCTATGATATTTTGCTTGCACAGCGCATTTCTAATTTTTTTTTTTTGCAAATTGTACCTAAAAGGGACAACTGTACCTAAACACATCCTAGAGGTGGATAACTCAGTGCTGTGCTATGGCACTGTGCTGACTCTCTGTAGTGTGCCATGTGTGCTAGCACACTACGTTGGCTCACATAGTGACACAATAGCACGTAAAGAGCAGAGCTTAGACAAACTATTGCACGTAAAGTTACTTTTGTGTGCAGTGTTGAGATGAATAGCAGAGTGCTGTGCTAAGCTTCTTCAATGACACTCATGGTTATCGCTACTGTGCACTGCATTACTTACATTTTGTAAGTTTTCGCTTAGAAAAGTTGTTTTTTGTGTTGCTTTGGCTTACTTGCAATAATTGGCAATATGCAATTTGTGAATATTGTAAACAAATCAATAGGGAAGGGTGTTAGCACTCTATTTGTTATCGACATTTTTATAACTGCTTTGTTCGATTGTAGCACAGTTGCGCTAGCACAGTGTGCTGACACACAAGGGTGCACATATGCTGGTGAGTCAACACACAAAAAATTGAGCTATTACCCACCTCTACTGCAACCAAGTTAATAACTAGTAACACCATTTTGAAATTGTATTTAAATCTGATTGAATATTAATAGAAGATATTCTTAGGAGTCTGTAGAATACATAAATGTTCCATCAGCATAACTAAAGTTTTTTATTTATATGTACAGTTGCGGTCAAAATAATAAGACTACTCTTATATTCAGACATGTTTGGATAAATAATACTAGTCTACGAATTTCGGATCCGATAAACTTATTATCATTTCTCTATGTACTTTCAACACTGGTTCCAAATCTGTACTCAGTTTCCTCCTATATTGTAAAATTTTCAAGTTACAGGGTGTTTTACGTTTTTAGCACATGTTGAGTATTATTGATCTAGAATCTAAACTACTCACCATAAATAAAAAATAATATTTTGTATTTTAGAAAAAATATCAAATTTCCAATTATATATCAACCACTAATGTGCCATGTGCGGTAGCGGAGCAAAAATTTTGACATTATTCAACGAAATATCAACAAATTTTGTATCTTTTGTTTTAACGAAGCTGTAATTATTTTTGTTTTGTTTAATTGTCTTAAAAGAGCTTTTTATTTTATTAATTTTTATATATCTGTGGTCACAAGGAATAATAACTAAACTCAAAATATCGTAAAAAAGCCATATGGAATTTACTTTATTGCCAATTTTTGGAAGTATGCAGATATCAATTTTTTGACCAGAATTGATCATCACTTATGTCTGCACAAATTTTGTTTGTAACAGTTGATATATTTCAAACAATGTGTCGTAGTTCGTGCAATAAAATATCGTTTTTTACGATACTTTGAGCTTAGTCCTTATTCCTTGTGACCACAGATATTACTTCCCATTAAACAAGAAACTTTCAAAAATTTTGATTGCATTTTATGCTCTCTCTACTAAGTTCTGTTCAAATCAAAGCAAATTTACTTAGTCGAAAGCTTTTAAAAAACCAATCGTCCAGCAATGCCACATATTTTTTCTATATAGAATTAAATAGCAACTTTCAGTGCGATTTGCACAAGCAGATAGAGTGTTTGAATTTCCTGTATATACAAATTGGTTAATATTAATTGTGTATTTTTTGGTCATAAATTTATTAAGCCAGTTCAACAAGATCGTCTCAAATATTTTATTGACAACACTGAGCTTAGTAATAGGTCTATAATTTAAACAAAACTCTTTTCTACCGTTTTTATAAATGAGGATTACTGATCCGATTTGTAATTGTTTGGGATAATTTGCAGATCTAGAAATTTTATTTACAAAATGGCGTGCCTAGTGTGAACTAGGTTAGGTTAGGTTAGGTTAAAGTGGCTGCCTCAAATTGAGACGCATTTAGGCCAATAAGGCCTGTTGTGGTACCACAGGGGTTGATCTCCCTTCTCTATTCGAACCAGCTTGAGCTGTTTGCAAAGCTTAGGATTCGGTATAACGATATTTCCGAGAGTTCTTCGAGGTCTCTGAGAAACCAGTTGTTTAGGTGAAGAAAACGTTTTTGAGCCAGCGCTGGGCAGGTGCAGAGAAGGTGTTCTGTAGATTCCACCTCCTCCTCATCTCTGCAGCTGTTTGTCTTGTCTGAAGATAGTTGTTTGGTAGTACCTGTGCGAGCGAGTTCATCTGCTCTGCAGTTACCTAGAAAATCCCTATGTCCAGGAATCCAGCATAGGATAATTTTGAGCTGCTCTGCCATCTCGTTTAGAGATCTGCGGCAGTTGAAAACTGTTTCAGATGTTATTTCAACAGTTCCTAGGGCTTTCAGAGCGGCCTGACTGTCAGAAAGTATGCATATATCCATGGAAGATATATCATTTTTCTGAAGCCAAGTTAGCGCTTCATGTATAGCAGCGATTTCAGCTTGAAATACACTGCAATGGTCAGGGAGCCTGAAGGCTATATTGATGCTTAATGCTTCTGAGTAGACTCCTCCACCTACTTTGCCAGCTAGTTTTGATCCATCCGTAAAGATCTCAATGACATTGTGAGGTGAATGGTTTTCTTGTTCCCACTCTTCTCGAGAGGGAATGGATGCACCGAACTTCCTCTCAAAGAGTAGTTTTTGTGTGATGTAGTCAATGGACCTAGGTAAAGGAGGGAGAAATTTTCTGATACAAGAATGTCCTAGTGTACTTTCTTTCCACTGGGAGGTGGCTACTAGGCGGATGGCTGTATTAGTGGCCATCTGTTTAGCTAGGATATCAAGTGGTGTAAGATGGAGCATTGTGTCTAATGCGTCTGTCGGAGTGGTTCTTAGGGCTCCGCTAATGCACAGTTCAGCTGATCTTTGAACTTTACGGAGAAGGTTATGGTGAGTTTGTTTTTCGAGTGCATGCCACCAGACAATAGCACCATATAGCAATATTGGCCTTACAGCTGCTGTATAAAGCCAGTGAGTAACACTTGGCTGTAAACCCCATTTGCTACCCACCGCCTTTTTGCAAGAGTATAGGGCAATGTTCGCTTTTTTGGCTCTTTCGAGCAGATTGGGCTTATAGTTTAGTTTCCTATCCAGTATAAGGCCCAGGTATTTTGCTTGATCTGAGAAGATAAGAATTGTATTTCCCAGTTTGGAGGGCTAATTTGAGGTATATTGTGTTTTCTTGTGAAAACTACTAACTCAGTTTTATTAGGATTAACGCTGAGCCCACAGCTGATAGTCCAGTTGACAAGAGTATTTAGGCAGTTTTGCATAATGTCTCGGAGAGTGGATATATATTTTCCAGAGGTAACAATAGCAACGTCATCGGCATATGCTATCACCCTGCACCCCTCTAGTTCTAGTTTGCCTAGCAGTTCATTCACTGCTAAATTCCAGAGTAGAGGCGATAGAACCCCTCCCTGAGGGGTTCCTCTTGGTACAGATCTTAGCGTGGATGCCGCTCCAAATTTTGTACTTATAATCCTGCCAACTAGCATTTGGTTTATGAGTGCTATCAGCGCGGCATCCACCCCAAGCTCCGTCAGCGCACTGGTGATGGCCCCTGCCTCGACGTTATTAAAGGCTCCTTCTATATCAATAAAAGCTATCATTGTATATTCCTTCAGATAGAGGGATTTTTCAATGATAGAGATTATGGAGTGGAGAGCTATTTCCACTGATTTGCCTTTGGTGTAAGCATGTTGAGCTAGAGATAATGGCTTCTTTTCTATCGTGGATCTCAAGTGAATATCAATTAATCTCTCGAGGATTTTTAGAAGAAAAGATGAGAGACTAATTGGTCGAAGGTCTTTTGGGTTTTCGTGTGAGCTTTTTCCTGCCTTAGGTATAAAGATAACCTTCACATTACGCCATCGCTGGGGAATGTGGTTTAGGTCAAGGCAGCTTTGGTAGATCAGCAAAAGCCGCTCCTTAATGATGCCATACGACTTTTGTATTTCAATGGGGGCTATACCATCTGGTCCTGGTGACTTAAATGGTTTGAAGCTACTGATTGCCCATTCGAGCTTTGTTTGCGAGAGTATTTCTAGAGATCTGTTCACAGGTGGTAACTGATATTCCTGAATTGGATCGTTGTATATCTCTGAACATCCCGGAAAGTGCGTTTCTACTAAAACGTTCAGAGATTCTACACTGCTTGTGGTCCAAGTACCATCTTCTTTTTTCATGAAGCTTGGATTGGAGGGAGCCTTAGCTAGAATTTTCCTGAGCCTTGACGCCTCAGAGGTCTGTGACATATTTTCACAGAAGGTCCTCCAGGACTGTCTTTGTGCTTTTTGTAGTTCATTTTTATATTCCTTGAGGGCTATTT
Organism: Dichetophora obliterata; assembly: GCA_963920525.1. Lineage (NCBI taxonomy): Eukaryota > Metazoa > Arthropoda > Insecta > Diptera > Sciomyzidae > Dichetophora > Dichetophora obliterata. Next base: position 105,697,941 of record OY986437.1, read on the forward strand.
TATAAAATGACCACGTATCTGTAGATCTTGTGGTCTTTGCCCTGTTGAAAAGTTTTCTGGTCTTTTTCCGGAGATCTTCTAGTCCCTTATTCCACTAAGGAGGGTTTTGCTTCCCCCTCAATGTTTTTAGCGGACAAGCAGTATCTAGAGCTTTATTTAGCGATTTAGTGAGACTATTAACTAAGTTGTCTAAAGATTGTTTATTGGAAGGACGATTAGTTGGTCCAATTGAGAGATCTGTATTTAAGGAATTTATATAAAGATCCCAATTGGTTTGTTTAAGATTGCGAAATTCGCATGATCTCGAGTCAAAGTTATCAACATCAAAGAGAATATATCTATGGTCTGAGAAGGAGTGTTCATTAGAAACTCTCCAGTTTTTTACCCTGTTAGATATATGGTCAGAGGCAAGGGTAATTTCTAGAACTTCCTGTCTATTACTTATAATAAAGGTGGGTTCATTACCTATATTGCATATATTAAGATTAGTTGTGAGGACGAAGTCAAATAGAAACTCACCCCGTTTGTTGGTGTCTGAGCTACCCCAGATCACATGATGAGCGTTTGCATCGCACCCGATAATTAGGCCCTTTGCTTTTGATGCTGCTGTGGAGACCAAATTTTTAAAGTTGTCTTCTGGGAGGACTTCGTGGTCGTGCGCGAGGTATGCTGAGACGAGCCACAAGCTGTTCTGGCCCATCTCGACGCTTATAGCCACGGTGTCTTTGTTACTGAAATTAGAGAGAGTAAATACACTCAGGTTTTTCTTAATTAAAATACACGCTCTTGGTTTACCTTGTGATTTAGTATACATAAGCGTATATGCTGGAGTCCTGAGTCCGCATACCAGGCCACAGACTACCCATGGCTCCTGGATCAGGACGATGTCATCTCCATCTTTGCTGAGACGGATTATCAGGCTGGCGGACGCAGCCTTGGAGTGGTGTAGGTTAATTTGTACTACCTTCAGCATTTGAGCTTCTAGTAGCTAAATCAACCTCCACCACAGTTGTGTCAGAGTCAGTGTCTGATTTAAGAAGGCTATCCTCCAATGAGGATAGCCGAAATGTGCGTGCCAATTCCATCACGGAGCTTACGCCCTCCGGTTCTAGCACAGGGGGGCAGGTTTGAGAGGATGGTGCATTTTTAATTGCTTTGGAAGCCTGCTCTTCCTCCAATAACGCCTCATCTTTTTTATATACCCTCAGTTCTATGGATGAGAAACCATAGTCTACCACGAAACCTTTCGATGACAAGAAAGCCAGGGACTCCTGGTTGATAATAAATGTTACCGACCTAAAGTCCCCCTTCGGCTCATTAACCCGTGTCACCTTCCAGTTTGCTGTTGGTAGGCCATGATTTCCCAACCTTATTGTCTCAAGGATTATTTGAGGGTCAGAGTGTTCGGCTGGGACCCGGGAACGCGCCCTTGGTCTGTTAGGGATCAGATCCCTATCAATGACCGCGAGATTCGCGCCCGGCCATACCTCACCAATCCTTGAGATGGCGATCTTATACAGATCTAGAGACCTTTGGTCAGCAAATGCGATCAGTTTCACATGACCTTGATGCCATCCACTGTCGCGACAAGAGGGGCCTCTGCCGGGAAACTCCTTCATAATCGGAATGAAGATAGTGGCCAGTTTTCCCACTACCTTCCTCCATTTTTCAGGCGAGATGCTGCCGTCTGGGTCGCTTCTGTCAATCACCGCAATGGTAATTTGTCCAGCCGCGATTTCACTAAATAGTTTAGGAGTGACTGTGTTACCACAAATTTTCTTGGCGCCCGGCATAGGGACCTCCTCTAGAGATCGCTGACGCTTAGTAGGCACCGGTTTGGGTTGTGGAGAAGCTTGTGACTTCTCCAAGGTGCCTACCGCCCACTTCCAGGACTTCCACTGAGCCTCGGTACGCTGGCTCTCGGGAATTTTCGCAATGCGATCCCTTACCCTTAGCGCTGATTTCCGAGAATCACGGCCTGTCCTTTTGGTGGATGGCGTCTTTGTAGCCGGGCCCTTGTTGCTACTTCCACATGTGCCAGGTTTGGTAACCACTGCTGCACTAGCGTCCGCAGCAGAAGCATTTAGAGACTGCGCGTCTGCAGGCTGTTGGCCAAAAGGAGCGTTAAAAGACCGCGTGTCTGGTGTAGCTGTAGGCTCCACTTGGTTGGCATTTAAAGATTGCCCATCTGTCTGTTTCTTTTTGTTAATTGTATTCATCTTGGTCGTGCGACCACCCCCTCTCCACCAAGATGAAGAGAGTTAAACCGACAGGCCCTGTGACCATTCCTCGAACGGGATCGGGTCCGCATTCTGGGAATGAAAGATCCCCGTGTGCAGCCTCGATTCAACCCGAGATTTGGCTCAGAGTCTGTCAGTAGAGTGATCAAAAAATAGAGAGGGGAAAAAGATGTCGACCGCGCCCTAACCCCAATGCCGCGGTAAGGCCACAGTTACACTCTGAGACGGCCAGGTATCAGAGAGGCTTCGTTAAAGACTGGACTTTATTACATGGGCTTCCAGCCTAGCAAATCCTCAGCACGGGTCGCATTACACCTTGATTCAGCCCACACCCCTACCGATGGGGAGGATTCTTACCATGCCATACGAGACTATTGAAGTGTCAGAATATGGTAGGAAGAACCCCCCCTCTGCTAACCGCCGTCTTAGGATTAAGAACACTGTAGCGGTTATTACCAGCCGGCACCCACATGGAGGGTTAGGTAGAGGATTTTTGCCAGTGTGAACTAGTGCGTGCTGCTTTTTTTTCTACAAAACGTGCTGAGACATTATCAGGTCCATTTGCCGCTTCTGAATTTTTTTTTAATTTTTTGCTTTTTCGATTTCGATCCAGTTCAATTTCTTTCATTTCTTATAAAAGAATTAAAAAAACGAGTTTTCGTTCGCTAGGTGCTTAGTTGTAAAAATTTCCTATCATTTTATTAAATCAATACAATCCCAGCAGTCGTAGGTATCGATTAGGCCTGTGCGAGTAGCTCAATTTTCGAGTAACTCTGCACGATTAGAGTGCTTTCACTCATCAGTGGAAGCACCCAGTAGAAAATAAAACAGCATGGTTTTTCATAATATATCTAAGCAAATTAGCAGTATTCTATTGTGATGTACTGAAGCGGTGTTTTTGTTATAGGCCCTGATTTGTACAAATGTAAATTTGTCTAAAGACGAGTTGCACTACTCGACTCGACTCGAACTCGAAGCTACTCGCACAGGCCTAGATCGATGCTTTAGTAATAACAATGTATAACAATGGATTACAATGTATATTTCATAAGTTAATACTTTAAAACAGTTGACTTAATAATAAAAGGCTAGGATGATATCCGCCCTTGAATATAATGATTGCCCTTGTACAGAATGTTATAAAAAATTTCGTATAAGGGCAAATCATTTCATTATAAAAAACGGTAGGGATATATAATGTCCACGGCCGTAATGTCCAAAAGAAAATGGACAGAAGGTCCATGGACATTATGTCCACTCCAAGCTTGTCCGTTTCATTTTTCTGAATGATTTGCCCTTGTACGGATTGTTGTTCCAAATAAATAAAAAGTAAAAAAAATTTTTAAAAAATAAGCTTTCATTTAAAAAAGACGTGAACTAAAAAGAAAAAAATAAATTTAAGTGCCATTTCTCATATATGTATATAGTAGGTATATTCTAGGTGCAGAAGAACTCTTCTCTTGGTTACTCAACATCATAGTATAAGCGTACGTAACAGAGACCTGCAGCAACTGCTTTTACACTCAGTACATACTTGGTTTTTGTATGACTTCAATATCATTAATACCATGCAACATATTCTACGCCATCGAGCTCACTTACAACATCAAGCATGTTGTATTAGCCAAATGTACCAAAGTCAAACACTGTGTGATGTGTGCTTCGACTTCAGTGGAAAGTATAGATGTTTGCATAAAATAATTATGTGTATAAACCACAGCGCACGAACGGCAATCGTTATAATTTTGCATTATTTTGAGCTACTGCCTCGTGTACCATTGCAAGTTGATTTCAACTTCGGCTAAGCAGTGATACAAAAGTAAGCTTACGAACGATGAAATCAGCGCGTACACTGCATTTTTACTCAAGTGTTTGTAGATTACTTCAGTATGAATAGAGTAAATAGTTTTAGGAAGTTTTAGGGGCAACTTATTTCGAAGATGATGTCAAACTTTAAAATTTAAGATGGCGGATAGAGTTGCCAGCTAGATTTTTTTCATTTTTGCGAATTCTTGTAATTTTGAAATTCTGACAACGGATTTGATTTCGAATATAATGTCACAGTTTTAAAATGTAAGATGGAGGTTAGGGTTGCCACCTAAATTTTTACCACAGTATTGCCACCTAATAATATGTATTTTTAAGAGTTTTAAACATCATTTATCAGTGTTAAGGGGTCGCTGATTTCGAATCTAAAGTTAGAATTTTAAAATTCAAGATGGTGGATAGGGTTACCACCTTAATTTTTTGTAGTTTTATGAATTCGGGGCTGGCAAAAAAAAGTCGTACACCAAAAATGGGTCGCTGAATCCGAATCCTTTGTTAGAATTTCAAAATTATAAAATTTTGAAATAATAGGGTTGCCACCTAATAATATGTCTTTTCAAGAGTTTTAAACGTCATTTATCAGTTTTAAACTCTTGAAAAGACATATTATTAGGTGGCGACCCTATTATTTCAAAATTTTGAACAATTGAACAAAAGTTGTAGCTTTATTAAAGATCTGCATGCATACATAATCTTATCAAAATCAGTGATTAAAGGTGTTTTATAGTAAAATGGCGTCTGATATAATTTCTTAAAAAACTAAATTTAATAAATATCTTTAAAAATTTACTAAACAAATTTTATTGCTCACTCAATTAAACTTTAGAATTTATTTTAAAAAGAAATCAGCTTAATTGAACCATTAGCTTATGAGCTACAAGCTCTCAAAAGTCACGCAAAGTAACTGCAATGTTACTGCAATGTTACTGCAAATACTTTGTGTTCGGAGAACAAAATAAGCGCTGGTTTTTTATACAGGAGTTACGCTTTATGTCTTTGTTTTGTTGCTTGTAAATGACCATACTTACCATTGCATACCAGAAGTTGAAAAGACCCTGCGCTGGTTATCAAACCAACAACTCGAACATGCATTATTGTGGTCTTACGGCACGCTCATACACAGTTGGCTTCAATGTTGCAAGTATGTTCGACACAACAATCGCAGCGCTTGCGTAGTGCGGTCAGACTGTCACTGTATTTGTTGAGGGTAGATTGCAAGTAGCGAAAATGCCATCGCTTGCAGATCACTGGTACGTAAATTGGTAAGTTCTAAGGACTTATATAAATTAAGAGTTTTTCAAATACACTTATTGCCCCTATCACCGTCTGCGAATCGAACAAAAATTAAGTCGAATTCGCCAAGTTGGTATCACTGTTCGCGAACTTCCCTAATATGATTCGACTCAAACGTCAAAAACAGTCGAACAGAAATATTGGTGGTATCACTGTTCGCGAATTTTTGAAATGTGATTCGACTTTAACGTCAAAAACAGACGAATAAAATTATTTGGTGACAAGCCGGCGAATGCTTTTGATTTATTTTTATATTGCACATAGAAATGGAAATTAATAGAAAAAGGTAAGCAAATTGCATTGTTTGTATTTTTTGTGGCTTGTTTTTGATTTTAAGCAATTTGTTATTTATTTTTAGTATGAAGAAAACCAACAGCCGGCAGTTCCATAAAATGGTCCAACTTATGGAGCAGAATCCAAACGTAGCGTCTGGATTGGGGAAATTCGGCTCTTCAAAAGTCAGCCACAAGGAGTCGTGGAAAAGTTTTGCTGTGGAGTTAAATTCACTGGGACCGCCGCTACGTGAAGGAAAAGAATGGCACAAGGTGAGCTCTACAAATTTGGCAATAAATAAAAAAGTGCAATCTGAAATTTTAGGTCTGGTTGGACTTCCGATTGAAAACTAAAAAGAAGTTGTCATTAATTCGGACCGAAGCAACCGAAACTGGTGGTGGGCCCAACAGGCAGCTAAGCCTATCACCATTGGAGCAGGCCGTCGATGCTCTTCTAAATTTATCGCACGCTGCAGCACCCAGTGGACAATATTTTGGCGATACCACAGTCAACCAAACTGCAACAATTTCAATTTCCGCCAATGAAAACTCTTTCGCGGCTGACGAAGAGGAAGATGAGGAGGAGGTAGCTGTTGACGAGAATACTCCACCTGTGAGGAAATCTAAAAGTCAATTGGCAACTGAGAGAGACGAGGAATGAATTAATATATTGAAAATGCAAACAGATGCCCAAGCGGAGTTGTTGCTTAAAACAACAAATATAGAAAAACATTTGCACGACATAGCAAGGTACACAAGAAAGATGTACGACGTAAAAGCTGAAAAAATAAATATTTTGAAAGCTAAAGAAAGAAGAAAGGAACATGAAATGCTAGATGCAAATCGTCGACACAGGGAGACTGAAATATGGTGCAGTTTAGGAAGCACACTATGTCCTGCAGATGTTTTTCTTGCTTTCTTTTGCAACACCTCCGCTTGAGCATCTGTTTGCTTTTTCAATATTGATATTACTTTTAAAATAACATTTTTTTTTTACTTTTTAATAACACTTTCTGTTATTCTTCAATAACATTTTAAGAGCTGGACTCGTGCATGCATTATATTAATGCATTATTATTATTTATTTTTTTACTTCATTATTTTAGTTAAAACAAATGAACTGTTCTTTGTACCTAATATTTTTATAATGAATATGAAAAAATGAACAAATTTTATGAAAATACGTTTTATTTAAAAGGCATATTTTAAAACGACATCATAATTTCGTCTCTTCGGCGAACTCCAGCCTCGACATTTATTGGACCATTTGTTTGATGTGAAATGGTTGGCTCGACTACCTCAGCTTCTATTTCGGGTGGATTTGGTACATTAAAATGTTTACATATGTTTTGCAAGGCACAGCATGAATTTATAATTTGTGTTGCTTTTGTTGGAGAATAGTGAAGTTTCCTCTCATTTAGAAGGCATCGAAAACGCGATTTAAGAACCCCAATGGTTCTCTCAATAATATTTCTGCCTTTGGCATGAATCTTATTAAATTTTGCTTCTCCGCTTCCAGGAGTTGTGTTGCGATATGGTGTCATCAGATATAGACGTAGAGGATAGCCGGAATCACCTTAAAGGTTTTAAAAGATTTAATTGTTTAAACTTCTAGAGTTGTTGTTAAATATAAGGATTCATGAATACCTAAGTACATAGAGCTAATTTCTCCTCTTTGGTACAATCTTTCAAGCACAACGTTCAATGCACTGCAATTCCAAACGAACGAGTCATGGCTTGATCCGGGAAATCTTGCATCAATAAACCTTATAACCATATTGTGGTCACAAGCCTGCATATAAAGTGGTTAGAAATTTAAATCAATGTCATAATATAGAACCTACGATCATTGCATTTATGCTGAAATATCCCTTTCGGTTTAAGTAATGGTGTTTTGCCTGTGCTGGGGCAACAATGCCAATATGCGTGCCATCGACGCAACCGATAACTCCCGGGAATCCTGATTTTGCATAAAAAAAGTTCCGAGCCTGTTGTTTTTCCTGTTCTGTCATGGTTGCTCTTATCCATACAGGGCAAAGATTACGCTCAATAATCCCGACAACTTCGCTTAAAACTGTGGACACCGTTGATTGCGCAAAACCCAATTCAAAATCGTTTCCAACGCTCTTTTGGTAACTACCCTCAGCAAAAAATCGTAGAGTACTAGCGAGCTTCAAAATAGGAGGAATCGCACAACTTCAAATTGACTGCATGGAGTCTTCAATATTCTGCAACACAAAGACAAAGGCTTCCTTGTTAAGCCTAAAATTTCAATGAAGATCAACGGGGCATATAAAAATACTCACAGGTCGTCAGGAATCTCTAGCGGATTGGATTTATCCCTAATACTGCGTCGTAGTCTGCACAAAGTTTGTGTTTCCTCAGTTTCTCCAAAGAATAGCTCCGTGCTGCTTAACAATTTGGTATAATTTATTATTTATTTGTATTTATCGCGGCGTGATTGAAATTTGAGGTTTGAGTTTTGACGTTTCTAAGCGAATTTTTATGTTTTCTGCTTTGGCAGCACCGTATCTGAGGCGAATAAGTAAGTTCGCAAACAGTGATACCACAAAAAGAAAAATTCGCCAAATGATTCGATTCGAGTGAAGCATTCGATTCGCAGACGGTGATAGGGGCATATATTTAAAAGCTTAAGGCACTGATATTGTGTAGTAAACCTGATAGCAAGTTATATACAGGTAAGCTTACTAAAAGATTCAATGCCACTGATAATGTGTAGTAAACCTGTATAACGGATCGCGTACATCGGTGCCTCAAGCTTTTAAATATAAATGTATTTGAAAAATTCTAAATTTATATAAGTCCTTAGAACATAGGGGGCGTCCATTAATTTCATGAAGCATTGAGGGGACGGTGGGTTAAGCAAAATCTCACTAACTCTCACGTATTCTCTCTACTAAAATATGACTAAATTTTACACTATAATATTTTTCGCGGTTATGCGAGTGCAACAATGTAGCATAGTAGCTCGTCGATTGTTTTACCACCGGCTAGCTGAACACGCGATTCGACGAGCGCTGCGACTTGTGACAGAGACGAATGGACAAGTCTCTACTTGTTGTGTTTACGGCCGGAAATGTTTAGTTCAGTGGTCGGCACATCCCAGTAAGTACATTCATGCATACAGCATTGATGATGTAGGCATACGTTTGATATTTTGTATGCATGCCAGCATAAAGTTCCATTTTACATGGCGATGTCAAACAAGAGCATGTGTACTGTGTACCCGCACAATTACTATTGCTGTATGCATGGGGAAAAAGTAGTACTCTATGCATTCATTGTCATTAGTACTGCATGCATACATTACCATTAATACTGTATGCATACATTTGCATTAATATTGTAAGAAATTCCTGTTATCATTAATTAATCATCTTAATTATTTCAGTTTTAAAGTTGTTATATTCTGGTTTATTAATTTATATTTTTTTTGTAATAAATTATATACAACTGCACTTCTTAAAGTTTAAATGCACAATGGGAGTTCATATTTTTTAAGCAAGACTATTATGCATGCAAGGTTCATGCCTTAGTACTAATACAGCATGCATATTTTAGTATGCACGCTACTGTGTATAGTTGTTGGAATTTGGATAATTGTTGGTTTTTTTAATGACCATACATGCCTTGTCCGTGCTTATATTATGCATGCTACTCTGGACGAAAAAAGTTGTTCGGCACAAATACTCAATACAATCCATTGTTTATGTTATAATGATTCCCCAAATATTTCGACTCTAGCGATAGCCATCCGTTATCTGGAATGATTTGAAATAACCTCTAAAAATCGAGTTATTTTGTAACCATATTGGCTTGTGTAATTGTTGTAAAAAATAAATTGTCAGAAATTATAGCCGGAAAAAAGGTCTTCCAATCTGCATCAAAAAATTCAAATTTTTGCATTCGGATTAAAAATAATGCTTTTTCATGCATTTCTTTCAAATTTATATTCACTAAAATTAAAAAAAACTTAATTATTTCTAATACAATCCTCCCTTTCAAGATATCGTTGGAAAGGTTTTGAGTGCTCATATTGATTCCTAGTCAGAGTTGCTTAATTTGATGTATATTAAAAGTAAAAAATTAATTATATAATATACACCTACTTAAAAATATTGTAAGAAATAAATAAAAAAAAGAAATAAATGTAATGAAGTTATTTGAATTTTGAAAGTTTTTGTATGGAAATAAAATAAAAAATAACAAAAATATGCATGAAAAATAGCGTTATCTTTAATCTGAGTGCAAACATTTACAATTGTTGATGCAGATTGGAAGATCTTTTTCCAGCTATAATTTCTGACAGTTGAACAATTACACCAGCCAATATGGTTACAAAATAACTCGAATTTTAGAGGTTATTTCAAACCGTTCCAGCTCACGGATGGCTATCGCTAGAGTCGAAATATTTGGGGAATCATTATAAGATAAACCAAGGATAGTATTGAGCATTGGAGTCGAACAACATTTTTTCTATGGAGCGTGAGGCGCCTTAATACTGGGGTGCTTTGCCAAGAGTCACACGTATTCTTATGCTCTGTCACTCATTCGACAAAGAACTAATATTTGTTCTTATAAGTAATAATTGGCGAATCAGCATTGTTTTAAATGATATGCAAAATCAGGGAATGGAAAAATAAACTTTAACGAACGGTTCGTTTTCGATATGTTGTTTTTTTAAAAAAAGCTCAATTTTTATTCCGCTTTATTTGCATATCAGATTACCTGCCATCTGAAGAATGGTACGCTGAGCACATTAGAGAGAGCCAATATTTATTTCAGGTAGGTAATTTCTTTTTTAAATTTATTTTTAATTTTTTAACGACCAAAATAATGAATTTTTCAATTATTATTTTAGGTTGTACAATGCGACAGTCGGGCCTGCTGCAGCCTACGCCGGAGTGATGGACATCTGACTATCCCAGATCCTGGTGAGCATGACGGAAAGTTATTTGCTCCCTTTTTGATTCGCCTCTGCTTACCGATTCAAACTTTACATGCCTTCATGGACTTGCCCTATGACCTCTATTGCCCCAGTGCACGTGGTGATCTAGAAAAAAGATGCTGCAATACATGCGGTGTTAACTTTCCATCCATCACAAGAGCTGCAGAGCATCGGCGCGAAGTCCACCATGCAGCAGCGCGCAAAGTGCAACCTTCACGGATTATCACACGTCGAGCTAATGAGCTTCTGTGTGCAAGCAATAACGGTGGCTAAAAGGAGTAGATGATTTTACCGAAAATCACATGGACATGCTGGTTTCAGTAGTAACTCTCGAGACCGCACATGAGTCCCCATGGACTGAATTAGAATGAATATTCCTTCACCAATTTTAGATGTTCTCATTTTAAATGACTTACTTTTACTTAATAAGTATTTTATTGTTCGATTTTTTTCATTGTCATTTTAAACTACGATCTCAGTAGTATTAAATCATAGTCTCAACTAGTCCTAAATAAAACAATAAAATAAATTACGAGTTTTTTTTAAAAATCCAACACAATGAAGCATTGATTAACATATTTACACTGAAAACACGCATTTTGAACAATCTCACGTGAGATTAGAGGGGGGGAGTCAAAAAATCGCAAAAATCACCTGACGCAATTGGACGCCCCCTTACCAATTTACGTATGCTTATATTATTATGATGAGTAACCAAGAGAGGCGTTCTTCTGCTCCTAGAATATACCTACTATATACATATATGACAAATGGCACTTAAATTTATTTTTTTCTTTTTAGTTCACGTTTTTTTTAAATAAAAGCTTATTTTTTAAAAAATTTTTTTGCTTTTCATTTGTTTTTTACTTTTTAAGTATTAAAGTTTTATTATTAACATCTTTTATTTTCTTATTTAAAACTTATTTTAAACTAACTTTCTTATTATTTTAAACTTATGCAGATATAGCTATTTGATTGATTTGTGGGCTGCAAAAGCGGGTGTGGCAAACATTTTTATTATTATATTGCATTGTCACCGGACTTCATATGTATGTTAAATTTCAGCTTCATCGGATACCAACAAGTTTGCAAAATTGCGAAAAAATGGTTTGCAAATCTTGACGGACATACATACATACAAACATACATATGTGGAAATTAAATATTTTCACGAGAAATATAATAAAATTTTATACGTATGATTGAATAATTTATTAGATACTGAAAAATTTTGAAATATTTTTATACATTTAAAATATGAAAACTTAATTCTAAAAAATACAAAAAGAACTTAAAAACTAAGTGGTTTTAAAACAAAGTGTTTTACATACAATTGAAACAATATTAAAATGTAATAATAAGATAACACTACATTATTCCCCCTCCAAAGAATTCGGTATTAGTCTTACAGTGTTTGCTAATAAATTAAAATGAACTGTCTTAGCTGATTTATTTGCATTAAAAAGTGTTTTTGAAACATTAAAGTTAACAAAAGCTGGCTTAATTCGATCAATATTAACCGTTATAATATTTTTGTTTTTAAGAATTTTAAAAAATTTTGGAGACTTTTCTAATACTTTGAATGGTCCGTCGTATGGCTCTTGAAGTGGTTTTTTAATAGTGTCATTGCGAACAAATACAAACTCACAAGTTTTGAGTGATTCTGGCACAAATTGTTTAAAATTCTGATTATGATGTGAAATATGTGCTTGATTATTAGCAACAATATCTTTAAGTTTGAACAAAGTTTCTGATGGACTGAATTTTTGCTCACTAGGAATGACTAACTGACTTGGCAATCTGAGTGTTTGACCATAAACCATTTCAGCAGGGGATGCTTTAACATCTTCTTTAAACGTGGATCTTAGCCCTAATAGAACTAGTGGTAATTCTGAGTACCAATTGTTTTGGTTATTGCTCGCTATAAGAGAAGCTTTGAGTTGACGATGGAAACGTTCTATCATCCCATTAGCTTGTGGGTGATAAGCTGAAGTTTTGATGTGTTTGCAACCAAATTTGGTAATAAAATTTTTGAATGTAGTTGATGTAAACTGAGGTCCTCGATCAGAAGTAATTTCCAGAGGAACCCCAAAGCGTGATATAAACTCTCTTTGGAACGTGTCAACAATAATATTAGCCCTTGTATCTTTAAGAGGATAAACCTCAGGCCAACGTGTGTTCCTGTCAATTATGGTAAACAAATATCGGTAACCATTTGAAATCGGTAATGGGCCAACCAAGTCAATATGAATATGTTCAAAACGACCGCTCGGAATGTTTATCTTGTGAGGTAGTGTTTTAGTGTGTCTATGTACCTTAGATTTTTGACATCTAATACATTCTTGAGTCCATTTGTTTATTTGTGTGTTCATGTTAGGCCAAAAATATCGTTGTGTGATTAGTCGTCTAGTACCTCTAGTTCCTGGATGTGAAATGTTATGTATTTGATCAAAAACTCTTTTCCGTAGTGTTTGGGGAATGTATGGTCTTGTATTATTTGTAGAATTTTCACACCAAATTTTTATGTTTAAAAATGGAATATCAACTTGTTCAAACTTGTAAGTTGTTTTGTCTGTTATGCTCTTGAGTTCTGTGTCAATAATTTGTTCCTGATGTAATTGTTTGAGATCAAGGTCGGGTGTTCTAACTTCTGTTACCTCGCATCTTGAAAGTGCATCTGCTACTGAGTTGTCTGTACCCTTAATGTGTAATATTGTGTTAGTGAATTGTGCTATGTATTCAAGGTGTCGTGTTTGTCTAGGACTACGTTCGGTTTTAGAAGATAATGCATTAACTAAAGGTTTGTGATCTGTGAAAACTGTAAAAATGTTACCTTCCAGGAAGTGTCGAAAATGTTTAATAGTTAAGTAAATCGCAAGTAATTCTCTGTCAAATGTACTATATTTCGTTTCAGCAGGTGAAAGTTTCTTAGAGAAGAAAGCTATAGGCTCAAGTTTATTGTTATGTTCTTGTTGTAAAACGCCACCTATTGCGGTAATGGATGCATCTACAGCAATCGACAGTTGTGCCTTACTATTAACATGGTTAATAAGTGTTTGCGTGGCAAAACTGTCTTTGATTGTTGTAAATGCATGTAAAGTAGTGTCTGTCCACTGTAAATGTTTGCTTTTAGTTTTCGAAGCTGTTGTTACCATGTCATAAATGGATTCAAGCATGTGTGCGAGTTTAGGAATGCACCCGTGGTAGTAATTTGTCATACCTATAAATTTTTGCATGTGTTTGACTGTTACCGGTTGTGGATAATCTTGAATGCATTTAACACGTTCTTGTGACGGACGTATTCCGTGTTTAGATATGTTGTAGCTAAGAAAGTCAATGTTATCAACTCCGAATACACATTTGTTAGGTTTTATGTTTAAACCGTAATCATTGAGTCTTCTAAAAACTTGCGTTAAATGTTCGAAATGTTGTGTTTCTGTCTCACTAGCAATCAAGATGTCATCTAAGTATACGAAAATAAAATCTAGTCCATGTAGTACTTCATTAATGAACCTCTGGAATGTCTGGGCTGAGTTCCTCAAGCCAAATGGCATACGGAGGAACTCGAACATCCCAAAAGGTGTAGTGATTGCTGTCTTGTGTATGTCGTTAGGTGCCATTGGTATTTGATGATATGCTCTGACTAAATCGAGTTTTGAGTAAATGCATGTATTGTGTAAATTTAAAGAAAAATCATGTATGTGTGGTAATGGATATCGGTCAGGTACTGTAATTGTGTTAAGTCTTCTGTAGTCGCCACATGGTCTCCAATCATTGGGCTCGCGTTTAGGTACTAGGTGTAATGGAGAGGATGTTTGAGAATTTGACGGTCTACAAATACCAGAAGTAACTAAGAACTGAAATTCTTGTTTAGCTACTTTTAACTTTGGCAAGTCTAGACGTCGTGGTCTTGTGTAAGGTAATTGTCCTTCAGTGACAATGTGATGTACAGTGTGATGTTTAATTGGTGCTGTGTAATCGGGTTCTGTTATTAAAGAAGGAAATTTTTTGAGTAATTGTGTATACTTGTTATCTATAGTAAATAATTTAGGTAAAGATGTTTCAGAAAATGCTGAAATTGTATTGACAGATAAATTAGTTAAAGGGTCAATGAGACGTTTGTGTTTAAGGTCAATAAGAAGGCCATATTTTGTCAAGAAATCTGCACCTATAATAGGTTTGGAGATGTCAGCTATAATAAATGAAAATGGTAATTCACGTCGTAAATTTAAATTAAGTGTCAATAATTTTTTTCCAAATGTAGAGATTGCTGTGCCATTAGCAGCTTGTAATACCAAATCTGATTTTTTGTTTGAAATTTTGAATTTTGAGGAAGGTAGAACTGATACCTCTGCTCCACTGTCAATAAGAAAATTTAATTTACTAGAGGGGTCAAAGACAAAAAGACGACGTGTATGTATGACGGGTCTATTATCAGTCGTCGCGACAACAGAGTCTTTTAGTTTGTTGAATTGTGTTGTGTTATGTTGTGTGGTGAAAAGTTGTCGTTTTGAACAAATGCACATGGTTGTTCACATTTACGTGCGTTTTTACCGAATCTGAAATGGTACTTACATACCCAATTGGAAGGTCGTTGACCTGAAGAGGACATATAAGACGATCGACGTCTTGAAGTTCCTCTGGAACTAAATCTTCTGGAAATTGGACGACTGAAACGTTGATTCTTAAGTTCATCAACATCAAGCGAGAGTTTTTGAAAACATTCAAAAATTTTAGATGTTTGTTCTGCAAAATGTTTAGTAATATTTGCTATCTCATTAGAATTAGAGATGTGTTTCGATACATTAAAGTTATTCTTGATTGCAGATACCTCAGATTCTGCTAATACCTCCCACAAGTTATCAGCGAGTAATAACAACTCATCTAATTCCTTATGACCAGATCCTGTCAAAGCAATGTTCAGACTTTTAGGTAGTTTACGTAACCAAAGCTTATAAACTAAGTCTTTGTTGACTGTTGAACCAGCTAAAAGAAGCAAGGATCTGTAAAATTGAGATGGTTTTTGGTCACCCATCTCAGTGTCAGATAGCATCTTATCGAACCGTTTGTTCTCACTTAAAGTATGTCTATTTATCAGAACTTTCTTCAAACCTTCATACAAGTTGGTTGAAGGTGGTTGTTGTATGAAATCTAATACCGTAACTATGATTTCTTGTGGAAGTGCAGTCACAAGATATTCATACTTTGTTTGGTCAGTGGTAATCCCTTTAGATCGAAATTGGAATTCTGCATGAATAAACCATGCATCAGGACTATCAGTCCAGAACTGTGGGAGTTTGACTGACGTTGCATGAACTTCAATGTTAGATGATGAATCATCGAAAGGGTTTAATAAAGGAGGCTCAAAATTAATTAAATGGTTATCTCCGTCTCCTGAGGTGGATAACCGAGTAGGAGTACGTTGCATTGTATTGTTTTAAAAAATACTAGCTTTATTACAAATAAATTTCTTAAAATAATATTAATAAAATTGAAGTGTGCCTAGCGTGCAGTGTAGTGCCTACGGTTGTGAAACGATAAGCGCCGGCTTATCGTTTTACATCCGCTAAAAAGCTAATTGTGTAGTGTATATAAATAAATACCAATCCTTAGTCGCTGATTTACTGACGTCGCTGCTTGTTTCTGGCGTCACTGCTTGCTTTGGTGTCGCTGCTTGCGTCGGTGGCGCTGCTTACTTCAGCGTCGCTGTCTGCGTCGGCGTCGTTGCCTGTCTTGGCGTTGCTGCCTGCGTCGGCGTTGTTGCCTGCGTCGGCGTCGCTGCCTGCGTCGGCGTTGCTGCCTGCGTCGGCGTTGCTGCCTGCGTCGGCGTTGCTGCCTGCGTCGGCGTTGCTGCCTGCGTCGGCGTTGCTGCCTGCGTCGGCGTTGCTGCCTGCGTCGGCGTTGCTGCCTGCGTCGGCGTTGCTGCTTGTGTCGGCGTCGCTGCTTGTGTTGGCGTCGCTGCTTGCGTTGGCGTCGCTGCCTGTGTTGGCGTCGCTGCTTGCGTTGGCGTCGCTGTCTGTGTTGGCGTCGCTGCTTGCGTTGGCGTCGCTGCTTGTTTCGACGTTGCTGACTGCGTTGGCGTTGCTGCCTGCGTCGGCGTTGCTGTTTGCGTCGGCGTCGCTGCTTGTGTTGGCGTCGCTGCTTGCGTTGGCGTCGCTGCCTGTGTTGGTGTCGCTGCTTGCGTTGGCGTCGCTGCCTGTGTTGGCGTCGCTGTCAACGTTGGCGTTGCTGTTGACGTTGACTTCTCTGCTGACGTTAGCGTTTCTTTCGACGTTGGCGTCTATTTCGACGTTGGCGTCTCTTTCGACGTTGGCGTCTCTGTCAACGTTGGCGTTGCTGTTGACGTTGACGTCGCTATTTCTGCCGAAGTTGTTGTCGATGTCGGCGTTGTTGTTGGCGTCGAGATACGCTGCTGCTATTTGCTTCGTTGTGGTGAGGTGGGTTCGCTGTTGTAGCTCTGCAGTGAGTAAGTTGCTCACGACTGCAGGCTGTGATGTTGTTGTTGTTGGTGCGGTGGCGGTTTTGGTGGTAGCGGTGCCTTGCGCACAGGTTTTTGCGGGTTGGTTGTGATGATGTAGATGTTGCTGTAGCTGCACTTTTAGTTGTTGACGCAATTGTTGTTGTTGCTGTGGCGCGTAGAGACTGAGCGCGAGAACTTATGAGCGTGTCGCGGGGTTGCTCTACTTCAGTGGCTTAGAGCGCGGGGTTGCTCTGCTTGAGTATTGATGAGCTCGTTGGTATCGTTGGTCCGGTTTCGACAGGATCGCCAATTGTGGAAATTATATTTTTTTACGAGAAATATAATAATAATAATTTGTTCGTACGTTTGAATAATAATTTATTAGATACTGAAAAATTTTGAAATATTTTTATACATTTAAAATATGAAAACTTAATTCTAAAAAATACAAAAAGAACTTAAAAACTAAGTGGTTTTAAAACAAAGTGTTTTACATACAATTGAAACAATATTAAAATGTAATAATAAGATAACACTACACATATATGCTAACGAAGCTAGTTATAATCAGCTTATAATCAGCCACGTAGTTTTGAAGATATAGGAATTTTGATTTATTTGTGGGCGGTAAAAGGGGGTGTGGCACCATTTTTTCCTGAACCATCCTCTACTTGAAGGAAATGAACTGCCAAAATTTTGGCTAAATCAGCCCCGTAGTTTTTGAGATATTTTTATTGATTTGTGGGCGGTAAAAGGGGGTGTGGCCGAATGTTTTCATTAAACCCATGATTTATTTGATGAATCTTTACTGTTTATGACTTTGCTGAATCAGCCCCGTAGTTTTAGAGATATAGCATTGTTATGGATTTGTGAGCGGTAAAAGGGGGAGTGACAAAACATGTTCCTTAAGTATCTTCTACTCGAATTAAATTTACTGCCAAAATTTCAGCTAAATCGGCCCAGTAGTTTTAGAGATATAGCTTTTTTTTATTCGTGGGCGGTAAAAGGGGGTGTGGCAAACATTTTTACCATAATATTGCAATGGCACCGGACTTACATATGTGTGCTAAATTTCAGCTTAATCGGATACCAACAAGTTGTCGAAAAATGGCTTGCAAGTTTTGAGAACATACATACATATGAACGAAGCAAGTTAAATAAAAGCTTATAAAAACCAAACATACATTTTCTTCAAAATTACTTTAGTCAAACCGTTAACTCTCTCTAGTTGCACTGTGGAGCGCAATCTACGCGAAATGAACGATTTAAAATATATGTAGGGCTTATTGAAGACACTGTAAAAATTGTTTATTTATAGCAATTATTCATTCTTTAAAATTTGGGCGAACATTCATTATGAACAATCGCCCAAACAAAAAATGAACAATCGCCCAAAAATTTTAGCGTTTCTTGGGCGATTGTTCATAATGTACAATCGCCTAAAAAAGCGATGAACAAATCGCCCAAAACTGCAAACTTTCGCCCAAATCATTATATGAATAATCGCCCAAAAAAAGTTGGGCGTTTGTTCATAATGTACAATCGCCCAAAAACTTTTTTAGGCGATTATTTATTTTTCCGAATCTAGGCGATTGTTCATAATGAAAAAAAAAAAAACGAAAAATCGCCCAAAAATTTTACCCGGTTTTTTGGGCGATTGTTTATTCCCGCACTTTTGGGCGATTGTAACAACCACCAAAATTTCCCAAAATTATTTTTGGATTAAAGTCCAATCTATTAACAATCTGTTAAGAAATGTTTGAGATATAAATTTTAGTAAAAATCAATTTTCGACGTTTTTGCCGATTTTTTTCAATTTTGGGCACCCAAAGAACTCAGCCAAAAATCTCGCCAAACTTTTTTCCTCTAATTAATTTTTTTATTTCCTATTTATTTAATTAGTTATTTATTATTTTTATTTTTAAACTTAATTTCAAGCATTGTTCCGACCCCCTTTTTGAAAAATCCTAGCTATGCCACTGTCGCGTGTAAGCCCACAATGCCATTTATTGAACAACATTTCTCTGTATATTTTATAGTTTGTAGAACTAATTTATTGTTTGTATAACCAGCAATTATATTAGTTGTCATCGCTTTTAACTGAGTTGCTTAACCTTCTATTACAGTTATGTGAGTATCATCAATAATTTAACAACGTATGTTTTTCTGGTGGAATTTATGGCATTCGGTGCTCTACTTTGCGGACTGCTTTTCCTATTGAATATTGTAAGCATTTTTCAGATTTTTTTTTGTTTATTGCTTAAAAAAATTGTTTAAATTTTTTAGGCGGAAACTGCTGCTCAATTCACGATTGCTGTTACCCAGATTTCAATGATATTTTCGCAAATATTGACACTCTATTGGTTTGCCAATGAATTGTCTGATGCCGTGCGTTAAATTTAGAAAACAATTGATTTTTTTTATAAACTAATCTTAATGCATCTGCTGTGAGCATAGGCGTAGCTAGAAGCTTTTCCACCCAGAAGGGATCCTAAATTTGACGTTTTTTAAGGACTTATTGCAAAAAAATTGCTTATAACTACATATATGTTTTCTTAAGAACACTTGTTCTTAAAATTTTTTCTTTATATTTTAATTGGCAAAAATGATAATAATTCAAGGTTAATTATTTATTAAATCGCATAATTGATACTCTGTAGATAATATAGCAAGATTACGTAGTCGCTAAATGCTCAGTGTAGATCTCAGCAACGCCGTAGATAAGTGGGTTCAAACCCCTCTCCCCTTAGCAATACAGAATATTTTTATATATTGAATAAAAACAGGTATTCCAAATTTTTTAATGTTGCCAAAACATGAAGATAAATTGAAAATTGAGTATGTTTAGTTTGGTTAGCAGATTTAAAGTAAAATATAATACAATATAAATATTTTACTTAATTTTTTGCCTTTGTATTATTGCTAATGTACTAACGTTTGCAAAACGTATCAATATAAATTGTCTTAAATTATTCTAAAAAAGGCTGTGAAATTAAAATGATAGCACTATGTGTCGATTTTTGTGATCGATATGCCACTAAATTTTTTTGATAGATTTTGGCCTGCTGAACACAAAAATCGCAATAAAATTTTTGTTTTATGGATAGGATTTCAATATACAGTAAGTAATGTTTATAACGAACCACAAGGGACCGACAACTTTGTTCGTTATAAGCGATATTGTATATTTGACTATTTATTAATTTTTTTCTTAGTTTTATATAAAAAATAAACAAATAGATAAGCAATTAAAATTGTACTATTTTGTATGAACTTCAGCCGGGACTTAAATTTTGGTTCGTTATAACCGATGGTTCGCAATAAGCGATGTTGTTAAAAACATTACTTACTGTATATATATTATTAAAATTATGATACGATTTTTGGATATAATTCAATATATTTTCTCGATTTGTAATTGACTGATTTGGTTAAAAGAAATATCAATTTAAAGATGAATAAATTTCCTTTTAACTTAGTTTGCCAATTTTGCGAATTGGTTTATTAGTTTCGGAGCAATCGAAAGAAATATAGAAAAAGAGATTACTTTTCGGTTAAAAATAAAATGAAAAATCTTTTCAAAAATGATAAAAAATCGAAGGTACCCAAAATGCACTTTTTGTCATTTTAAGCATGAAGATGGCTTTTTAAAGAAAAAATAAGCTTAATGAAGAAAATAGACAATTAAGTTAAGGTGCGAAAAGTCGACTGCTTACCATTTTTTTTTTAATTTTATTCAGATTAATTAATATTATTTTGATCCAAAGTTAATTTTAAGTTAAATTTTATATGCTTATGGCAAATGGGAAAATTTGCCAATATGAAGGAAACATATAAGAATATGCTAACACTGTTAAAGAACATCAAATATGAAGATCATGACTGCAAAGTTTGCTGTGAATTAAAGTCGTTTGCATGTCTCAGTTTTGCAAAAGCAAATCAAAAATCACTTCTGTTTTTTGTAACGTTACGCCAGCACATATTTTTGATTATAACTTGAAATCCTTGTTGCCATTGTTTTTACTTAACATAATGCAATTTAATTACAACCCAAATATAAAAAACCTTTCTTAAAAATTAGACTTTTCAATCTATTTTTTGATATTTTTTCGTACAAAAACTTCAGTTTGGAAATGCCCATATGAAATGTTTTTATGTCTTATTTTGCTGTTTTAAAATTGTATTTACGTGTGTAACATTTACTTATATATTTCTTTTTAAACTAATATTTTTCTAGACTGTAATGGTTGCCGAGGCTGCCTATGACACCGAATGGTTTTTATACCCAAAACCATTGCAGAAGAACATATTACTCTTGATAATGCGCGCTCAAATCCCTTTCAGTGTGAGTTTTGATATATAATTTTGTTTTTCACTTAAACATGTTTTAATAATTAAATGATTTCAGATGACCGTTGGTAATATTTACCCGATGTCTTTGGAAATGTTTCAGTCCTTGCTTAATGCTTCGTACTCCTACTTTACCATCTTACGACGCTTTTATGGTTAAACAATATACAAACAATAATTAAAAACATTTTTAACAAATAGCTTTTACCACCAGTACACATAAACAGCATTTTCTTAATTGACCACATTTTTGATCACATTTAATCCTTTCTTGTAAAAGAAAGAGCAAAAAATAAAGACAGCAAATATTTATTACAAAATGGATACTTGTTGGTTATTTATTAAAAAAATAGGTGGGATAGTTTTAAGAGCCCACGCTGCAGTATAACATACTTGAACCAAGAAAGAAAAAAATACTATCGGTTCTTACGCATCCATAATATTCTTTATTTAAGGGCGGTTTTAGGCAAACAATGCTTTGAAAATCGAAATTTTTAAGCTGATTATTGTTGTAAAACGATTCAAGAATGTGTAATTCAAATTTCAAATCAATAACACAGATTCTACAGCGCTTAAGATCCGGTGAGCTAGATTAACTTTAAATTTTGGAGAATTTGTCTTGTTTTTACACAACCCAGCAACAAAAGGTGCTTCGAAAAGAAGGTAAAGTGGAAGGAGAAGTATTGAATTCCATCCCGTCCATTTTCATACCCAGCAGGCATTCTTTTAGCATATGCATGTCATTGGAAGGAATGCTTCCCACTGAACCATATGCGAAAGTTTTGAGTTAAGTGATAGTTTTGAGTATGTTTTCGGGTAAAATTTTTTTTTTGTGAATTTTTGTTTTTTTTTTCTTGGTATGATTTTCTTGCTAGAGAAGATTAACTCATGAAAATTTTGTTCCATAAAAAAAATTTTTAATTCTTCTGCAAGATTATTAACAAACTTTTTGAGACGAAAAAAAAATTTTTTTTATCATTTTAGTAGGAAACAGTTACTTATAACTGAGCCATTTTTATTCATAAATGCATTCAGAAATCAATAATAAAGGTTACTCTTTCACATTCGTAAATGAGTTCAAAAAAGGATCATGAAATTTTCTCCTGCTTACTGAACCAGAAGCGTAACGTGAGAGTTTTGCGTACGTTTTTGGGTAGACATTTTTTTAATATATCGCACTGAACCATATGCGAAGGTTATGCGTAAAGTGATAGCTTTGAGTGCGTTTTCGGAAATCATTTTTTTTTTACATTTTGTTATTTTTTTGATTTTTATGATCAATTTCTTAAGAAGATAAAAACATTTTGTGAACATTTTTTCCATAAGAAAAATTTAATTATTTTGCAAAATTATTAAGAAACTTATTTTGAGCCGAAAAAGAAATATTTTAGTTATTACGAAAGGAAACAATTACTTGTGAATTATTAATTTTTTATTCATAAATAAGTTCAGAATAGTAAATGTTACTTTTTCACTTTCTGAAATGAGTTAAAAAAAGAATCATGAAATTCATCGCCTTCTTTTTGCGTAAGTTTTCGGGTAAAAATTTTTTCATTTATGTTTTTGAATTAGCAGATCAAAATTATATCATTAATAAGACTGAATTCATTAAATTGATAAATAAAATTCATAAAAATGGTTTAATGCATAAAAATAATTAAAATCGTTTTAATTCTAATTTTATTGTTTTCTTATTTCAAATAAATTTTTTCTGCGAGCAATATTTCGCTGGCGCCGGCCTTAAATATATAAATACTTTGCCCAAACAAAATTCAAATGATATTAACATTACTTTTAATTTCTTTTTAATCTTATTATTGATATGCAATAATAAAACAATTTATGTTTGAAAAAGATTACTTTCTGAGTGCAGAAAAAAAGAGCATTTATATGGTTCGTTTTTTAACTCGTTTTCGAACAAAAAGAGTTCGTCTTGAGAGGCAATTCAGTCCGGCGAATGAGTTCAAAATGGTTCATTTATTAGAGCCGAAAAATAACTTCGAACAAAAAAAAGTTCAATTGATGATTCTTTTTTTTTACTCATTTCTTAAGATAATAGGTTTGCTTTTGTTCAAAAAGGCTCATGTATGAGTGCTGAAAATGAACTTTTCTACCCAAAAAATTTCATAAAAGAATTTAAAAAAGGTAGTTTTGGTTCACTGGGATGTTTTTTAATTAGTAGATTCAATCTACATCCTTGATAGGAATGAATTTATATTACTTTATATTTTACTTAAAATTTGTATTTTATAATCAATGAAGTATTTCTTTTGTGACCTTAGTTTTTGTTATTATTATTTAAAACATTTACTTTATAAAACTGTATTTTCAAGGGCAGAACCATGGCAGAATAACCAGGTAGATGCAATTCGGAGAGCAAAAAACGAGAGAGCAAAACATTGGCTTAACTATAATGTCACTATTGACAATTTATGTTTATTCGTTCAGCCATAGGGATGTATAATTTACTTGTAACCGTATAAATCAATTGAGTACCCAGATTTTATGTATGAACATGTAAAAAAACTAAACAAAAATCTTAAAATATCATAATATGAGCCGTGTTTTAAGATATAATACATAATTAATTGTAGTTTGGCCTTAAATGAAGCAAATTAAAGTTTACTTTTATATAATTTTCATTCGACTACTTATTTCGATTGTTCAGTAACCAATTTATTTGTGTAGCTATGTACGGCTGATTTAAACTGTCAAAATACATTTTGACAAGTAAAATTGCTGTTGGAAAACATAAAATTTATCTAATGAAATCGACGATTGTTTGCTAATTTTATCGTGCTGGTACGGAAGCTAACAATTAGTGAACGGTTTTCGAATTATCGCGACGGGAGGAAGTTATAGGCAGTACAGAAAATCCATTGCCAAAACTGTATAAATAAATAAGTAAAAATTGATAATATAGCTCAATACAGCTCATTTTGACGTTATAATTACGCCTTTGTTATTGTTTTGTTGTCGGAGAGAGCGTATTCCTAGTACATCTACCTGGTTATTCTGCCATGGGCAGAACTACAATAAAAATTCGAATAAAAAAAAAAAAAAATTGAAAAAAGTACAATTGATGATTCGTTTCTTAACTTATTTCTGAAGAAAAAAAGGTTCGCTTTTGAGAGGCATTTTAGTCCGACGAATGAGTCCAAAAAGGCTAATTATGAGTGCGAAAAATGAACTTTTCTATCCGAAAGGGTTCATAAATGAATTCAAAAAAGATAGTTTTGGTTCACTGGGTTCCTTTAGTCTTCTCTAGAAGTTCTTTCAGAATTTTTCCAATGAAAGATTTCTTTGATCCCTCCAATGAAATTATTCTAGTACGTGTTTTCAAGGAGAACTTTAAGAATGCATACCATGGAATGGTTAGAAAGGTTTTAAAAAATCCCACGGAAAATATCTCTTTTCAAGATTTTCTCGCGATTTTGGTATTGGAAATGAGAAGTGTTTGGTTTTTGTTTGGGGTTTAAAAAATCCCAAGTGAAAATGACTTTTTTTGGTTTTTACGGCATTTTGGTGTTGGAAGTGGTTGGGTTTTTTGTTGTTTAAAAGATCCCACGGAAAATATCTTAAATATATATTATTATTATATGCACTTTTTTAAACTTTATTGATTTTAAATGCTACTTGAATACCTTTCAGTAGTGGAAATACCTGAAATAAATGTAACGATAATAATCGTTGTCGTTATCGGTCATTGTGCGTGTCACGTGCCATAGAAAATTACAGTTTTCGCTAACTAACGATATCGAAAATCGTCGTTAAGGCGTTTGGGTATTCTACTTCAGGCGTAGTTTATGAGAATGCCTCTTGAAAGCACTTCTCGATAAGGCTAAGAAGAAGCACAATTGGATCTATAGAATGTTTTCTGGAGGCAGTGTCCCCAAGAATGCATGTCACATTTTCACAAAAATTTTGCTGAGAATACGGTCAAAAATAATGTAAATTTTTTAACTTTTTTCCACGCTTCATATTTTTTTTAATTTTCCATATTTTCTATTCCATATTGGTACGAGATGTGCTTTAGAAAGTCTTTTTTCGAATGCATTTTTGTTTTTTTATAGCCGAGCTATGGTGTGGCGTTTTTCACCTTTTCTTAAGCACACCAAATTCAGCGTCATCTTTATACATGTTTAGGAAAAAAACAACTTTTTTTTTACTTAAACTGCTGATGTAAAATAAACATGCAAATGCATTTCTTAAAATAAAAAAATAAACAAAAATGCATTCGAAAACAGACCATTGAATGCACTTATTTAAAAAAAGAATGAAAAAATCGAAAGTTAAGAAAATTATGAAGCGTGGGAAAAAATCAAAACATTTACGTTATTTTTGACCATATTGTTGCGTGTAACAACTAGACAAATTTTTCGAAACCGCTTATTTTGGTAAAAGATGTGTAGAATTGCAATATGAATAGATTAAAAAAAAAAAAATAAAATCGGTCGATTAGTTTGTTTGCAGTAGTGTGGCCCGTTTTAAAAAAGAATATTTCGAGAATAACGCTTTTAAAGTTACTTTAATTAGTTCAAGTTAATCTGTCGCACCTGGTTTTAAGCGCTGTAGAATCTGTATAATAAGCGGGATTTATTTCTTAATCCCTTTTTTTTCATATTCAGCTCCATTCCAGTATCCACCGTAGCGTAAATTTTCTTTTGGATTCGTAATGCCGTATTCTGCAATCCGAATCATAGCATCGTATTCGAACATTCGTAGCATTATTATTTCACAATCCGAACGCATAAATTTTTAACAGTTTTTCAGTAAGCTGTTTTTCAGATTTTTTCACGAAAGTTTTGCCTCCACGGATTTGTTTACGTCAAAAGAAAACAATTGAATTTTTATAGAATTAGACCGCAAAATAAAAATTATAATTAATTTTTGGTAAATGTAGGTAAAATATTTTTTTACACCTGTCAATATGTTAGTTGAAATTTATTAATTGCATTTCCTACCTTTCGTAATTCATTTTCAAAGGGTTGATGGAATCTCGCAACATTCTTCAATGAATTTTCATAGATTCTCTTTGTGAGAAATCTTCATCTTTTTGTGCGAAAATTGTAATTGCTATTAAAACCATTAAAAATCACAGCTAAAAATACAATGTGGATCAAAAACACTTCAGTTTTACAATTTTTCTTTTTATGTCTTTTTCTGCTGTTGAAATCATTTTTCGAATTTCCGAAAGTAAATTCGAAAAGGGGAAGTTTTGTTCGGAATTTCGATTAGCAAATTTGTCGTATTCGGAGCGTAGCTTTACGTTCGGAAATTTATTACTACGGATTCTGGAATAGGGCTGATTCTTGAATAGTTGTACAACAATAATCAATTAAAAAAATTCGCTTTTCAAAAAATTGTTTTCCTAAAACTTCCCGTAAGTATTACTTTTATAATTCAAGTCATTTAGAGTGACAGATGTTCTCGGATTTGTTATGAATTTTTTTTTCTTGCTTAACAGGGCTGAAAATTTGCTTTTCAGATTGTCAAAAAATGTCAAATTTTAAATTTTATATATATATATATTAGGGCGGGTCAAATTCTGGCTCAGCGAAATTCGTAAAATACATGTAATTTCAAGACTTTTTCTCCACTACAGCATATACAAATTCTGAAAAAAAGCTGTGCGGACTTTCGTAAATAGATTCATACACATACATTCATACATTCATATTTTATAATTGAGAACAAAATCTATTTACGAAAGTCCGCACAGCTTTTTTTCAGAATTTGTATATGCTGTAGTGGAGAAAAAGTCTTGAAATTACATGTATTTTACGAATTTCGCTGAGCCAGACCACCAAAAAATTCGTCCATACAAATTGACCCGCCCTAATATATATATATAACATCTATAATTAACTTCCTGTATTAGGGGTTTTTTTATTTTTTGTTTGCACAAAATAACTCAATATTATGACAAAACTTTTAGCTGAATAATTCTTTACACTTGTATTTTTACAATTTTAGGATTTTTGGGGATTTTTTTCGTAAAAATACCTAAAACTGACCACTCCAAAAATGTTACACTTCTTGCTAAAAATGCATAACGGTCAGGTTCTTCAACATAATCGCATCATTTTTTGTGTTTTCATTATTCAGAGTTGAAGAAAAGACTCCGTTTTGTTGGAATCGTAAGTATAGACGTACAATTCCTTTTTTTATGCTATTGGTGAAGAGTTTGGTCATTTATTTAATTTTTATCTCAGTTAAAATGAAATGAAATGAAATTCAATGTAAATTTTAATTAGTGGAAATAAATATTTAAATATGCGATTCTGAGGTGAATGAAAATAAAAAACAATATTTCTTTTGAAAAGTGAAAAATCACATCTTTTGTATGTTAATGTAAAGAAATATAAATGAAAGAGTTAATCTTTAAAAAACTTAAAAACTGATTGATTAAATTTTTATCGGTTAACGCATTTGAGTAAAGATTCAAAACCTTAAAATATTTTTTTTAAGTCAATCATGTAACGATAACCGCACTGAAGGTAGGATTAATAATGTGTTCACAAAACTAAGATACCGCACAAAATAAGTAAAAATAGTCATTTTAAAAACTTGAAAAATGTTAAAAACATGTATCACAATCTTAAAAAACTAATTTAAATTTTAATAGAGTCCCCCGCTTCCGGCGTCACTGTTTTGATGAAATGAATTTATAGAATAATGCAACTTTTGTAAATGTGAACTGGTTTTTGAACAAGGATCATTCTATAAACACTTAGCAAACTGAAATTAGCTTATTTCTAGGGCCGTTTCAAAAATAATTTACCATTTTTGCATCAATATGCGCAAAAGTACGGTATTGAAATTGAAATTTAATCTGAAACGGATAGAAAATAAAAATGCAAAGTCATTTAACTAAGCGGTGATGGAGAGAATGCAGTTAATTGAATTTCAATTTGAGCTAATCGCTTGGGAATGTTCAATATGAAACATTTACAATTGTCATGCTAACAAAAGGAAAATTATATAAAGCTTATGAAGAATCCGTGACGGAATACTTTGAATTTTGTTATCATACAAATCGTTATACTTGACTAGAAGTGGACATCGAGATGTTTGAAGACATTCAATTGATTTACATGAGTGTACGTATCCTTAAATTTTGGTGCTTGCTGTACGATCGGAATTGGCGTCGTTTTCTCTGCCTGACTATGACCACATTTCTAGTGTTCACCCAATTCGTTTATATGTTCAAGACCAGTGAAGGTATCGATGCGATTATAAGAAATGCTTATATGCTGGTGCTGTGGTTCAATACCATCTTGAGAGCCTATACTTTGCTGTATGGCCGTGAGAGGTATGAGGGTATTATTGGCGATTTAGAGCAGTATTTCAATGAGTTAAAGGTAATTTGATTTGTAGTGCAGCAATATCGCTTAAATTCTTTTTTTGAGTAAGATTCTCTTTTCTACGAAAACTCAGTTTAATTTTATTTCATAAAATGCATAGTATAACAATAGGTCTGTTCCCGTCAGAGCTGCCAGTTCTTTGATACTCTTACCCGCCATTTGTCGTTAAATAAACTGCCAAAAAAAAATACAACCATAATGTTTACATAACGTTATAAATTTATTTAATTTACATTTACATATTTACAGAAACTCCAGCTCAAAGCTTTTATTTGATGTATTTAAATATTTCATATTCTTAGTAATATGTGAACATAAAAAATCGTATAAAAACTAAAACAAGATCCACGACTAGAATGTATTTCATAAAATTAAAAAAAAAAAAACGACAAAAAAATAGAGTAATGGGTGAAAACCACGTATACAGCTCAATTCTGAATGCCTTTTCGCGGGGAATCGGAAAAGGGAGTTTTGATTTTTAAGATAGCAGATAAAGACATCACCTTTTTACACTCATGAATATTGATGGTTCATGAACAAATTTGCATTCAAAATTTCCAAAATGTTCTTGAACTTTATCTTAAATATGAAATCTCCCTTTTGCGATTCCCCGAGAAAAATTATTCAGAATCGTGCTGATTGAGAAAACCAAATCCTAAAAAATTTTCTGGTTTTAACAAATTGTAAGCATATAATCTTCACACCAAATTGTAAGAGGAACCTCATTATCCCTAGATACAATTTCCTTAACTCCAGTAGATTGTTTTTCTTCAGTGTCATTACGTCGTGGAATTCATTACCTAATAGTATTAAAAGCGTTTCTAATAAAATTAACTTTAAGCATTTAATTTTCAAACACTTTTCTTAACTTCAAATTTCTCTCCTTACTCTTTCTTGTTCTTCTCTTACTCTCTAATTACTTTTTAAGGAATAATTATTCATTGTTTAAATTTAAGTCTTTTTAAGTAATATTATTATTGATAGTGTGGCGTTTATAGTATTTATTTAAAAAATACTTTGCTTCTTATTTTTGTTTAATTTGAATTTCAAAAATATATCTTCTTCATTGATTTTTACACAATTCATAGTTTTCACTTTCAATAAAATTTTTCTTTGTAAAGCTTAATAAATGAATTCTATAATATTAAATAAAAAATTGATATGTTTTATTATTTTGAAACTATATTGGTGACCCAAGACAATTAAACACATATGTCTCTTGCACATTTGCCACCACGTTCTGCAAGGATTGCAGAAGAATCAGAAAACTGGCAAGACAATGTTCCACCAATTTTTTTACCACGTCACACAGAATCACTATATGGAGACTCAGCGCACATCGGAGCCGTAGGCGTTTGCAAAATTCCTCCTTTTTGGAAAGCCAACCCCAAGCGCGTCGGAAGCGAATTTCATCTGAGGGGGCAGTACAAATGGGGGGGCAGTACAAATGGTGGTGCATAAAAAGTTCACCAAAATTTCTTCACATGAAACATGAAGAAGAGAGAAAGAAGAGGAAAATATATAATACAAAAATATTATCGTTGTAAAAAAACTGATATTTCGAATAACTTTTCCTTTGAAATTGTTTATCTAGCTAAAAAAGTGGGGGGGAAACTGCCCCCTATCCCCCCGCTTCCGACGCCAATGGCCAACCCACAATTGTGGTTTACGCAGGTGGAAATAATTTTTAGAGTACAACGGATTACTCGCGGCGAAACAAAATTTGATCACATTCTTGCAATTTGGATTCTGCGACGTTGGAATTCGTTAGTGATTTAATAATCTCGCCACCGTCAGAAGGCTGCAGATACGAAGCTTTGAAAAGAAAACTAATTGCGGTATTTGCGGTATTAAAAAACGGAAAAAAATTGCGTCGACTTCTAACGGGGCTCGCCATAGGAGCTCAAAAACCATCGCATTTTTTACAACTTATGCGAAATTCTGGATCTGGCCAGGTGTGTGAGTCTGTCTTAAAAACGTTATTTTTGGAACAATTGCCGGAAAACGCTCGAGCCACTTTTGTGGGCAATAAAGGCACTCTCGACGACATTGCAGAGCAAGCCGACAAAATACTTGAACAACTCTCTCTGTCAATCTCTGAGGTTTCCAACTCCTCATTTAACACCATTCTAGACAAAATTGATGCACTCGAGAAACGTTTTGAAAATTTTCGTGCTAGATCTCCAACTCGGTATAGTTCGCAAAACAAAAATCGAAGTAATAGTCGTAAACGATCAGGAAGCCGTAAAATTAACAAAGAATGGTGTTGGTACCACAATAATTTTAAGGAAAAAGCCCTGAAATGTATTTTTCCTTGCACGTTTTCAAAAAACTAAACTGTTTTTCGGAACTTGCGGCATCCGAAAATTTGTCAATTAATTCTTGCCGCCTTTTTATTAACCCTAGTTCGGCCGACGAGTCACCGAGGTGACTATTTTACCTTTCTCACACAAAAAACTATGTTTTCAATCAGCTATGTTAACCCATCTTCCGTGACATCTTAAACTAATGAATTTTAAGTACAAAAAACACAAAATAAAATTTTTCCATTTTTTTTCTTTGTCAACTATTACCTATTGAAACTTAGTTATTCTTATTTCTGCCGATGCAGTCACCTGGGTGATAATATAAAAGTGCATAAATATAAATTTAACTACATAAATTTAATTAATTTAAATAGAATTGAAATTGTTTTTATAAGATATTCCTTGAATTGACTACATTTGACTATATGTAGTTTCAATGTGGTTCTGTCACACAGGCCATTTACAAACTGGACAAATTTTGGGCGAGTTCCGCTGTAAGAAAACATTTTTGTTGTCCTTAGCATTTTAACTCAGGTTTTCACCTAAATAAGGAGCTGTGCCTGAGCAGGCTGCCGACCCAAATATAACATACCAAGCAACGCGCAGCTGACTTACGCATCGTAGGTCCAACGAATTTTCATGCGGTTTTGTGCTGGCTTAGACGATAATCGATGATTTCAATGCTGGATTTATGAACATCACAACCCAAAACAATTCCAAAAAAGAGGACCCATTTCGATATCATCAGTCTTTTCCCATGTTCAGAGTGACTGTGGATGATTCTTGTTCCAGTTTTGGGCCATCCTTTTCTACTTGTGTGCCGCACTATTATATCCTTCATAACAATGGAGAGCAACAAATTGATTGCATTGAAGCGGCCTATAAGTTCTTTGCAAGTAGGTCAACCTGAAGCAATATGATGAAATCAAATGATCTCTGAGTCACTGTTCCATCGGGCTCATCATACACCAATTGCGGCTCCTATATAATCATCATAGCGTTTTCGACATAATTATGGGCTGCGTCTTTTTCTTTATCGCTATCGTGCTCATTCAATTCGTCAATCACATCATCTATCTTGGCATCCGATGCGATTTCGCCGTCTGGTACCCATTCATCATCTTCACATCCGTTAAAGCCTTAGTTAATAAGAGTTTAATTAATCGTAGATTAAAGTTAATTAGAGTTGAGCTACACAATCAGTTTTGAAGTGTTTGCTTACGTAACCAGCAGTTTTGTGCTTATTGATATGGTAACACCATTAAACATCAAAAATATTCGATTTTTATCGATTTTTTAAGATGTTTTTGCTGATTTTACCAGTTTTGTGTGAACGTAATTAAAATAAGAACCACAAATTGCCACTTAAGAAATTGAGTTTTTGATTGCAATCGACTTGGAAAGTCGAAATATTTGAAATAACTCCTTTTCTGCATACATATTAGAAATATTCGGGTGTGAACGTCCACTTATCACTCTTCTTAAAACTGTTTTATTTAAAAGATATATTTCAGCAATACATATATTTTCTTTGTCTGAATGCATTTCAATTTCTTTCTTATTTAGCTTTTGAAGTATTGAATTAAAACTTTCGCATAAACAAATCCTCCATCAAAATCATATGGCAAGTTGGCCAAAGCTTAACCCACCAATATTGGGCGTTTAAACATAGTTTAAACTTTGGTCAATATTAACTGGAAAAATTACGTCTTGGCTTAAACTTTATTTAAACCAGAAACAGAAAAATTGGCCCTAATTACACTGAATTAATTTTTAACACAATTACTGTAAAGACTCAAACGGTCAAACTCATCAGCTGTTTGTGTTGGCAGATAATTATCTTAAATTTTTCCAATTTTTTCGCAAAATTTCCTTTATAATGCAGAATTAATAATATTTTATAACACAGTCACCGGGGTGACTGCGTCGACCTATAATGGGTTATAAACATCGTCGGTCGAACTAGGGTTAAAGATCGCCAATCTAGAAATATTTTTTTAATCGACACCGGTGCAGATGTATCAGTATTACCGAAAAGCATGTACGTTTCCTCTAAACCTCTTCAATTCGCAACAGAAGACGCTAATGTGCCTGTAAATCTCTTTGCTGCGAATGGTACACAAATTCAAACATTTGGAACAGTTGTTTTAGAACTCGATCTTGGATTACGCCGAAAACTTAAATAGAGATTTGTGGTAGCTGATGTTACCAAAGCAATAATTGGGTCGGATTTCTTAATTCATTTTCATTTGCTTCCTGACCTTAAAAACAAACATCTTGTTGATGGAAAAACACTCATCAGGTCAAAAGTTAAAGTAACGCAAGAACCCTCTTTCGGAATTTCCGTGGTTTTAAAGAATGATTCCCCATTCACTGAGCTTTTGTTAGAATTTCCAGAAATTTATAGAGTGTCTAATATTCTTCAGAGATTGCCAAAACACATTATATATCATCACATTGAGACAAGCGGACCGTCATGTCATGCCAAATGCAGACGTTTAGATGTCGAAAAACTAAGTGCCGCGCAAAAACATTTCGATTACCTGCTAGAAGTTGGCATTATTCGGCCATCTAAGTCCCAATGGACCAGCGCACTACACATGGTACTAAAAAAGAATGGCGAATGGCGTTGCTGTGGTGACTATCGCGTGTTGAACAAACTCACAATACCGGATCGTTACAACATACCATTTGTTACAGACAGTAATCAGCATCTCGGTGGTTGCACTATTTTTTCAACTTTGGATCTAGTTAGAGCATATCATCAGGTTGATGTCTTTCCCGATGATGTTGAAAAAAACAGCTGTCATAACACCTTTCGGCCTATATGAATACGTAAAAATGCCATTTGGGCTACGAAATGCTGCACAGAGGGCTAATGTGGCGTTTATAGTTTTTATTTAAAAGTATTTCTTTGCTTCTTATTTTGTTTAATTTGAATTTCAAAAATATGTCTTCTTGATTGATTTTTACACAATTCATAGTTTTCACTTTCAATAAAATTTTTCTTTGGAAAGCTTAATAAATTAATTCTATAATATTAAATAAAAATTAATTTAACAGAAGGTGTTAGTATAAGCTTATCAAAGTGGATGGTACTGCAGAAGCCACAGAAGACTACTGATGAGTTGATGTAGCTATCAACGAAACAGCTGTCTAGTCTGCTTGGTGGTTTGTTCTGCAAAGAACTTATTGTTGTTGCAACCTGTTGCTTCATGAACTTTTTTGGCATTAAGCTTATATATAATTCTAAAAAAATTATGTTTTTTTAGAATTATCAAAAAAATATATATTGTAATGAAAATATGCCATCATTAACTTTTCATGTAAACACTGGTGCGAGCCCGACCTACGAAAACAAGTATGTTATTATGTCTACACATAAAACAACTTTTTTCAAAAAAACCTTCTTCACGCCTTCTATGGATTATACCAACGAACTGTTGGAGCCTAGATTGATTCGTGATAAAGAAGTAAACAAAGAGCACAACAAACAAGTCTTTGCAGAATCAATGCAGTCGCTTTTTTGAACCTTTGCTTTTGCAAAGTAGTAGAAAAACATTGCTTTGAAAGGCGACATACAGCACATAATTCTGTTTTAATTTAACAGAAGGTGTTAGTATAAGCTTATCAAAGTGGATGGTACTGCAGAAGCCACAGAAGACTACTGATGAGTTGATGTAGCTATCAACGAAACAGCTGTCTAGTCTGCTTGGTGGTTTGTTCTGCAAAGAACTTATTGTTGTTGCAACCTGTTGCTTCATGAACTTTTTTGGCATTAAGCTTATATATAATTCTAAAAAAATTATGTTTTTTTAGAATTATCAAAAAAAATATATATTAAATAAAAAAATTATATGTTTTATTATTTTGAAACTATAATAGCATTATGTAACATTAATTTGTATTTCGTGTCTTAAATGTTGTTATATCCAATGTTAATTCGGCATGCAAAAGAACTATTCTTATATGTCAACAAGTTTTTTAAATAAAATAAATAAAAAATAAATAAATATTTAACACACCCTCTTTTACCGCCTACAAATCAATAAAAATTCTATATTTAATAAGTTTTGGTCGTATAGACTGATTTTTTGTAATTCACTTCGTAAGATTACCGTCGGCAACTATTATAAAAATGGGTGTGGTCATTAAAGCTATTTAAAAATTCATTTTTCCTTATATTAAAAAAATTTTTAGTATTTATATATAATTTAATTAAAAATGTGCTCACTTTGCAGAACACCCCTCCAGGAAAAATCGGAAGGCTTCCATCTAAAAGTGATAAAGAAACATCCTCACCGTATCTTTCGGAAGCTTAAGGGTAGTTTTGTATTTATGTTGTTTCCAAACCGCTTCTTTAAGAATGCATGTGGAAACTTTTACTTATTGACAAGCAATGACAACTGAAAATATTAATATCATTGTTTCCTAGCCGCTTATTATAGAATTCGATAGTCTAGTGGTAGCGCGCTTGACTGTTACTCACGGGTACCGGTTTCGAATCCTGGCCAGGCATTTTAATAACAAGGGAGAGGAATGTTTTCACATTAATTTTTAGAACAGGGGAGAGGACTGCTTCCAATTCACTTTTTAAGACTGACGTTTGTATGTCAGAATGTATTGACGTTTGTTAAACACAACCAATTAGTAAGTCAGGCTGCTTTCTGCTCATGCAAGAAAATTGGCAATAAACCGTCCCACGCATCATTTATTCTCACAGTAGCTGCTGAAGAGTTTGCAACTGTTCTGAGCTCTAATCTGTGGGCTGATAATATCTTTGTTTCTGAGTTTAAGCCTAA
Organism: Dichetophora obliterata; assembly: GCA_963920525.1. Taxonomy (NCBI): domain Eukaryota; kingdom Metazoa; phylum Arthropoda; class Insecta; order Diptera; family Sciomyzidae; genus Dichetophora; species Dichetophora obliterata. Next base: position 105,733,827 of record OY986437.1, read on the forward strand.
ACACAGGTCTAGAAGGACAAATAATATTGCCAGTCAGACTCAAAAAAACTAAATAGGCTTTCCCTTTACTATCAAAATATAAGGGGATTGCGTTCAAAGACGCGAGACATTTTTTTTGTCAACTCAGAATTTTTCTGAAGATATTATCGCGTTAACTGAAACTTGGTTGAACGGAGGAATTACTGACTTAGAACTGTTTGACAATAGTTTTCAAGTATATAGGAAGGACAGACACGCTGACAATAATTCTGTAGTTGGTGGTGGTGTCCTATTAGCTGTAAGGAACTCCTGTGTTAGTTCCTTTATTGATATTCCCTGCTCTGCTAATATCGAACTTATATGCGTTAAGGTTCCTAAGGCTTATATGCATTAGGTTGTACATTGCAATTCAAGTGTATATGTTATTAATGCATACGTTCCTCCCAAGAGCAGTGTAGAGGTCTATGCAAGCCTTGCGGATTGCATAGAATTTATATTAAATTTACTTGACGTTAATGACGACATTTTATTGTTGGGCGATTTTAATTTGCCTGACTTAAAATGGCATTCTTCTGACGATGAAACACATTTTTGTGAATCTAATTCGAAGACACGCCAAGAACATATATTTGTTGACAATATATGTTCTGACTTACAACAAGTTAGTTGTATTTATAATAGTCTGGAAAGGCTGCTTGACCTAGTCTTAACTACAGACAGTAACAATGTCATTGTTCAGAAGGCACTATAATTTCATGCTTTGACAACTATTGATAATTACCATCCACCTTTGAGTATTTGGTATAAATCCGATAGGGAGAATATGATAAATTTAAGCTCTGTTGACACTGTTTATGAATTCAATTTAAAAAAAGCTGACTTTTTGGGGTTGAATCATTTACTTTATAGTAAATTAAATGTAATTACAGAATACATGAATAATAATAATCTTAATACTTCAATAAATTTTTTCTATATGGAGCTCTTTGCCATGTTTTCTCAGTCTGTACCATATAGTCTCAATTTTGCGAAAAATTCTGCGTACCCTTGGTACACAAAGGATTTAAAGACTCTTCGCAACAATAGGAATAGGGCATGGAAGAAATATGTTTGTAGTTTTGACTCAAATGACTTAGAAACATACAAACGTTTGTTTCTGGAATTTGAGAATTGCTCAGCTGCATTATATAATGAGTATTTGGATAATATGAAGCTGAGTATTTTGTCTGATCCAAGAAAATTTTGGGGATTTATTAATGTTAAGAAGAAGACTGATGGATTTCCTTCTTCTTTCCAACTTCAGGATAGATGTACTGACGATTCCACCATTATTTGTGGCTTATTTGCCAATCTTTTTAAAGAATAAATTTGTTCAGATTCTTTTAATCCTGATTTGGCGTATTTTGATTATATGAACAACGCATCCAGAGTTTCTTTGGGGCATATATCTTTTACCTCAGAGGATATTTTTAAGTATATTGAATCAATCGATGAGGATTTTAGCGCTGGACCAGGTGGAATTCCTGCCGCAGTGTTAAAACAATGCGGCTCCATTTTGTGTCAGCCACTCTCGTTACTTTTTAATAGATCAATTAATGAAAGTAATTTTCCTCTTTTTTGGAAAAAATCTTATATCAGTCCTATTTACAAAAAAGGTTGCAGGAATGACGTCACTAATTATAGGCCTATCGCTAAATTGTCTTCGATTCTTAAACTTTTTGAGCGAATAGTGTACGATCGAGTGAAAATTCACTGTGGGCAAGTCATGACAACTCGTCAGCATGGTTTTGTTACTGGCAGATCCACTGTGTCTAGTCTCCTTGATTTCACTACATCTGCTTTAAATCTATTGATTCTGGTTGCCAGGGCGATTGTATTTACACTGACTTTAGCAAAGCTTTTGATAAATTACCACATAATCTAATTTTATTTAAACTTAAATTAATGGGATTTCCACAATATTTTGTAAACTGGATCAAATCGTATTTGATGGAGCGATCTTATCAAATACGGTTCCGAGGCGTGTTGTCTTCTGAGGTTGTTGCAGAATCGGGTGTTCCTCAAGGAAGCCACCTGGGTCCACTTCTGTTTATTTTGGCAATTAATGATGTTACCCACGTCATCAAACACTCTTATTTGCTTATTTATGCAGATGATATGAAAATATACAGAACAATTGATTCTAATGACAATTCAGACCTGCTCCAGTCAGTCTTGAACTCCTTTGAAGTTTGGTGTTCTAAAAATAACATGTTTTTAAATCCAGATAAGTGCCAAACTATGACCTTTTCGCGTAAAAGGAACAATTTTATTTTTGATTACAAAATTAAAGATACTGCTTTAAGTCGTGTAACTACCGTCAAAGACCTTGGTATATGCATGGATTCTAAATTGTCGTTTTACATGCATATTGATCGAATTTGTAAAAAAGCGTCTTCTATGCTTGGTTTTATAAAACGGTGGGCCAAAGAGTTTGATAGCTTAATAACAACTACAACTCTGTACTATTCAATCGTGCGTCCTCACTTGGAGTACGCAAGTCAAGTATGGTCCCCACATTCCAATGTGCATGTTGATCGTATGGAAAGAATTCAAAAACGTTTTGTTCGGTTTGGTCTGAGAAGCTTGAGTGGAACTGACACATTTAATCTTCCTCCATATGAGGATCGTTTAAAATTGTTAAAGATGCAATCTTTTAGTGAGAAAAGGAAATCTGCTGATATCGTATACTTACACCAACTTATAAATGGTGTATTCGATTCTCCAGAACTTCTTTCTCTTATAAATTTTAACTCTTAGGCCTTTTCCACACTTGGTCAACGCAACTCCAACTCAAGTTGCTAGCCTGTGAATTTATACCGGAACCTTCAGATTAAGCAACTTGCACTCAACAAGTTCTCGACACGTACTCAACCTGTTCAACGCAACGTGGCTTTCCGCAATTTTCATCGGCGACTTGCTGCGTCAGTTTGTTTATTTTGTGAATTCAATTATTTGTAGTTCACTATATATTAATATTGTCTTATTGTCCTTCTTTATTTTAATGTTATAATAAGTTCGTTTGCATGATGCCACTTATTCATTTGTTAATGTTTTTTCAGATGTCTTACTTACTTATAACTTTTGAAGCAAGTCTGAATGCATTCGGTTTCTAGTTGCATTGCTTTTCAACTTTTTCGCTGTTGCGTTGAAGTTGCGTTGGAATTGCGTTGAACAAGTGTGGAAAAGGCCTTACCGTAGAAGCAGTAGAAACTCTAACAACTTGATTTATTTACCATTTAGTAGAACAAATTATATGTTAACTGCTCCATTAAATCGCATGAGTACCTTTGTTATCAACTGTAGCGTGTTTGGTGTTAACTTGTCGAAAGGCCAACTCAAAAGTAGATTGAAAACTAATGTATGATTAGATCTATGTAAACGCATGGTTAGTTGTTATGTCTTGTGTTGTCCCTGAGCCCAACCCATATTATGGTGGGTAAATTTTTCTCCCTTTTGGTTTTTTATTGGACCACTTTTATCGATATCTTTGAGTTATTTCAATGATATTGGGTTGGTTCTTAAAATGATCTATTGCGGAGAAAGTGTGAAAAAGCTGTAGTAGCTGAAATCTATTGTTATTGCATGTTGTAAAGACAGCGGAGAGGAATGCTTCCACATTAATTTTTAACACAGCGGAGAGGAATGTTTCCCTGTAATGACATGCTATGTAAAAAAAAATGGAGTATCCAATGGAAGGGAATGCTTCCTACATTCCATGGAATGTTTACTGTTTATATCCGGGAATGTTTCCATTTCCTGGAGGGTGTGTTTAGCGTGTGGCTTTTGGATTTTTTTCGATATTCTCTTTTGGCTTTGACCTGTGACACATTGGCAAACTTAAACTTGTTTAAATCGCTTTTCTAGTTTAATTTTCTGATAAAATACGTTTAGAATTCGTTTAGTCAAAACTAGTTTCCGAAAGTCGTTAATCGCAGCTAAACGAGTTTTAACAGCTGATTTTGATATTCTTCTTTCTTCGTTGATAGCTACTGTGCTCTCTCTCAAGCACACACGCTGCAATTTTACGATTATCCCCAATGGTTATATTTTAAACTACAAAAGATAACCAAGATTACCTATGCCAATGTGTCAAAGCTATTACTTCATTCTGAACTGGGGCCGAATTACATCATCCGTGATCGAGTAAAATTGTGCCAGATTGATAGGCGTGTCCTTCGTAATTTTGCTCGATCACGGATGCTGTAATTTGGCCACTGATTTTCATTTCTTTGCTTTGTTGATGCGTTTTGTGTCGCTACGAACGGTGTAAGAAAACCAGGTGTTAGTGAGTTTTTGACAACGCCATGAATTTCTTTGCTTCTGTAAAAAAAAAACTCTTTTTTACTTAAAATCGCGAGGTTTTTCCAAATTTAATAAAAAAATCTTTATGTATTTAGTAGTTGAATAGATACGCCCATTAGCTTTTTTTTAATACCAATAAAGCTTAGTTTTGTTAAAAAATAGCAAGATTTTTAGGTCATTTTTCTAAATTTTAAGGCCTTTAAATTCTAAGCTTCAACTTTAATTACGAATGAAATTAGATTAATTTTTTTAAAATCCTTAGTTTTTTGAGTGTTTCTGCTTAGTTGTTGGGCAGAAATCGGAAAAATTTAACAAACAGGTACTGAATCTGATTCACTATGCTGAAAACAAGAGCGCCCCTCTTTCAACCAATATATATTCAACTGTGAAAAATGACTGCGCCCCGTGTTTGTGTTTTGACAGATGTTGTTTGATCAAACTGGCGCAAAATCAACGTGGTCTAATTTGCATTTTTAAACTATTTTTAATTAGAAATATATATATATATATCTAAAACAAATAATTTAAAAAAATATCGTAAGAAACTAAATAAAGCACTTTTGTTAAAAGAATTCAAACTGTATGGACATATTTACCAATGGAACGAAAGCGCATTGTTTTTAAGTTTTTAGAAACTTTTACAATTTTTAACCGCACAACTCATGTTGCATTTATTTTTGTGTTTTTTTTTTATTTTTTCGTTTTTTAAGCAGTGAAAAATGCTTAAAATTAAATTAATATTTACTATTTTGCTGAGGAGTCTTCCAGTCAGATGCTAGGGTTCTCAGAAATGTCAAAAAACACTCTCTGTCTCGCTCGCACAATTTACGAATGATGCGACAGTTCACGTATAGTGTATGTGCAAGAATGATAGAATAATAGATTGCGCAGATCGTAAAAATAATTGTCTACGATCTGCGCATTTCGTCATGATAGCCTTACGATATGAACTTACGATATGAGATTGTTGTCAATTAATGTAAACATATGTGAAACTAGTCTGTAAGCAGTGCAATAAAATTGTTAATATAATTGGCTAAACAAATTTTTCCACCGTTTTATATTAAAATATAAATAAAGAATTATGAAAGAGTGATGCGCATATAATTTTCGTGCTAGTTTTTTGGGTTTTAAAGCAAGTTGGAATGGAACCAAATTGCACTGGCAAAAGATTCAAGAAACAAATTTCGTCTAGCCTGACGTCATGATCGTAAAAAATATTATTATCGTAGCTAGAAAAGTCAAAATGAAAAGTAAACAACATGTCGGACCTGCGCAATACGTAATCCTTTTATCTATCATTCTTGGTGTATGTGTAAGCAACACCATTTCCTTATATTTTACTTCTTTGAACAGAAACAAAAAAGAAACTTGAGAACATAGCAAAAACTATGAAACTGACTTTGAACATACCCAATTGTTAGCAAAATATGGCAGCACTAATTGTACTCAGAGAGGAAATCGTCGGTCGCAAGAGAAAAAATAGAATACATTCCAAGTCTGCGATCACGGTATAATTATTTTACAAGGTAGCCGTGACAGCTTTTTGGCGATTGGTAGTTGTCAAAAACAGCTAAAGAATGTTGTAGTTTGCTGCTGTTGACTAGCAATGTGCTTATTTTTAACTTATCTTTGATTCATTAAATTTATTCGCGAAGTTGATTGAAATGTTTTTAATTTGTAGCGGTTGACTAGCTATGCTTAATTCGTCGCTTATTTTTTCATTTTTCTTTGATTAATTGCATAAACAGCTAATTTTGACAACTACCCATCGCCGCTCGTGAGAAAAAAAGCCAGTCTACGCGGCTACCTTGTCAAATAATTGTATCATGGTCTGCGATTAGAGCCCGGACACAGTGTTGCCAGGTTAGGGGATTTCCGCCTAGATTTAGAGGTTTTTAACTGTGTTGAAGGATTTTAGGGGCAATGAATCTTTGGGGGTTTCTTTAGGGAGATTTAATGTTTTTTAGGGGTATTTGAAAAATTGACCTTTAGAAATAAAGTTTTCTTACTTTTCCTAAAAATAATGTAAAAATTTAAGAAAAGAAGATATTTGAATTCTTGGGTATTTCAGCAACATTTTATGAAAACAGCTGAATTGGCTGCACTTTAAATTAATTACCAAAATTATTAACATCATTTCCCACTTCACTTTAAACTTGCTTCGGGCTTTAATTGCAATTGATTGATTCCGTGTAAAAACTAAAAACAAAGCAAGTGGACCTTTGTCGTCTAGTGAAGAACTTAGAGGTCCTCGGTTTGAATCCGGGTTCAGGCATGGTTTTTTTTTTTGCTTTTTTTGTTCTTTACTACATTAAGAATTATTGAAACAAAAAATCCACATTTAAATTATGGTAAATGTGGAATTAAAGGACAGAAACATCTGAGGACTGGAAATACAATACTTGACTGGACATACAACTTTCTGCCCTTGTTAAAGACGTCCAACAGCTCAGCCCTTTAAATACATAGGCTTGCATTGCAGTTACACTACTTTTCAGTTCCCCGTATGAAATTTTTGTACGTTTTTGGGAAAAAATATTTAGGGGAATTTTAGGGAGATTTGAAATCCAATCTAGGGGTAAATGGTGAAAGGCACCTGGCGAAACTGCCCGGACAGAGCCAAAGCTGTTGTCGGGTGGTGGGCCTCTCTCAGTAAAATCCGCTGAGAGCACATCCAGAATAAGAGCGGTTGTCAGATCATGGTTGCATTTCATATTGGCAAATTATTTTATATTATGCTCTGAATTCATATGAATGCAAGTGCTAGTTTAAGAAGCTAGTATAAACTAGCACCAACACAGGCACAAAAACAGAATGTCAGATCGTAGTAAAAACAAAGAAAATAACAAAAATATGGCAACATTTAAGTCACTCAGAGAGAGAGATCCGCCAGCCGTCAGAGAGAAATTTAAATAGATTCTATTCTGGCGTTTTCCCGTCGCGCATTTCTACTGCGGTTTCATTTTTGGTGGCTGCATATATTTTCATGTATTTTGTTACACGGCGAATCCGACATCGCTTTGGTTCTGTTCGGGCTCGAAATCGTCGGTCGCAAGAGAAAAAATAGAGTAGATTCCAAGTCTGCGATTAATCGGTGCAGCTGATGACCTGCGATTTCATTCTGGACGGGTACATATGTTTTCATGTATTCTATTGGATTGCGATATCGTGAACCGCAACGATTTTTCTCTTGAAAGAAACCTTCGAAACGTCGGGAAAATTAAATATTATTAAAGTTTTTGAATTTAATGAATATTTATAAAAATCAAATTGACCAAAAGAGCCCAAGCACAATATATATGCAAATTTTTGATTCTGTTCGGGCTCTTAATTAAATTTGTATTATTTTTCAAGGAAAAGGGAAAGGGTAGCACCTTCCAAAACTGTCTGTCTAGTCTGCTCTGTGATTGACTCTGTACGGAGTTATTGTTGTTTTTCTTGCCTTCTTCATAATTTACTTGATCTAAAAGCTTATAATTAAAATCATGAAAAATCAAAGGATAGGTCGCAATTAATAATCAAAATTCAAACATTTTTATTGGTTTCCCGTGTACCAATACTTGACCGTGAGATTGAGGCATCCCTGGTCATTTCTTCCACCATTTAACATGAGCACATTGTTGTTAAAAAGATTTACTCACGTTGGATTCCATATAATGGAATGGAATTGGAAAAAAATTGTCAATTCCATTACAGGAATTGTAATGGGTAATTGACCATTTCAATTCCTCAGTATTGGAATTGAAAAGAAATTGTAAATTCCATGACGAGAATTCTAATTGGTAATTGAACGCCCCAATTCCTTAGGATTTGAATTGGAAAACATCGCTTTGTAAGTAGATTAATTAAATTTTTTACAGGGGTGTGGAAGTTGTGTACCAAGCACCTTGCTAAGAGTCGGCAGGATTAAACCAGGTACCGTAGCAGCTATATATTTTGTTCTAACTTAAAATATGGTATTAAATTAGAAAATTGATATCTTCGATAATGCAGTTATTTGTAAATATTTCATTAACCGACTAACAGTAGGAGTTAAATAAAGTTTTCTAATACATAATGAAGTAGTCTTTTGTTAATGAAAAAGTTATTGAAATTTTTGTCCTTAATTTTGCGGGTTAGTTAGTTAATAGTTTTCATTTTTAATTTTAATTAACCAATACTTCGACTACCGTCGGCAATCATCATCAGGGTAAACAAACTGAAAACATATACAGCCGTGCTCAAAAGAACTAGGCACCCTTTAAAATCACCTGAAACAAAGAGATTTGTCAATTTTCGACCAAACTAAAAACGCAGAAGATGCTTGTTTTCAATTATTTATTAAAGAATATTAATACTTTGTTGGTCCCCCCTTCATTTTTATGACATCCCTTACTCTACGCACCATACTACAAACTAAGTTTTTGCAGGTTTCTTCAGCTATGTTGTCCCATTCTATTTTTAAAGCATTTTTAAGGCCTTCTTCTGATGTTATGCTGTGCTTCCTTATTGCCTGCTTTAATTGTGACCACTGTGCATTGTCGAGCGTATTTATGTACCGTGCGCTATTCATACGACCCTCGCAGACAACCATTTCACCTACTCCACTCGCAGCCATGCAACCCCAGACCATTATACTGCCTCCTCCGTGCTTAACTGTAGGTACCAAGCAGTCGGGGTTATATTCTTCACCTACTCTGCGCCTTACGTACGTAACACCAGGTGTTCCAAAAATCTGAAAAATCAAAAAAAAACATCGTGATTTTATCTTGTATAATTTTAATGGGAACTGTGTTCTAGTGTGATGAAAGTAATTTTTTTCATTAGATAACAACCCTGGTAAACTCACCTGGAAATTTGACTCATCAGACCACACGACATTTTCCCAATCTTGTTCAGTCCAATTTTGATGCTCCAAGGCCCAATTTAGTCGCGCTTCCACGTTCTTATGTGAAAGCCATGGCTTCTTCCTAGCTCGGCGACCATTTAATCCTGCTGCTGCAAGACGTCTTCTCACCGTCTGAGAGCTTATTTTGTATCCTGAACTGTCTTGCAACTCAGCGGCTAGCTGAGAAGATGTTTTTTTCCTATTTCTTAAAGATGATCGCACTAACTGTCGGTCCATACGGCTAGTTGTGACCAGTTTTCGGCCTGTTTTCGGTTTGTTTTTATGAGTTCCAGTTTCAGCATAGCGTTTTAGAGCGTTCTGGACGCCACATCTGGAGTACTTCATTACTTTTGCAATTGATTTCTGGGAATATCCTGATTCATGTAATATTTGTATTTTTAAGCGGTCATCATGCAAAATTTGTTTGCACTTTCTTCGATTTCCACTAGAATTCATGTCGAAAAATTTCACTTTTATGATATTATTAAATATTCCGTTCTTATATTGACTAAACGACAAGTAAACGAATGATAACTAAATTTGGAAAAATTTTATACTTCACCACTTTCGACAATAACACCTCATAAAGTAGGCTGTATAGCTTTATAACCGATTTTAAAACTGATTTTTTTTTCTCTTTTATTAAGTGTAAATAGAAAGGAATAATGAAAGATTAGTAATTGCTTTGTTTCATGTAAATTTATAGGGTGCCTAGTTCTTTTGAGCACGGCTGTATGTACATTAATTTTCAACAATTATTTTCACTTCAACAATTTAACTCACAATTTTAAATAATTAAAACATTATAGCAATTGAGAAACATTTAACATCATAGAACGACATTAAACATTAATATCAAAGTTTTTTTAAATTTTTGACAAGAACTTAGATACATAAACAAATTGACAAAATTAACAAAAAAACATCCACTTGTTGTGCCGTCAGGTTCTTAACTATTATATTTAACATACTTCCTATATATATAATAAGTTGGGGATTTGCCGAAGCAGATCACAGTGGGTCCCTTTTCGTCCCCAAAGGGTACTACTGCTCGGAGTACTCGTACGTGAGCATGCTCCTTGTGTAAGCATCCTTTGTCAGCTCAAGCATATCCTTATAGGTTAGTTGACCAATCTCGGCTTCGCCAATAAATGGGCGTCCCAGAGTGGTCAATCTTATGCTTGCCAGCGCCGGACACTGGCACAGAATGTGTGCTGCTGTTTCCGGCTCCTCTAGGCATAACCTACACGCATCGTCCTCGGTCAGAGTCATCTTCCAGAGATGGTACATGAAGGGACCGTGTCCTGTGACCAGTGCAGTAAGCCAGCTTAAAGTCCTTCGATTGTATCGGATAACTTTTGCTGCCTCACTACGAGACCACTTCACGGCCGCCTTTGATTGCCTGCAGTTAACAGCTTCTTCCCACTTTGTACTGTGTTCCGAGTCCGTCCATTGTTTAATAAGGCCTGCCACCATATTGTCGCCTATGGCGATACGTGGTTCTGGTCCACAGAATTCTTCTGCTGATCCTGCTCTTGCTAAAGAATCAGCTTCTTCATTCTGTTCTATGCCAGAGTGTCCTCTCACTCACATAAGTGTGAGCTCATTCGTCTGGGCGCAACTATTGAGTTTTGTAAGACATTCTATGGCCAACCTGGAAGTGATGTCTGTCCGTTGCATACACCTAATCACAGACTGATTGTCGAGAGCGATGACAATTTTCTTGCCACTGATCCGGCCATCTATCAGGTGGTCCAGCGCATGCACTACGCCAAGCATTTCTGCCTGGTATACAGACACAAACCTCCCCAACCTCAGTACACAGGATAGGCTTAACTCTTTTGAGTACATGCCTGCCCCGGCTCGGCCATTCATCAGAGAGCCGTCTGTGAATATACTGATATCGCTACCAGCGATTTCTTCACAAACGGCTCCATCCGTTATAAGAGTTTTATAACATTTTTCTGTTATTTTTACTCTCTGCCTTCCGTCCATAGGCATAAACGCCTCCCTGACATCTCTCTGTACAATATCAAGGATGCGAATATGACCATGCAGGGCCGTTGCCCCATGCCACGTAGCATTTCGCAACATCCTGAGGGCTGACAGCGCCGCTGTTTTCTTTATTTCTAAATCCAACGGCAGCATACCTTACAGAACCTCCATTGCGCTTGTTGGAGTTTTGCGTATTGCACCTGTTATTCCAACACACGCCAGCCGTTGGACTCTGTCCAGTCTCTTCTTAATGGTTTTCTGGCTGACTTTTGTCCACCAAATCACCGAAGCATACGTGATGACAGGTCTAACCATCATAGTGTAAGCCCATTTCATAGCCTCTGGGTTTAGCCCCCATTTGAGACCACAAACGCGTCTGCACTGGAACAGAACCCTCTTGGCTCTTTGAATCCTATCTTTTACATGCTCGTTCCAGTTCAGTTTGCTATCAAGGGTTACCCCTAGATATTTAACTTTCGTGGACATGTTGATTTCAGTTCCAAAAAGTCTGAGTGGTTCTATCCTCAGGCCTACCCGCTTTCTAGTAAAGAGAATATTGTCTGACTTGCCTGCGTTTACGGTAAGGCCTTGTTCTCGACACCACTCCTCCACCATTCGGAGTGCTCCCTTCATGATGTCAGAGATGGTGTCAATGAACTTGCCGCGGACCACTAACGCAATGTCCTATACTTCCTATATATGTGTGCGCATCTGTCTGTGTCTGTTTTGAAGTTCAGTCTCTTTTCTTCTGGTAAGCTTATGATGTGGAGCATTTCTAATGTATATCGTCTCAAGTAATTGTTCTCTTGTTGTAAAATTTCTACAGCGTCAAAATCAGGTGTGTGTGCATGTTGCGCACAGTGGGCTGCAAGTGCTGTTTTCTGGTCCAAAGGTCTGCGAGATTTGTGGTCTGATCTATGCGAGGAAATTCTTGTCCGTAGCTTGTTCTTTGTCAATTTCATCATGACAACATCAACAAAATCAGGACTTTATTGCGGAAAAATGAATTCCCAAAAATGACAAGAGAGAACTTAATCGACAATTATTATAAAACAAACAAGAAAAATAGAGAGGATAACAACACGAAAATATTCAAGTCTGTGACTTACATCCCAGGTCTTTCAGAGAGATTTATAAAGTCAAATATGTACAACAAAGAAAAAATAAAATTAGCTTTGAAAACAAACAATACATTACAACAAATATACAGCAACACAAAAACATAAATTGAAAAACTTGACAAATCTAATGTAATTTACAAAATTACATGCAACGGTGACGTGTCCAATGTATGTGACCAGGCATATCTCGCACACCTTTGGACCAGAAAACAGCACTTGCAGCCCACTGTGCGCAACATGCACACACACCTAATTTTGACGCTGTAGAAATTTTACAACAAGAGAACAATTACTTGAAACGATATACATTAGAAATGCTCCACATCATAAGCTTACCAGAAGAAAAGAGACTGAACTTCAATACAGACACAGACAGATGCGCATACATATATAGGAACTATGTTAAAAATAATAGTTAAGAACCTGCCCTCCAGGAAATGTGAGCATTCCCGGATGTTACCAGGAAACATTCCATGGAATGTAGGAAGCATTCCCCTTTGTTGCACACTCCATTGCTTTTTTAACATAGCATGTCATTAGAAGGAAACATTCCTCCCGCTGTGTTAAAAAGTCATGTGGAAACATTCCTCTCCGCTGTCCTCAAAATTGGATTGGAAGCAGTCCTCTCCCCTGTTTTAAGAATTAATGTGGAAACATTCCTCTCCCTTGTTATGAAAATGGATTCGGCCAGGATTCGAACCCGGGACCCCTGAGCGACAGTCGAGCGCGCTACCACTAGACCATCGAATTCTACAATAAGCGACTAGAAAACAATGATATTATTATTTTTTATTGTCATTGCTTGACAATAAATAAAAGTTTCCACATGCATTTTTAAAGAAGCGGTTTGGAAACAATATAAATACAAAACTACCCATCAGCTTCCAAAAGATACGGTTTGGAAACAATATAAAAACAAAACTACCCTTAAGCTTTCAAAACATACGATGGGGAATGTTTCTTTATCACTTTAAGATAAAAGCCTTCCGATTTTTCCTGGAGGGTGACGGCGCAACAAGTGGATGTTTTTTTGTTAATTTTGTCAATTTGTTTATGTATCTAAGTTCTTGTCAAAAATTTAAAAAAACTGTGATATTAATGTTTAATGTCGTTCTTTGATGTTAAATGTTTCTCAATTGCTATAATGTTTTAATTATTTAAAATTGTGAGTTAAATTGTTGAAGTGAAAATAATTGTTGAAAATTAATGTACATATATGTTTTCAGTTTGTTTACCCTGATGATGATTGCCGACGGTGGTCGAAATATTGGTTAATTAAAATTAAAAATGAAAACTATTTAAGTTTCTCATTTTTAATAATTTGGATCTTGAGCCCGCAAAATTGAGGATAAAAATTACTTCAAAAAGGTCGTTAAACCAATAAAATAGTTATTGAAATTTTAACTTTAAGTTAATATTCCTGTAATAGAATAGACGATTTTTTCCAAATACATTCCTGAGATATTGAGAGGACCAATTACCAATTCCTAATTCCAATAAATGGGAATTGAATTGTAATGAGTAATTTTTGACACAGCTCTGTTTGCAATGCAAAAATCGGTCTGTATATATTCCCAAAAAATATATGTAGAAACCCTCGTACAAGTTCAAAAAGTATATGGCTCTACTTGGTAGTATTTACTAATATTTGTTAATAGTCAATAAATATTTTTAGGTAGGCGTTTTAGTTAATATTAATTAAATTTAGTTCATTTAGTTTATTTAACCCTCTGCTGCACGCATTATGATCCAGCTAGAAAAAAACAATTTTTTTGTTGGATTTATATTTGAAATTGATTAATTGATTAATAAGCAAACAATTTTTTTTTCAAAAAAGTAGTTCCGTTTGCGTTAGAAGTCATATATGGCTGTTCTAAGGAATGCATGATTTCATGGTTTTACATGCACAATTTAAAAAGAATCACATAAATAATAATCAGTAGACTATAAACTTTATAAAAAAAAATATATATATAAGAAAACTTACCTGCACGTAACTTAGAAAAATAAATGTTTTATTTTCTGAACTCTCTGTTTTTCTGAATTAAAAAAAAAGAACACGCACTGATAAACTTAACTGAGAGTTTTCTTAGCAGCTGTGTAAAAAAAAAGAGACAACAACATTCACCACACATTAACAAGCGTCTACTAATGCATTTTAATAACTGCTCTTGTTCGTAACTTCTAATATCCGTTGGAAATTCGAATTTAAAAATTAAAAGCCATATATGGCTTCGTGCGAGGTAGAGGGTTAAATCAAACTCTATTTTAAGTGTAGAGAAAATGGAGTGCATGTATGGATTAACTTTAAAATTTCCATTACAGAAATCTAGCGATGCATACATACAAGGATTGCTTAGCGAAGCAAACGCAAATGGTAAAATAATGGCACGTGGCAATCTTTTTTTAGGATTGCTATCATGCATTGGATTTGGGTTCTATCCGCTTTTTGCTGAAGAACGTGGTATGTATAAGTACATTGCGCACACGATAAAATATTTACCTTTAATTAATTCCGGTAATTAAAATCACAGAATATATCAACTAACGTATTTGGCATATTTCAAATAAGCAATTTTTTTAAGTCTCTTTAGACTTTTCATTTAATCGTTAAGTAAGACAACATTAACAGAGGGATATAGTTGGCTGTGTTCTCGACACAACCGTTAGTACTTTGACGTAAAATTTATCTTTATCTTGCCGTAGTCACTGTTGTAATGTACACTTGAAATACAGGCATTTGTTATAAGTATGATCAAATTTATTTATCAAATTTTTAAAGATATATTTTAAATTTAGTTATTAAAAAAAAAAATCATGTCTGACGCACTTTTTCCGGGAAACCAGAATTTTGGTTAATTGATCTAGGGTGCAAAATAAGCAATTCCTAACAAAATCATCGAAATCGGACGACGAAATTACAGGTTAAGATTAATAAATATAAAATATGTATTCGTAAAATTTAAGGTGGTCTTACCTTATGTTATTATTAAATATTATCGCGTTCAGGTATTTCAAACATGCATCCAGTGCTTCCTCTATTTAATATTTCTTAAAACATGTTGAACCTATACTCAGTTGCTGACTTTTGTTTGAATAAATAAAATTAAGTTATATTATAAGTAAAGTGTCTCTATTTATTTCTACTTTGGTCTCATTGACCGCTTTTAAGTTCTTCCCTTTGGCAGCATTATACCAGGTATAAATGAATATGAAACACCTTTCTACGAACTGTGGTACGCCTATCAGATGATCATCACACCCATGGGCTGCTGCATGTACATTCCTTTTACCAGTCTCATTGTGGCCCTGATAATGTTTGGGATTGTAATGTGCAAGACGCTGCAACATTTCCTGCGCAACCTCAAGCAACCAAACGATACTGATGAAATTATCTTTGCGAAAGTTGTGGCTTGCATACTCTATCAGAAGCGCATTATAAGGTGTGTAAGAGTGTGAGCTTTAACATTTTTAATTAACTGCTACATTACCGGCATTTTAGATACATTTTCATCGTAAACCGTTTGACAACATTTATATTTCTTCTGGAGTTCATTGCTTTTGGCACGTTGCTATGCGCGCTGCTATTTCTACTAATAATTGTGAGTACCTAGTAATATAGTAAGCTCAAGTGTAAAAAAATTAGCCCTTGCGGGCTAACAACTTCCTAAAAAATTTCCAATTTGGCTGATGAACGTCTTGGTCCGTAGATCTTATGAAGAATCTTTCTCTCGAATGCTCCTAAAGTCTTTTCATCTAAACTGCGCAACGTCCAGGTTTGTGATGTAGGCTAAATTGTAGGCTAAATTCAGCCACAAATTCAACTAAAGCAGGGGTCGGCAAAATTAAAATGAGACTGTAAATGGAAGTGAGACAAAACATTTGCGTATCATCAGAAACAATGCTGCTTCACCACTGGTTTCTTCTTATGCGCTGGAAAGAGCATAAGAATTCGTGTGACTCTTTGCAAAGCATGTGCTTCATGGGTGCCGACCACTGAACTAAAGACACTTGATATTTCTTTGATAATTTTGAACTGACAAAAATAAATTATTTTGTTGGCTTAAATGTTTTTTTAATATTCATAATTTTTACACTTAACAACTTACATAACCGCATATTTATACAAATAATACATCTCTATATCTATTTATATCTATATCTATATCTATATCTATATCTATATCTATATCTATATCTATATCTTTATCTATATCTATATCTGTATCTATATTTATATCTATATCTATATCTATATCTATGCTAGCCAGTGGCGTAGATAGCTTTTTACTGTGGGTGGGGTCCGTAAAAAATATACTTACTTACTTCCTTAGTTGGCGCTACAACCGTATGTCGGTCTTGGCCTCATCTAAGAACTTGCGCCAGCCATTTCTGTATTTCGCTTGCTGGCGCCTGTTGGAAAATCCAAGCTTCGTCAGGTTGTCCTCTACTTGGTCTTTCCAACGAAGATGCGGTCCTCCTCTTCTGCGTTGACCGCCGCTGGGTACCGAATCGAATGTTTTCTTCACTGGAGCATCGTATTTCATGCACTGAACATGACCAAGCCAGCGAAGCCGCTCGATTTGAATGCGCTTGACTATGTCGATATCAGCGTACAGCTTTACAGTTCATCATTCCACTGTATTCGGTACTCGCCATTGACGCAGATTGGTCCGTAGATCTTATGAAGAATCTTTCTCTCGAATGCTCCTAAAGTCTTTTCATCTAAACTGCGCAACGTCCAGGTTTGTGATGCATAAAGTAGAACGGGCATGATAAGCGATTTATAGAGCGTGATTTTCGTTCGTCGAGAGAGGGCTTTGCTTTTCAATTGCCTACTGAACCCAAAGTAACACCTGTTGGCAAGAGTTATTCTTCGTTTGGTCTAAATGCTGATGTCGTTGGTTGAGTTAATGCTGGATCCCAGATATACGAAGTCCTTCACAACCTCCAAAGAGGTATTGTCAACGGTAACGTATGTTCCAAGATGCTGGGACTGTTTGTTTGTTGACACCAAGTATTTCGTCTTATCTGCATTCACTGCCAGACCCATTCGACTTGACTCTCTTTCTAATCTGGAAAATGCTGCACTGACTTTCTGGAATGGAAAATGCTGAGCGTATTAAGGTCAATGATATCGATTTCATCAACATACGCAAGCAGCATAACACTCTTGTAGAATATTGTGCCACTACGTCTCATATCAGCAGCTCGGATGATCTTTTCCATCATTAGGTTAAAAAAGTCGCATGATAAGGAATCACCTTGTCTGAAACCTCGTTTGGTAATAAATGGTGGGGAGAGGTCCTTCCCGATTTTAACTGCGCTGCTGGTGTTGCTCAGTGTCATCCTGCAAAGTCGTATTAGTTTTGCAGGAATACCAAATTCAGACATGGTGGAGTACAGGTGCCTCCTTATTG
The DNA here is from genome assembly GCA_963920525.1 of Dichetophora obliterata. Lineage (NCBI taxonomy): Eukaryota > Metazoa > Arthropoda > Insecta > Diptera > Sciomyzidae > Dichetophora > Dichetophora obliterata. Next base: position 105,751,556 of record OY986437.1, read on the forward strand.
AGCTGTCGAAGGCGGCATTGCAGTCGACAAAAAGATGGTGGGTGTCGACTTTCAGATGGTGGGTTTTTCTTGAGTCTTCTCCAAGATTTGTCGTAGCGTGAAAATCTGGTCGATGGTGGACTTTCCAGGTCTGAAGCCACACTGATAAGGTCCGATCAGTTCGTTTACAATGGGCTTCAATCTTTCACATAAAATGCTCGACAGGACCTTATATGCGATATTAAGAGGACTTATCCCACGGTAATTGGCACAGATAGTGGGATCGCCTTTCTTGTGGATTGGGCAGAGCACACTGAGATTCCAATCGTTCGGAATGCATTCTTCCGACCATATTCTTCATAGAAGCTCGTGAATGCATTTAAGAAGAGATTCGCCTCCGTTCTTAAACAGCTCAGAAGGTAAGCCATCAGCTTCCGCGGCTTTGTTATTTTTAAGCCGAGCTATAGCTGTCAGAACTTCATCATAGTCGGGCAGCGGAACCTCGACTCTGTCATCCAAAATTGGGGTTTTCGGAATATCATCTCCATTGGCGGGATTGTTGTCAGCGTCGCCATTTAGAAGCTTAGAGAAGTGTTCCCTCCATAACGTCAGTGAACTCTGGACATCTGTCACTAGATTCCCGTTTTCAACCTTGCAGGAAGAGGCCCCGGTTTTAAAACCAGGGCCTCAAGCGTCTTATTTCTTCGAAAAATTTTCAGGCCTCATTCCTGTCACCATACATCTCAATCTTCTCCTGCTCGCGCTTTTCTGCCTCTCTTTTTTTCCGCCTGAAAATACGTCTCTCTTCCCTCCACTTTTCTTTGTATCGCTCCTTAGAAGCGCGCGTTACAACCGACTGCAGGGTGGCTTTGTAGGCGGCGTCTTTCTGGTCACGATAACTACGACACTCCTGGTCGTACCACTGGTTTCGGCGAGGTCGGTGGTAGCCAATCACCTCTTCAGCAGCCGCACGCATGGAGTTGGAAATGTGTGTCCACTGCACGCATATATCATCGTAAAAAATATAATAACCTTAAAAAAGTATACTTTTGAATACCTGATAACATGTCTGTTTTTGTGTCATGTTCCACAGCTTTACTTTGTTGAAACGTCAAAAAACGGTTGGTTGGTAAAAAACTATGGGCTTGTTGAATTGAATTTATTAAACACTTTATTAAACATTTGAAAAAATTAAATACTGAACTAAATCAAATTTTGATTGCTTTCTTAAGAAAAAAAGAATTTTTGGCAATACATATACATTTGGATTCGTGCTACACTTAATATTAGAATCAATTCACAATAACGTGAGATATTTGGTAATGTTTCCATGGCTCTGGGAGGAGTCCAGACCCGCGGACCCTCCCCATATGTACGCCACTGATGCTAGCTGAAAGCATCCCATTATATCATAATGCTGGTTTTGATTTCATTTCAAAAAGGAAACATTTTTCCACTTTCTACGTAAAAAATACTCTGTGCTTAACATTGACAAACAAAATATGTCCTTTCTAAGTAAAATAAATTTAACAGCATATATTTTCACATTCTACAGCTATGCAATCACGTATTTCGGTTAATAGTATTTTGGATAAATACAAATAACTTTTTATGAATTAACAAAACATGGCGTTACATGCATTTAATCTCATTGTACCATCTTGTTACTATATTTATGTTGAATCGCCATCATTTCCCTCAAAAAATCAGTACATGTCATTCTGATATAATGTACTTTTTGCTCTAACCATGTCAACTCTCGTGTCAAAAAAAAAGCACAATTGTGTTTTTTGCTGCTTTTTTCTTTTAATTTGACGACAAGCGCTACTGATGGATATCGATTGCTGTGAGAAGCATATGGAGAAAATCCCTGCAAACATTTGGAAAACAATTGGAAGAGAGGTTGATTTGGCAAAGAACTTGCGATTCACCCAAGGGTTCTTTGGAAGATGGATCGCTTTTCGATCGCCCAAGCCAAAGCGCGATTCAAGAAAAATCTTCAAATCGTCCTTCGCTCATTCCGACGATCGTTGAAATATGATTTTTTTTTTAAATTTACAAAATCGATCGTTGAAATATTAAATACTCCATATAATTTTCCTCAAAAAAATAACACGGTACTACAGTGGAAATGTACTTTTGAAGTGATATAGCACAGGTTGTTATCTAATCGACTATAACATGACACCATACTTGAAATTGTTAATACACCTCCAAAATTTAATTTTACCGTTGAAAACCCGATTTTTAGTTACTTGCCGCATTAACCAAAAATACACTCAGCAATTTTTAACCGATTTTTGATTTTATAGAGGTTTTGATTTTAGAGATAAAAGACAAAGCTTTGAAAAAATATAAATATCTTAAAAACTATGAGAAGACAACTTTGAGTTATAATCGGTTGAACCTAAAATGTTTACCTTTTTTCCAATTTTTTTAACTTTGAGGATTATTTACTGCCAAAGTTTGTGACGAACCTTTCCGGCCGAGGTATCACTCGCCGGTGTCCAGGGTTCGTGTCTCACAAAACAAAGCCCCGCTGTAGAAATCAAAAAACTCACGCTTAAGTTTTTTATTCAAACATACAACGTTTCGTTTATTGCTATTAGCGAAATTTTGTTACATCTTAGAATTACCGTGTCTTAAAATTACTTTATGGTTTACTGTAGATATCAGAATAATCAAAAGAAACTTAAAAAGAAATCATTGATGTTTAACAAAACCAAATTGATCTTAAAACTATGGCTGCGAGAGTTAAAAAAAATTCACCTAAAGACATCTCACAGCACGGGGCTAACTAAAACTATCGGGAATTGAAATAACCTAAATTAAAATGTAGCAAGTTACCGCGCGCGGCGTAGCCGAGATATAAAAAAAATAACCTAGAGACATCTCGGAAACGCATTCAACAGTGGGTACATAACTATGTGGCGAGAACGCGTCGACGGGTTTGTTTGATGTAGCAAGTTACCGAGCGCGGCGCAGCCGAGATATAAAAAAATAACCTAAAGACATCTCGGAAACGCATTCATCAGTGGGTGGGCAGCTGCGTTGTGGGAACGCGTCGACGGGCTTGTTTGTCTTGTGTCTCTTCCTCCAACCAAATAAAACAACTCGGCACGTGCCAGGCGGTGTAACGTTTATTTACTCAAGTCCCGTTCTGCTGGTCGAGTGGCGTGATTTGACGAGCGCAACCTATGTTCTAGCGTGCCGACCACGCGGCGTAACGGTACCCGAAAGTCTCGAAGGGAAAAAAAAGAGAATTCTCGATGTACTAGGCGACGGCCATGACGAAAGACTTAGAAATTTTTCTTAACTAAAAGACTTAGAAAAATTTTCTTAAAAATAAGACTTAGAAAATTTTCATATCGAAAAGACTTAGAAAAATTTTACTTAAAAAAAAAGACTTAGAAAAGTTTCATGTCGAACAGACTTAGAAAAATTTTCTTAAAAAAATATCCCTGGCGTACTAGGCAACTGCCTTAGCGAAAGACTTAGAAATTTTTCTTGACTAAAAGACTTAGAAAAATTTTACTTAAAAAAAAGACTTAGAAAATTTTCATGTCGAAAAGACTTAGAAAAATTTCGTAAAAAAATGTTCCTGGCGTACTAGGCAACTGCCTTAGCGAAAGACTTAGAAATTTTTCTTAACTAAAAGACTTAGAAAAATTTTACTTAAAAAAAGACTTAGAAAATTTTCATGTCGAAAAGACTTAGAAAAATTTTACTTAAAAAAAGACTTAGAAAAATTTCGAGTCGAAAAGACTTAGAAAAATTTCGTAAAAAAAAAATGTTCCTGGCGTACTAGGCAACTGCCTTAGCGAAAGACTTAGAAAATTTTTGTGTCCAAAAGACTTAGAAAAATTTTATATAAAAAAAAGACTTAGAAAAATTTCGTGAAAAAAATGTTCCTGGCGTACTAGGCAACGGCCCTAGCGAAAGACTTAGAAATTTTTCGTGTCCAAAAGACTTAGAAAAATTTTACTTGAAAAAAAGACTTAGAAAAATTCCGAGAGAAATATGATCCTGGCGCACTAGGCAACGGCCTTAGCGCAAGAGTTAGAGTTAAACAAAGTTGATGACTTGTCTAAGTGGCGGCCGCAGCAAGAATGAATTTTCTTGCGCTGGTCGAACATGTAGCCAGCTAATGGTCCAGTTAGCCTCGCATGGCATAGCAGTGCATGGCTTAACAAGTGTCACATCGAAATCTTTTTAATAGGATTTGTGTTTATCTGATCATGCACAACATGGCAACGCATGGCAATGCTCAGATAAAAACAGAAATTCGTCTCTGACTACATAGATAAACATGGAAGATCTATTTCATTTTAATATCTGTGTAATCTTCTATGTATTTGACGTTTTGGCAAAACAGATGTGGAGTTGTAAAATTGTTTGAACAAGTGCGGTTAATTTATTAAAATAAAATCGTTGTATTCTTGTTTTTATTGTTATATTTTGACTATGTGACTAGGCGTTGCATAATCACCATTTATTTGGCTGTATGCTAGCTGCTTATCTGCGTTGCATGTGCTGCTGTGCCATGCGAGGCTAACTGGGCCATAAGTTTTTAGTCACCGTGTCAGTGTGGTGGGTTTGGTGTAGGTAGGTTTTGCTATACATGATGGCGTTGGTACTCAACTTAGTGCAGTGTTGGTAGCCGATAAAAATCCTTTCGCCCAGCGATCGTTTACACGCTGCCTGTTTACTAAGCAATTTGGAATTTTCCCTAGCCTAAACTATCCTCAATAAGATACTATCGGTGTTTACAAATAATCATAGGGTATATATAACTCAAAAAAAATAATTTTAATTTTTTTCAAATCCTCCGCCTTCGGCTTACGTGTGGACGCAAACGAGTGTAAACGACTTACGTCCTCACAAGTTTTGCTAAGCTGCTGTGAATAAAATTAATATTCATTTATGAAAATCGGGTGAAAATTGACAGTTATTAAATTTGTTTATAAATAAGAAATGATGCCTTCATTGGTCCATAGGTAATGTGACCAACATTTTCAAAGCAAAAAGAAGTTTGGGTTACATGAAGCAGTTTGTGAAACGACTAAACATAGAATGCGAAGCTTTTTATAAGCTTTGTTTTAACTTGCTTCGTTCGTATGTATGCATGTATGTATGTCCGTCAAAACTTGCAAGCCATTTTTCGACAACTTGTTGGTATCCGATTAAGCTGAAATCTAGCATACATTTTTAAGTCCGGTGACAGTGCAATATTATGATAAAATTTTTGCCACGCCCCTTTTTACCACCCACAAATCAATTAAAATGCCATATCTCTAAAACTACTAAGCCGATTCAGCTGAAATTTTGGCAGCTTTTACCGCCCACAAATTCATAAAAATGCTATACAGTAAAATTCGCTTAGCGTCCTTCAATTCAATTCCACCAAATATTGTGCCCTTAAGCGAAAAAGGTACATAAGCAAATTTTTTAACTGCCGATATATAAGGCAGATATTTGCATTCGCATAAGCACCTAAGTCAGGCTCATAAATGTAATAAATAAATGCGCCTATCAAAAGATTGTGCACTAAAAAAGATTTAGTTTCAACAAAAACATTAAATATACTTTATTAGAAAAAACATAACATAAAAATTAGGGACGAAAATCTGTATTTAATAATTTCAACGATTTTCACTTAATTTTAATATGAGGAATCTCGTGGTAACATCTGTTTTTCCACTTTACCGAAGACTTTAGTGCAAAATTTTTTTTAATTAGTCCAGATATGCACTCATTTGCATGTTGAGAACTCTTGAACCATTGGGATTTTTGTTTTGGTTTCTTTAGAAAAGCTATTTCTATAATTCTTGGCAACAACTTCGTTGAACAAATATATAACGAATATATAAATATATAAGCGACATATGTCTTGCCCGCTTTTAAGGCTTCAAAGCAAAAAATGTAACTCGTACGCAATGTTGTTCGAATTTTTTTCGTTTAACTTTCTGGAAGAATCACTCGATAAGACCCACTGGAAGCGATTTTTTCATATTCATTTATTCAGCCAAGTTGATGGCCAGAACTATAGAAAGAACTTCGCCAAAAAACTAAAATGAAAATACTAATGGTTCAAGAGTTACCAACATGAAAATGAGTGCATATCTTAAGTAATTTTTGATATATCTTAAAAAAGAAAATTTTGTTCTAAAATGTTCGGTAAAGTGGTAAAACAAATGTCTCCACGAGTTTCCTTATACCCAAATTAAGTAATAAAGTTAAAATTATTAAATACAAAGAAAAAAAATACAAAAAAGCGCACAGTTTAATTAACCGATTACAAATCTGAAGTGTTGCATTTTCAACAAAGGCTGCTAAGTATTAAAAATTTGATATAAAACCCAGGAATCTAATGATGTTAAAGCAAATGTGCCCTTACGCAGGAGGCAGCTAGAAATGACACTTTCTTACAATAACGCTAAAAAATGGAGCAGAACATTGATTTTGTGATGTTAACATACATACTCTCTTAAGCGAATAGGAAGCTAAGCGAGTTATAATGTATCTCTATAACTACGCGACTGATTCAGCTGAAATTTAAACAGTAAAGTTTTATCAAATAAAGTATGGGGCTTATGAAAACCATTTGGCCACAACCCCTTTTACCGCCCACAAATCAATAAAAATGCTATATCTCCAAAACTACGGGGCTGATTATTAGCTGATTATAACTTGCTTCGTTCGTATGTTTCTTTTTTTTTATATTTTATTCGCGGTGTGCCCAAAGTCACGGCATTTGAAGCACCTGATTGGAGCTACCTTCTCGCGGGCTCTGCAAATTACCCAGCCAACTTTGATTTCACTGTTTTTGATCAGTTTTTGCGCCTGTGGAGCTGGTAGGCCTACGACTGCTGTTTTTGTGCCGGCGTACGCTTTGCGAAGTGACTTAACGTTAGCCACAATGGTGTCGCCAAGCACCCTCTGGATTGAGCTTCGCACCTCTTCGGGTGTCGTCACCTTGTCGAGATCCTTTATCTCTATTAGAGTCTCTTCCGTTAGCGCTTTTGTCTCGGTGTGACCGGCGAACACCGAGTCGAACTTCTCTTTCAACTGTTGGGTCGTCTGTGTGGTTGAACGCTTCAGTTGGATCAACACCTCACCCTTCTCTGGTCGTCTTACTCTAGAGACGTTTTCTCCGAACTCGTCGAGTGATTTTTCCTGCTTCATCTTCAGGATGATGTCACTGTATGAAAGCTGGCCTACTTTTGCCACCACGATTGTGTCCGGTCTTACTAGCTTTGGTGGTGGTTTTTTCTGTTTCTTCCGTTTTCTTGCCTTGCTGATCACCTTGGTCCAGGGCTTATCATTACGCTTCGACTGCGATGATTGTTGATCAACGTTGGGTGAGTGTACTTGGACCGCCAACTGCTGTACTCTCTTCTTTTTTGGTGGCGTAGCTCGAGAGCTTTGCTCGTTTGCCCTTTTTGAGGCTGCCTTCAACGCCTTCGAGAACAATGGATCTGTTTGGCAATCCTTATCGACGCAAGGTGCCTGACTGAGCGGTTGTGGATCCCCCGAGTTAGCATTTAGCTCTTTAGATCCTACTTCCTTTATTTCTCTCGCGAGATCAGAGTACGCGAGTTTAGAGAGATTAATAAGCCTCTTTATCTCGTGATGAACGTTTGTTCTACTCTTTACATATTCTGCCAGGCCATCGATGTAAATCTTCAGTTTGCCCATGCTAAAACTGACAGGATCGTCAACTCTGGGCCTTGGTGTTCCTTCCGAGGGTGATTTATCTTTACTCTCTTTCAGTTGCATCAGGGTCTTTGTGCCTCCGGGAGTGCCTTTAATAGGCGAACGCTGGATCTTTGAACACAATGTAAAAGGGTTCTCAGCTTTTTTGTTACTCGTAGCTTTAACTGGTGAAGCGGCCGAGTGTGCCACCGTTGCAGCAGTATGAGGGGATGAAATGTTGGGTAGGGCCTCCAGAATCCGTGCCCCTGCCTGGATTTCCACTATTGTCCCAGTAGCGGATGGAATATATTCCGAATATATGAAGCATCAATTACCTTATAATGACCACTACTTCCGACTATATTACCTTACTATACATAAAAGGCCTTACATTTAACATTGAATGAGACAGGAGGTAAGTGATCGCCTCCCTTCAGCATTACCTAGAAGTTATGGAGTAACATACTACTTGTATTAAGTTATAAAAATCACTGCATTACTTTTCCTTGTATGCTACATTACAGGTAATGAGGTATGAGTTAATTACTTCTGCTATATGCAGACGCATTCCTTTTTGAAAAAATTAATGCTTCCTTACCTGGTAATTTATTCTGTATTAGTTCTATGGTAGCCACTGGCAAATCCGCTGCTGGGGTGGTTGCCACCTGGAGTAATTTTGTTATTCTCCGACATTCCAAGTAAGTGATTTTGTTTTCAGGGATTTCTACCCCAATCCTTTTATACCTACGGACAGGTTTAGATACTGCCGACCGCTACGGTACAGACGCAGACCAGGAAGCCGCCCAATGTGGGTCAGACGCGCCTGGATTTCCTAACTGGGGTCCGCGGGTTCGTTATGCCCGAAGGTCCTGGGGGACACAGGACCTTCCCTGCGGGTTGTATGTATGTATGTATATATGCATGTATGTATGTGTGTATGTATGGATGTATGTATGTCAAAATTTGCAAACCATTTTTCGCAAAAAAAAATCTAGAAACTTAAAATGCTGTAGTATTTGCTAAGTTTTGAAAATAAAAGATGTTAATAATAATCTTTTAAGACTAATAAGTAGAAATAAATAAAAAGTGAAAAAAAGTTTTAAAATAGAAGCTTTTATTTAAAAAAGACTTGAACTAAAAAGAAAAAATTAATTTAAGTGACATTTGTCATATATGTATATAGTAGGTATATTCTAGGTGCAGAAGAACCCCTCTCTTGGTTTAAAATATCAAGAGCAACAACCTTGTTCTCTCCGAAAAAGTGAGCACATTGATACCATTTTTTGGTAAAGAACTCTATAAGGTCATCAGTAGGCCCTACGGAAACTATATTGACGACCGCTGAGCAGTGGGTTGTGCTCTAGATAGTTCATAATGTAAAATTTTAATACGCTATCCATAGCTTTGAGAAGCGTAGAGCATATCTTAATGGGTCGGCAGCTTGCAGGGTTCATGGCATCGACATTTTTAGGTACTGGCTGCACATTTGCTACCTTCACTTCCAACAAGATGGAAATACTCCTGTTAAGTAGGAGATGTTTGAAAGGTTGCGCAAAAGCCAAGCCAGAGAAGAAGTACACATTTTAAGCACAATTGGCGGTATTCCATCAGGACCAGAAGCTTTGTTTATGTTTAGACTTGTAAGAAGCCTTTTAACTGCTCCCGTTCGAAAGTAAATTTCTTGCATTGCAGAAGATCAATCCTCAACAAAGGGCAGTGGCTGATTGCTATCCGAGAGAGTGAAACTTTGTGTAAACAATCCAGCCAATAGGTCCGCTTTATCAGCCGAGTTAGTAAAGGTTTGGTCATCTTATAAAAGAGTTGGAATCGATGACAATGTCTGATTCTTTACTCTTTTAACAAATGCCCAACAATTTTTGCTCAATTCGGGGGGAATTCTTTTGTTATTAGTATTCTTGTGGGAACACCAATTCTAAATGGCTTCCCTTATTAGACTGCAGTCATGTCTATCCTTAAAGTCTCATTAAATCATGAGCGATCTTTTGGTTTAATGTTGCTCATCTTATTGGCAATTAAAGACCGCATACCCCATAAAATATTTCCTGTACCATGACAGTGCGGCATTCTCTTTTATATCAGCAAAACATAATTTCCAATTGAAGTAATTATAAAAATTATTTAAGTCAGTTCAATTTGCATTTCCATAAAACCATGCAGTCCTCTTCGAAAGTTGTATCGAAAGTTATCAGAAATACTTAAATAAATTCACAGTGATATTTCTTCATTTCGATATACATCACAAAGATCACGTAAATGAAAAGAATTATTTCTTTTTGGTGCAGAACTTGTATTTTGTTTATCTTCTTGCAATAATATTTGAAGAAAACTTTTTAAATGAACCAAAAATGTTCGAACACAAAACTTAAAGTTACATTTTGAATAAGCTACGATATTGTTCTGTCGTCTTTTAGATTTTTCTGTCATCATAATAATTCTGCCCTTTAAAATACACTAAACAAAACATTTAAAAAAAGTTTCAATTCATTACCCTAATTTTTTATTCGATAATATCTTATATTAAGTCAGAAAGACCAAAAATGCATTAATTGCATTACGTTATTTATTGATTTTTTTTAAATTACCACCAATGGCTTGCCCATATTAAAGTAATACTTTCTGTAACACAAAACGTAATCGATTGCACGAGTGTTCTGCAACATTGTATTCATTGCCTGTAAGCGAAGTTTTTGCTTGTTGGTTTTTCTTAAACATTTGTCGTTCAACATTTGGCAGTCCAAAAATTTACAAAACTCGTCGAACTAGTTTATTGATTTATATTGAGTTTCTTTATAAATTAGCCACGAAAAGATTTTGCCGCCTAGTCAATTCGGCTGCAACCAAATAGTTTCCGTTTCTAACATTTTTTTTTCTAAAAATTTTGCCGCCCCTAAAATGTTGCCGCCCTAGGCCAGGGCCTCACGGGCCTAGGCCTAAATCCAATACTGAATATAGCCTTCAGGCTCCCTGACCATTGCAGCGTATTCCAAGCTGAAGTGGCTGCTATACATTAATCGGTAACTTCGCTCTAGATAAATGAGATATCTTCTATGGATATCTGCATACTATCTTATAGTTAAGCCGCTCTGCAAGCCCTAGATGCTGTTGAAATAACATCTGAAACAGTTCTTAACTGCCACAAATCTCTAAATGAGATGGCAAAGCAGCTCAGGGTCTTTCTATGCTGGATTCCCGGACATAAAGATTTTCTAATCCACTGCAAAAAATATGAGCTCGCTACCAGACTATTATCTAATTATCTATTATAAAGATAGACTCGGTGTTCCTCTTAACACTTGCAAACTCCGCACACATGAGTTATCCTGTAATATGACCTACAAGAGATGGTTAACGGGAAACAATTGTAACATAACGCGGCAAATATGGCCCAAACTTAGCCTTAAGCATTCTAAAGAACTCATTTCCCTTAGTAGAGACCACATTAGTACCATGGTAAGGGTCCACATTAGTACCACAGAAATGCCTATAGGTTGGGCATCCCCAACAGGGACTTTTGCAGAAGCTGTAGAGATGAAGAAGGAGAAGGAGAATCTATAGTAAATTTACTCTGAACTTGCCCAGCGCTTGATCAAAAACGTTTACTTCACTTAAACAACTGGTTTTTCAAGGACCTTGAAGAAATCTCGGAATCATCGGTATACCGAATCCTACGCTTAGTGAACAGCCCAAGCTGCTTTAAATAGAGAATGGAAATCAACCCTGTGGTACCTCAATGAGGCAGCCACTTTAACCTACACACTAAAAACATTTTATACTGAAATAAGCATTAAAAAAACTCTAGCTCTTAAAATTGCACAACATTTTTCTTACTTTTGTACTTAGACATTTTAGGTATAATCTTTAGCTTTATTAAATTGCCGGAAGTATTTGGAAATATAATTTTTTTAATTAACTTTTTTGCAACTCACGTGGTCATGCACAGAGTTTGCTTGAAAAGTTAAATGTTGAGAAAATAATTGAAATAGAAATGAACAATTATTAAAAAAGGGTTTAAATAATTTATTATTACTCATACGCCACGTAGTTTTCTATGTATTAATGGATATTTTGTTTCATATTTAATAGGTGGACTCAACAATACAAGCCATAATTGTTTGTGCCTATATAACCATGATATTTTCTCAAATTTTGGCACTTTATTGGTATGCTAATGAGTTCAGAGAACAGGTAATTTTTTTGCGTATTTAAATATTGTCTAAGTTTCGAGATATTTGTGTCAAAAATTTCTTTTTTTTTTCTAAAATTTTCAAGAATTTAGCCATAGCTGCAGCCGCCTACGATACTCCATGGTTTACATTTCCCATTCCAGTGCAAAAACATATTCTTCTGCTGATACTACGTGCACAAAAGCCATGCTCGGTGGGTTAATTTTTTGGAGTTATATTTTTATTTTAGAATACATGCTTTTAAATATGTTTTTGTTTAATAACTAGATTATGGTTGGCAACATCTATCCAATGACCTTAGAGCTGTTTCAGTCTTTGTTGAATGCTTCGTACACTTATTTTACGTTATTAAAGCGCGTCTATGGTTAGATCTAAGAATATTATTGAAGAGTGTTGTACTATAATTACAAATAATAGTCATTTTTAAAATATATACTACACTTTTAAAACATATTTTTAATACATTAATAACATATTTTTAAAACATATACACATATATTTTTTAAGGGTGCTTTTTTTAGAGTGATACAACTTTGAGTTGGCATCACTGCTTATTCGACCACCCATTTCACAGATGATAGTTGTTTTTTGTTTAGTTTGCTTTGACAATTCATTATGGATTCAGAACATTGACTTACACCAGAGCAACGCTTGAAAATTGTGGACATTTTTAATCAAAATAATGATTCTGTTCGTCAAACTTATCGTGCACCTCGTCCATTTTATGGCGTACATAATCGTCCTTCAGAGCTGCTAATTCGAAGAACAATAGATCGTTTTCGGACCACATTTACTGTTACTGATAATGTGCATCCCGTGGGACACCGAACAGTGCGCACTGAAGAATCTGTAGCCGCTGTACAGGAAAGCATTGAAGATGATCCTAATCAATCAATTCGTCGCCGTTCTCAGCAGCTGCGGTTGTGTCCTTCCACTTTATGGAAGATTTTACGAAAAGATCTTGGCTTAAAACCTTTCAAGATTCAACTTTTGCAGGAAATAAAGCCAAACGACCATCGTATGTGCCGCCAATTCGGCGAATGGGCTGAAGCACAAATTGATATTGATTTTGAATTTCCATGGAAAATTTTATTTTCCTATGAAGCCCATTTTTGGTTGAATGGGTACGTAAATAAACAGAAATGTCGTGTTTGGAGTGAGGAGAATCCACAAGCTTTTGTCGAAACACCATTACATCCACAGAAAATTACTGTTTGGTGCGCTTTATGGGCTGGCAGAGTCATTGACTCATATGTCTTCAAAAACGATGATGGTCAGAACGTTACTGTCAATGGTGAACAGTATAGGAACATGATTGGAAGTTTTTTAGTACCTCAATTAGTTGGCATTAATCTTGCTGATATGTGATTCCAACAGGACGGAGCCACATGACACACAGCGGGCGCTACAATTGATTTACTCAAGGAAACTTTTGATGAAAAAATAATTTCACGAAATGGCCCAATTAATTGGCCTCCAAGATCGTGTGATTTAACACCATTGGATTATTTTCTTTGGGGTTATGTAAAGTCACTTGTCTACGTCGATAAACCACAAACAATTGAACACCTGGAAATCAACATTCGAAGAGTTATCGGCGAGATACTGCCGCAAATGCTGCGAAAGTTTGTGAAAATTGGTGTTCCAGATTGCGCCTTGTACGCGCCAGCCATGGCCATGGCCGAAATTATATTTAAAAAATAATGTCGTAAAATTTTCTATCCAATAAAGTTCGTTTCATTGATATTAAAAATATATTACTATGTTTTATTATGATTTAAACTTGTATCACTCTATAAAAATACCCTTATGGGCTATGCTCAAAATTCTTGCAATAATCCTGTATAAAATATCTATAAGACACTGATCATCATATAGTATGATCAATATTTAATTTCCATAATTTTTATGATCAACGAAATTCCATGTTTTATGAAAAAATTGCTCTTAAGGTATGACCTGTGGTGCAAGGCCACAAAAATACATTTTTAAAATTGCTGTAGCTCAGTCGTTTTTCAGTTTATCAACTTTGGGTTTTTTACGTGAGAATAGACGTCATTTTCTAACTTTTTCCGTACTTTTTTATGTTTCGATGTTTTTTTATCCCCCCTCTCAGAGCGATTAAAATGGGAACGTAAGAATTAGAAGGCAAATAGAGTGTCATTTTTCTTAATAACTAGATGTCGTATCGAAATTCTGCGGGCGGAATTTTGTTGGAAATCACGTCGTGCATATCCTGAACTAGGATATTTCCAAAATACAAAAAATTGACAAAATGGCGCGATTTTTTTGAAAAAAGTTCAAAAATGAGCTGTTTTTTGGGGGATTTTTGCCCCACCCCTCCCCCGGTAGTGGAGTTGGTCAATTTATCCTAGTTCAGGACCTGCCTGACGTAAATACCTACAAAACACCTACCACCGCATCTTCATCCGACCTCTCGTTCTCGAGAAAAATGACACTCCAGTTTGAAAAAGTGATTTCGAGAAAAACGCATTTAAATTTTTATTACTGCATTTCGGCACGAGAGTTCTGTATATATATAGCTCTGTAACTCCAAAAATAATTCGAATTTTAAAAAAATCCTTTTAAGGCATTATTTTTGAAGGATTTAAGAAGACAATTAATAAAAAAAGTTTTAACCGCAGGTTTACAGTTTTTAAGCATTGATCATAAATTGATATCGAGTGCTTATAATGAAGAACAAACAAAAAAAAGAAGACACAAGCTTTGCTAGAAAATTGAGCAGTATAGAAATGAAAACATGTGAAAATGTTTGGTTACAGCCTGTTTTAAGTGTAAACAAATAAATAAAGTTAATAATAAAGTGAATAATAGTGAATTTATTAAGATTATAGTTTATATAAAATATCTGATATACCCGGTGTTACTCGTGGGAAAAAACGAAAAATTTTTATGTTTAGGTTTTATTAGTTCAGAAGATAACGATTTTTAGCCAGAAAAAATAAGCTTTTGACGTAAGGCGTATGGAAATAAGCAAAATGGTTTTTTGTCATTCTAGGAAACGGCGTTATTAGAAAAAGACGTTGTACTGAAAAATTGTGCAATCATGAAGATATGTGAATTGAAAATATCAATATCATTGAAAATCTCAAAGATTTTTGGGTTGTGGCTTTAAATGGGTTAATGTTGAGAATATCAGAATAAGCCGCAGTAGCTTCATTTGCGCAAATTGTTCTATCTTAAGTCTTGTATTTTAAAGAAAATGAACATTTACTCTGAACATTACCTTGAATGTCGGATTAAATCCGTGTTCTTCGATGATGTCTGCCCCAATTGAAGTCATTTGAATACAGCCATTGCATTTTTCAGTGTTCGCTAGGAAATGTCGTGATTTTGGTGTTTCGCCACGAAGCAATGGCTCAAGTGGCGGAGTCAATAATGGCAATTTCACTTTGCCATTAAGGCAGCACAATCCATACGTTTCTCCAGCAAACTTCAATGCGCCGCAATGCTCGCAAACAACGTCCATTGAACCAATGAGAACGAAAGGATGCGAGCTGTAATCAATTGTGCCATCGTATAGAAACGCTGCTCGATTCAAATTAACACTTGAAGCATTTCTTCTTGCGTGGTGGAGACTATCTCGTTGTTGATCAGTGCGATAAGCTCGACGATTTCTACTTACCAACCGAGCCATTTCACGGGCTGCCTCTCTGTGCTCTTGTGTTTGAGAAGCCCGAGGTCGGGCCATACTTACGCGGCGCTTTTCTCGTGCAATTTCTCGTTCTTCTACAGTAGATTGATTCGCAATGTTTTGAAGCCTAATTGCATTACCGCTTTGTTGGGAAAGATTAGATCTTCTGGGTCGCGGCATTGTTAATAATAATATTCGCACAATAAGATTTATGTCGTTTTTTTCTCATTCTTAGGCAACGATGTTTTATGAAAAAGTCGTTGTACTGAAAATTTCTCCAATTTCGAAGATATGTCAGTGGTTTTGATATCAAAATAACAAAAAAATTTTAAAATTAAATACACAAAAATCTCCGATACTAAAAAGTTTTATAATTAAATTACCGTTAGTTGAAAAATTTCAGAGGGGGCTTGGCAAAAACTAAGTATGTAACATTTTAAGTTGGGATGCACTTACAAGCGCGTCGGAAGCTAATTTCATCTGGGGGGGCAGTACAAATGGTGGTGCAAAAAAAGTTCACCAAAATTTCTTCAGAGAAACATGAATGTGAATAAACAAATTTTTTATTTTAGTTTAAAATAAAAAAAAATATAAAAATATATAAAAAATATTAAGAAATAATGGTTGCTTTTATAAAGCAAGACTAGGTATATCTTTACATGGCTTAAATGCAATAAGGTACAAAAAGTTATATCAATTTAAATTATTCCAAAATGTTTCTTTCTGTCCTTGCGAGAAACAAACTCTTTCACCACCTCCATCGAATTCAATTCTTACGTTTTATCTTTGTGAATGTGTATAAGTGCCGCATGAGTGAGTCGTTTAAGTCGTCTTAGTACACTAAAAGAACGCTCAGATGAAGCTGCTGATGCAGGCACAGTCACAAGCAAAGCAATAAGTTTTTCAACTTCATTTAATAGTTTTTTTACAGTAACCGAATTTTTCGCAAATTGGGATACAATGCCACTACAATTTCAAGGTGTTTGGCCAGGCAATTGCTTCAGCAATTTCATCTGCAAAAAAGTCATCTGCATAAAGATCAACTTTTGTTTTTAGATTTTGTTCAGAAGGCACTTTTCCGTTGAAGGCTTCGATTACAATATTTTCCAACGATTCCAGAGTGTCAAGATCTGTTTAAATGTACAATAAGATTTACAAAGTGCCAGTAAACACTAGCTTCACTGAACCGACTCACCAAATGTTAAATCAAAGTGAGTCGGTTGAGTGAAGCTGGTGTAAACTTGCAAAAATAAAAAAAAAGTAAAATATCAACCTGTTTGATCGAATCTAGCCGTTATCTCATTTGAGAGAAGATCTAAAATTTCGAAATAATCTTTTCGTAGCCGATCATATAATGGCAACTGTACTGAAGGAACCGGATTTGATGTTTGTTCAAAGCGTCGAGGTGGATTTTCATCACCTAATTCACAGTAGGGGCTTTCGCATGGTCCAAAACATTGGACCAACATGGCAGATTGTACAACATGTAGTACCATGCGTAAGCTAAAACGATAGTCGAAATTTTTGGTTTTTTCTGCCGATTGTACAATATTGTACAACTATGTAAAATTACTGCTCAATTGTTAGGGCATCTAAAAGTTGCTTAGCTATTAGCCGGATGTGTTCTGCTTGAGAGCTTGCAATTAATGATGTTGCTTTACAAGTTGGATCGTTCGAACGCTCAATCAAATAGTCCCATTAGTTTTCCATCTAACTTTTCGTACAACATGTCGTCCAATATGGAAAGCCCCTAAGAACATGTCAAATTTTTTCTTACCAGAGTTGCAAAATTAACAAGCATTAAGCTACATACTTAAGGGTGCTTTTAAACTGAAGTGGTGGGTTTGCAGTAGAAACTCATTTTGTTTTATCTTTTTGCAAACACAGAGAAAGAAAATGGTTATCCGCAAGCATGCTTATGAAAAAGAGAGAAAGAAGAGGAAAATATATAATACAAAAATATTATTTGTAAAAAAAAGTGATATTTTTAATAACTTTTGAAGTTTTCCTTTTAAATTGTTTATCTAGCTAAAAAAGTGGGGGGCAACTGCCCCCTTGACCCCCCGCTTCCGACGCCAATGTGCACTTAATATGTATAACTAGTTTGAGCAAAATCCGTGGAGCCGTTTAGATTTGTATAAAGGCCAAACAAACAAACAAACAAACAAACAGAAAATGAGTTTTATTACTAAAGATATGCATATGACAAACACGATTGGTTTGTGTCTAAGAAAAATATAGTACACTTCTGTCATTGCCATGTCACTGTTGTCATTTAATTTTATAGCAAATTCTATTAGGAAATTATTTTAGTACATTCCAATTTGAATAAATGTACTTTCGATAGCTCAGTCGGCTCAACCATCAGTTTTGAAGCCATGAGGTAGTGGGATCGATTCCCACAATGAGCGGAACATATGATTTTGTTTTAATTTTTTTTTAATTTTTTTGAAGTGAAAACTTCTTTAGGCGCGTTGAACGATTTTGGTAGAGGGTAAATCTTTGGTTTGCGTCATCGTCTTTTTCCGAGTAATTCTCGTCATCAATACAGACAGCAAAGATAACAAGATAGGAAACTTAGAAAACATAAGCAAGCAACCATCAATAAGTTATTCTGCTGACGCATCGTTCTTTCCCCTCCCTTTGCTCCGCTGCGAAACATTAGCTGCATTCCCTTGGTACTAGATTAGATCAAATCTCAGTAAAACAACGTTAGTTCAACCTTATATCAATTTGTCATCACAGTCTTGAAACAGCTGTTTTAAGAACAATAACAAAAGAAAGCAACAATACCAAAACGCCCATTGAGCGGTGAAACGTCGAAATAGGAAAATGAATAGTTATTTAAATTTGCCAACTATGTTCGTTTTGATAAAAAATACTTGAAACTTGGCAGCATTTTAAGATCAGAAATAGAGCTAGAAATCGAGTTGGTTTTAATTTTTGTTTTTATAATAGAGCCGCGCTCTATTGAATGTTACTGTTTTTTTCAATGCATATGTAGAGCTAGCTGTAGGCTTAAATAAAATAAATTTAAAATTTTTGATATTTGCTTTTTGTTTGACTGGCCGTGAAGCCTCTTTTAATGCCTCCACTTGAGATCTTGCTACCAGGCAAACAAAAAACATAGCAAAGTTCTGTTTATTTTTCGCCGCCAATTCGGTTCATCCCCTCTAACGTTGCGTAACCGATGTGATACTGTTCTTCTCTGTTCGTCGTTGTAGTAGATTTGCTTGGTAATAGTTGTTGTAAATGTATTTTAGTTCAGATACAGATCTACATATACATTGACAGAAAAACAGTAAATATCCTTCATGATTTCTTTATGAAGGAACGATTTGTCAGCAGATAAACTTATTGATGGTTGCTTGCTGCCATAGTAGAATTAGACAAGGTAGTGTAAGGGCTGAATGTGTTCTCTTTCTAAGTGACCATAACTATCAAACTCATCCATTTTGATATATTTGCCAATTCGTGCTTTCATATTACATTCTCATTGCTTGCAGATTTTGTATGAAATGTCAACTTCATTTTAACAGTTTCTGCCACCGGCTCTCCGCCCTAACACTACCTTGTTTAATTTCGCCTGGTAGCCAATATCCAAGAGCGTGTATTTGAGTTTCATGACCAACATAAAAACATTTGTAGTTTTATAAATGCCGCCAGCATATTCTCTGACTGGGACCATGGTATAATCAGTAATAGGTAAGAGTGACATGTCGTGTTTCGACCATCGAATGTCAAGAAAAAGAAAACAAAATAGAGAACGTGTGTCACACACATTGACCGCATTCAGAGGAGTCACCTGCTGAGAAAATAAGTAGTTGTCAAGGCCACCTAATAAAAATTTTATAATGAGTGGGACTGCATCGTCCAAAATTTTTTGTTTCTTATCTCAGCTACCATAAGCCTCTAGTATCTTTTTTAAAAATATAATGCAATGATTAATGACGCAAAAAGTGAAAATAATGTAAATGAAATTCAATGAAATGTATTTGGTGCTTGTGTTTTAATTCGGTTTTTTATTTTAAAACAAATTTCAATTTTATTTTACAATTTTTTATTGAATGACAATTTTCCTCGAACAACTTTTTAATACTCAAAATTTTCAAAATGAAAATTTCTGAAATTATAATAACTGAATACAATTCAAAATGTTTTTTTATAACAAGTGTTTTATAGGCAAGTGTAAGTATAATACGTTATTAATGAAACTAAAGGTAAGTACAATATAACAAAGAGGTAAGTACGAATGTAACTAAAGATAAATACAATATAACAAAAGGTAAGTATTAATGTAACGAACAGGTAAGTATCAATGTAACGAACAGGTAAGTATCAATGTAACGAACAGGTAAAATAGGCTGTAGAGATTTACTCTATGTGGTGATGTAATAGAGCACCACATTATTCCCCCTCCTCAAATGAATCTTGTTGTATTTCTGAGTAAATTAAAATGTACCTTTCTTTTAGATTGTGTTGTAGTTGTTGTGTCTGTATTAATTGCTGCTGGTTTTAAACGGTCTAAACTAACTGTAGTATGAGTGTTATTTTTGAGTATTGTGAAGTATTTTGGGTTTCGGTTGATTACTTCAAAAGGACCATCATAGGGTTCCTTGAACTTGCTGTGTATGGTGTCGTTTCTAACGAAGACAAATTTACAAGTGTTGAGTTCCTTAGGTACGTGTTGTTGGAATTTTGTGTTATGGTGTGCAATGAGTGATTGTTTGTTTTCGACTACTTGTTTTATTTTTGGAAGCATCTCTGAAGGGTTTAAAGTTTGATTGTTGCGAATTACTATTTGTTTCGGTAATCTGAGCGGCTGGCCAAAGACCATCTCAGCTGGTGACGCTTTGATGTCTTCTTTGACTGAGGATCTAAGGCCCAGAAGAACTAGTGGCAACTCTGTGAACCAATTTGTCTGGTTGTTTGTTGCGATAAGGGAAACCTTTAACTGGCAGTGAAAACGCTCTACCATGCCGTTGGCTTGTGGGTGGTAAGCCGAAGTAGTTATATGTTGGCAACCGAGATTTTTGAGAAATGTGTTAAAGGTCGCGGAAGTGAATTGTGCTCCTCGATCAGAGGTAACCTTCAATGGAACTCCAAAACGTGAAATATACTCTCTTTGAAGAGTGTCGACTATCGTGTCGGTGTCTGTGTCTTTCAGCGGATATGCTTCTGGCCAACGAGTGTTCCTGTCGACTACGGTAAGTAGGTATCTATACTCTTTTGAAGTTGGCAAAGGACCGACTATATCCACGTGGATATGTTCGAAACGGCCGTGTGGTATGCTGATTTTGTGTGGTGTTGTCTTCGTGTGCTTGTGTATTTTTGAGCGTTGACATCTAACGCATTCTTGTGCCCATTTGTTAACGTGTGTATTCATATTCGGCCAGAAATATCTTTGTGTAAGTAATCGCCGTGAAGCTCGTGTACCAGGATGTGCTATGTTGTGTAGTTGTTCGACTACTTGCTTTCGTAAAGTCTGTGGTATGTAAGGTCGTGTTAAAGAATTTTTCTGTTCGCACCAAATTTTAATGTTGAGTACCGGTATGACTATCTGTTCGAGCTTGTATCTGTGGCTATTTAGTATATCTTGCAGCTCTGTGTCTGTGTTCTGTTCTTTATGTAGCGTTCTCAGGTTGATGTCTGTGCAGGCAAAAGCTTCTATTTCAGCTCGTGAAAGTGCATCTGCTACAGTGTTTTCTGAACCTTTAATGTGTTTAATGTCATGTGTGAATTGTGCGATGTATTCTAAGTGTCTTGTTTGTCTGGGACTGCGTTCTGTTTGTGAATGTATAGCGTTAATCAGTGGTTTGTGATCTGTGTATACCGTAAAATTGTTTCCTTCTAGGTAGTGTCTAAAGTGTTTGATGTTTAAGTATATGGCTAGTAATTCTCTGTCGAATGTACTGTATTTCGTTTCTGACTTTGATAACTTTTTTGAGAAAAAGGCTAATGGTTCTAGTGTACCGTTATTGCGTTGTTGTAAAACGCCGCCAATGGCTGTGTTCGATGCGTCTACGGCAATCGATAATTTTGCATTACTACTGATGTGATTGAGTAGTGTTTCCTTTGCAAAACTATCTTTGATTGTTGTAAATGCCTGTAGTGTGTTCTCTGTCCAGTGTAACTGTTTGTTTTTTGTTTTTGATGCTACGGTGACCATGTCATAAATTGGGCCTAGCATGTGTGCGAGTTTTGGGATACAACGGTGGTAGTAGTTTGTCATGCCTATAAATTTTTGCATTTGTTTGACTGTGGTGGGTTGCGGATAGTCTCGTATGCACTGTGTACGTTCTTCTGAAGGTCGGATACCTTGTTTGGAAATGTTGTAACTGAGGAAGTTTATATCAGATGCTCCGAACGTGCATTTGTTAGGTTTAATGTTTAAGCCGTATTCTGAAAGTCTTTGGAAAACTTGTGTTAAGTGTTTTATGTGTTCTGTCTCGGTCTCGCTAGCTATAAGTATGTCGTCTAAATAAACGAAAATGAAATCTAGTCTCTGTAAGACTTCGTGTATAAATCTTTGGAATGTCTGTGCTGAATTTCTCAAGCCGAAAGGCATTCGGAGAAATTCGAACATTCCGAAAGGTGTTGTTATTGCTGTTTTGTGGATGTCGCTAGGAGCCATCGGTATCTGGTGATATGCTCTGACCAGGTCAATTTTTGAATAAAAGTTTGTGTTATGTAAGTTGATGGAAAAGTCGTGTATATGTGGTAAAGGGTAACGGTCAGGTACAGTAATAGCGTTCAGTCGTCTGTAGTCGCCACATGGTCTCCAGTCATTTGGTTCGCGTTTGGCTACAAGGTGTAGTGGAGAAGAGGTTTTCGAGTCGGACGGTCTACAAATTCCTGACTTGACTAGAAAGTCGAATTCTTGTTTTGCGATTTTTAATTTTGATAGGTCTAAACGTCGTGGTCGTGTGAATGGTAACTGTCCTTCTGTAACTATGTGGTGTATTGTGTTTGATTGGTGCAGTGTAGTTTGGTTCTGTGAAGAGTGAAGGGAATTGTTTGAGTAACTGTGTGTATTTATCGTCGAGTGTAAATAGTTTTGGTAATTGTGTTTCAGAATACCTCGAAATTGCGTTGACGGATAATTTTGTAAGGGGGTCTATGAGTTTTCTGTGTTTTAGATCTATTAGAAGTCCATATTTGGTAAGAAAGTCTGCGCCAATGATAGGTCTTGTGATATCTGCTAATATGAAAGTGAAAGGAAATTCTCGTCTGAGTTTTAAATTTACGTTTAACAATTTTTTTCCGTAAGTCGATATTGCTGTGCCATTAGCAGCTTGGAGTGTCAAATCAGATTTTTTATAAATTTTGAATTTGGAGGATGGCAATACGGAAACTTCAGCGCCACTGTCGATTAAGAAATTTAAGTTATTGTCCTTGTCAAATATGAATAAACGGCGTGTTAGTGTTATAGAACTCCCATCATTAGCCGTTGCAATGATGGTGTTTTTTAGTTTAATGTGTTTGGTGTATTGTGGTTTGGTGTGGATGTCGTTTGAACATACGCGCATGGTTGTTCGCATCGTCTGGCCGCTCTGCCAAATTTGTAGTGGTACCTACAAACCCAATTGGCCGGTCTTTGTTGTGACCCTTCTCTTCTAGGGGAACGACGTCTGGAGTACCTTTGTAAGTTTGAGCTTTGTGATCGAGAACGTTCACTTCTCAGTTCTTGTACCTCCAGTGCCAACTTATTAAAGTTTTCTAAAATTTTGGATGTGGTCTCCGCGAAACGTTGGGTAATTGCCATTACTTCTTCTGAGCCGGAAGCTGGTTTTTTAGACATGGTAGAAATTTCACTACCAGCTATGGCTTCCCATAAGTCATCTGCTAGTTTTAAGAGGACCTCTAGTTCTCTGTGTCTGGACCCGGTCAAGGCGATATTTAGACTTTTTGGCGTAGCCATATTTTGTAGATTAAATCGCCACTGACTGTGGATCCAGCTAGTAGAAGAAGTGACCGGTAGAACTGAGATGGCCTTTGGTCGCCCATCTCAGAATCCGAAAGGATTTTATCTAATCGCTTGTTTTCGCTCAGTGAAAATCTATCGAGCAATGTCTTTTTAAGTCCTTCGTATGTGTTTTGTGTTGGAGGTTTTTGGATAAAGAAAAGTGAGACGATAGGTTTCTTACAACCCTATCGTCTCAAATTCGTTTAAGAAGCTACGTTGTGTGCCTCGTGATGAGCTAGAGTGATACGCAGCCTGAAAAAATATTTAATAAATGTCAATAGAAAAATAAATATAGGTTTTTACAAAATATAAAATTTCATGTAAAAAAATTGTTGTTGACGTTATTGTTGTTGCCGTTGCAAATGTTGTTGTTGTTCTTATTGTTGGTGTTGTTGCTGTTGACGTCGCTGCTGCTATTAGCGCCGCTGTTGGCGTTGACGTCGCTGCCGTTGTTGTACGCAGTGACTGAGTCTGCTGCGTTTTGGTTGTTGTTGGAGTGTTTATGGCTGTATTAGTGCGATAGCTGCTTGACGGTACACTAGTATTGGTGCTTAGGTGAGCGTGTGTCGACGAGTAGGTGAGAGCGTATGAGCTGCTGCTGCTGCTGTGACGACTTGTGCTGGGCTCTTCGGATGAGACTGTTTTTTTTTTTTTTTGAGCGTGTTCGCTGTGCTACGCAGTCATTAAAGAGGTCGTTAGCTGATGTTACTGTTGTTACTGCTGCTGCTCTAACTGATATTGATGACGCTGGTGATGATTTATTATTGTAGGCTGAAGTTGGTACGTTTTGATAACGTCGCTTCTTATATGGTGGACTCAAGTCAGTTGGATGATCGACAAACGACTTTTGACTTTCTTCAGTTACAATTGGATGTTTTCGTTTCCGGTCACTGCGAACGACACTAACTGGCGTTGCGGGCGTTGATAACGTGTTGTTGGGGACGTTTTGCCAATTTGTAGGATCGTAGGTGGAATCGCCAGTTGTTGCTGCTTTTTGTGGTTGTTGTTGCTGGGCATTTCTCTCTTGTAACTTGTCGAATTTTCTCGCTGGCTGTGTCTCCGACTGATGCGCCGTGTTTGCAGAAGATATAGTGAGCACTTTGGAGTTTTTACCCTGACGAAAAGAGAAGGGCACACGGATATTTTCGTTGGTTAAGTTAATAGTGCCTAGACTCTGGCCAACGCTAAGAGCGCGCTGAATCGAGGTTTTGACATTCCAATATTTGCTATTCTGCTCCTGTATTAATTGTGTTTCAACATCTCGACAAAGATTTTCTAAGGTATCGCATCAGGATCGCAGGATGGCAGGATCGCCAGTTTTGGTGCTTGTGTTTTAATTCGGTTTTTTATTTTAAAACAAATTTCAATTTTATTTTACAATTTTTTATTGAATGACAATTTTCCTCGAACAACTTTTTAATACTCAAAATTTTCAAAATGAAAATTTCTGAAATTATAATAACTGAATACAATTCAAAATTTTTTTTATTACAAGTGTTTTATAGGCAAGTGTAAGTATAATACGTTATTAATGAAACTAAAGGTAAGTACAATATAACAAAGAGGTAAGTACGAATGTAACTAAAGATAAATACAATATAACAAAAGGTAAGTATTAATGTAACGAACAGGTAAGTATCAATGTAACGAACAGGTAAAATAGGCTGTAGAGATTTACTCTATGTGGTGATGTAATAGAGCACCACATGTATATAAATACAAATTTTATGTATGTGTGTCTTATCATGTATTTTAAGTGCATATTTATTATTTCAATAAGTTTCATTTACATTTTTGTTTATGTTTTACTTTGTTTTTTACATTAAAACCCATAATTTAATATAAAATTAAATGAAAAAAGATGAAAATAATGTGCATAAATGATGTACGGATGGACCGAATCGGGGGCAGAAAATAAACTGCTCCTTGCTTGCTGTTTTCTGTTGTCCTTGTAGCAAGATCTCAAATGCAGGCATTAAAAGAGACTTCAGGACCCATCAAACAAAATATCATATATAAAAAATAAATTTATTTTATTTTAGCTGCAGCTCTATATATACATTGAAAGAAAAAATTAAATATCCTTTTTGAAGATTATTTTTCATTCAATAGTGCTCCCTGTATTTTATTTTTATATCAACAATATTCAATTTATATGTAATAATATAGTTTGGTGTAATTATAAATAAAAAATGCTATCTGAATAAAAATATTTTGAAAGAAATAATCAAATGTTGAGGGGGTAAAAATATAAAATTTTTTTCCGATTAGCATGAAAATTCTTACATAGCAGTAAGGCGGTCCGTGGCAGGACAAAGTCTTTCAGAGAATACTAATATTTTACATATATGTTTTTGCTTCGACCGGCAGTCCCCTCACTGCTATGCTTTTTTTTATTTTAGAGAAAATGCAACAAAACCAACTTAACCAAAAAGTAATGAAGATAAAAATCTCTTTCAGTTGCAAGAGTTACGGTTTTAAAATTGAAAATGAAGAAATTTTTATTCGTTTAGAAGATTTGATTTTGATTATTAAATGCCAGAAAAAAGTAAGTTTTTGCAGTAAAGTATATTGAATTGAATTAAGCTTTTGTGGGCGAAGCCACGCCAAGTTTCCAATGCCCGTGCCAGTTTTCCAGTAGAAATGCCTGACCAATAAGTTACTCCATACTGAATTTCATTGTTATATGATATTTATTTCCAAAGCTATTCGATATCAAAAATTTGGCTTGTATGGGCGGAGCCACACCCCCTTGTTCAATGACCGTCTCAGTTTTCTGGTAGAAGGATATCACCCAATAGTAATTCCATACTGAATTTCGTTGTTATACGACATTTAGTTCCAAAGCTATCTGATATCAAAAATGTTAAGTGTATGGGCGGAGCCACACCCCCTTTTTCAAAGCCCATCCCAGTTTTCCAGTAGAAGGATATCACCAAGTGGCAACTCTATACTGAATTTCATTATTATACGGCATTTAGTTCCAAAGCTATTCGATATCATAAATAATTTGAATTCTATGGGCGGTGCCACACCTCTTTGGCCTATACTTGCTCAATTTTGCCAGTCGAAAAACACGACTAAATAGTACGTTCAAACCGAGTTTCATTAATGTGTGACTTATAGCTTGAAAGTTATACTGAAAATTTGAGCTGCTAAAAAAGTGCCACGTTCTACGTCCAACATCCATAAAATTTTACCAGTAGAACGGCAAGTGAAAATTAAGGTCGAATACCGAATTTCGTTGCTGTGCGACCTATAATTCCAAAGATATTCGATATAGAAGATTTGATTTGTTTGGGAGGTACCACACCCCCTGAGTTTTTCCGATATTTTACTATTCGGGATGAACACAAATCCAACGAATAAAAGATCATTAAAATCGGTCTAGCCGTTCTTGAGTTATAAATGGTGTAACAAACCCGACTTTGTTTTATATGTATAGATTTTTGTAACATGTATACAAATAAATAGCTTTTGCAATAAAATAACAAAAATCTTTAATTTTTCCTAAAAATGTTTATTCAAGTCAATATCAATTGCGCATGATCAAAGCTACTTATACATTATGAACACTTTGGTAATACACCTTACAGAAATTGCTAATATATAATAATTTTCTCTTGCTCCACAAATAAGCACAAATGCTTTCTTTATGATCAGTTGCTCATATTCGATAAATGTGCGCTACTAGCGTACAAGAACTGAATATAGGAAATAATATCTGCACCGAATTCTCTCCGTGTAGCTTAGTTAATGTGGGTAAATCAACAATTGGGCAATTCACAGTTCATTGTAATGTTTTAATATATTAATATTTCAATGTACTAATTTATTAAGTTTCAAAGCAGCGCTGGAATCTTAATATGCAGCTCAAATGTTTTGGATTCTATTAAAAGTTAAATAACTCAATTTAATATTCAGTTTTATTGAAAACTTCATCAAAATTATATACCAGGCAACTCTTTTTTATTTACGTAAAACATACAAATAACACATTAACACTCTACAAAAGCATGCCTTAGTTCACGTAGAAAAGTGGCAACATTTAACACACCGGTTTAATTTGTGTTTACAGGCAAAACAAAAACAAAAAATTAACAGGCAAAGTAACACATTTCAGAACTAGCACATTAAACCTTAATTAGCATGAACTGTTAATTGCCTAAATATTTTCCTTACGCATAGTTTACAACAGACAGTTAAGTTAAGACAGTAAATAACACGTATTTAATGTCCAGAATGCATTTTCTTTTTGACGTGTTCTTAAAATTACTTAATTCAGGTGGGCGTATTACGCCCACCACGAATTGGATATCTTTCGAACACTAAAAAAAAGCAAAGAGAGGAAAAAAAATAAGTAAATAAATAAACCCTGTTAGAATAAGTTTAGTTCTTAGTTAATCAGCTTGTATTAAGCTTAACGAATAAATAAATAAATAAATAGTAAGCTGCTTCAGCCCCTCACCGATAACATTCCACATTCATTTTTAAGACAGCGGAGAGGAATGTTTCCTTCTAATGACATCATGTGTATTCTAATGACAACTTTTTATTAATTAAATTGATATGCGATTGAAAACATATAAAAACTATAGACGTAGTTTGTTCAAAAAACAAAAAATATTTTGAGCGAAAATATAATTTTAACAATATTTAAACAAGAAAATGAAAGTATTTTGTATGTTAAGTATTAAAGTTAGCATAAACAATCTAATTTAATTATAATAATTTGATTAAAAACAATTCACTAAAAGAATGAACAATTAAATATTAAAGCACTACAGAATGTTTCCTGCTTAAATTTGGGTATGTTTCTATTTCCTCGATCAGAGTATTAGTGTCCAACACTTTTTCCTGAAAATGATCCGATTACCAAATAATCAAAAAAAAAATAAGATTACTTCCGATTACGAAAATAATCGTAAAGAATCAAAAGTAATCAAGAAAATATAATCCGACTACTTTTATAAATCATTTTTTATTCTTTTTAATTATTGAAATAATTGATTTTTGGTTATAATTAGTATAAAACAAAATTGTATTGGCTTTTATTATTAATTTTATTTCGTCCAATATTTCGACTCTGCCATGAACTCCGGTAAAGGAGTTAGACTACTCAACTGCACAGGCAAGTGTACTGAATCGTGAATACCCTTAATATAATTGATTAGTAATCGTAGTCGCAATTTAACAGCTATGGTTCAAACTAAGGTTAACCGCTCAATATTCATCAGTTAAACTTTTGTTATCTTGTCGTTTGATTTTGACAAATGATTTGTTTACTTAATTTATACAAAAAAAAATAAATTTGAGCAAAGCTGTTATTGCTGAGGACGGTTTCGGTCCTCCTCCTGTTTTACAAATTTGTTGCTTGTTGTATTTGTTGATTGCTGCTAACAAAAATTCAATTTTCGTAAGCCTAGTACTCTGTTCGTTTACGTGAAATTTCGCTGGCAATATCTTTTTATTTGTTGCGTAAAATTTCTGACGTAAAGTTTGTTGCGAGGAGTTCCTATGGCAACGTTTCTCAATGAGACTCAGAGAATAAGTTGGAAGATTTCATATGATAGCTCTCTTTTCACTTCAAAATAAATAGGCAGTACAATTAAATTGTCGTGAAAAAATGTTGCTCAGAAACATGTTGCGATAATTTCACGCAGCGGAACAGAGTACTGCTCTGGCGAACATGTTGTGAAAATTTACACGCTTGTTTCGCAGCTGTCATTTTTTGTAAAGAGATTTGAGTGGAATTTCACATGAAACTGAACAGAGTACTAAAAAATTGCAGCTTCTTCTTTTACTCATTTTGTTTTTTTTATTGAGTCTTCAGATTTAACAGATATTTATTTGAATTTTAATGACGTTTAGGACCATTTTGTTCACAAAGGGCATAAATATGATTTAACTCGGGGATAACTATCTCTAGGTTAATTTTATACCAAGCGCATAAATCGGTAGATAAAAAAGTGGTTTTGTTTACATTTTATCCCGGCTTTATGCTTAGAGCATAGTAAAATTAGAGAAGGTATATGCATTTCGGAGAGACAGACTGCCGGAACTGTCAAAACGAAGTTGACAGCTCATACAAAATCTGAAAACGATGAGAATGCGATAAGAAAGCAAAAATAGGCAAGAATAGCAAACTGCTTGAGTTTGAC
The DNA here is from genome assembly GCA_963920525.1 of Dichetophora obliterata. Lineage (NCBI taxonomy): Eukaryota > Metazoa > Arthropoda > Insecta > Diptera > Sciomyzidae > Dichetophora > Dichetophora obliterata. The sequence continues at coordinate 105,781,217 of OY986437.1, forward strand.
AATTTTGGCTATGAGAAAAAGAGAGCAGTCTGAAATGCATATACCTTTACTAGTTCTACCATGGCTTAGAGCATAAATTCGCTCTCAGTTCATATCGATTTCCATTGGAATGTTAGAGTGTTGGTCATTTATTAAAAAATGTGTGGGGATTTTTGGTTTATTTTTGCGAATTTGGGGGCTGGAGTGAACACTAGGTAAAAATGGATAGCTGATTTTGCATCTAATGTCAGAATTTCAAAATTCTAAAATTTTTCTACACAGGGCTGCCAACTAAACATTTTTTTAAGAAATTCAAACATGAAGAAACAGTATTGGGGGTTACTTCTTTCGAATCTGGTGTCAGAATTTTAAAATTCAGGATGGCGGATAGAGTTGCCACCTAATTTCTTGTTTATTTATGCGAATTCAACGCGGGGAGAAACACTTAGTAAAATTAGGTCGCTGATTCCGAATCCGTTGTCAGAATTTCAAAACTCGAAAATTTTTCTACACATAGGGTTGCCACCTAAAATTGTTTTATTTTAAGAATTTTAAACATGAGGAAAGAGTATTGGGGGGTCGCTGATTTCGAATCTGAAGTCAGAATTATAAAATTCAAGATGGTGGATAGGGTTGTCACCTTAATTTTTTGTATTTTTATGAATTCGGGTCTGGCAAAATAAAAAATGGTATACCAAAAATGGGTCGCTGAATCCGAATCCATGTTCAGAATTTCAAAATTATAAAGTTTTGAAATAATAGGGTTGCTTTTACTTTTGGAAATACATATTATTAGGTGGCAACCTTATGTGTAGAAATTTTTTTTTTCCGTGTATGTCGCAGAGATGGTTCAATTAATTGAAGCACGCGTGCGACCGCGGTTTCGTCAATCGAAAACGATAGACGAAGTCATTCTCGTCCCTCTTGTCCAATCCAATGCGTTCATGCATTTTATATTGCCTGCGTTCGGCCCGCAAAGTCACTTCCACTTCGTCATCATCATCGCTCCAGTTCTCCCAAAAGTGCACCAAAAGATCCATTTTGTTATACCTTATCTTCTTTTATTTTTTAAAAACTTTTTGTCAAACCTCTTCTTTCAGAATTGAATTAAAAATAAAAAGAGCTGTGTCTGTTTACATATTTTGATACAAAGTAAATAAAAAATATTAAAATGAGAGTGATGAGAGCGAATTAAAAATCTTAACTCACCAATTTTCACGAGTTAAATATTTCTGGGGTTAAGCTATCTCGCCACCATTTTTATTTCTAGCTTGAAGAGTTAAATGCTTAACTCACTGTGAACAAATGAAAAACTGGAAAAATCATGGAATTAAATCGGGGATAAATTTATCTCTCTGTGAACAAAATGGCCCTTAATGGTGTGGATAAACTCTGGTTAACTTTAATCTTCGATTAACTATTGAAAAATTGGCCCTGAGAGTATCCATTTAAATAATCATTTATTCAGGCACGTGCTGCAAATCGCACGATTTCATTTCGTAATCGGAATTTTAAATTGAACGAATTTTTTAGGGTTGTGCTACAAAATGGACGATTGGTTACATGTCGAAATTAAATCCAATCAGCCGTTTTGTGTTGACGTCTACAAATTCTATGTTCGAAACGTTAACTGAAATTGAAATAAATTATAAAATGAGTATTTTCTTTGCAAGTTTGGTATATTTGGAAGAAAATGAAAGAAAGAAAGAAGAAGAGTAGAAACGATTAAACGTCGTATTCTTAGAAATAACGGAAATAACGTAAACATTTCTCATTGCATCGATATTTTTCCAATCTTTGCTAACAATGTAGTTCGGAATTTTTGCAGGTTTTGCAGGATGCACTTAAAATTATTTTGGTCCCAGAAAACACTGTGCAATGAATGGATAAAGTTGCAAATGAACAATGGGGACAATAACTTGTCAAAATTCTATTTTTATGAGAGATTTCAAATTTCTGGTGTAGTGGGGTGCATCGATGGCACACACGTCAAGATCACAAAGCCATGGGAAGACGAGCACCTATACTTCAACACAAAAGGTCATTTCAGCATAAACGTTATGATTGTAAGTAATGTAAATGTTGATTTTTCTAAAGAACACATTGGGTCTTTTAATGCAATGAATCCTCTTGTCATGTGTATCCCAATAAATGTCATCCTGTGGACCCATTGTTCTGTGAATTGTCAAACCACATTCTGAATAACGACACAATTTTGGTATGCGGCGACTTCAATATCAACCTCTTAAATAATGATCCTGTACAGCAATCAATGCACGATAAAATATCTTCAGTAGGTCTATCTGTAATAAATGTTACTTTACCCACTCGGTTTTTATAATAATACCACTCCCAGTCTACTAGATTATTGCATTGTGTCAGACACTTCGATTGTTCTTCTGTTTGACCAAATATTCTTCATATCTGATCACGATTTAATCTTTTGCTCGTTAAATGTAAATCTATCTCGTAATGTGACTTCTACGTCGTTTTTGTATCGTAATTTTAAAAATATTAATTATTCCTCCTTGCTTCTTGATGTGTCTATGTTCTCATTCAATGATTGCTGGCAACTCAGTACTGTGGATGACAAGCTTAGTTCCCTTTTAAGCCCTGTCAAATTTTTGTTCGATAAGCATGTTCCTATCCGTACAATAACAGTGAAAAGTTCATCTTGTCCATGGTTCTCGCAGGATGTCCTTAATGCCAAAAACAAAAGAAATAAACTGCACAAACTTTGGAAAATCAACCCATCTTCAGCTAACTGGGAGATTTACAGAATGGCCCGAAATGCGGCTGTCAATCTTACCAGACTGTCCAAGTCCCGATACTTCTCTTCCAAATTGAATCTTTCCCTTCCTAATAAAACTCTGTGGAATAATATAAAAAGACTACGAGTACGTAATAAGATAACCGGCATGACGGCATGCCAAATTGATTCAGACTTACTAAATAATTTTTTCTTAGTAAACACCTCTTATTTTACCAATAACACGATTTCCCTTACACAGCGTCATGTTCCTAATCTCTTTGAATTTACACCTGTTAGTGAACTAGATATTAGAAAATGTGTTATGCAAATAAAATCAAATGCAATAGGTGAAGATGGCGTTCCGATTAAATTTATTAAAATAATCTTTCCACATATAATTAGACCATTAACACATATTATTAATCACTGCCTTATATCTTCAACATTCCCAGCAATATTCAAATCTGCAATTGTGCTACCTGTGGAAAAAAAGTCGAGTCTATCTAGTCCAAATCATTTCAGGCTCATAAGTATACTGTCCCCGTTATCCAAGGTCTGTGAGAAAATAATAAGCCTACAAATCAATAAATTCTTACATGAAAATAAGCTCTTGTTCCCATTTCAATCTGGCTTTCGGTTAGGGCACGGGTGTAATTCAGCAGTAGTTAAGGTTATAGATGATTTACGGCCTGCATACGACTCTGGTTCTATTCCGTTACCTTACCTATTAGATTTCTCAAAAGCACTTGACAAGGTAAGCCACAAATATTTATGTCTGGAACTTAAGTCTTTCTTTGGGTTTAGTGATAGTGCGGTGAGTCTCATATCAAAAAATTTGTCTAATAGATTGCAAAAAGTTCAAGTCGGACAAAAAATTTTCCAGCTATAAAGCGGTAATAAGTGGTGTTCCTCAAGGGTCGATCCTTGGTCCCCTCTTATTTTCTATCTTTTTAAATTATACTTTTGCTGTTTGTAATAATTCTTATATACATGCTTATGCGTACGATATTCAGATCTATCACTCAAGTAGTGTTGATCTCCTAGATACCCTCTGTTACAGAATTAATGAGGACCTAAGAAACATTTATCAGTGGGCAATTAGCAATGGACTCCAACTAAATGCTGCCAAATCTTATATTCTCCCTATCTGTAAAAATAAATCTTTCCTTAATAACATTCTTGACCTCTACATTGGCTCAAATAAGCTAAGTTATGTGTCAAAAATTGTAAATCTTGGTTATTGTATGAATTCTTCTCTATCTTGTGTTGATCATGTTAATAGTGTTGTTTGTAAAGTTTATTATACCCTGGGAAATTTAAGAATGTCTGCTTGTCTTTGTACGCTTGATCTAAGGCGAATGCTAGTGAAGCAATTTGTCTTACCTGTTATAGCATATTCTGACGTGGTGTACAGTAAACTCAACTCATCTTCCCTGCTAAAACTTAATATTGCATATAACTATGCCACGCGGTTTGTTTTCGGCTTAAAAAAGTTTGACCACCTCTCTCACTTCAGAAATGCATTACTTGGGTGCAGTTTGGTTGATTATTTAAATGCTAGAAACTGTATCTACCTTCATAAAATAATTCATAGTAAAGCTCCTTATTACCTATATGAAAAACTTTCACTTTGTCTAGAAGATGCAAGATACTTATAATTCCAAGACATGGCTCTCTAACTTCTTCCAATCTTTTTTTCATTAATGCCATAAGACTGTAGAATGTGTTACCACGTAACTTAAGAGACATCGAAAATTTTAGGCAATCTATTTTAACTCACTTCTCAACATCTTAACTTCAACTTAATTTATTTTTCTATCCTTTCTCTTTTATCTTTACCATAGATGGGCACTTTGCAGTACCAGTAAAATTTCAGTAAAAATAAATTATGAAATAAATAAATGAAATTCAATTTGCATTACCAGTAAATTTTTACTGATTACTGAAAAAAATTGCAGTAAAAATAAATGTTTACTGATTACTGGAAAAAAATTGCAGTACAAATAAATTTTTACTGATAATGAAATTCAATTTGCATTACCAGTAAATTTTTACTGATTACTGGAAAAAATTGCAGTAAAAATAAATTTTTACTGATTACTGGAAAAAAACTGCAGTACAAATAAATTTTTACTGATAATGAAATTCAATTTGCATTACCAGTAAATTTTTACTGATTACTGAAAAAATTTGCAATAAAAATAAATTTTTACTGATTACTGAAAAAAATTGCAGCAAAAATAAATGTTTACTGATTACTGGAAAAAAATTGCAGTAAAATTTTGTTTTTACTGATTACTGAAAAAAATTGCAGTAAAAATAAATGTTTACTGATTACTGAATAAAATTGCAGTAAAAATAAATTTATACTTATTACATGAAATAATTGCTGTAAAAATCAATTTTCACTGATTACTTAAAAGAAATGAAGCAAAATTAAGTTTTTATTGATTGCTGAAAAAAAGGCAGTTAAAACAATTTTTGACTGATTACTAAAAAACTGAACGCTCTATCCACTGATCAATGCAGCCAAATAAAAACACATGGAAAAAACATAAAACCATCTGTGGTTGCTGTGGCTTATAACTGATCTTATTTTTCTCAGTGAACAAAAAATAAAGTATTACAAAATCATCACCTCATAAAACTGTAAATATCACATCATTTTTTATACAATACGAACAGAGAAATTATATGAATATGCAGAGAGAATTAGTCTATGCTTGTTCATTTCTCTGTGCTTGAACTTATCTTCATGCTAAAATATCAAGCTAGACCAAGGTTAAACGTCCAATTTTGGTGAGTTAAGCTGGTTAAATTTGACTAAAGTTTAAACTCGTACTGAAAAACTGGCCCTTAGTGGTTGTACATTGATTTTTAACTACCAATTATTACTTTCAGTAACTAGTAAACATTTTACTTATCATGCAAATGATATTTCATTATAAGTAAAAGTTTACTTTTACTGCAATTTTATTCAGTAATCAGTAAAACTTTATTTTTACTGCAAATTTTTTCAGTAATCAGTAAAAATTACTTTTTACTGCAATTTTTTCCAATAATCAGTAAAAATGTATTTTTACTGCAATTTTTTTCAGTAATCAGTAACAACAAAATTTTACTGCAATTTTTTTCCAGTAATCAGTAAACATTTATTTTTACTGCAATTTTTTTCAGTAATCAGTAAAAATTTACTGGTAATGCAAATTGAATTGCATTATTAGTAAAAATCTATTTGTACTGCAATTTTTTCCAGTAATCAGTAAAAATTTATTTTATGTTGGATTGTTTGGTAAAATTTTCAATAGTTCAAGAGCTGTAGTCATTGGCGTCGGAAGCGGGGGGAAAGGGGGGCAGTTGCCCCCCCCCCACTTTTTTAGCTAGATAAACAATTTAAAAGGAAAACTTCAAAAGTTATTTAAAATATCAGTTTTTTTTACAACGATAATATTTTTGTATTATATATTTTCCTCTTCTTTCTCTCTTTTTCATAAGCATGCTTGCGGATAACCATTTTCTTTCTCTGTGTTTGCAAAAAGATAGAACAAAATGAGTTTCTACTGCAAACCCACCACTTCAGTTTAAAAGCACCGTTAAGTATGTAGCTTAATGCTTCTTAATTTTGCAACTCTGGTAAGAAAAAATTTGACATGTTCTTAGGGGCTTTCCATATTGGACGACATGTTGTACGAAAAGTTAGATGGAAAACTAATGGGACTATTTGATTGAACGTTCGAACGATCCAACTTATAAAGCAACATCATTAATTGCAAGCTCTCAAGCAGAACACATCCGGCTAATAGCTAAGCAACTTTTAGATGCCCTAACAATTGAGCAGTAATTTTACATAGTTGTACAATATTGTACAATCGGCAGAAAAAACCAAAAATTTCGACTATCGTTTTAGCTTACGCATGGTACTACATGTTATACAATCTGCCATGTTGGTCCAATGTTTTGGACCATGCGAAAGCCCCTACTGTGAATTAGCTGATGAAAATCCACCTCGACGCTTTGAACAAACATCAAATCCGGTTCCTTCAGTACAGTTGCCATTATATGATCGGCTACGAAAAGATTATTTCGAAATTTTAGATCTTCTCTCAAATGAGATAACGGCTAGATTCGATCAAACAGGTTGATATTTGACTTTTTTTTTATTTTTGCAAGTTTACACCAGCTTCACTCAACCGACTCACTTTGATTTAACATTTGGTGAGTCGGTTCAGTGAAGCTAGTGTTAACTGGCACTTTGTAAATCTTATTGTACATTTAAACAGATCTTGACACTCTGGAATCGTTGGAAAATATTGTAATCGAAGCCTTCAACGGAAAAGTGCCTTCTGAACAAAATCTAAAAACAAAAGTTGATCTTTATGCAGATGACTTTTTTGCAGATGAAATTGCTGAAGCAATTGCCTGGCCAAACACCTTGAAATTGTAGTGGCATTGTATCCCAATTCTTTTAGTGTACTAAGACGACTTAAACGACTCACTCATGCGGCACTTATACACATTCACAAAGATAAAACGTAAGAATTGAATTCGATGGAGGTGGTGAAAGAGTTTGTTTCTCGCAAGGACAGAAAGAAACATTTTGGAATAATTTAAATTGATATAACTTTTTGTACCTTATTGCATTTAAGCCATGTAAAGATATACCTAGTCTTGCTTTATAAAAGCAACCATTATTTCTTATATTTTCATATTACCATATGAAAGATCCTTTAAAGAATGATCTCTAATATTGAAATTGGAAGAACTTTTAAAAATAATGAAATTTTAATATTTTTTATATATTTTTATATTTTTTTATATTTTAAACTAAAATAAAAAATTTGTTTATTCACATTCATGTTTCTCTGAAGAAATTTTGGTGAACTTTTTTTGCACCACCATTTGTACTGCCCCCCATTTGTACTGCCCCCCCAGATGAAATTAGCTTCCGACGCGCTTGGCTGTAGTCGAAAAACGAAAAAAGTCGGTGAAAAAAGTGGTAATTTTTTCGACATTTTTGGGGTTTTGAGCATGAAGATGAAATTTTTCCGACTTAATATATTCAGCATTTTTGTTGGCCGAGTCAAGAGCTACAACTTTGCTGAAGACTGCAAATAAAAACTCACAGCATTTTTCGAGCTAGGGCCATGCGAAAAATAGAAGAAAATTGCAAAAAAGTGCTCAAAATCGAATTTGGCGAAAAAACTATAGAGGCTCATAAAAAACGAACGGCAACCAGTCTAGCAAAATTCAGAAATTAGTTTTCTCCTCTCATCGAGTACTTTCGGCTGGGATAAGTGATTTTTTGTTTGGAATTTTTGTGTTGTGTTGTGTTGTGTTGTGTTGTGTTACTAATGTTTGCTGCACACTTCATAATGTATGCAGAAGCCATAGGCGTCCACAGGGGGGTGAAGGGGGGTACTTGCCCCCCATAGACTGGAAAAATTTTATAAATATTTATTTTTAATGTGTATATGTTATATAGTCATAAAAAATTTTAAAAAATAAAAAGTTCTAAGCCTGAGTCCTAATATCTAAATATTGTGGTAAAAATCTTAGTTTTGTCACGTTTTGTTACGATTTCGTTAACTACTTATACGCATTGGTCATACAGCAATTTTGTATAGCGCTACAACACGCTCCAATACGTTTGCATAAAGTGCGAAATAGACTACAGAGATTGTCTGCGCAAACAAGTGTTTGCGCACTCTATTCGACAGTGTATTTGGCTGTTTTTAGGTTTGTGCTGATGTCTGCTATAAAATATTTTAAGTTTTGGTTGTGTTTGCGCAAACTTGCCATAATACCGAAAGTTTTATACAGCGAAAGTTTTATGGTGTCATTTAAAAGAGCAAAAAGTCTAGTTAAATAAAGGTTTTCCATTAATTGTGAATACATATATTTAGATGTTCAAAAAATAAGAGAACAGAAAATACTGCTTAATTTCATCTCGCAGCTTATTTTATGCAGTCACTTCTCTCTGTTACGGTACTATAATGCTGCGCTGTCTAACGGTACTTTCGTTAGCTATGCCATCGTTATATTTCTATAATTGCTTTGAGTTAGCTTTTTAGTCGGATTTTATTGCTTCAAGTGTCTGCTTCTATGATTATTTAAAATAGGAGCGCGCACAACGAGAATTGGTTATATACTATTTTAAAAACAGCAGCTCGGAGTGAAAAATGGCTGAAATGGTTAATAGCAATTCCTCTACAGGGCAAAAAAATCAACGAGCGCTTCGTTCATAAGAATCGATTGCACAATAAGAGCAAAGAAGCACCAAACCAAATTTTTAATGCAACCGACGAGCGTCATATTGTACGGAAGATAAAGGCTAATCCGAGACTCTCAGCTCCGAAAATGGCTTTTGAAGATCAAACTGACCTGAGCAAACAGAGTAGTGCTAAAACTATTCGACGTGTCTTGCGCAAAAAGAACTTTCATGGCCGAGTAACACGAAACAAGCCGTTTATTATCCCCAAAAACAGATTATGCAGACATAAGAACATATGTCCAAGGCTCCAGAATACTGGAATTCAAATATTTTTGCAGATAAATCTAATATCAATTTATTCGGTTCAGATGGTATGTGCTATATGTGGCGAAAACCGAATACCGAGGTCAACAAAAAAAACTTAAAACAAACCGTGAAACATGGCGGTGGCAGCGTCATGGTTTGGGCCTGAGTGTCAGCTGCTGGTACTGGGAAGTTGCCGTTTATTAAAACAGCAATAGACAAATCTAAGTACCTACAGATCCTGAAGAACAATTTGTTGCAGAGTGCAAAGGTTCTGGGTATAAAATTGTATTTCCGATTTTACCAGGATGACGATCGAAAGCACAAAGCGGGTATTGTGCAAACCAGGCTAATATACAACTGCCCACAATTGATGACGCCGCCAGCACAGTCGCCAGGCCTTAATGTTATTGAAAATGTGTGATCTTTATTGGAAAATAAAATCCGAAAACATCAAATTTCAAACAAAAACCACCTGAAAGAGATATTGAAAACGAAGTGGGCGAATATTTTGCCAACTATCACTTAAAAACTGGTCGCATCAATGCCAAACCACCTCAGATCTGTTGTGGACAACAAGGGCTATCATACCAAATAATAAAAATATCAAATATCATTAATTAATACGAAAAATTTATAGATAACAAGTGACTGCATAAAATAAGCTGTGATATGAAATTAAGCAGTATTTTCTGGTTTCTTAATTTTAAGCCAACTTAATATATATATTTTACAATAAATTAAGTTAATTTATTAAACTAAACATCTTGTTCTTTTAAATGATACTATATTATTTTTTTCTATTCCCAATAGTTTAATTGTTATAAAGCCCTAAAATTTAAAGTATGCACTGCATAGAATAAGCTGTGAATCACTTTTTGTGAAGGAAAATATATAAAAATGAAAGCAAAAAAGAAAAAATTAATAGAAATTAAAAGTCTGCGAAAAAATTTGAAAAATAAAGTCTGTGAAGTGTATGGTCGTCGCTATGACGAGAAAAAAAGTCTTGTTTGCGCAAACAGTCTGTGCAGTCTATATGGCCCTTAAGCAGCCCTGATCAGCGATTAACGATTAACAATAGATTTTTTTTCTATTTGTCGTCTGTTGTGCATCTATTGTTTTTATTAGTATGTTGCATATGTGGAGTGCATTAACGTGCAGTGTTCACAAAATTTTCACCGAAAATCTCAAACAATAAAATTACATAGGTAACATTTCACGTTCATTCTCATATATGTGCACACCTTTTCCCCCCCCCCCCTAGAAAAAGTTCTGCGGACGCCCTTGGCAGAAGCTATAACATTGAAGACATAGAAGTTGTGGAGACCAAGTTAACAAACCCTGTAACACTCGTTGATGAAGAGAGTAATAAAGGAAATGCGGCACAACTTGTAGGTCGGAATATAAGGGGAAAACATTGCAAACAATTTGGTATTGCACTTGTGGCATTTTTATTTTTAATAAAGGAATTAATTTTAATAACAGAACAAAACAAGCATTTTGTATCTTCGTAGCACTAAAAAAAATAATAAAATAAAGATCTTGCGAGAAAATTCATGAGCCACAAATTTTTTTCCTCAATTTCTAACAACTTCTTTTTCAAATCAGTGTTTGCTTCTACAAGCTCCTTCATCCTCGAATAATAATTGCGTTGGTCTTCGTTCCGTTCCTCTAACAAACTGTTTTGACGAGTTAATGTATTATTCATCTTTTCTAATGATTTATAGATTCTTCTTACGCCACTATAATTTTCTTGTAAAATTTTTGTGTTATTTTTTATGGTCGCACATATGTTTTTTAGAGCGCCCACTTCCTCTGTCATATTGATCTTAAACATTGTTGAATGGTGTCCACGCGCGCTCTCTTCAGTGGGGGGCAAACAGAAGTAGATGGCGGTTCTTTCAATATACAGGGTTGCCAATATTCGAAGCGCCCATCTGGCAACACTGTAACTTTCCGCAGTGATGCCAAATCGACTAATGACATACCGCGTTTGAAGCGTCATTCCAAGCAAATGTTTACAATGGAAGAGCACACGCCACGCGAACGCTCTAAAATTGTTGAAATTTACATTCAACAAAACAAGTCAATAGTAAGAGCAATTTTGGCATAAAATTATCATGAGCGATGAAGCTCATTTTCAGTTGAACAAAACGGTAAACAAACAAAATTGCCGTATTTATGCCACTGAAAATCCACAAGAGATTCAAGAGGTAAATCTTCACGATGCAAAAGTCACTGTTTGGTGCGGCGTTTGTGCTAAAATGCTCATTGGGCCGTTCTTTTTCGAAGATGATAATGGCCACAGAGTTACTGTCAATCAGGAGCGTTATCGCGATATGATAAACAATTTTTTCATGCCAATCGTTCGTCGAAAGCGTATCAGGCACTACTGGTTTCAACAAGACGGCGTGCCACCACACACAAGCCGCACTACAATCGATTTTTTGAAGCAATTGTTCCTTGGCCGCTTGATGTCAAAAAATGGTGATTTCGATTGGCCGCCAAGATCACCAGATTTAACGCCTCCAGACTTCTTTTTGTGGGGTTATTTGAAATCAAAGGTTTACGTTAACAAGCCAAAGACCCTAGAAGAGCTGAAAACCAATATCCGTCAAGAAATAACCGCCATTCCCATCGAAATGTTGAAGAAAACCATGGAAAATGCTGCAAAACGGGCACAATATGTCGTAGAGGCCAATGGCGACCATTTACGAGATATCATATTCAAGAAATAATGTAAGCAAATCTACTTGAACCCAATTAAATGATATTTATGACGATCAGACAAAAAAATGTGGTTTCTTTGATTTATTTAAAAATAAAATGGGCGCTTCGAATATTGGCAACCCTGTAGAACAATTTTTCTCCTCATCTCCAACTTCCAACATAACCTCCCCCTCTTCACAATTTTCAATTGACTCGACCACTCCAAATAATATAGCATTGTGAACCCCATCCTCAGATCTGTGTGTGCCGCATATTGTCGCTATTGCCTCTTCAGTCGGAGATAACACAAACTTATTAAATACGCCACCTCCAGTGCATGTAGATTCCCGTTTGTTGTGAGCTACTTTCTTCCTAACGGTCCCCTTCGGGTCTGTCCAAATCTAAAAAAAACAAACTATCACTTTATGCACTTCGTACTGGGTCCTGCAACATTGCAAATTACATGCCTTCTTCCAACCGTTTACATCTTTTTGTGGAGGACATTTTGACAAAAAAAAAATCAGTCAAATAAGTTATTTCTGCAACATTTTAATAAAAACGCAGACACAACGGCAGCCGCTTTAACATCGCTACGAAAAACGAATTATGGTTTTCTGGCACATTCCGAACGATCTTGATTTCGGAGAATGACGAAATCGAAACGAAATTAAACACACCCCATTACGTTTTCGCTCCGAATTCTGACCGAAAACGACTTTCAAAACATGCCTGATTAGGCGTTTTTCTTTATTACATCCGAGCTGAGCATGAGTTGTCAAAAACAGATCAGCGTTTATTTTTTACCTCAGACTTAGCTGTGTTCAAAATATGCGTTTCTTTTCATGGTCTGCTCATGGTCTGAGTGTTAGTCAGATGCTGTCGACGAGCTCAGAATTTTTTACTGAGCACTAAGCAATCGGCTGCCAATGCATACATTAAAAAAAAACAATAAGCAAAAAATGGCTGGCACTAGTTTAGAATGTACTATTTTTTATTAAATTTAGCTATTTATCTAAAAAATTACATATCTTGACATTTAAGTGGACGAAAGATGCAAATGTTCCCAAAATGTTTCATTACCAAATCAGACCAATTTTTGTTTGATCTGATGTTGTCAGCTCAGGTTATGGTCAGTTTGATCAGATCTGCTCAGATCTGTGGTCTGATGTGGAAAAAGAAAATCGCCTATTATTTCAGTTCTTAACTTATTTCCGAATTTGTCTCTAGCCATTGTCAAATAAATGTTTACTTTTCGAAAAACTTTTATTAATTAATATAAGACACGTTGATTTTTATCTTTGTACCAAAAGCAATGAAAAACAAGTGGACAAGTACCGTTACACACTGTTCTTCGTTCGCTTTCTCTTGTTTATGTGCATTGTTTCTATTGTTTTGCGCAGCTTAAAGTGGAGAACTGGCAAATTACACTGTGCAGCACGAAAATCTGTATTTAATAAATTCAACGTTTTTCACTTAATTTTAATATGAGGAATCTCGTGGTAACATCCGTTTTGTCACTTTACCGAAGAATTTAGTACAAAATTTTTTTTTAATTACTCCAGATATGCACTTATTTGCATGTTGAGAACTCTTGACCCATTAGGAATTTTATTGTGGTTTCTTCAGCAAAGTTCTTTCTATTATTCTTGCCAACAACTTTCTTGCACATACATATATTGAAAAATCATTTGAAATTGTCTTTAAACCTTTAATAAGCGACATATGTATTGCCCGCTTTCAGCGCTTCAAAGAAAAAATGTTACTCATACGCAATGTTGTTAGATTTTTTTCGTTTGACTTTTGTAAGAATCACTCGATAAGACTCACTGGAAGCGATTTTTGCATATTTATTTGTTCAGCAAAGTTGTTGGCCCGAGTTATAGAAAGAACTTTGCCGAAGAAACCAAAATGAAATTCTAATGGTTCAAGAGTTATCAACATGAAAATGAGTGCATATCTTGAGTAACTTTTGATATATCTAAAAAAAATTTATAATTGTTAGAATTAGAAAAAAATTGTTTTGTTTTTGTAAACACATTTTTTTTCTGTTATAACAATGCTAAACATAGGTTTCATTAAAAACATGATTTATATGTGGTATATGTGAATTTAAAGTGTGACAAGCAGATTGTTGCTATTGTTTTGCGCATCACTGTATATTAATCTATGTACATTACGAAAAAATTGACTATTTTAAAATTTTAACTGCATATAACCCCTTAACACAAATAATTGCTCGGTTTAAACATTGCATTACTTTAGATTTCAGCGTACGACAGCACTTTTCACACACGAAGTAAACCATATAGAGGTGAAACTAGAGGCAAAGGATAGTAAAACTGCTATCTCACTTTTTCTCTAGAACGTCAGGATTTTTTTAATGGTTTTTGAAGTTACAAAAAGTATTTTTGTAAAAAAAATTTCGCTACTACACACTATGAGGAGCTCTCTAATGTTTAGAATTATTGCAGAGGTCGAAATTTGCATACAAACGATTACAGACAAAGAGGAACAAGAAACGGCTAGAATAATGTTGACATCTGTAATACAGGGTGGGCCAAATAAGACCTACCAATGTTAAACTCCAATAACTTTTTTGTTTTCTAATATAGTTGTGTTTTTTCTTTGCAGGTTATAATTGACTTCTTGTAAATTTATAATGGATACATACAGTACACAAAAGAGTGTTAAAATTATCGAATTTTTTATTCTTTTCAAATATCAATAGGTATGACGCAGCGAAAGTATCGTCAACATTTTAAATCAAGATTAACTCCCACAGCCTTCTTGATAAGGAATTTTATCAGCCGTTGTGAGGAACGGGGTTCAGTGGTTGACTGTCCTGGAAGAGGTCGCCATCGATATATTCGTACTGAAGACAATGTGTAAATTGTGTGGCAAAGTGTTGCAAATGATCCATCTGTCTCAACTCGTCGTTGTTCCAGCCAGTTGGTTTTCGAGAATGAGGATGGAACGGCAGAAACTATTTCCGGGGCTTCTTACAGAACAATGATTAATAACTTTTTGCGGCCACTGGTGGAGCAGCATCCTAATTTGTGGTTCCAACAAGATGGAGCGACTGCGCACACTGCAAGGCAAACTATGAATTTGTTTCGAGAAATTTTTGGCGAACGTTTTATTTAAAAAAATTCTGATTTCCCTTGGCCACCTCGTTCGCCAGATTTAACTGAGCCCGTCTTTTTTTGGGGATGTTTAAAAGACAAAGTGTATGTCAATCAGCCAGAGACAATTAGACAGCTAAAGCCGAATATTCGAGACGAAATACTGAGCCTGCAACCAGAAACATTAATTGGTGTTATGGAAAACTCGCTTAAAAGACCCAATGTTTGTATCGAGCAAAATGGTGGACATTTGTCTGATGTCATATTCCATACATAGTCCCCCTAAATTTCCATGAAATGTATTTAATATATAAAAAAAATAGTAAAAAATATTATTACAAGAGTTATACGTATTTTACATTAGTAGGTCTTATTTGAAGGGTCCACCCTGAAGAAAAACATTTAAGGGGAACTCAAATAACAGAAAGGGATAGTTACGTTATTAAAATAGCAGAAGCTACCAGAGTATTCTTAAGACAAAATGATGACATAGTCATAGTAGATGCGGACAAAGGAAATAAGACAGTCGCTTTGAACAAAAAAGACTACGCAGATAAGATGAGGTAAATTTTAAGAAATGCATGGACGTACAAAACAACTAGACGAGATCCAACATCAAACTTACAACAAAAAAGCAATAACATTTTGGACAAAATATTTAAAAATGAATTGATAAGCGCACGGGAAAAATATTTACTAACTACACACACTGCGATAGCACTACGTATTTATGGATTACCCAAAATCAACAAGATAGATGGACTCCTTAGACCTATATGTTCCTCCATAAACTCACCAGTACACGGTCTTTGCAAATACATTGCTAATTTTTTTAAAAACTTGACAGTAGGATCGACGTACAATATTAAAGATGTGATAGAATTTAAGAACAAAATCAACAACAATTTCATTGGTGAAAACGAAACTGTGGTATCTTTTGGTGTTATTTATTTGTTTCCAAGCTTATCAGTGGACTATTCAATAAAGAGGAAAAGAGATGGAAAAGAAGAGGGACAGGATATCACAACATACAAAAATATCAAAACTATCTTCAATTTATGGACATATTAAAATTTTGTGTCAAAGAAAACAACTATTTTAAGTACAACGACACGATCTTCAACCAGCTTAAAGGAATGCCCATGGGTTCTCCAATATCCCCAATAATAGCGGACTAGTCATGGAGGAGGTATTAGATATTTTTATAAAGAATTGGTCAAAAAAACCCAGACTGATGACAAAATATGTGGACGATATTTTTTTGCTATAATACAGACTGAGGCAAGAGAAGATACGTTCAAAACCCTTAATGCCTGCCGTAGAGTAATTAAATTCACAAAAGAAGAAGATAGTGAAGGACGATTGTCTTATTTAGACACCATGGTGGTAAAGAAAGGCAACATGTTGAAGACAGACTGGTATCGAAAATCCACCTCATCAGGTAGACTCATCAGCTACCATTCAAAACACCCTATAAAAACCATCATTGGTACAGCCAAAAACTTTATTGACCGGGTCTTCAGCATCAGCAACTAAGTTTTTCACAAAGACAACACACAACGAATAATACACAGATTCAGCCTTAACGATTTTCAAGCACATCCCTGCATTCCAAGGCATCGTGAACGAATATTTCATGATGATTTCTTAAAGAAACTTACTACATGAGATACATTTGTCGATAATTCTTTATAATTCGTTCATCGAAAGCAGAAAGTTTTCAGACAGTTCACGAATTTGGAACTTTTATATGAGATTTTCGTCAATGAAATGTATAAACGAATCAGCATGTTTCGTTAAATAAGAAGAAAAATCGTGCAGGATTCATTCAAGATTTCTTTCAGACTTGGACTACTGGGCTACTAAAAAACGCCTACTAAGAAGAAATACCAACCAAAATACAAATAAAGAAAACCTGGAACCCAAACGTTACAAAGGAGTAACATACAGTGGCTCACAGCTTATTTTATGCAGTGCATACTTTAAACTTTAGGGTTTATAAAAACAAAACTAACAGGAATACAAAAGATAATATGGTGTCATTTAAAAGACAAAAAGTCTAGTTAAATAAAGGTTTTTCATTAATTGTGGATACATATATTTAGTTGTTTAAAAAATAAGAGAACAGAAAATACTGCTTAATTTCATCTCGCAGCTTATTTTATGCAGTCACTTCTCTCTGCTACAGTGCTCTAATGCTGCGCTGACTAACGGTACTTTCGTTAGCTATGCCTTCGTTCTGTTTCTATAATTGCTTTGTGTTAGCTTTTTATTTTTTTTTTTGCTTTAAGTGTCTGCTTCTATGATTATTAAAAATAGGAGCGCGCACAACGCTACAACAATGAGAATTGGTTACATACTATTTTAAAAACAGCAGCTCGCAGCGAAAAATGGCTGAAATGGTTAATATCAATTCCTCTATAGTGCAAAAGATCATCGAGCGCTTCGTCCATAAAAATCTATTGCACAATAAGAGCAAAGAAGCACCAAACAACATTTTTAATGCAACCGACGAGCGGCATATTGTACGGAAGATAAAGGCTAACCCGAGACTCTCAGCTCCGAAAATGGCTTTTGAAGTTCAAACTGACCTGAGCAAACAGTGTAGTGCTGAAACTATTCGACGTGTCTTGTGAAAAAGAACTTTCATGCCCCAAAAAAACAGATTATGCAGACTCAACTACGGCAAAGAAGATATGTCCAAGGCCTTAGAGTACTGGAATTCAGTTATTTTTGCAGATAAATCGAAAATCAATTTATTCGGTTCAGATGGTATGTGCTATATGTGGCGAAAACCGAATACCGAGGTCAACAAAAAAAAACTTAAAACAAACCGTGAAACATGGCGGTGGCAGCGTCATGGTTTGGGCCTGAATGTCAGCTGCTGGTACTGGGAAGTTGCCGTTTATTGAAACAACAATTTACAAATTTAATTACCTACAGATCTGGGTATAAAATTGAATTTCCGATTTTACCAGGATGACGATCAAAAGCACAAAGCGGGTATTGTGCAAACCACGCTAATATACAACTGGAAAATAACATCCGGAAACATCAAATTTCAAACTAAAATCACCTAAAAGAGATATTGAAAACGAAGTGGGCAAATATTTCGCCACCTATCACTCAAAAACTGGTCTCATCGATGCCAAACCACCTTAGATCTGTTGTGGACAACAAGGGCTATCATACCAAATAATAAAAATATCAAATATCATTAATTAATACGAAAAATTTATAAATGACAAGTGACTGCATAAAATAAGCTGTGATATAAAATTAAGCAGTATTTTCTGGTTTCTTAATTTTAAGCCAACTTAATATATATTTTTACAATAAATTAAGTTAATTTATTAAACTAAATATCTTGTTCTTTTAAATGATACTATATTATTTTTTCTATTCCCAATAGTTTAGTTGTTATAAAGCCCTAAAATTTAAAGTATGCACTGCATAAAATAAGCTGTGAGCCACTGGATGTACTTGGTGGACTCACTGAAAACTTAAAAAAAACAGACATTTACAACAAAAACACTAACTTTATTGCCCCTTAAACAAAAAACACTTTGCGAAATCTTTGCAGCACAGCAATACCAAAAACAAAATAGAAAATATGGACAGACACAACTTAATTTACGGATCCAATGTATGCGACCAAGTATATGTTGGAACGACTAAATCTAAATTACGAACAAGATTATCTGCGCATAAATCGGACCTTAAATCGAAAAGTGCCCAAAAAACAGCGCGTGCAGCTCATTGCATACAAAAAGGACACTTACCGGACTTTTTCAACACAAAAATTGTACAGCAAGAGAACAATTATGCACGAAGATGCACGATAAGTACGTAGCACATCAATGCACCCACATATTTAAAACTGTATTCTAAACAAGACACTGATGGTTGCGCGGAAATTTATAAACACTTGTTGAGGAGCAAAATTAGTTGACGATGACTCATGAACCACGACTTGTCTTGCGGCGCCAAATAAGTTTTTCTTTATAATTTTTAAATGTTAATATTAGAGCTCCCATTTTCACGTGAACCACGTGTGTTTTTAAGAATATTTTAAAAAATCACGTACTCGAACTACAAGTAAATTTTAAACACGTACTACAGGTGTAGTTGCAAAAGTTCACTTGATTATAATTGAGATAGATTATAATTGTTTTATTTATTTTGTTTTCTATATTTTATGGGTTTCGTGGACGCTTTCGTCAAAAATCTTTCATTCGATAGACAATCGTATCATTGCAACTATCCTGACACTATAACAAAAACAAGGACTAAGGCCATAAAACTATACATTTCTTGTGTAGTTCGAGTTCGTGTTTTCAAAAACGAACTTCCGTGTACACGTGTAGTTCGAAACACGTGCTTAAGTGGAGCTCTAGTTAGTATTGTTAAAAGTTTTTATTTGAATTTGTTAAAATATTAATGTTTAAGATTAAAAAGTGATTGTAATTAAAAATTTTTGTATTTACTATAGTGCTTAGCCCTGAAGACGGATTGAAATTAAACCCGAAATATTGGCAAATAAAATTTTAAAAAAAGAACAAAAACAACTCTGTTTTTAAATCTACGGCCATAGTCCAACTACAGCAGCTTAAAAAAATTATTTAAATAAATTAAAACCTTCAAAACATGACAATATGGGTATCAAATAATGGAGAACAATTTCTTTTATTAACAAAAACAAAGGCAAAATTTGTAAACGGTTCTTTGATTTGGAAACAATTGTATACAGAAACTAATTGAAATTTATTTCCATTTTCCAATAAAACATAAGTCAATTAAACTTATCTATATTTGGCTTGGATGCATTGTCACTTCTTATTTTTTTTTTACTGATAAAAGAGATTGACCTGTTTCATTTGATAAACATATTGTGATGTTTTGAAGGTGTTAAAACCGTATTTAAATAAATTTTTGCAAACAAATACTTTTTGTAACTTAAAAGTCCTTTTTAAAAAAATCCTGATGTTCCAGTGAAAAATTGACAACGCAGTTTTAGTGTCCTTTGCTCTAGTTCCACCTGTATATTGTTTACTTCGAGTGTGAACATTTTATCCGATAATTGTGGTACGGTGATTTCATTACTTAAGAAGAAAACCATAAAACTTCTTCGGGAAACTTTTTTTAAAACTTGAGTTTTGATTAAATCCTATCTACTCTATACACGCTATCTATTATGTGCCACTTTAAATTGCAGCTTAAGTGACGTCTTAAAAGAGTTGAATCAACCAATAGTGATAAACAAAAACTAATTTATTTTTATATGTCATTTATTTTGAATAATTATCTTTTCTTATAAATAATGATCATTCTCAACAAATATTACATATTTTTTTAATTATATATCGCATACACTTTATGAATATACAAATTTAATAAACAATTGTTTAGTCTTTAAATATTTGCTTTTGCTTAAAAAATAGCTTAAAAAACTATTTATTACACTGTTTCGTTACATTCTTGATTTCCTTTTTCTTCAAATAAGTCCATAGAAGTACCGAATAAGGTTGACAAAACAAAAACAATAAAAAATAAATACTTTGTAATGTTAAATATTTTTTAAGATACTTCAATATAATACCATGATGTTTTAGATAAAAGATGCATAAAGCACATAAAAGCGAATATATAGTACTATAAAATAAAATAGATTAAAGCGATTATAATGTTATAACTTAGGAATTTAAAATTATGGATATATAATATAAAACCTTTTTAATAGGTATAACCGTACTTGTATGAAATATATTTACGAAATTATATTTGTGTTATAGCAATATTTATTATAGCATTATTATAACTACAACTTTGTCCGAATTTTTGCAACTTAACTTTGAATGTTTTCACTGGAGCAATTTTATGTTTGGAATCATCATCCTTAAATTTGAAAGAATGAATATGATTTCGTATTTAATAAAAGGTCAATAATAAATTAAAGTTTAAAAACATTAAAAATAAATGTATAAAAAGCATCTAAAAGCGAGTTTTTACACTAAAGTGGAAATTTCAGATGAATTAAAAACGAACTGAGCTCATGGTGAAAATTTAAATTTTGGTTAAACATTCGCTTTATGAGTTTGTGATCAGCTAAATAACAGAACACAAAATATTGATAATAAAAAAGTAATAATAAATTAAAAATAATTGTACTCTTAGTTTGTTTTCATATTTTTGAAATTTTGTCGCTTATTTTCTTCTTTGTGTTACATACTTATAAACAACAATTAGATATAATTTCATTATGTTTGAAATGAGTGAATAAATAATTAACACATTTTATGCGCACGCCTGTAGTTAATATTATAATTATCGTTTTTAGATTCAAAGGGAGGGCATTTTATAATTTAGCTGCCTAACAAACAGCAAACATATACAGTGGCAATTAAAACTGAGTGGATGTTTCGTAATTCTGCATTCATCAGCTTGTCATTTCTTTAATACTAGACAAAAACTAATAAAAATTTCACCAGTTATTCTTTAAAACGTTATCAATTCGGAAAATTTCAATAGAACTCAAAATAAGTCAAAGTACTGTTATTGCTGTGAAAAAGTAAATTGCTTCTACACCTAACCTTGGTGGTCGGCCAAAACTACTGTCGAACTCAGACGCACGTTTTATGGCACAAATAATGAAGAAACATGATTTCGAAACGCCATTTTTAGCGGCTACATCACTAAACAAGGATGTCACTGAGCTTTGCACAGAATTCGTCTTCAATCGGCAATAAAAAAAAGAAAAAGCCTGCATTGTCTGACAAATATGCACGGTTGAAGTTCAGCAGAACATATAGGAATTGGACAATGAAAGACTAGAAACGTGTCATATGGTCGTCGGATGGTAAATAATATTATTGTGCACGTGAACATGAAGAATAAAAAAACACCATGTGAAGCAAACGGTAAAACAGGGCGGTGGCAGCTTGATGGTATGGGGTTGCTTTACATGGTGGCATGTTGGGCTTCTTGTGAAAATTGATGGTATAATGAAGAAGGACGATTACATTGATATTATTGGCCGGAATTTGTAGACTTGTGCGCGTATTTTAAAAGAGGAAAAAGTATTAAAACAGGATCGAGACCCAAAACACACATCTAATATTATCAAAAAATGGTTAACAGAGCAAACTTTCTAGCAACTGGAGTGGACAGCATCAAGTGCTGATCTGAACCCCATTGAAAATTTGTGGGCTATAGTGAAAAGGCGTTTGGGTATGTACAAAAGAGCTCCTGAAAATATGACGGAGTTATTGCGTCGGGTTCAGGTCAAATGGAGCAATATCCCCAGAGAGATGATTGAAAATGTGATCGAAATTATGCCCACGCGCATATAAGGAGTCGTAAAAAATAAAGGTCTTTGAACAAAGTACTGATCATCGTCCAAATACAGATGTTCTTCTGAAACTTGTCGAAAAGTGCAAAACTGAGTGAATGCCGCATTTTGACGTTTTGTTATTGTAAGTTTTGCTTTTTTTTTTGTGAACACTTTAAAGAATAAATGCAGAAATTTTAATTAATTTTTGCTAAATATTAAAGAATTGGCAGGCTGATGAATGCAGAATTACGAAACATCCACTCAGTTTTGATTGCCACTGTACATACGTTTAATTTGTAAGACATGTTTTGAATTTATATTTTTCTCTTTCCTGTACTTTACATGCATATCAAATAAAAAATTATTTTAATTCGTGTTCTATTTGAACTTCATTAATTGAACAACAAGATTTTTTCTACTTTACTTACTTAAACTAAATATTTAGTTAATAATTACAAAGGTTTTTGTATATATTTGATACATAACTATGTATAAATTTATATATTTAATAATTGTATGCGTTACTGCTAAAAAGTATTTAAGTCTCTTCAACGCATTTCCGCATGGTTTATAAACATTTGTTGCAACAATGAATACTTTTGCTCACATATGATTAATTTTTCCAATTAAAACTTTTGCTCATCTACGTCATAGTTCAGAGTATGTTGTTTTTGTCGTTCAAAGTTGATTCGTAGATGTTGTCAATCTTGAAGGTATCGCTTTCATTAATCTTCTTTGAGCTACAGCTAAGATGCTTTCCATTTTCAACATTAAAAGTATTTTAATTCTTTGGTGACACAGTAATAAGTTTATGTGGTGTAACCGGAGAAATCTGAAAATACATTAACATTAATATGATTGGAAATATTATTTTAAATACATAATAAACTAAAGAAAAACTTTTAGGGAATTATCTTTGACTTTCCTTTATACTAAGTAATGCATTTTTATAAGTTTTATGATGTCACTTTGTATAGAAGATGATCGTGGTTTTCATAAAATGTTGCTAACATTTAAACTCAGAATTCGTTTATGTGGTAAATATGCAGTCAGCACACATATTTTTGTGGAATTTGTAAAGTTTATGCTACTTTCATGACGTCACTTTGTATAGGAGGCTGGCGGAGTTTTTATACGATTTTGCTAAATTTAAAAGTCAAAATGCATTTTTAAATTCTAAGCATGTATATGTGCAAAATTGGAACCCATTGAATTCATTTTTTGGAATTTAAACAGATTTAGCCATTTTCATATAGTCACTTTGTATGGGAGGTAGGCTTGGATTTCATTCTATTTTGGCAAGTTGCAAATATATGGTAAATTTTGAGGCCTCAGTTTACGTGCAAAATTCAAGTCATTTTTGATATTTTATGTCATTTTAAGAGAATTTACCATTGTCAAAGTTTACTTCAAAGTCATAGTTCGAATTTTTTCTTAGGGATTGAAAGATTTCTCCTAACATAAAATGGCTAATAAAAATTCTAATAACTCAGCAACAGTAGGTGATCTAATTCAAAACTTCAACGGGGATGGCTTTCATAATTCGAACTTAAACTTCTAAAATAGCTTAATCCAAAAAAATAAATACAAACAAGCAAAATCCATCGTCAAAGTTTTCATTACATGAAACTGTATTTTCAGTGAACATTTTTTCGGAAATCGTTAAAAATATTGTCTGTTGAAATATTGGAACTGCTTAAGCAGATAAAGAAACATTTTTTACTTTGAAGGGGAATTTTAACACCTTGAGATTATTTCAGAGCACAACACTGTATTTGAATTTTGAATGACAAACATTTTGTAACAACTTTGCAAAAGGACTCAAACCAAATTGTTCTTGAATTAGGAGATAAAGAAAAAAAACAACAGTAAAACTGTTGTTACATTTAACCTTAAAAAATCTCTTGTATGAGCTAACCCAGATGAATAATTGTCTTGGTTATGTTCTAAGGGTTAATTAAAAGAATGTAATGTAATGTTCTAAAACGAACTCTGTTGTTTGAGATAGAGCTACATTTATAGCGTTGAAACAAACACTCGCAATACACGAAAACCGCTATATGCAAATTATCATGCTGATCGGGCGAGCGGTTAAAAGTTTATAGCGAATTTTCACACAGATTTGTACTACAGCTCCCTCTGGTAATGGAGAAAAAGCAAAAAAAAAACTAGTAAGGAATTGTCTTCGACTGGGCAGAAGTTAAAATTTCTCCCACGGCCTTATTTTATTTAAATCGACGTCTTGAATTTTGTATTATTTTGATGACGTCACTTTTATAAAGCGTAGTTTTTATCCACATATTTCACATTTGAAACTCAGAGTCCTTTTTATTTATTTAAGCTTAAGTGTACAATACACAGCTTAAACATAATTTTTTTTTCATTTACAAAGGTTTTACTATTATGATGACGTCACTTTGTATGGGAGGTGGATGAATAATCCGTTTTTTTACCAATTTCCTAGCAGCATAGTAAAGATTCAAACTTATTTGCAAAATTTAAAGACATTATACTCAATTAGGTGGAATTTAAGGAGATTTTTCAGTTTTTATGAAGTCATTTTTGTATAGGAGGTAGACGTGTTTTTTATTCGATTTTTACAAAATGCATACTAAAAGTTCATAATAAGGTTTAATATGTATACATTTTTTAAAGCTTACACCGTTTTGTAAAGTCACTTCGTATTGGAGGTGGCCGTGGTTTTAATTCAATTTGGCTCATTTTCGAACTTGATTTTCGAATATATAAGCTTTTTTGAATATAAAGCGTATATATTTAATTTCGGCGGTTATTGTGATCACAGACAGACAGACAGACAGACGGAAATGGCTAAATCAGACTCAGGAGGTGATGCTGATAAAGAATATATATTAGGGTGCCTCGTCAAAAAAAGTTGTCATTGCCATCGACTTAAAATAAACCTTGGTCTATTCTTCGACGACTGCACAACATTTTTTGGCTGTAACGATATTCGCCAGTGAGCTAAACCATTTTGAAAAAACCTCCAAAAAACCATGTTTTGCGTAAAAATATTAGCTGGTGTAGTAGTTATAAACAAATAAACAAATGGTTGGAAATAGTAATACTGAAGTAGATCTTCCAATCTGATTTTCAAATCTGAATTTCAAACCTTTGCAGCCTGACCAAAGATATTGCGAATTTTAATGAAAATGTGTGACTTTTTATTTGATTTTTACTAAAATTCTTAAAAATAAAAATACAAATTATTTTTTATGCGATCCTACTTTTCAGGGTATTGTTGGAAAGATATTGAATTTCTTAAATTTCATACCATTAAAAAAATAATATATACAAAAAATCACATATATAAAACATGCAAATTAAGCAATTCTTAGGTGGCAACGCTATGGTTTTTTTTTTAAATTTTGACGATGGATTTGGAATCAGCGACCAATTTTTTGCTAGTGATACTTTTTTCCCTAAATTCCCACGAAAATCAAAGGTTTTTAGGTGGCAAAAAAATAAATTTATTTGAATTTTAGTTAAAAATGTTGTGCATTCGTCTTAGAATAGATCAAGGTTAATTTTAAGTCGGTGGCAATGACAACTTTTTTTCCCAATAGAGGTCGAGGCACCCTAATATATATACTTTTCTATAAATGCCACGCCTCTTTATCGGCGTTACAAACGAAATGACAAAGTTAATATACCTCTTGCGCATTTTTAATTGTGTGAGTGTATAAAAAGCGTCAAATAATTCGCCGTACTCGAAAACCGCTATGCACAAATTTTGCTCGCTAATCGGATTAGATGTTAATGAAAATTTGCAACTTGAATATTTACATATTTTTGACCATTTCTTGGACAAGCCCATTTACTTAAACATTTTTGTAGGGAGTTTTAATTTTAAAAAGGATGGTGACTTTCTCATGTACATACAAAAGTCTATTAATGCATGGCATGTTAACTTATTTGGACCTTAAACTTTTAAAAACAAAAAATATGATTGTTGGTGAAGATGCACAAATAGATTATTTTTTATTTTGTATCCAATCGAGTGAAGTAAGTTCAAAAGGGTAACTACTAACATCTTTGTCTTAGAAATCAAAGGTCTTGCTTTTAAAGTTTTTATATTTGTGGCAAATAAAAACAAATAACTCAAAACAAAACAGAAACTTTGGCGATGTTATTGACGATCATGATGAACGTTTTGACTATCGAGAGAAATCCATGGAGCAACATTATTAAGGATCCTGGAAACAATGTAAAAGGCGTTTGTATAAGGATTGCAATAAGACAAACGAGTCCTCAAAACTACATTAAATGAAGAGGCAACCAGAATCTCTTTAAAATACACTTGTGTATGTCACAAGCATCTGTAAAAATATCGCTCTTACGCTATTAACATCACAAATACAGCGTTCATTGAATACCACTATTATTTATTTGGTTTTTTAGTTGTAAATAGTAAGTGTAAAAAATGTGTTCGCACATTTTCCATCCCTGATAAATACGAATACAAAAAACAAAACTAATATTATTCTAAAACGTTCTTAATGAATTAAAAATATTTATATCTGAAGTCACAAAGCACAAATAATTTTAAGAACTTTATATTTATTTTATTTTGTTTATTTTTTATTCTGAAGTCACTTTTATTATTTAATATTAGAAATAAGTAACTCAATTTTTGAAAAGTTATATTGTGTTGAAATGAATTGCTTATCATCTCACAAACCACAAATATTTTTTAAAACAATATTTTTATTTTATTATGTTTATTTTTTACTATTTTATTTTTATAATTATAATTTCGTTTTAGAAATTATTAGATGGAAACAAACAAATAAAATTCACGATCTCAAATATAAGACTAAAACATGTGATATGTATAACAATTAACTTTATGTGAAACAATTTGTATGTTATTTATTTGTTATAGTTTTGTAACAAAGACAATAAATGCAAAATTTTTAACTATGGACGTGTCTATTTATTTCTGCTTATTTAAATGCAAAAATTCTAGTATTTCTAAATTTTTTAAAATTTCTTATACATATGGGATTTTTCGTGGTATTTTTTAATACGAATGGGATTTTTTATGGGATTTTTAAATGCATATCTTATTTTTGGTGGTATTTTTACAACGCGTGGTATTTTTGTGGTAATTTTTAATGATCTTGGGATTTTTTTGGTATTTTTTAATTGCTGTGGGAATTTTTTTTTGTTTACCTTTACCATGGGAATTTGGGTGGTATTCTATTTATGTTACTTTGAGAAAAAGGTAATTTTCGTGGGATTTGTTCCGAAATTTGGCTGGCAACCTTGGACTCCACATACAATATTTGATTGCATGCGAACTGTCAAATTGAATTTCATGATATATATCTCAAGTGTAGACCACCCATATCATGAAATTGTTCATATCATGAAATTTATGTTGAAATATTTCTTGAGATAAATTTCATGAGATGAGCTGTCACTTTTCAGTAAAATATGTAAGTGTGTGCATTTATATGTAAAATATGTAAGAACTTTTCAAGCAAAAAATATTGCAAAAGCATTAAAAGAGTGAACAAAAATAAAATGGAATGACGAATGGAAGCTTTATTAATTTAATAAACTTTTACAAACAATTCCAAAATGAAATGTTATGAGATGAAGTGCCTGCAGTGAAGTTCGCATGCAATCAAATATTGTAAGTGGAGACTGTGTATCATATAATATTAATAGAATTAAATAAAAACTAAATTAATTTCAACTTATTATTTATATGTTTTATTATTATCTATATTTTGTCATTTTGGCTGCGATATCTTTTTATTCTCCGCTTAAGAATAGGTTTTGTGATTCTACCTTAACATATTTCAAATTAACTAAAATGCAAAACGAGAATACCTGAGATTATTTTCAATACGCTCATTAGATTGTACTTAAGTGGATTCAATAATTTTAAAACTAATGGCTTATTTCCTGTTTGATTGATGATTTTAAAGATAAGAAGCAAATTTCTATGTTATCTCTTTTCTCTCTAAAACTTAAAATACTTCTACTGAAAATAATTTTTTTTTTTAGTTGTGACGTATTGAAAATAATGAGCGATAAGAAAAAAATTGAGAAATAAAATTAAAAAATGTATATTTCGAAAAGCTAAGAACTTCCACTGAAAAATAAAACTTTATTGTCGTTTTTGTGACAAGCAGCTCAAACTCCATATACTACTCATTGAGAATGTAAAATTTTTTAATTTTGGCGCATAGTGTAATTTTATTTAATAAATGAAAGAAAAAAAAACAAGATCAATGTTTCACGTTAAAATCTAGACTGATCAATTTATTCTTGATACTAACATTTCATAAGCCTTCATAAGCTAATATCAGGGTACATCGTAAAGAGAATAATATACTTTATATAAACTTTATAGTTTTTTTCGCATGTAAGCATTTGTATGTTGTTTTTTTTTTGAGCATGCTTTGTCGTGACCACCTGTACTTCAGTTTATTAAAAACCACCCTTCACTTCGATTTACTTCAGTACAATACTTACTTAAGGGACATATATAAAGTTTCTCACTTGCAGCAAAAAGTTACTCTCAGCATTCTATCACATTTTAACTTACCCACAGTGATCGACTGCCCATGAATGTATCATCATCATCTTCCATTAAACTGTGATGATTGTGATGACGATGATGATGATGGTTCTGCTGATCGATAAAAATCAGGGTATCTTTACTGCACGTATTGGCTGAATTGCGTAGCATCGAAGAGAGTGTATCACTGCATTCTTTTAGTTTAAAGTTGGAGCTTGTCGAGAAGGAATGACGCAAATTTAAGCAATGCGTGTGATGCGGCGCTTGATGAGCTGCTGATGAAGTAACATTCTCCAATGCCGATACACTTGATCGACTGCCATGCCATTGTTGCGGATACTGATTTTGATTAAGATGCAAATCGTTGGCATGCGCGGCGGCAACTGCAATAATGCTGCTGCTATTGCTCTTTAAGCTGCTTGAGAGCAACGATTCTTTGTAATTGTTGGCAGCTGTTGGTGTAGTTGATGAAAATGACACCGAGAAACCATTGAATTTGTTTTGTAGCGTTGATGCGCCAAATGTAGAGGCCGCCAGTGAGTGTGGGGATGAGCGAGATGACAGTGAAGACGATGAGCTGCTGGCTGAGACAGAATTTGAAATAACTGCGGAAGTGTCGTTATTAAGCCTTGGATTAGATATTGTTGAGCAGCTGTTTCCATTACCATTGGTTAATGGTATAACTTTGGGCGACTTAATAGATTCATTTTCAGCTGTTATCTTAACAGTACCAGGAGCTGTGAGTAACGCTGATTTCGATTTAACTGGTGTTATAGCTAAAGCCACTACGTCTTGTTGCTGCTTCGAACTATCTGTTGACACCAATGGTGAATAGGCTTCGTTGCTTGCGTCATTATCATTTAATTTGCAGTCCTCATCCATGACAAATATAGGATTAGCTTCTTCTGCAGTCGGTGAAGAGCCCTCATTTGGTGTAAGTGTTTCCAGAATGTCCAGTTCATCAATTTCAGCATCTTCGGCGCCATCATCGGCATACTTTATGGCATCAATGTCAGCCATATCACTTTGATTTGCCTTCTCAATCACAACCTTTTGAGTGAGCACATCACACTTTGGTATTTTCGGAATATCAACAGCAACAACTAAAAAAGGAATTTAGAGAAATTATTATTTGTCAAAATAGAAGAATTATTATAAGGGTTTTACCTTCAACTTTTGGAATCTCTACGGGTTTCGTTTCAGCCTTTTCTGGTACATTTTCTTCTTTGGTAGTCGCCATATCCGAAGTTGCAGCAACGCCAGTTGTTGCCGCTACCGTTGTTTTTTCAAGAGTTTGTGTTTGAGCTGGTGGCGCAATTTTAGATACCCAGTGTTCTCCCGAAGTAGAACTGGAGCCAGAACACTCAACCACATCGGTGCGACGTCGTTGGTAGAATAGCATATAAGCCTCATTGTTTATTATGGCCTGCTCTATCGACTCACTGGGTACACGTGAAACGCGCTGATCATCGAACTTGTACCACTGATGATCGTAAGGGTTTTTACAGGCTGCCGTATAGTGACCCGTTTCCAACGTGTCGCCCTGGTGATAGCATACGGCGTAGAGATCATAACGGGTCTCTCTCTTGTTGGACTCTAAAGTGGAGTGAGGTGCGTGGAGCGAGTCTGGAGTTCGCGTTGACTTCCTCCAAGGACTGGGTCGATTATGGTAATGATCGACAGAACTGCTAAATGCTGATTCGGTTAGCTGATCGCGCGTACCCTTGGCCAAGTGTGGCGCCATATCGAATGCATTGAGCGGAAATTTTACCATCGTGGTGAGTTTAGCTGCATTGGAGCCCTTCGCCTGATGCTGTCGAAAACGTTTGAAATGCACCACAAGTATATCTGGCAGTGACCACAGGCCCAGAGTCTTTACCACCGGCAAATATTGCTGGCAATGTGGACAACGCCAAGCATCCTCAGCGCTCAAAGTTTCTGCTTTGGTATAATGTTCCAGACATTGTTCCAAAGTGAGTGCCGCAGTGTCTTGCGTGCGTTGCTCCAAAAGACGCGCTACACTTTCATGCTCCACCAGCGGTGGCGTTGTGGTTATATCGGCAAAATGCAACTCTGGCTCGGGCCACTCCAGCAGCAGCTTGATGTGCGCCGGTCCAGCTTCGGCAGAGAGCACTGATAAAGCCAAATCGATCATTTCCGTCAGAAGTGGGTGCTCAACTTGCTCTAGATAGGTATCAGGATCGGCTGAAGGATCTTGCAGCCGTATCTTAAACATTTCAGATAACGGTGTAGAAAATGCTAAAGCCTCCGGCTTGAGTAGCGCGGTCATTTCATGCAACAGCTTCTTTTGCAATTCCGAGTAGGTTGCGTCACGAGGAACACGCAAGCAGAAAGGCATGTCAAAGCGCTCGATGCCGTTTGCATTTTCAGTGCTGATCTCATCTGGTTGCGGTTTCTTACGCTTGCGCATATTCGCCACAAGTAGCAATAGATCTGCTGAAGCGTGTGTGTTTCCAGCAGTTGTTTTTGTTGTTGTATTGGCGACTTCATTACTCGTCTTAACATCGCCACTGCTTGGTTTTTTCTCTTCTTCTGGCGGCACCTCAATGCAGTAGATGGTTTCTACACCGGCAAGCGTGGACACTGGCTGCGTGTCATAATAAACACGTGTGAAGCCCGTCTCATTGATATCGACGAGCACCATTCTTTCACTGGCAATACCCGTATCTGCATGAAGTTGCTCACGCAATGCTACAATTGGTGAACCAGCTGGCACGGTAAGTCCGAGCTTTACTTGCCGCGGATGCTGCTTGTGGTAAATCACAGTAACGAAGATCGTTTGCTGTGTTAGCTGTGGCAGCTGCACTGATATGCAGTGGAACGGATCAAAAGTGTTTGATTGTTTTTTGCAGCGTGGACAGGTTAGCGATGATCGGAACTGCGCTTGAAAAACAGCCTGAACAAAAGAGTTATTGCAGCGAATATGATTTGCTAGCGTCTCGGCTGCAATCACTTCATCGGGTCGTCCATAGCTGTTCTGTTGGGGAAAAAGTAGAATATATATATATGAATTAGGTAACTTTTGGAGAATAATAAACCCAAAATTCATTTTCATTTTAAAATGGCTAAATGGGGTACCTTACGATACCAATAAAGGTAGGTATTACCTACCAAGTAAGTATAAGGTACTCATATGAGAAAAGAAGTAGTAGATATTTTATATTACAAAAAATATTCCCATTTGAATTTTTATAGAAGGTGTGCGCGATTTTTATGTATATCAAAAAAGCAGTTGCACTTTGTATATAAGTTAATCTATTTAAGGGTGGTTTTAGGCGAAAAATTTCATTTGCATGTTAATTGTACATCAACCTATTAGAAATAAAAAATTAATTTTTTATAACATAGTTTTTATTAGGGATGTGACGGCTGCATTTTGCGGATGCGGATTCACATCCGCGGATGACAGATGCGGATGTTTTCAGTTAACCTTCATCGGTCTCTTATTTCTAGAAACGAATAGGTGATTCCTTGTGTGTAAAATTTACACACTCTTTTTCAGGAGCAATATTTGCATCGATGAATGAAATACATGCAATCTTCTCGTTAAAAGTAATTAATTATTCATTGTTTAATGAATAATTAATGAATGTATCGACAAGGAATAACGACTTAACTCAAATTATCGTAAAAAAAGATACTTTTATTGTACTACCTCTGACCTTTTTCATGAAATATATGAAACGTTGCAAACGGTAATAGGTGCAGAATTAAGTGGTTATCTATTCTGTGCAAAAAATGTTTTCCTGCGTTTTATCAAAGATTGACAAGAAGAAAATGCCACATCGCTTTTTTACGATATTTTGAGTTTAGTCGTTATTCCTTGTCGACACAGATATATCGAACGGTTTTGATCGTAAAAACTAAAACTTTGTTTAAATGGCTACTATCGGCTACTGTACTAAAAATGGGCTTGGTCGCACTTTATCTAATCATGCCAATTACAGAGTTGTGTAAATTTTGATAGTGAACTATATATATATATAAATGTTGCTACGCTCACTTTTACCGCCCACAAATCAATGGAACTTATATATATATAAGACGGTTTTGAACAAATAAAAATAAAATTTGGTAATTTAGTTTATATGTTTACTATGGTCGCAATATATCTACGCCCACCTTTTTCGAAATCGTGCTAATTCCTGAGATGCTCACGTTTTGATAGTGAAAATTGATATGTAGGTGCAATGGGACAGAGTGGCGGTCCCTATACATATATATATTTAAATGTTGCCATGCCTACCTTTTCCGCCCATATATCTTTACAAAAAAAAATTAATACATGTCTGTGTAAGGACTACGAAACCGCTGAACCAATTTTTATGAAATTTTCAGGGAAACGGTAGCAAAGTCTTCAGAATGTTCTTGTGAAGTCTGGTGCTGATTGCAAAAAGGGGCGTGACACCTCAAATATACCCCAAATTTTCGATATCGAATAGCTTTGGAATAATAGGTCACACAGCATCGGAATTCGATTTCGTGAAACTTTAGCAAGTTTAAACGCATACCAGGCCTGTAGCCGGACCTAGAAGACAGAGGGGGCAGGCATGCATTTTAGGGGGGAAATTTTTTTTTCATTTAAATTAAAAAAAAACAATTTTTTAACATGTGAAATGAATACATTACACATATTTATTAAAAAACAGTTAATTTTAATATGGATTAATACATAAAAAATAATATAAAAATTAATTCAGGACTTTGTAATAAAATGAAGGTAAAAATACAAAATTTATTTAAAGTGGCTAGAAATAGAAGAAAGAGTAGCGAAATAGGCTAACATCTGTATAATAGCGCATTCTTTTCTGGAAAAAATTCTTCATTTTTTCTGACCTCTTCAAGAATTATGCATTTTTTCCGTTCTTTTCTAAAAAAAAATGTTGACCTCAAAATAAATCGTGTTCTTTTCTCGAAAATTCTGACCGCAAAAGTATAACAAATGCAGAATTTCTGACCTGTAAAATTCGTTGGTTCTGCATTCTGCTCTCTAGTAATACCAACATAAAAACAAAAAAAAAATAATTTTGACAGTAATATTATATGCTATGACAATTGTGAGAAGCAAAATGTTCCAATTTTGAAAATTTTTTAATCAATACTAAAGTTTTTTTAAAGTTCTTTTTAAGCAAATGTTTTTAAACTGTAAATGTTTACTGTAAAAGTATATTTAAAAACATTTTTTTAATAGAACTGTACAAACATTTGAGTTTAAGTTAAATTGAATTTTTCAAGCTCTATTAAAAAAAAAATGTATTTAATATGAACACAGTTCCATTAAATTTTAACACATATTTCCTCAGTGTACTTAAAAAAATTTTAAGTCTATATATTATAGTCTTTTCACAATAAATGTTTTAAATTGAGTCTTTTTATATTTTTTTTTTCAATGTCAAATGTCATCTAAAGATCTTTGTCGTGGCCATAAACACACAACGGCTGCCATGTTGTGCTGAGGGTTTCTCTCGTAGCTCGTTAAAATTCGTTCATTTCGGAGGGGGGTTCTAACCCCCAAAACCCCTGCGTACGTGCCTGGCGTATGCAATTAAATTAAGAAAAAA
Source organism: Dichetophora obliterata (assembly GCA_963920525.1). Classification (NCBI taxonomy): domain Eukaryota; kingdom Metazoa; phylum Arthropoda; class Insecta; order Diptera; family Sciomyzidae; genus Dichetophora; species Dichetophora obliterata. The sequence goes on from OY986437.1 coordinate 105,815,758, forward strand.
AAAAAACAACAAATTTTCGTTTGTGCCGACATGAGATACCTTCAGTTAACTGTCGATTGATTAAAAATTTATCCATCGATTTGTATCAACAATGGCTTGTTTTATATAGAAATGATATAATATCTCATCTCTACCATCAAGGTGCTGAATTGTGAATTTTTGGTGGTTTTAAATTTGGGCATAATTTTGTTGAAAAAACTATTTTATTTGTATTTCCGTTCATATTTTCGAACTGTTACAAGATTATTTTTTAGTAATTTAACTATAAACTGTAGTGGGAAATTTGATAACCAAAACATGTGATCCGTTCTTGATTGTGATCTTTTCAAAAATCAATTCTTAAGAAAAAAAATTATAAAACTTATCCTTAAAATTCAAGGACTATAATATATTACAAATTTAAAATAGCTACAAAAACACATCTTAGTTGTCGTCTAGTGTAATTAGCTAGGCTATGATTTTTTTCTTGTTTTGATGCCAACATTTCTTGAAAACTTATTACAATGTTACAATTTAGAATTCTTATAAAAAAAAACAAAACTTAGCAAACAGTAGACCGACAATTGGACTACAAATAATGTATACAAGCACGTGATAATTAACTTTGACAAAAAACAATAAAACTTAAACAAACAAAAAGTCAACAAAATATTAAAGTCGTAAGTTACATAAGAAAAATGTGCTATCTAATCGTCTTGAATAAAATTTCCACTTGGCAAAAATCAAGAGACAAACAGATAAATATACAGCCGAGCGAATTAATATATAGACGGCGTGGCGTATGTAATTGACATGAGACGTTGTAATTTGTGTAAAGAAAGATAAAGTAGAAATATTGTTAATGAATTTAAAAATTGAATCTACAGGTGCTAGAAATAAGCTAGTTACTTGTAAAACTACGCCACATTACGCCAAGAGCTTAGAGCTACTGCGAAATGAAGCAATCAATGAATTGGAGAATTATTTGAGTCGGTCATAGCGATCGGATTATATAGCTATTAATCTTTAACCTGAAAAGTTGTAGATAGTTCAATAGATTTTGAACTTGAATTTAACTTTTATGGCAACAGAAGTTTGAAAAGCAAATATTTTAAAAGCTCCTAAGAATTGACACAAAGTAAAATACACATTATTTAAGCATTTAGAGCACACACACAACTTTATTGCAGTAGAAAAGTGAGTTTATTTGCAAATAATTACTGCTGTCAATTTGCGTCAAGTCAAGAGCGAATAATGTATGCATGTGCATATTAATAATTTGTTTTATTATTAATTGCAAGTATTTATTTTAAACTGGCTCAGTTAAGAGCACTAAAAATGTTAATGCAGCAATTAAAAAATGTTATCTTTATTAAGTAAAAACAATGAGAGTCCATACCTTAACACTTTTGTAACGCCGCTTAGTTGCCGTATTCAGATCCTCGTGCACTTTGTCCAACAGCCAAAAAAGAAATTCCTGAGCATCATGTTGCGTTGAGCTTCGAAACTGTGAGCCGTAACGATCAACAACCGCCTAGTATAGGTTAAACAAAAATTTAATTAATGTGTTACTTAATGGCTTCCAAAGCAATAGAACCTTGCCTACCTTGAAACTGGTGCTATGATCACTTTCATTTTTGCATGTCCATAGAGCTTTCAGCACGTTGGCCAATTGTTCTGTTAACTCGCCCTTGGTGCCAAATTTTCGTGAATTGATTTTGTTGCGTCGTTTTAAATCGCTCTATAAACATAAATGCTACTACATTAGTTTGGATAAAAATTAAATTTTAACTTCAAACACTTACCTTGTATTGATCTAAAACAAAGTATTCAGCTAAAATATCCGTGTGACTGAGGCATTGCAGCACCGCATTCATAAAACAAGTATTGCCATGATTTTTAAGGCCAGTAACTCCAGGTGTCTGATCAGCCGGCCATTGATAGCCACCAATAGGCGGTACACGATCGCTGCTTGATAAGGAGTTCGCTTGTGAAGAGACATGTTTATTCGCCTGTAAAGTGCATTCAAGAAAAATTTGGTTACTACAAAAAAAAGTTTGTTTTTAAAGCAAAATAAAGAAGATGGTAAAATTAAATACAATTCAACAATTTGAGACCAGCGTGAAGTATAATTTTAAGTTTTATCCAAAATTATACTTTGTAAAGATTAAGGATACACTCATTTCTTACAACAGTAATTTGTGATGATCGATAAGGAGAACAGATTTAAAAATTCCAAGCACTATGAATGGTTTCACCCACCCCTCAAGCTATCGGGTGCAATGGAAAATGAAAAATAGAATTTTGCATAATTGCTAGTTTACTTTCGTATCAACAATTTGAAAATGACAATTATTACTAAGAATATCTTTTAGTGACGTTATTTTTTTCCTTAAGCGATTCGGACTATCCAATTTTTTCATTGTTAAATTGGTCAATAAAGGAATATCTTTTGGAATATTGCTTAAGATTAAGATTATACATATATACGTAAGTATGTATGTAATATACTTATGACAACTAAAGCTAAGTATGTGGAAAAGTAGGCTTAAAATTCACGAATGTTGTGCATGCATAAAGCAAAAACAAAAACGTATACAGCACAGAAATCAATAAACTTGGTAAAGTAAAAGCAAAAATGTATAAGTTAAAAACTAATTAAAGAATTTGAGCAATAATCACATATTTTTAAGCCAATTGTGAGTGCAAAGTGACAAGAAATCATAGTGGAAGCAACTAACTGAACGACATAGCAACTGTGGCTAAAACCAATCATAAATGCATTGTGTGTACACAGGTTTAACAGCTAAGGTGATAGAAATGTATCAATATTAAGAAGGGTGACATATGAGTGGGCAATAAATTGAAATTAAACATTAAAAATAATATCGATTAACAAAGGTGAGTGGTGAAAAGGAATAGCTTATTGAAGATGCAGTTAAAAAGCGAACTTGTTACTCGTACCTCTTTTCTACGCCAACATCCTGTGTAGAAAGGTACAATGCCAGCAAAGGCTGATTTATCCGTCGTCTAATGTTGTGTGGGGAATGTGAAGGAAAGAGAAATATTAAGTTCAAAATAATTATTAAAGGTAACAGTTAAATTCACACAAAATAAATGTTAACACATGACTAATTATTATTTAAGTCTAAGTGATTTAAAAATCGATGAAACAAAAAACGACATTTAAAAAAAAGAAACCAGCGCTTAGCATCTACACAAACCAATTTCAAAGACATTTGAAACGTTGCAATAGCTGTTGAACTGTCGGACAAATTTAGTGTCTAGTTTTATGCAAATTTGTAAAAGCCAAATGAAAACATAGACGGCGCTGCAAACGCCCTTAGCAAATTCTCAAACTATGACCCGTTTTAAAAACGACAAATAATTGCTTTCGCCGCAGACAGTTTGTGGGCAATTTGCCTCATTAAGCGGTGGACGAAAGTCTCTTTTCAACCCGAATTGGCGCGTGTAAAACAGGTCTAGGCTGCTGGCAGAAACTTTGTTTGAAAATAAGATAAAACAAGTCGTAAAAATTCGGAACGTGACTGTCTCAGAACAATAAAAGTTGCAAAAAGTACTGGAATCCTTTTTAGTAAATGCGGGCCAATTAAGATCAAACGTCAAAAACTTATGTTAAATATGTAAATTTAACCAACATTTTTTTTAAGATTTCGAAAATATCTGACATAACTTTTGCTTGCACACTACTCCTAAAGCTCCTTGAGCTTGCATTTTAAATACAATTCTTCTTCGATTCGACTTATTTTAAACCACTACCAAAATTTGTCAAATTCACTTTGAACTGACTCACCTGCCCTCTCTGACCACAAGCCTAAACCATCGCAATTTAAATGTAGAAGGGGCCTTTGTTTAGATGATCTAATATTACATAGATTTTGATTGTTTGCGATACTCCTTTACTCTCTACGGCTTTGCGAAGTGTCATAAAATCCTTATCTGAATTGTCTAAAGGTTTTCGTTAGCCTATGTCTAAGCTCCCTATTGCTTCAATTTTAATGAATTTTATTGCATTTTGTTCGTAATCTTGTCCTTTAAGCATCCCCCTAAATTCAAGTGCCTATTTCTTTTTTTTTTAGACGCTTAAATCTATAGAGGTATTCACAATGACTTGGGTAGTTGGGTAGATTTGCAAATGCCGTACATTTTGTTTTTGTAAATTGCCATTCAACCCAAGTACCCATCTACCAATCTACTCTAGCTGATCCCCTGACTTCTTTGGGTAGATTGTTTTCTTGCCAAATTGAGTACTTTTTCCATGTGTTACCACCTTTTTCAAAAATTGACCTAAGGGCATCAAATTAACAATATTTTCTGTCAAGGCTAATATCTCGAATAATACACAAAAAATATTGCCACACCCCCTATTTCCGCCCACAAGTCAATAAAAAAAGCTATATTTCAGACGAATTCGGTTGTATTGAACTAAAATTTTATAAATTAGTTCGTAGGGCTACTATCGACAATTCAAAAACTGGGCGTGGTCGAACTATAACTACGCCTACATTTCAGATATTATAATTCCTGAGTTGTGCATGTTTTTATAATGAAACTTGGTTTATATTTGCTATGAGACCAAGTGGTGGACACTCGACATATAAATTTTGTCACGCCTTCTTTTACCGCAATTCTATTTACATAAAATCGTTCATGCGGTGTCTCTTAAGATCTCAGGAACGGTAACATCTAAGGTAACTAAATTTACAATATCTGTTAATATCTCGATTAATAAAGTTAATATCTCGGCTAATAAAAAAAGCCACACCCAAAATTTGGTAATTTAGTTTGTATGGTTACTTTCTGAAACTGAATTAAAAATGAGTGTCCACGCCCTCTTTTACAGCCCACAATACAATAAAAATACTTTATTTAAGACGATTTTGGTCGTAGAAGATTTAAATTTGGTAATTTAGTTTGTATGGTTACATTCGGGAACAGTAGAAAAAATGGACGTGGTTCCTCTATAGCAACGCCCACTATTTCATAAATCATTAAAATTGACTACTGGGCTGATTGCGCTGAAATTTTGGCAGTCGATTTGTTTCGCCTACGAGATAGTTTAGGAAAATTTTGCCAAACCCCCAACTAATCAATAAAAATGCTATATTTTAGACGGTTTTGGTCGTATTAGACTAAAATTTGGTAAATTAGTGCATGTAGTTACTTTTGTAAACTGAACTAAAAATGGGCTTAGTCGCACTACAGTTATGCCTGTTCAGTCTGTGACAGGACAACGTTTTCCCATGAATTACTAGTAAATGATAAGATGCTGCGAAGTCCACGTTAAAAATTACTCGTATATAAAATAACTTTTTAACGCCCAATTAATGGCCTAAATTTTTCGCACATAAAATGAAAAAAAAAATTATTTGGTGGCAGCCCTCTTCCAGCTGTCACTCATCTCTTATCAGTTACATAAGCCGGGGAGATCATACAAACATGCAGCACTGCCCAAAACAAAGTACTGCAAATTCTACAAAGTACTCAATTGCAATTTAGGGTGCTCGCAATAACCAAAAGTACTTGATCTACCCATACCCAACTACCCAAGTCACTGTGAATACCCCTTATCTTTTTTTTTAACTTTTTACTGCAACTTTCACCATAAAAAACCCCCTGGGATCGTGCATAGGGGGATGCTGAATTAATGATCTATACTTTAAAATGACATTTGATTTGTTTGTTTCAGATACATGGGAAAGGCCATATCCATCGAACCGTTTGGATATCTTTTTTCAATGTCATTTTTAGCACATTCTAAGAAAAGAAATGGTTTAAAAAACTTTCATAAATAATTTTTTATATATACAATAAATTTTAATAAATAACGATTTCTTGTATCTAAAAAAATATTTGAAAAAAGCTGATTTTTTTTCTTGTTACACGTTAATGGCGATTACAAATTTTGAAGCAATATTTCTCGAAACTTTGAAAATAGACTTAAGCTGTTATTGCTCTTCGATACTGATTTTGTATCCTTTATAAAAACATATTCAATAATTTTGTGTAAAAGGCATTTTTTACATCCAAACATTTCTTTATTTTAAAATTTTTTTTAAAAAATTTCCTTAATTTTCATAAAAAAAACACTAGATATCTTAGTTTTTTTTAATCACCTGTAAAAAGTTTCCGTTCAACAACGTTCAATAACAACAGAAGGAAGGAAAATGTTGTTGCTTCGTGTGAAGAATGTGAGGGCAAGGTTGAGCTAAATAAATATTGCAATGAAGACAACTTCAACAGGTAGTAGTTATAGAAACGAACAAAGTTCATCGTGTAACTGATGCCAATGACAAAATATTACTTATTGAGTAATTTTTTCTTTGCTGTTGTTAAGTAGATAATTAATCGAATATATATCTTTATCGAATACAGTCACGAAACAAGTTACTTTCGATAACAATTTTCATTATTTATGAATAAGTTACTATTGCACGCTAATAACACGTGTAACTTATTTCAAAAAGACACGTTTATGTCAGGGAAAAAAAGGGAAAAACATAAACAACACAATTTGTGTCGTTTCCTGTAAGTGTAGTAATTTCTATGGTAATTTATTGCAGTGACTTCATTTATTATCAAAATATTTGCATTCTTGTTTGTTTAGAGGTTAGAGATTTGAGAAGAAATGTTAATTGTTTTAAGGAAGGAGTCTTATGTAATTTTGCATTTATTTAAGTGTTTACAAATTATTTAATATCTGAAGAATGTATCCACAACAGTTCAAAGCCCAAGAAGTCACCAAAGTGATGCGATTTAAAGGAACTCCAAGATAAAAGAAAATTTGAAAGAGAAAATGCGTTTTCCTCGAAATGTTAATTGTTAATTTAGGTTCATGCAAAGCAAAAGGACTAATTTCTATCTAACAAAATTCTTATATTGATTTTCGTCAATTACAAGGACCTGGGCGTTGTCCGGTGCAAATTCATACAGGGTTACTTATCAAATCAACCAAAGATCAAATGCCATGTCTTGGACTTGTGCTTGTGATTCTACACCAAACTGTATTTATTTTTTCTTGGTATATTTTAGTTTTTATGAATTTTTTTTTAAATTCCCATGGAATGACCCTATATTTTTTATTTATATTTGAAATATTGCTCCATGTAGTGAGTGAAAATTCGTCAAATTAGCCACCAAAAACAGAAAGTCATAATTTTTACCCGACTACGGCGAAGCAAAAAGAGAGGTATATATGTGTTTGACCGGTATGAATGTATGTATGTATGTTCATCTGTTCCACTCTCACTTCTAAACTACGTATCAAGAGTTGACAAATGAGGTATCGTTGGAAGCGTTTTGATAGTCTTCTGGTTAATGGCTATGTGACGTCACATTTAATTTAATGTAGCGCCATATAGCGGACATGAGAAACAATTTTTAGTGACATAAGCAAATGACGTATCGTTAGAAGCGTTTTGATTGACCGATGAAGAAAAGTTATGTGACGTCAAATAAAGTTTAATATAGCACCCTCTAGAGGACAAAAAGTCAACTAAGCCCCTAACTTCTAAATTACTAATCATAATTTGACAAATGAGGTATCGTTAGAAGCGTTTTCACCGTGCGCTGGTTATAGGCTATGTGACGTCAAATAAAATTGAATGTAGCGCCCTCTAAAGGACATAAAGTAAAATAAGCCCTAACTTCTAAATTACTTATAGTAATTTGACAAATGAGATATCGTTGAAAGCGTCTTGATCGTCCGCTGGCTAAAAGACATGTGACGTCACATAAAATTTAATATGGCTGATTAAAGGCTATGTGATGTCACATTAAATAGAATGAAGCGTCCTCTAGAGGACAGAAAATTAACTAAACCCCTATCTTCTAAATTACTTATCATTATTTGATAAATCAGGTATCGTTGCAAGCGTTTTCTTTTAGTCCGCTTATTATAGACTTTGTGACGTCACATTTAATTGAATGTGGCGCCTTCTATAAGACATAAAGTCATGCACTAAAAAATTTTAAGTGCCATAATAAGCAACTCTGTTTATAAATTGATCATCAAATAATTCTTAGGTAGGTAATACTTTCGATATTATAAAAATTGTATCCCCAAAATAATTTATATAAAAAATTAGTTAAAAAAACTAAAACCCGACTGCTTAAAATCATGCTCTAAAAAATATGAAACAGGAAAATGTCCTCATCTGAAATTTTTATGTATAAACTATTCAATGTTTTCAACTTACACATAATATATTTTATTGTATTTTATTCACATTCATAGCGATATTCAGAAGATATCCGTGGTTGTATGCCACACTCAGAAAAAAGTTTATCCGAATATGAGAAAAAAGGCATCATATTTAGAGAAAAATGGTATTGACTTTGCTCCGGATAATGCTTTTCTCTAAATGTGATCGCAAAAATTTCCTAAAAATGGCTAAAAGCTTCCATGAAAAAGAGAAATATTTTCTCATCAATAAAGACACCTTCTCTTTAATAGAAAAATATTTCTTTATAACAGGTTCAATCGTTTCCTTTATTGTGTAAAATGTTCCCGAAAACAGAGTAATATTTATTTAATTTTAATAAAACCTTTATTAAAATTGCGTTTATAGTTTCTCACTAGAGAGCTTTAATTTCTTAATATTGCTACAACTTATTTCCTTATTGCGTACATTTTTCTCTAAAACAGAGAAGTATATCTGAAATTACAATTAAAAATTTCTTTTTGTAAAACATTTGTTTTAACTCAGGCCTCGCAAAGTAAAAGTTTTATTATGGTATTGTGATTTGGTTGTAAAAATATTAGTTAAAAATATGTAAGAGAAATTTCTAGAAAAGAAAATATTCTACCTCTAGAATTATTGCTGTGACATAGTTTTTCGCGACCCCTTATAAATTTTCAAAATTTTCTTCTGAAAAACGATTTTATAAACGCATTCAAAGAACCAGTGGTAATAAACAACATCGCTTTGTGTAACTATGTTAAATAAAAAAATCATTTTGAAGGAACAATCACCATAATATGAAGAATATTGCCACAATATATTGCCACTTTATGATTTTAGGCTTAGCCTTCTGAATTGAATGTCCCTTTCAACAAGAAGGACTTTACTTAGTTCATGTTTTACCTTCGATGTCATTAACGGTGTTGTTGATAGCGAGTATATATCAAAAAAGATACAATTTAATGACCCGATCAGACGTACACGGCATACACGACTATTAAATTAATATCAACATCACACTGTCTACGCAAGAAATGAGCCGATAAATAGGTGCTGTAGAGAATTCAATAATATCAGCGAGTACTATTCACCCCCTATGTCTAAATTAACTTTTAAGAAAAATCTTTCCAAGTCCCTATTTCCGTCATAATACCTTCCTTTAAGCAACTAGGTTTGAAATCTTAATCTATAATTAAGCATGCCCTCTCCAAATCTTTTTTCTCTACTAAAAGCCCAATAATCCTGCGCTCTTTATTTATTGTCCTTTTAGACATTAAGAATTAAATGCTAAGATAATAAATAGCCAGTCCAATCCCCTATTCCCTTCTCAGATCTCTCCTAATCTTATCAAATAAAATTCTTAGCTATATTACTATGTATAAAATATGTTAGCATGTAAGTTCCTTTTCTTTTTCTTTTCTTCTCTCCTTTTCTTTTTGACGTGTTATTGAATTCATGTCGATCAGGTGGGCGGATTACGCCCAATAAACAAACCTGTTAAAAAATAAACAAACCTGTTAGAGTAAGTAAATTGCCTTGCTTGGCCAATAAATAAATAAATAAAAAATATGCAACACGTGCTTTTCACATCATTCAATCGCTCTCACGCTTTCTATTTTTTTGTGTTTGTACCTAATTCAATACAAAAAAATTTAAATTGAATTGAAATATGTCGTTTTAAGAGAAGAAGACTTTTTATTTTTGAGAAAGGATTTGTTTTCATTGAAGAAAATATATCGAATAGTGAATTGCTTATCTATCTACAATAGAGAAAATTTTTCATTTTCTATAAATTTTTCTCTAAAAATTAGAATTTTTTAGTGCGTCAAAAATACTTATCATTACTAGCGACCATGGCAGAATAACCAGGTAGGCTCACTAGAAACATGCTCTCTACGACAAATAAAACAATAACAAATGCGTAGCTATAATGTCAAAATATATTTTGTCAATTCAAAGCAGCCATACAAAGCGACACAAACAAATTGGTTACTGAACATTCTAACTAGTAGTCAAATGAAAATGTTATTAAAATTTAATTTTTATTTGCTTTGTTTACAGCCAAAATACAATTAATTCTGTATTATAACTATAAACACAGCTCATTTTATTAAATTTGTAATGATTTTAATTATATTTCTTATATTTTCACACAAAAAATCTGGGTACTCGCTTTATTTATACGGTTACGAGTAAATTATACATCCATATGGCTGAACGAATAAAAATAAATTGTCAATAGTGACATTTTAGCTACGCCAATGTTTTGCTCTCGTTTTTTGCTCTCTGAATTGCATCTACCTGGTTATTCTGCCATGACTAGCGACATGAAATATTTTCATTTCCCACAAGTGAAGAAATATTTCTTCGAATATATGAAAATTTATTCTAATTGAAGAAAATTTTATTTGAAGTAGAGAAAATTGCTATTATCGAAAATAGAGAAATTTATTATCACAAAAAGAGAGGTGATTTTTTCTGAGTGCAGAAGGCATTCTTTTAACATATGCATTGGGAGAAATGCTTTCCTTAGTCTTCTCTAGAAGTCCTTCCAGAATTTTTTTAATGGAAGATTTCTTTGAGCCCTTTAATGAAAGGATTGCAGCAGGTGTTTTTCAGGAGAACTTTATGAAGGGAATGGTTTTTATGGTTAGGGGGGGGGGGGGGGGCTTATTTAAAAAATCTCACGTAAAATATCCCTTTTCCTGATTTTCACGGCATTTTGGCGTTGGAAGTAGGAAGTGGTTGTGTTTTGTTGGGGTTTCTAAAATCCCACGGAAAATATCTATTATACATATTATTATTACAACACCCAGAGAAAAATCGCATGGTAAAAATAAATATGAAAATACTTGATTCTTCAAATATTTATAGTTAATATGAAACACTTTATTTTAACTAAAACCATATTTAAATAAATATTTGATTACGATTGCATTTTTACTTAAAGAATAAGGCACTTTATAATAAGTACTTAAAATAGAATTTTAAATGGAATGACTGAAATCAATAGTAAAAGTTCCATCAATAGTTAGAGAATAGTTAAATTAAATATTTTAACACTTCTGTTCAAATATTTATACACTTTAGTTAAAGTATGAAAACCATTTCACTCAACTTTTTTCATTGTTACATAAAAATCAAAGTGGATACACTTTAGAATAAATATTTCACCCTTTGAAGCTAAATCATAGGCAAAAATAGTTGAATCGAAGTGAGAATATTAAGATTTACAACGTTTTTTATCTGGGTGAAGGTTATAATTTGGAGCTTAAGGTCAAGTAATTTATGAAATAAGGCAGCAGCCACAACAACAATTCTGTAAAAAGTCAATCACACAGTAGACTAGATAGAGGGGGATCGTAGAAAAGAGAGAAGAGCAACTTTAACAAACATAGCCCTGATAAAGTTTAAGGCTTGACCAAAAATAAAATCCACTTGTTCTGAATAACAATTCAGCGCCAGTTCGCCAGTTCGCCAGTTCGGCTGAATCACTCAAGACTACTGAAAAGGAAATGTAGCTATTTGCGTAACAGGCTGTCTAGTCTGCTGTGTGATTGAATTTTTACAAAATTGTTTAATGGAAGAGTCTTTTATTTTTGTGTCATAACTTTGGCTAAGGTCATGCTAGAAGCTTCACATTTTGTGTGATTATAGTTTTATATGCGTGGAACACAGATGCATCAATATATCAGCTCTGTCTTAAGTCGACTTAAGCTATTTTTACTGCAGACAGCGAAGCCAGTGTTGGACTTAATGAGGCTTGGAATACCTATTAAAAAAGAATTATCGCTGTCTACAGTACTTCTGGATATAATTCCTTTCTTAATAGGTTCTTAGGGATACAACCCTCAGTAAGTAAAACGGGCGATTTTTCATTTTTTTTGCGACTTTTCATAACGCCGGCACTTTCTTAATAGATCATTTAGGTAAATTAGTAGATAGTTATTTGAAAAATTCACGTTGGTATCACCATTCGTCACAAACAAATTTATTTGCCCTTGTACGGAAAGTAGTTAATTCAGGCATATTTACCTTACTTAAATACTTAAGTAAGTATAAAAAATAAACATACAAAATTAATCTAAATTTGGGATTATGTCTTCATTTGAAGCGGTCATAATCCCAAATTTCTCCCTTGGGACTATGTTGCGGCACCAAAAACGTCATCAAAGTAATTTATTCCCTCTAGTTTGTACTTCATTCCATTGTGCAGGGCTCTGTATGGCTCGCGTAAGACAGGTAGAGCAGATTTAAAACATTTCAAACCAGAATTGTTTAGGGAGAATGCAACAAATTTTTTTGTATTTTTTTCAAATTTGTATATATGTTACATTTTTTTAAACATAGGTGACCGAGAACGTTTTTTTTAATTTTTTTATAAAAAATGTATTAATTTTAAGTTTTTATTTTTTAACATGTATTGAACTTTTAACATGATGAACAAGCCGTTACTTAGCTATTTTACTAATTTTACTAAAACAGTGGTCTTAATTCTTAATTCTTTATAAATCACTGAAAAAAAATGTAAAAAAAATGCACAGAAAATTTCTGTTTCGTCAACACTACAATATCATCCATTATATATATTGGGGGTTGGAATTAGTTTTAAAGGTTTTCTAAGAGATGGCGTAGCTATCAATAGATCGCATCGGGCACACCTGTGACTATATTCATTTCAAAGCACATTGTCTAAGCTTCATTTTTCAGTATGTGTCATTCCACTGAAGTGTAAACAACATATATTTTTTCTCTGGGAACATGTCGACTTTCGTTCCAACGAAACGCAATTTGCGGGAAGGTTTACTTTTGTGCTTCCATTTGAAGAAAAAAGCGGTTGAAGCACAACGCACGCTTACTAAGGCTTACGGGGACTATGCTCCATCGATTTCTACTTGTGAGTACTGGTTCCGTCGGTTTAAAAGTGGTGATTTTGATACGGAAGACAAAGAGCGTCCGGGCCAGCCGAAAAAGTTTGAAGATGAGGAATTGGAGGCTTTGCTCGATGAAGACCCGTGTCAAACCCTTCAAGAATTGTCAGAATCATTGGGAGTCGACTTATCAACGGTCGGTAAACGCTTGAAGGCTATGGGAATGATTCAAAAGCAAGGAAATTGGGTGCCGTACCAGTTGAAGCCGAGAGACGTTGAACGGCGATTTTGCATGTGCGAACAACTGCTTCAACGGCATAAAAGGAAGAGTTTTTTGCATCGTATTGTCACTGGCGATGAAAAGTGGATCCATTACGATAATCCTAAGCGAAAAAAATCGTGGGGACCACCCGGCCATGCATCAACATCGAGGGCCAAGCCGAATATTCATGGCGCCAAGCTTATGCTGTGTATTTGGTTGGATCAGAAGGGTGTCGTGTACTATGAGCTGCTAAAACCTAACGAAACCATCACTGGGGAACGCTACCAACAACAATTGATGCAATTGAGCCGAGCATTAAAGGTTAAACGGCCGGAATATGCCAAAAGACACGACAAAGTGGTTTTTCAACATGACAACGCACGGCCACATGTTGCAAGAACCGTCAAGGAAACGTTGGAGGCGCTGAATTGGGATGTGCTACCCCACCCGCCTTATAGCCCAGACATAGCCCCTTCCGACTACCACCTATTCAGATCGATGACGCATGGCTTGGCTGAGCAGCGCTTCACTTCTTACGAGGATACCAAAAAATGGGTCGATTCGTGGATTGCCTCAAAAGACGAATCGTTCTTCCGGCGCGGAATCCATATGCTGCCAGAAAGATGGGAAAATGTTGTAGCTAACGATGGACAATACTTTCAATAATATACATTGTACCGTTGTTTCTAAATAAATGCTCAAAAACCGAAAAAAAACCTTTAAAATTAATTCCAACCCCCAATATAAAATTGCGACTTTCTGTTTTAGGTGGCTAATTTGATAAATTTTCACACTTCATTCAAAAGAACTTTAGAGCACGTCAATTTACGACGAAAAGTTGTAGTTGGTGGTGGTAGGAAAGTTTGTGAAGAGGAACGCTTAGTAACTTGATTTGACTGAAGTCAAGGCATAACAATTGCTTCAGATTCGATATCACATGTTTCTTCATCTTTCTGCCACATAAAATGTTCACTTGATTACTGCCTTCTTTCATTCTGTGGTATCATATCGGACCAATAATTTGGTATAAGTGGGCCGGTCTAAAGATCTGCCGCCACCCTAACCTAATCTTCCTAATTGTTGTCTTCATAAACACACTTAATCTGATTTACGATTCGTAATAATAAAAAACTTATTAAAGTTATAAGCATTATACTAGAAGAAGCAGTTTTCTTCCCTTAGCCCTCAAAAGCACTCGGTTCGGTTAGTCTAGGGCATGGAAGGTTAAAACAATGTTTGTGTGCTTTTAAAATTAATTTATTACTGTTTTCTTGAAGTGTAACTCTTTCAGCATTCTTGTGATTTGAAACTCGATGAAACGAAAAACGACATTTAAAAAAAGGAACCACCGCTTAGAATGTACACAAACCAATGTTAAAGACTTTTTACACGGTGCAGTAGAGTCAACTTCTATGCAAATTTGTAAAAGCCATACGAAAAGAAAACATAGACTTTGCAGCGCCGTTAGCGAGTTCTCAAACTATAACCCGTTTTACACACGGCAAATAATTGCTTTCGCCGCAAGCAGTTTGTGGTTAGTTCGCCGCATCAGGGGGCGGACGAAAGTACCCTTGCGTAAAATGGGACAAAGCTGCTGACAGAGACTATGTTTGTAGGTGAAAGCTTTGAGTATAAACATTTTGTTTAATTACTTTGAGTTCTTACTCTCGATATGCAGTGTGCCTATTATCCATGTCTCCTCTTTGTGCGGTGAACGTACTCTACCCACTCTTGTCAATTGTTTTCGTAGTTTGCAAGTTAGCAAAAGTTCAATTGTATCATCGAAAGTTTTTTTTTTTGTAATACAACATTTATATTGCTCTTAATAATACATCCACTGTACAAAAAAAAAACGATCATCATAAGTACACAGAGAAAAATAGTGCCACATATTTTCAATAAGATTTTTTTCTTAAAATGTATTTAAAACAACCGGTATAACTTCTTAAATTTATATAAAAAATCTTCTTAAATTTATTTAAAAAGAATTCTTCTTAATTTCTTACAAAATTCATTTTTTTCGAGACTTTTACGTGTTTATTAGGCATTTCTTCTTAATAAAATTTATGAAGGTGCCACATAAAATCTATGCAATTTCTTCTTTACCCTTTCAATGACCAGGCTAAACTAAGAAAAAAAAATAATTTTTTGAGGTAATATTCTCATCATTATGTCCTAAAAAGATGAAAAAACATACCTTTGACTTTTACCTGTGCTACATACGTTTTGCAAGCTTGTGCAAAGAACCCATTTTTTTGATCCTGTTCGGCACAAAAACTTTTTTTAATCCCTTGAAGGTTTTTCAACACTTTAGATCTTTGTTTTTTAAACTATTTAAATATCGAGAGCTTATATTCAATATGACCTATCTACAAAAAAAAATTTTCAGGAGAGAAAAAAAACCGTTTAAATCTTTCAGTGTACAATTATGCACCAACCAAACAAAGTACCAGAATATTGTATTAAGAGAATAAAAAGCTTCCATAAGCAAAAAAAAATATTAGTGATATCTCGTACTTTTCGTTTAAGTGTAGATAGGATGTTTTGTATTTCAAAAATATTTTTTTCTGAAATTAAATCAGTAGATAAGTCTTTTTATTCAATAGGAAAAGTAAGTTCTTCGTCAATTTATTGATGATTTTGTTCAGATTTTAAGAAAATTTTGTTGATAACAATATTAACAAAAACAAGATAAAAATATCAAAATAGCAGTAAAAAAGGAGATAAAATAGTCTATTAATTTAATTGCTTAAATTTTTCAATATTATCATAAAAATATTGATATTCTGTTATAATTACAGACTTCATTTCTTGGAAATGGTTGTACTTTTTTGCTTGATAGGCAGCGGAGCAGTGCGGAAATTAGAGTCCTGGTTTCTCTTCCTTCTGCGGATAAGGCCCATTGCCGAGTTATCGTCTGAACCCGAGCAAAAATATGACCGGGTCGCACGGCCGTACAAGCTCGAAGATGGCGAATTAAGTTCTACTGCCGCTGTATGGACGCTGAACGTCCGTTGTATGCTACCATATTTTTCAAAGTTCTTAGTCAACAGCAAACGCATGCGCAGCAACAAAAGCAAGCCTTACTTGGTAATGCTGATGTTGATGGTATCGGCACTTCTGTGTGGCGCAAAATATTTTTTTTTGTGTTTGAAGTTAGTTAAAAAAGCTGCTCATTTTCATTGTGGAATAATCACTGCTCGGCTGATGTACGACCGCTGCACAGAGGGGTATTTTGAAGATCTGGGCGGACAAAATTATTTGAAGCAAATTTATGAAGCAGAATGTTAAAAAATTACTCGGTGAGGCGTAAAAAAATAATTTGTTAACATTTGGCGAGTAGAGGGAATTTTTTACAGCATTTCGAAGAAAATAACTAAAATTTTTGAAGTTGAAAATGCTAGATATGAAATAAATGTGTATTTATTTTAAATATTTAAGGAACTTGTTATCCAGAGGTAAGTTAATTATTCGGACATATGGTCATCGCTTGAGCATGAAGTATTTTCGTTCATTGTGTCCGTCATATTTTCGTGGCTGTCGCTGTGATCTGTTGAAACAAGCAATTCTAAACATTCCTTTGAGAAAGGTGTTGGTAATTTTTTTGGCTTCGACCTAATGCCTGTTAGCAAAGGATCGGAAGTTAGCAGCAATCTATTTATAACATCCCTATTGCAGGCCTCTCTTGAAAACTTTCGCGCATAGTTTTGACGGTATTGGCGAAAGTGTTTATTTCTGGCCTCAGCAGCTTCTTCGGACAGCTGACCTATAGGTAGTATAGCTTTTTCAATCACAAGTTGTCCATGTATCAAAATTTTGTGCATTGTTGGACTCATCGGGTACCAGTGGTACAAACTAACATACATTTTTGCTGTTTCGGTAGCATAGTGATTAAATTTTTCGCCATCAATTCTATGGCCACTGCGGATTGCTTCTAAAATTACTTTTAAACGAAAAATAAGGTTTCGGTCAACCCCCGTAATCTCTGCTGATAAATCTGGATCGGAAAAAAAACGCCTGCTTGTGTTGCCGTCATTACTGTTTCCAAATCCAGGCTTTGGAACGTCCACAATTAATCCCATTCGGCATTTAAACTCTTACTGCATTTTTGCTTTTTGGGTTTTCACAACATATTTTTCTATTTCGGTCCTTGCTTGCCATTTGTTCAGAGGAAGTTTATAGGACAAATGCAAAATACCCTCAAAGAAGCGAATTCGCACGTGAAGCGTTGAAAGACCAAACGTTAGCGAGCTTTCGTCGATTTCACCAATTTTGTCCAAATTATTGAAATCTTTCGAAGTTTTCTTGCAAATGTAGCACCTCATGGTGGAGCTGGTGTTAGTAATAGCGTTACAAACTTTAGCATCGATCATAGTCAGTATCAATGTCTGATTCACACTAATTGTAATTCCATTTAGCTCAAACTCCGTTTGAACCAAGGCGCTGATAGCGTTTTGAATGTATTGCACTTTTTGGTTTGTAACGTCTAACGAATCCTTCACAAATTGAATTCGTATCGGTCGACAGTAGCGTGGTGAAGATGGAGTCGGATTCTTGCAAATCACCTTTTCCGTTGTTGTTGATAACAGTTGCAATGGGACCAGCGAACTTTGAAAAATATAAGCGTCCGAATCGGCATCGTTTTCAAAAGCTTGCTTGTATTCACATTGATTGGACCCATCACAACCCCATTTATAAATCAGCCGCAAACTTGAAATCTCACCCTCTTCTAAGGATTCAAGTACTTCTTGAAGATACTGCAGAAGTCGAGTGCACGTGTGGTTCAAAAGATCCTGTAATCTTATCTCAGCACAGGTAGTAGTAATTTTGATAGCCGACGTTGGAGGGTAACAATCTTCCTTAGCCTCTTGGAGATAGCTGTAGCAAGGGTAGTACTTACAATGGCTCATCCTAACTACCTCGTACTGTTTTCGTGTAAGATTGCCTTCAACGAACATAGAAAGGGCTTTTAATACTGGCAACCGTCCAGTGCATTTCGAGTAAGATTGACTCTGTTGGTAAGCCACTTTATATTTGTGTGCGCGATTTGGCGACGAAGTTATGTTTTTCAGTATTTCAGCAGCATTTCTCTTTCCGTCTGTTTGCAACTTGATTTGCCTAGCTGCAACCAACACACGTGTGTCGTTGGATTTGCGTAAATCCTCCGTTTTGCGCCTTTGGGTTCTTTCGCAGGACTCTTCGAAACGTTTAGCTGGCCGCCCAGCACAACTAACAGCACACGGTATCGAAAAACATCCCGTGATCCATGAATGATTATTTTTGAGAAAATCTTTGGGTTTTCTTTGGACTTTAAGCCATTTTGCTTTAAATTCGCTTTTTAATTTCCCAAAACTACTATTTACTAAAGCTCGCTTTGCTTTAGAAAAATTACCCAATTGCAGCTCACGATTTTTGGTAGCTTCAATGTTAGTGTTTATTGCAGAAAAATTGCTTTTATCGGTAACTTGCAAAACGTCTCCTCGTACTATGTACTTGATTTTCGAAGGACCTAAATTTGGAATAAATGTTTTTTTCAATATACAAAAAACAAAAGTGGTACAGTAAAGCAGCATAAATTTTGATATATTTTTCCGCAGCAGGTAAATGGCTATAAAACACAAAACCCGCAAAATTTTTTTTTTCTCATCTGAACAATACAACGTTAAAGATTACATTTAATCACAGATTGAAGTGGTGATGAGTGGTGATGCATAACTTTTTGACCAGAGTTCGCTTATGGTACCCATTAAAATTAACAAATATATCATATTTTTAAATGCTGCTATACTAGTATGAATTTAAATTATAATATTATTTAGTTAAGTGGATTAAATAATACTTACCTGCTTTACAATTTTCAATTTTACTTAAATGTTTAAACTGACAACACGACTTCGCACAGCCTGCTAAAACTGTTACTTTATATAAAAGCAACAAAGTAGTAAATACACAATTAACAACGAGAAACTTTGACAGCGTGTAGAAAACGAATGTTAGCAAAAAGGAATGAAAAAAAACGGACTCTAGTTAAGCATTCTATTCTCTTTAACCTACAATCGGTAATTATTAAAAACACTGACTTTTGGAAAATCGAATTTTGGCCGCCCAGATACTTAAAATACCCCTCTGTGCGCTGTACGGCCGTTGTACAGTCAAGATTAAGAAAAAAACTCTATTCGGCCACTGTTTGGCCAAAAAGTCCTGCAAACGACCTTTGTACGACCCTTGTACGATCCTCGCACGGCCGAGAAATATATTTAAAATTAAGCCTTGTACGTCCACTGTTTGGCCTTCGCTAATAAAGTTTTCTTTTTTACTCGAGAATTTGCATTAAAATTTATTAATATTCTAAAATAATTTCATTCGATTACATATCTTCCTCCGCTGATGATGCATAATCACTTCTATGCTTTTCAATGCATTTTTTTCTCTATTTTACCGTGTCATTGTAAGCTAACGCAATTTGTTACAATTTTCTTGAATAATTCCGAAAAATTGTGTAGATGAGTCCTTTTGTATTCACAAACAAACTGTATTGTAGATAAATCAAAGATTTATAGGGGAAAACTTTGCTGAACTCTCTTTTATTTTTTATTAAAATAAATCGCGTAGGTGGCAGATCAACGATTTATTTTCCATAAAAAACACATTTTCGTGGAAAATGTAGATAGGTCATATTGAATACAAGCTCTCGATATTATTATATTTAAATAAAAAAAGATAAAAAACATAAGCATCCAACTGACTTTAAAGTCAAATATATCTCTAAATTTATTTCTATCATGCTGGCTCATCTTTTTTTCATACTTAGAATCAAACGATTTGATTTTTAAATCCCCGTTGCAAAATAAAAATAAAAATTACTTTCTAACGTATCCAATATATTTTGGGCAAATCCACCGAAAGGGTGGAAAATGTATTTAGGACAAGGGGTATGAAAGACGCAGGAAGAGAGGTATTTTTCAAGAAGAAAACTTCTTATATTTTTCATCAAAAATCTTCTAAAATTAATTTAAAAAAGATTTCTTCTTAATCTTATATAATAAAACAAAGTGGCGTTAATTACTACGCTTATAACTCAAAAACGGCGGAATCGATTTCGATGATTCATACCAATTCGAACTGGTCTCCGGCCAAACAAGAATACCTAAAAATTCCCAAAAAGTCCCAAAAAAAATATGAAGAAAATTCATTTTCCCATACATTTTTTATGGAGCTACTTTACGACGCATTCTAGATGATCGATGACTTTTTTATAGCAATTTTTTTTTGTCACACATTAAAAACGAACATTATTTTAAATGCTGGTTCCGTCAGAATTTTTCAAGTTTTAACAAATTTTTAAGTATTCGACCACAATTTACACAAGCAATATTATATTTGATGGGCGTTTGGAAACGGGGGCGTGGCAGCAAAGCGCATGGTTTCAGTTAGTTTATTATAAAATAGCTAGTATCTGTATGATATTTCTTCTTAAACAAAATTAAGAAGAAAACTTGATAACTCTATTAGATATCCTTTTTAAATTTATTTAAGAAGACGTAGCCAATAGCTTCAAGAAGAAAAGCTTTTTAAGTTAAAACTATAGAGAAAACTTCTTAAATTTGTTCTACGTTTTTAGGTTTTTATGTGGCAATTTATCTCTGTGTACTTGCATATTTTTTAATCAACAAATTTCGTCCTTACTGTTCATAGATCACATGCATAAGGTCTATTTAAGATTCCGACAATGTCAATAACTTTTGATTGGAAAGAGGTATGGGGTAATTTTACAGGGTGAATTTTTTCAAATCAATGCTTTGTCGTGTGATATGAAGGTAGTCAGAAATGCAATTATTCTTTCTTTTTTTTAATTTTTACGACAAAAACTTAGTAATTTTTTTTAAAAAAAATCAATATTTTGGACCTTTTTTGAAAAAATTATAAAAAATATATTCACTGACCTAACATTACAGTTCAAACTATTCTGTAACTACCCCTATTGATTTTCTTAATTCTTAAATAGCTTCAAGAAGAAAAGCTTTTTAAGTTAAAACTATAGAGAAAACTTCTTAAATTTGTTCTACGTTTTTAGGTTTTTATGTGGCAATTTATCTCTGTGTACTTGCATATTTTTTAATCAACAAATTTCGTCCTTACTGTTCATAGATCACAACATAAGGTCTATTTAAGATTCCGACAATGTCAATTGGAAAGAGGTATGGGGTAATTTTACAGGGTGAATTTTTTCAAATCAATGCTTTGTCGTGTGATATGAAGGTAGTCAGAAATGCAATTATTCTTTTTTTTTTTTTTAATTTTTACGACAAAAACTTAGTAATTTTTTTTAAAAAAAATCAATATTTTGGAGCTTTTTTGAAAAAATTATAAAAAATATATTCACTTACCTAACATTACAGTTCAAACTATTCTGTAACCACCCCTATTGATTTTCTTAATTTAATTTTTTAACTTAATTTTTTAATTAAATTTTCAATTAAATGGCAAAAAAGACGATTATAACAAATTTAAAATACATCTTCATATGCATAAGCAACATTCTGACATACAAACATAACTACTGCGTGCATGGGGGAAGTTTAAGAAGATATGATAATGATACGAAATTGAAATTTTGTAAATGGAAAATTAATCACCTACAAAACCGCGAAGTTAAAATAAGAATTAAATTAAAGCCACAGACGACGCACAGTGATGCGATTGGTACAAGTTAGACAGAAAATATCATTTTGTGGATTTTTTTGGTAGGTTTTGATGTTTAAGATAAAGAAAAGTAAAAAAAAGTATTTCAGAAGCTTTGGACAAGTGGGCGTGGCAGCTGCCATACAACTAAAACACATTTCGTGCTGTCTTAGAAAGGAGATAAGCTACGATAACAAAATTAAACACAGACGCTTAGTATATGACTTCCAAAAAGTGTAAAAATTACTGCGTAATTGGACGAGTTGGCGTGGCAGCTGCCATACAACTTCAACACATTTTGCGCCATATCTTAAACGTACGTTAACAGCAGCACTAATAGAATTATCGGTGGATATTTAATGTGATTTTTTAAATTCCTGCTGAATTTCGGTTTTATCCATTTCCGTCCGTCCGAATATCATACTGTCCTCACAAGTTGTTATTTTTAAGCTATCGTAATGAAATTTAGTTATTAAGCTTTTATCTAAAAACAGAATATCAAGTTCGAAAATGGGCGGTAAAAACTCCTTAAATTACGTAAAAATTAATTCAATAACTTTAAATTGAACCCCATCAGATCAAAACTACGCCTACCTCCCATACAAAATGACTTTATATAAACGGTAAAATCTCTTTAAATTCCACAAAAATTAAATTATTCACTTTAAAGTTAAATGAGCTTAAATCCTAATTACACACTTTAAGTTTGAAAATGGTCAAATCGGCAGAAAACCACGTCTACCTCCCATACAAAAATTTATTAAATCACTAAAATCACGGTTAAAATTTTATCTGTATTAGGATGCCCGCAGAGTAAGCGCCGAAGCAGACAGGTAGGCAGACAGGCTCAGGAAAACTAAGTGAACAAGCGAGACAAAAGTTATTTCTATCTCGTTTCTTCGCAGGGCACTGCCTGCACCTACCTGTCTGCCTGCCTACTTCGGCGCTAACTCTGCGGGCAGCCTAAGGCTGCCGACACCGAAACAGGCAGGCAAACAGGCAGGCACCAGTGCGACAAAAGTGGCTTCATACAGTTTCACATAAATCTGTTCGAAGACATAGTGACGGCAGGCAGACCAAAACAGGTACAGCGAGAAAAGTGGGTTGTCCTGGTTTATCGCAGCTGATTTTGCGTGTTTGTCTAATTTTTGTTAAAATTTGATGGAGAATTTTTTAAACGCAGTTTTAACGCAAGGAAAAATTTATATTAGATTAATTTTTCGGCTTGTTACGGTTCACAGCAATACACTGTTGTGTCTTATTTTAAGTATTAGCAATGTACACAATAAAATCAGAAATTACTGTTGTGTTGTGAACCGTAATAGGCCTATTTATGTTTATTATTTTTTCGTTGGACGAAACACACTCACAAACACTCAATCCGACGCTAACTTAGCAAAGACTCAAACCAAAATTTTTGTTCCGCAAGAAGTTAAATTCGTACTTTTTGCTAAGTACGCATTTAATTTTCAGAGGAAATTTCTTCCCAAAATTAAAATCGTTCTTTTTGGAAAGTACGAATTTAACTTTTGGGCGGAAATAAAATTCGTTCTTTCTACAAAGTAAGAATTTAACTTTTGGGAGGAAATTAAATTAGTTCTATTTGCAAAGTACGAGTTTTACTTTTGATTCGAAGAACTAATAATACTAATTTTCAAATCAAAAATTCTCAAAATCTGTTCGTTACGATTTTTTGTTAAGCTTATCAAATGAAAGGTAATTAAACCACCTTTGTAACGATATATAGCTTATATGGGGTATAATTAAGACTTTTGCCATAAACATTTTTTAAAAGTAGTGAAATTGTCGCTCATTTTATGGATTTTGTTAGATTTTGAGAATTTTTGATTTGAAAATTAGTATTATTAGTACCATGAGCGCCAATTTCACTACTTTTAAAAAATGTTTATGGCAAAAGTCTTAATTGTGCCCCTATCAGCTATATATCGTTACAAAGGTGGTTTAATTACCTTTCATTTGATATGCTTAACAAAAAATCGTAACGCACAGATTTTGGGAATTTTTGATTTGAAAATTAGTATTATTAGTTCTTCGAATCAAAAGTAAAACTCGTACTTTGCAAATAGAACGAATTTAATTTCCTCCCAAAAGTTAAATTCTTACTTTGTAGAAAGAACGAATTTTATTTCCGCCCAAAAGTTAAATTCGTACTTTCCAAAAAGAACGATTTTAATTTTGGGAAGAAACTTCCTCCGAAAATTAAATGCGTACTTAAAGTACGAATTTAACTTTTTGCGGAACAAAAATTTTGGTTTGAGTCTTTGCTAACTTAGCGTCGGATTGACGAATTTATCTTCACGCTCTTAACATAATAAGCATCAGCGCACGTGTATATATTATGATAAACACACAAAAACAACACCATACAAACACAACATAACAACGAGTATGAAGATTGTTTTAGTTCTTGTGCATCTATGTTGTTGTTCTTGTTGTTGTTGTTGGTGGGTGATAAATTTTGCATAACGAAAACTATGGGTTGATGAAATTACCAATTGTTGGACAAGTAAAAAAGATGATAAATAATCCTTTTAATGTGTTGTTCTTCGCATTTAATACACATTTTGTAGAATCCGAACTCAAAGGACTGTTTTGATTTTGTTTTCATCATCTTCTGAGTAAAAAAAGAATCAAAACGAAAAAACAGCAACAACAGAATAGATTCATCGGAACAGACATAGTGTGAGGTTAGACGATGGTCGTTTGCCAGAGCTGTAAAAGAATCCATTCAATTTGATTTTATGAACAAAAAAGTGAATTTAGTGAATAACGAAATAAGAATGCATTCAATGAATGCAAAATTGATTTATAAATAAAATTTTCAGTTCACATTCAGTTTAAAAAAAAGTAATAATTATTCAATGCAATTATTCATTTTCAGGTTCATTTTGCTTTTTCTTTATTTACAATCATGTACTTACATTTACTACTAATGTATGTACATTAGTAGTAAATTTTAACATAATATACACATAAATACATAAATAACTATATACCAGAGAGGGAAATAAGGAATTTTTAGAAATCCTCGTTTTCTTCCAGAAGATCCGAAAATCAGTTCACATTTTTTAATAATAAAGCGAAAATCGATAAAGTTTTCAACGAAAAATATCAATAAGCATTTAAGTCAAATAAAAAGTATTTTATAGCATTAGTTTGTTAAAATCGAGAATATATTACTCTTTGCTTCCTTTTGAAGATAGCGGTGTTTTGTTGCGCTGTGCTAGCTGAGCACAAAAAGAGAAGAGTAGAGAGCAACATGGAGTTTATTGAAATCCTTGCAAAACAAACGAGAAGATTTCTTAAAAAACTTTACACTTTACTGTATATGAAATCGATTCTTAAGGATTAAACTTCAAAATATGCTTCTAAATATGGTTTTCATATCGCATAATAAACATACGTTTTGTATAAAATTCTTTTATCGATCCTTTTGGATTTTTTGCGCTCATTTGTACTTTTTAAGGTGAATAAAATAAATTTATATGAATTCGAACTGTTTATTTAAACAAGATTAAACTAATACAATTTTTTTCAGTAAAAATATTCTCGCGATTTTCTAACCCACAAATTTTAAGAGCCTTATAGACTGAGTAGTTGTAGTGGCACAAGTGTCATGGCAATATAAATTTGAGCCTCATAGACTGAGTAGTTGTAGTGTCACAAGTGTCATGGTAATATAAATTTGTATGCCATAGAGTTCTTCTTAAAAAAAATTCGCAGTTGCTATGAAATAAAATTGAAATTTTTGTGAAATTCAGAGCTTTTGAGGATCCGAAATTTCGAATCAGAGTAGCACTTTTACACACAGAACATCAGAAAATTGGCAAAAGATTTTAATAAAAAAAATTGCCAGTACAGAGCAAGTGTACTCTTATGTGTGTGTAAAAAGACACATTGTGTGTAAAAAGACACATTGCGGAGCATATAAAATTTAAAAGATAAGAAAAAAACGAAATTCGAAAAAACTTATCAAAATAAAACAATAAGAAAATCTATCAATCTATCTATTTTGGATCATTGAGTGAGTTTTGTTTTTGTTTTGCGTTGCTGTTGTTGGTAAATTTTTCCATAGTCTCGAATGATCGTGAAGAATCATTCATAACAAAAGAAATGCGAAAAAACACAAAACAATAACAAACTATGTCGCACTGATCTGATCTGCCTCTCGCATTCACTTTGTGGTGTTTATTTGTGGAGCGGGTTGCTGTCTGCGCCTGCCTGCCTGCTTCGGTGTTTACTCTGCGGGCAGCCTTAGAGTACATAGACCCCAAATTATCGCAATGTCAATTTCTCAATATCAAAACTATAAAAAAAAAAATTGACACCTGGTTTTGAAGTTAAAGTAAATAGCATTTTTAGGGCCATCAAACAGGTTAAAAAACAAGGCAACCGAAAGTTTGCGCACCTTGGCGTGACGTGTTAAAAATTTTTAAAACCCCGCATATAGTCTCATTGACCACAAATTCAATACCTTTCATACGAAACGGTCAGAGCCTGTTTCATACAGCCATATTTTGGGCCATCATATAGATTAGAAGAAAAAATGTAAAAAAGGTTGCGCACCTTGGCATTTCCAGGGCTTAAAGTAGATATAATAGCCATAGGCATCCACAGGGGACAGGGAGGGGCGCTCGCTCCCCATAGGCAGGTAAAATTTTTAATATATCTTCATACTAAATAAAAAAAGCTGTAAAGTACAATTAAAAAATTTAACGGGAAAACCAAACGACTTTCTAAATTGTTTAATTGTACTTAAACTTGGGTTTTTTTAGAGCTTTGTATATACAAACGCTAATTTTAGTTGTAGAAGTGTAAAATTTTGCAGTAACTTGTATTTTGATAATATGCATCATAATTAATCAAAAAGTTGATTTTAAATTGTTTGAAACTTACGGCTTTTTTGATTTCATATGACGATCATTATATATGTTAACCGCAGTCCTACGTTGAGAAAAACTTTTAAATTTCACGTTGAGGTGTAGATGAGGAATTGAAGTTTTTACATATTTTGAAAAAATTTACAATTGAGATACTACAAGGAACATGATTTCGGTTTACACTTAGCATAAAATAAAAATCATTTAATCTTGCTTTTATCCCAAAACAAAATGGTTTTGGATATATATAAAAATTAAAAAAAAAATGCAGTTTTCTACACCAACGTAGAACTACGGTTAATATATTTTGAAGAAATTAGAAAAATACTTTGTTTATGTTAATTTATGAATAAAGCTGATCTTAGTTCTTAATTTGAAGCCACGAATAGGATTCGTAGAAAGGACGTAGTTTGGTACATATTACGAATATTTTATTCGTATTCGTACAAAAAAATGTATATAGTACGAATAAATTTGTTACATTTACGAATGATCCTAATACCTAATTACGAAAAAAACATTCTGTCTGAGCTCAGGTTTGAACCGTGGTTCTTTAGCTTACAAGTCAGCTACTCTTCCAGCAGAACACGGCCACCTTGCAATCATACATTTCCTTTCGATTGATAAGTGAAAATTTTTAAATTTGCAGAAACTCTTATTTTCAATATCTACATTTCAGTTAAAAAAATAAAAAATTTTTCTGGAAATTTAAAAATTTTCACTTATCACTTTTGTTCGCTTAACCATCGTTTTATTTGGTAGTTTTTCGACAAACCAGGGTGAACGACTTCGGTTTTAAATTTTTTAAACTCAACTAATAATTCGTACATTCTACGAATAAGGCGTATGGTCAATAGACCATAGCAAAAAATTTTTTTTCTTATTTTTTGATAAGCACCCCCCGTATCTTGTGTATTTTGTTAAAACGAGCTTAATTACAAAATATGAGTCATGTAGGTCAAGTTTTGACCCCCGCGCACATCAATTACAATTTCAAATATAGCAAAATCCTTGTTAGCCGTTTCAATTATTTTCAATTCAAAATACTTCAGATTTAATTTCGAATAATTTCTATTAGTAGGCCATGATTTTGAATCTGTGAAAAAAACATTGACGAATATGTCATTAATTCCAAAGCTGTATCTGTTTTTGTCGTAAAAGGTTTATTTTGTTTTTTATGCAGTGCGAGTTCAGTCATTTAATTTCAGTTTTCTGTAAATGTAAAGAAATCGGTAAGCTCTTTTACTATCTCAGTAATAAGTTAAGGTCTAAAAAGTCTTAATTTTTGTTAAAAATTAAGGAGCATCGAAAAAATGGAGCAGCAAACGTTATCAGCTACAAGAAACCGAAATCTCAGAAAAGATAAAAAAGCTCATACTGAAGCATGGATCATTGGAGAATTATTGGATGATTTGACTCCACGTCAAGGGTCTCAGCTTCCCACAAATGGAGATGTCCTTCGATTTTTTGTTCATCTCAATCGTGGTCCCGTGCAAAATGAAAAAAGAGGTAATGTTTTAAGAAAAGTTTTATTGAAAGTAGAAGAATTTTGGAACATTTCGGGCATTCCCAGTATGCCTCTAAGAGCTGGACATTCCAAGCGCAAGCTAACTAAACTTATTGCGCAGTATGAAAACCTGCGAAAAAGTAAAACACATAAAAATTTTTTAGCGAAAAGAGAAAATTTTCTTAAATCGCTTAACCTACTCTTTGATATATCACACTCCAATGCTACTTCTATTGTTAAACATGACACATGCAGAACTAAAAAAATGATTCAGGAAGATATTAAATTTTTACAAGATCAAAAAACTGTCGAAAAATGATGTTAGGAGGCGTCGATAAAAAACATTATGGAAAAGTCCAGAAAAAAAGCTATCGGGTTGCCACAGAAATCAAGCGTGCTGAAAAAGAAAAATATCGCGCAGCTGAAAATTCTGCAGTGAAAGATATTAGTTTTGAAACAAACAACTCAGATTCCACGACTGATATAAGTGAAGATCCTGATTTTGCGATAGCTTCAACCAGCAGTGCTGCAAATGCTGATAGGCAACGTAAAAAAAATTCAGATATTACTTTGACCCTTCCAAAAAATCCATTTACAAGCAAAACCATCTCAGGCATGGGTGATCGGCTAAATTTATCTGCAGGGCAGCGTACAGCTTTCATGGGAGCAATTCTTGCAGAAGGTGGTGTTTCACTTGATAAAGCAACACTTTCAGTTAAAAGTACATGGACAGCAGGTATGGATGTTCGAAAATCAGTTGCTAATGAAAGCAAGGCAGCATTTACTCCACCAAAACACTCAACACTACATTGGGATGGCAAAATGGTTCCTGACATAAGAAAAGAAAAACAAGAGAGATTAGGAGTTCTCATTTCTGGTGTGCCGAACTGTGAAGAAGGTAAATTGCTTGGTATACCTATAATATCAAATATGAAAGGTGCAGAGCAAGCAAATGTTACTTTCAGGCTTGCAAACGAATGGGGAATTTCAGAAAACGTGAGATCCATTGTTTTTGATACCACAAATTCAAACTCAGGACGAAAAATTGGAGCTTGCGTACAACTTGAAAAACTATTCGACAAAAAGTTGCTTATGCTTGCTTGTCGTCATCATGTCTACGAGAGAATTTTGTGTTCAGTTCACAAGGAATTGTTTGGTGAAACATCAGGTCCCGAAAATACAGATTTTACCAATTTCAGAGACTCTATTTGGAAAACAATCGATACTGACAAAGATTTTAAGAAATTACAACTCAAGGATAGGTCATTAAAAATGGATATCTTCACCGGTTGGAGCTGATGCACCTTTCAATGATTTAAAGCTGTGGCATGAGCTGAATGAATACAAAAAACATGATCTCGACGTTGCTAACGCAGCTATTAAAGCTATAGAAAGGCATTTGTGGTATTTAACCGAAGAGTGTGTTGTATTTTCTTTATTTTCAAACAGAGTATCGAATACAGAAAAGCAACTAATCGCCCGGAAATTGCTTCAAACTCCAATGCCAAAAGAATTCGTCAAGGGTCATCCAACGTTCCCTATTTTAGGCAACAGCACAAAACTTCATCACCTTATAGGTTGTAACTCATGGTTCATATTTCACAACCTTGGCGTAGATTTCGAGTGGCTTAATAAACCTATAAATGAGTGGCATCTTGATCCTAATTATAATGAATGTGAGACATATGTAAGACATGTCAAAGTTGTTAATGATCTGTCAGAACGAGCTGTGAAACTTATAGAAGATTTTGCTACAAGTATCACTAACGATGAAGTTCAAAAGCAGGATTTATTGCAAGTGGTAGAGTTTCAACGCAAGCGAATTCTAAACTTCAAAAAAATGTCATTAACAATGTTAACAACATCCTAACTGAGTTTTAATAAATATGCTATGTGGTTTTTATTAACTTTTTGCTTTTATTATATAATGAATAAATTTTATAAATTTTTATTATATGAGTAAATACATGAAAAAAGAAAATAAAAAACCGCTTACAACTTCATTATGGTAAAAAGGGGTGCGCGGGGGTCAAAACACGTCCAAATAAAATAAAAAATTGTATGGACTCTTCTTTTTATATTTAGAACAGCATAGAGGGGGTGCTCCCCGAAAATTAAAAAAAAAAAAAGTTTCATGTATTCATGCAATGGCCTAATGGTCAACCTACGAGTGAATGTTTTCTACTAATATTATTTTTAATTTGTAAATAGTACGAAACCATTAGTAAATGCTACGAATGTAATGGAAGAAATTAAGAAGTTAATCGTACTAGAAATTGAAAAATGTTAAAGAATGATATCCCTTATTAGTCGAAGATCATTTTTCGTAGCAACAGATAGCAAGGGACATTTAATTTAATAACGGATATAAACTTTGACGAAAAGTAAATTTATGTTTTAAGCAAAATAAATTTTATAAACATAAATGTTTTCCAAAAAGTCGGCATAAAAAATAATTTTTCTGTCATAAAAATGACCCAATTTCGATAATTTTTTAATTTATTCTAAATTTAAAAAAATAGCTAACAATCCTGCAGCATTTAATTTTGGGATCTAGGCGATGCAGCTTCGAATTCAAAAGCAAAAGAAAAAATTTGGAAATTATGAATAAAGTAGGCCAATTTTGAATCAAGAGCTGCGTTCCATTCGCTTCAAAACAATCCAGATTATTTATTTTTACATACAAAGCAAAAACAAAAATAATAATCCTATAACAAATAGGATTATTTTTGGTATACATATAAAATTGTGATATAGTCTTTAAAAAATTTGAAACACAGGTGCCGCACCTGTATATTTTATGAGCTGTCATTTCATTTTTTGAATTATTTGTTTGTTTGATACAATGACTATTAGATAGCCATGACAGCTACCTATTTTCTCACGAGCTGCGACCATCAAATGTTAAACACACCAAACCGCGTGTGTCACACACATTAAACGCATTCAGCGCAGCCAACAATTCCACATAATTGCATAATATTAAGAATT
Organism: Dichetophora obliterata; assembly: GCA_963920525.1. Taxonomy (NCBI): domain Eukaryota; kingdom Metazoa; phylum Arthropoda; class Insecta; order Diptera; family Sciomyzidae; genus Dichetophora; species Dichetophora obliterata. The sequence continues at coordinate 105,847,155 of OY986437.1, forward strand.
AAATTAAATAATTTACAATTTTTTTGACGTTTAGAGTAAAACACATTCAGATAAAAACATCATTCACTAAGGTATCGCTACCATTACAGTTCACAACAATTTTGAACGACACACGTTCTCTTGACACCTAATAGTTATTGTATCATGTTTGCTTGTTTGAATTTAATTTTGACTGCAACGGTAGTGCCCTCTACGAGTCGTTTTTCTTGCCGTTCCTTTGAGAAAATTAGTTATCGCGATTATATTAAGGCGTAAGGAGCGCAGCTAAGGACTAATTTTTTTAAAAATCATATGAAAAATTCGGATAAGAAAAAAATTTTCTATTAGAATATGTTATAGTCAAAAGTTTTTTATTACTTAAATGTAAATAGGAAACTTGATTTGAAACATTATTAAATACTTCTTAAAATTCACGTTTTTTTTAGCGTCACGTGCTTATATAAAATTCAGGATTTAGAATCAAACTTTGCAGGGAGCTTCTGGAATATGTTAAGAAAATGTATGAAACCCACAACTCAGAAATATATTTATTCATTTTTGAGTTTTTCATTTTTTCATTTTGAATTCACGTTTTGAATTAAAAAAACAACTTTTTTTAATTATTCATATAATAATTATGTAGTGGATTGGTGTTAATGCGGTGTCAGATCCTATGTGTAATTAGTACAAAAAATCTAAGAAAATAGACTTATATAGGCTATATTTTTTTTATGCTCATTCTAGACCCTTTTTTGTCTTTGCTCCACCCCCCTAGAAGAAATTCTATGGAAACCCATGATAATAGCTATTAAATAGAAAAATGCTATTAAATAGAAAATTAAAAATAGAAAATAGAAAAGCCATGATAATAGCTTTTTTTATTTTCCAAAATATTTACCAAATTTTCCGTTTTTACGCATATATATATCCTTAAATATCGTTTAATAGCGCCAACATTTCAAAAGATACGTTATTGAATTTATTTTATTTCAAAATAACATATCTTAGTCATAAAGTATGCTAATTTTAAAATTTTTTGAATATTGGGAATATTTCAAATTATAATTAAGTATAACTACAAAATTTATGAACAAAAATTTGTAAAATACCTTTTTTGGCCCCAACTTTCAAGAATTTTTGTATTTTTTGTAGAAAGCTGAGGTCAGTGGATATTTTTTAAGAGTTATGCATGCTCAGAATTAAAAAATTCGATTTCGAATTAATTTCGTCCAGCATGCCCTTTCACATCACTGTGCGACGCTACAGAAAAGAACCGCGCCAAATAAGGGTCGAGTTTCACTTATTAAAAAGGTAATCAAGCCAACACTAATTCGTCTGCATTTAAATCTAATAAACGTTGACTTGATGCTCGTAAAAGTCGAAGCAAGCATGGGCTTTGCAAAAGCGTTATTATTCAGGTGCCAGAATGATGAATTATAAACAAACTCACTCCTCAAAGTTAAGACGCTATATATATACAGCTGTGGACAAATGTGTGAGAACGCCCCTGTCAATAAATTTTTGAATGCATTTTTTCTGATAAGGTTTTTGGTAACGGTACTTTTTTGAGACAGTATTATGACAAATAAACAAACTAAGTACTCTTCAGCTTCGATGGCTTTATTTAAAGCTGCAGCGATTGTAAACAAGTTTAAATAGTTGAACATTGCTGGACAAAAGTGTAAGTCTGCGGACAGAGTAAACGCTGAAGCAGGCAGGCAGGCAGGCAGGTTTGCTTACTTGTTCCATTGCGAGAAAACTCGCTTCATACGATTTCATATAAACCTGCTCGAAGTGTGCAGAGTGGAAGCAGGCAGGTCAGATCAGATCAGATCAGGTTGTTACGAGGAACCAGGCTGGCGCAGGTTTCTCGCAACTGAATTTGATCTTTTTGTGTTGTTTTTTGTAATTTTTCAAGGAAACTGCGTTTTTTATTATCTTTAGAATACAAGACGAATTACAACAAAAACATTTAACAACAGCAACGCGTTGAACGAAACAAACATCAAAAGCAGCGACCGCGCACATGATTATGTGAGTGTGAGGGTTGTTTTTGGTAAGTATTGACAAATTTGGTTAACGTCGATTAAGATTGTGTTGTTGTTGGTGATAAGTTGTGCACGCAAAAATTATAGAATGATAGAATGGGCACTTGTTGGGCATGTAAGAAACAAAATAAAATATAAAACAAATAAAACAATAACAAATTAAATTGCTTTTTATGATTTTTTTAAGATTTTTCTATGATTTTTTTTTTGTGTTCAAAGTGCCAGAAACAAGCACTTTGTGGATTTTTGAAAAAAAAAATCAAGTTTCACCAGATATAACTTTTTTCTTAGGATTTTGGGTTTTTTAATTCTGTGCACAAAATAGCTCAAGATTATGCTTTAAGCATTATTGTTGTTATTGGTTAACATTTTGCATTCTTTGATTTTTGAGAATTTTTTTCGTAAAAGTACTCAAACTCGACATTTTCAAAAAGGTACACTTCTAATAAAAAATTAAATAGCGATTAAGTTATTCAAATTAATGACACAATTTTTTGTATTTGAATTGAGTGTTGTTTCAGAAAATTGTTTTACATTTCATTGCAATTTTTAAAAATTTGGATTTTTAAAATTTTTTTTATTATAACAAAAAAGAAAATATAATTTTTTCGAAAAGTAAAATATCACAACTCTAGTAATTTTCATCCGATTTTTCTCACCAATGACACGTTGCACAGGTATTTGAATCTGCTATTGATTAAAATTGTAGAATGATTTAATCAGTTAACAGAATTTTAATACACATTTTAATGACGAAACATCTAATTTTCGCCCTTTATTCTAATGTAATGAGATTAAATCTCAATGAGCCATACTTTATCGGTGTCCAATTTGGATAAAATTTCTGGTGAGTTATCTTATCGGCCAATGGAACATTTCTAGCCACCGAAGGAAACGCTTATTTTAATTTGAAATTCTCAGTGCAATTCTGGGCTGGCATAGTGACACATGTCGCACACCCTCTTCAAAACAGTCACAACTCAAAATGTTTACATATATACTTTTTCGTTTAAGACTATTTGTAGGTATCATATACATCGGTTATCGTAATTTTATACACATATTCTTAGTCTTTAATTAAAAGAAAATTGTTTGTCTCTTTTTTTTTATGGAGTCCCTTAAAAAGAAAAATTGTTTTTCGCTCCTCCTGAAAATTTAATTTTTTGAGTTGTACTCTTTTGAAGAGACTGTGTTATTTATGTATAAAAAATAAAAATTTTTCATAAACGCCATTTGCGAAGGGTGCAAAATATAAAGCAATAGGGAAAAAAATAAATAACAAACTTTTTCTCGCACTGATCTGATCTGACCTGCTCGCAATCACTCTGCACGGCTTATTTACTGAGCAGGTACCTGCCTGTGCCTGCCTGCCTGCCTGCCTGCCTGCTCGCATCAGCGTTTACTCTGTTCGCAGACTAAGAACGGTACAGCTGTATATTGTGATTTTTTTAAACGATTTGACTTATTTAATTTTGTTGTCGTTTGGTGGTTGACAAACTCTTTAATTTATTTTAGTATTCAGAATTTTTATGATTTTTTTTAATGATTCTATTTTTTGACCATTTTTTTTTTCTGAATAAATTTTACGAACTAAAATTTTCAGATGAAAATTTTTGATACTTAAAAATACGAATAGTAATGAAAATGTTTTTTATATACAAGTGTTTCTTAACTAAGTGTAGAACAAGGTAACAGCCCAGTAAACCAAAGTTTCCGAATTCGTCTGAATTCCAATTAGTTCGTAACTATTTCGAGCATTCTTAACGAATTCGTAACTTTTTCGCAACAGTAATTTCGGAACATTTCCGAATAATTTGAAAGAGTTCCAAAATCAAATTTTGAAATTTAAATTGTGAGTTGTTTTAAATATTTCATCGACGCAATGTTGGTTGCCTTAGCCTTCTGTACAGGTACTACCATGGGAAGTGTTCAAGGGAGAAACATGGCCTGACTCCACCAGCTCGTGTGTTTCCCAGGTCCACTCGGGCAGCTGTTCAAGCCCACCCCTTTACCATTGCCTCGATGTCCAACAGAACCTCGCATTACCGAGAGAATTCGTTTTTTAGTCGCACGGTAAGGTTGTGGAATAGTCTCCCTGCGAGTGTATTTCCCGGCAGTTTTGAGCTGTGCAAATTTAAAACAAATCTTCACCGATACTACTCCATTTATCCTCCACCCTGCAACTAACTATTACCTATCTTTCGATTCAACACAATGCTTATGCATTTATAGGGGGCATCCCCTGAAAAAAAAAATCGAGTTGACAAAAAAATTGGTAGGCCATGAGCCTAGCGACATTTTAAATAATTTGCCATTTGTAAAATAATTTAGTTTTAAGCAACTTTGGAGATGGTTCTAATTTGAATTTTTACAGATGCAAATATAAACGACATCAAATGGTCTGGCACTGAAGTTTTCTAAGTGTTAGCATATGACTCTCTCTAAGTTCACTTTACATACCATTATCAATTCATATTATCTTACTAATATCCCACTTCAATCAAGCAAATCCTTTAAAGATCTTGGAGTTGTGTTTGATTTTTAATTTAAGTTTAATGATCATTTAAACTTTCTTATTCCTAAGGCATGTTCTATGCTCGCTTCATTCGCAGAAATAGCTTAGAGTTTTCTGATACCCACACTTTAAAAATGCTGCACAGTTCTTTTGTTAGGTCAAAGTAAGAATATGCTTCCTTTATCTGGAGCCCGTATTTTGTTAATGTCACTAATAGACTGGAAAGAATTAAAAAAACTTTTTCAAAGTTCGCTTTGCGTTCTTTAAATTTTAATGAACAACTTCCGCTGTATAATTCACGGTTATTGCTTTTAGAGCTTAAATCTCTTGATTTGATTTCTGGAAATATTGACTGTAAATCGCTCTTAGAAAGCATTCTGTTTAATATTCCGTCCAGACATTTCAGATTTTATAAATTCTTTTTTATAAAACAATGTAAAGTAAATTATGCTCTATATGAGCCTTTGACTAGGGCATTGACCCTTTTTAATGAGTTATCGTCTAATAATGATTTAGATCTCTCTGTAACAAAAATTACTTTTAAAAATACAATCAACAATTCTGTGTTGACAAGGAATAACAGCTAAAGTGTAATTTCAATGTTTCGAGAAATTTTGCTTTAAAGTTTTCGATCTCCATGTAAGTTGTATGAAAGGCAGTTTGCTTTTTGTGTGATAATTTTGGCTGTAATAACGCTATAATTTTGTGTGTGTACGGAACTATATGCGTGGAACACATCTGCATCATTAACTCAACTTTGACTTAACTTGACTTTAGCGGTTATTCCTTGTCGGCACAGAATTTATTCTAAGTTTAACTTTAGTTAGTTAATGTATGCTTGCACTACATAATTTAAGTATTTATTATTGTGCGTTATATTATAGTCTGTAAGGATATTACATTCCATAAATGAAATGAAATGAAATAATATGACATGTCAAATTCACATTTATATATGTTCCATAATAGTAGTTGCAAAGGATCTGTAATTTTTGGCATGTCATTTGTACGAAACATATAGTCTGGGGCATCTTAAGCGGATTGATTCACTAAACTTTGATTCGAAAATGTTGTGTACATACGGTACAAAAGTCATTAAGAGGTCGTTGCGAATTCGATGCTGCATTTCGTTACGAATTCGGTGCTACAATTCAGTAAGAAATTGTTATGAATTTGTTACGAAAACGATAGTTCAATTGTTTACGAATTTGTTTCGAATTTGTTAAGAATTCGATAAGTCAATTCTTTACGAATTTGTGACGAATACGATACTCCAATTCTTTACGGATTTGTTACGAATTCGTTACTAAAATTTCTTCCGAATTCGTGTCAACCACTCTATACAGTTTTATATGTTTAAACAGGGAAATAAGATAAGAGCGTAGAAGTTTTAAGTCAAATTGTGACAAATTTTATTGACGTAAACTAGGTCGTATACAGGTTCTCCAAAGTTAAATTATGTTTAGATTAAATATTCTTACAAGAATTTAACGTTTAAAGTTAAATATAGCACTAAGTTATATTTTTTTACGTAGCGTAAAAATCCCGTTATCGACCAAGTGGTCAGAGTATGGAACGTAAGAAATGTTTACGTAACCAAATTCCGACCACTTCTATTTACCTCATAAATTTTTTAAATTTAATTTTGTAATTATGATTACAATTTCTATATGCATACTAGGAGGGCGGGTCGATTTAAAAATCGGCCATTGCTCAGTGAAAATCGTATTCTAGGGATCAAAATAAGAAACTTCGCCCGAGTAACTATACCTCTAAAACGAATTCTAATGCCCCAACTTTTCCGCAGGGTCAAATTTTGAAAAATCTCTCTTTAACCCATTTAGAGTGCCCCAATCAAGTCCAAATGTATGCCCGACCCCTTCTAACTTTGGAGGGCCAAATGTTTGAACTTTGTTTGTATGGGGAACACCCCAGGGGGGTTCCAGGGGGTGTGCCACTGGCATGGTTGGATCAGCCCTCCAAAGTTAGAAGGCGTCGGTCATACATTTGGCCAAATGTTTGAACTTTGTTTGTATTGGGAACACCCCAGGGGGGTTCCAGGGGGTGTGCCACTGGCATGGGTGGATCGGCCCTCCAAAGTTAGGGGGGTCGGTCATACATTTGGACTCGATTGGAGCACTCTAAATGGGTCAAAGAGGGATTTTCCAAAATTTAACCCTGCGGAAAAGTTGGGACATTAGAATTCGTTTTAGAGGTATAGTTCCTCGGGCAAAGTTTCTTATTTTGATCCCTAGGATACGATGGCTATTTTTTGCCGCCCGACAAATCGACCCGGCCTTATGCATACTGAAAAATATTAAAATAATTACCGCTCAGTTTATTTCCGCGAAAAATTCGATAAACTTGAGACTCCTTTTTTATCTTTTTTTACTCTCGCAAAACCGTCAAACCGTGCCGTTTCGTGGTTTTGATTTAACTGGCACTAAATCGTTAAAGTTTTCAAACGATTTTTTGCCATATGACGTATCAATATTGAAGGAATGAAATGCATTAACTTTCGCCCATTTTCGCAAGAAATTGAAAGAGCTGTACGGAGTTTTTTACAGCGGATGCATATATGAACCCGGTCGGAGACTGGTGCCGTTGCGTTAAGTAGATTAAATTCTGAAAGTTTAAGCAAAATCGGAGGTGGTCAAAATTTTTGTTCTCCAAAAATAAGGAAAATATAACTAAAAATGGGTCTAAGATTGACTAAATTTCAATCGCAAATATCTCGAGATTTTGATCTTATTGCGAAAAACTGAGTATGCCACTAAATTCTACGACCAAAAAATAAGTTAACGTTTTCGTCATCTTCATGTGTGTTTTTGACGTCCGTACAGTGTTATCAAATGAACGTAAAAGTGAATTTAATTTGTACATTTATCAGTTTCACGATTTCTTAAGCTGTGTGTGACTATCGCCAAGTGGTTTTGAAAAAATGTTCTCCTCAAATTCTAGCGGTGACACTTCGTCTCAAGCACACCAATTAATGTATGCAGTTACGAGTTCAAAATTTTTCGTTGCAATTTATATTAATTACTTATATTACTTATATTAATTACAATTTATATTTATATTAATTAATATAAAATATATTAATTTACGTCAGTTTTGACTATATATAGTATACTGTTGTAAAAAATCGATAAAGATCTAATAGAATGATGTTATGGTTTAGCGCTTTTAAATATTCATAAGGATATTTCTATGAACGAGGAAACTGTCATTGATAAATTGGCTTCGCGTTAAAAAAAATTAATGAACTATGTATCTACAACAATGTATATTAAGGCGCCTAATGCTCCACAGAAAAGAAAAAGTTGATCGAGTCTTTCCTGTCTTTCCTTCAAAATAAACCTGGGCTTATATTATGATGATTCCCCAAATATTTCGACTCTACATATAGCCATCCGTGAGCTGGAATGAATGATATAACCTCTAAAAATCGATTTTTGTGTAAAAATATTGGCTGGCGTAATAGTTAAAAAAAAACAAACTATCAGAAAGTACAGGCCGGAAAAATCTCTTGCAATCTGCGTCAAAAAATTTTTGATAATTTTTATTTTATTTCCATACAAAACCTTTTAAAATTTAAATAACTTCACAACTTTTTTTAATTTCTTACAATTCAGTAGGTGTTTATTTTATAATAATATTTTAGTTTTAATTTGTTTCAGTTTAAGCAATTCTGGCCAGCAATTCTGACCAGTGAGGATATTATTAAAAATAATTAAGTTTTTTGAACTTTAGCGAAAATAATTCGAATGCAAAAATTTTAAATTTTTTGATGCAGATTGGGAGAACTTTTTCAAAAATATTATTTCAGATCATTTCATTTTTTCTAACTAACCAGCCAATATTTTTACAAAAAACTCGATTTTTAGAGGTTATTTCAAACCATTGCAGCTCAAGGATGGCTATCGCTAGAGTCTAAATATTTGGGGAATCATCATAACATAAGCCAAGGATTATTTTGAGGAACTGCCCCGAACAACTTTTTTTCGTGAGGCGCCTTAATGTATATATATATATCTGTGAACACTTGACAAAACAGCTTGTCTCTAAATCATCAAATTTTCAGGAGAGCGAAAAAACTGTTAAAATGCCTAACAAAATTTTTTGTATAGTAATCGAAAGGAATATATTTACACATTATACACAAATATAAAGGAAGCATTTTGCGATATTTTTTTCCCCTCTAAGAGCTAGTTTTTTTTTTTGAAACTGTAAATGAAAAAGATAAGACAATTTGTCAAATGCATTCTTAACACAAAAAATAGCTTTTACCACACAAGTCGTTTTGTCAAAACTATTTTTATTAAAAAAGAAAATGATCTAAGAGACTTATATGAAGACAAGTCGTTTTGTTAAATTGAAATGTAGAAAAATGTTCGAAAGAAGTTAGTTTAACAAAAAACATTTAAGTTTTATTAAAAAGTTGTATTTCATTTAATTAAAATATAACATTATAATTGCTACCTTTGTTTACTTTATTTTTTTTAATGCTTAGTTACGGTTTTAAAAATTAAAAAAAATAGATTTAAATATGTCTTAGTTACACTTTGTCTGTCTTTATGTCCGTATATCAATCACAGAATGTCTGTCTCAAAAGACTCAAATAGCCAAATACTAATGAAAAATATTATTAATTTTTAATAACAAGAAACATTTAGTTAAGTTAAACTGAAACATGAAAATTTACTTTAAAATATAAAAGTAATATAGCGAACAATAAAAAATTACATTTAGCAGTTTTAGTACAGAGAAACTTATTTCTTATATTCACAAAGTGTGCTATCATGTCATAATGTCATATTGTCCTAAGATTTTACACTAGTTGAAACATTTTATTGTTCCCTGTCATATAAAAAAGTACTAATATATTACAACTCTGAAAGCTATGTTTATTGAAGTGTCGTAATCAAACAGCTGTTTCTTATTTGCATTGTAAATTTTAGTTGTAAAATTTTAGGACAATATGACATGATAACACAACTTGTGAATACCCTAATTGTAATTATATATCTTCTTCATTAATATCCGGATCAGTTTCAACTGGACGTTCTCCTTCGGCCTTAATGTTTTGAAATATTTTATAGTACTCTAGTGACCCAAGAAACAATATGTGTCCGTACCAAACTACTCAGGCACAAAAGTCCAGAGTATCGGACTTAATTTTATTTTTAAAAGCTAGGTCGCTAGCTTTAACGAAAAATTGCGAAGTTTATGAAAACACATTAATCGCACATTGATATTAAGCCGAATGCAAACGAGCTTCAGCGAACAGGACCCGAGAAAAAAATTGATATATTGTGTCAATAAAGTAGCTTATATGTATCGAAATTGGCCAGAGTCTTAACTATAATGTGCCCGAAATATACCCCACAAGTACCTTGAAAGGTACCTGAAATAGTACCGTAGTAAGTTTGTATTATGTCAATAAAGTTTTCAAGAACGAGCGACTATATTCGGACACAATAAACCAACGAGTTCCCGAATCGGTCTTCGTTCGAGTACATTGTGCCTGCCCAAAGTGTTTCAGAACTAGCACTAGCACTAGGTGCAGAGGTCGGACATTTACCGACACGGACATCGGACATATATCAGATACTTTATTAACACAAAATATAAAATTGTTTCTCGGCTGATTGACTCTATACAGAGTTGTTGTTGTTGCCTTCTTAAAAACTTACTTGATCTAAAGCTCGCAATTAAAATTCATGTTATAATTTAAATAATAGATCACAATACATATTTTGATAACTTAAATCTAAAAATTATTTAAAAGTTAAAGTGCAAATAACAAATTGTTTTTATATGTGAAGATGAAAATGTGATTCAGGATATGAATGAGAATGCAAATGAGTGTAAATGCGAGTATGTATGAGAACACTACAGTCTCGATACTTATTTTGCTTTGGTGCTGTTGCAATAGTGTAACATATCATCATTAACACCGACATCAAGAGATATGATTATTTCTTTCCGAGCATTTCCACTGCCTGAATGAACGAAGAATTCACCGTTCGGAAACAGTTTGGTGCGAGCGCTGTTCGTGCAGTGGAAACACTCTTTCAGCACGAACGAACGAAGATTTCGTCGTTCGCTCTGATCGGCCGGCGCTCGAACATTGTGGGCGAATCCGGCGTTTGTTTGTGAATAGAGTAGAAGATTTGTTAAATTGGTAGTTTAAATAAATTCAAAGCTTAATGGCGTTTTCGTTTCTCGAAAAAATGCAACATTTATTGGAGATTCTGTCCTCTTGAGAATAAAAATAGTGACCTCTAAAATTGAATCGTGTTCTTTTCGCAAAAATGTTGACCTCAAAAAACATTTTGAGGTCAACAATTCAGATTCCTTAAAGAGGATGTAGATTTCTTAAAGAGGACAGAAAAATGCAACATTTTTTCGAGAAACGAAAACGCCATCAGACAAAAGAACACTGTTTTATTTGTCAAGTTTTCTTACTATTAAGTTTTCAATATCGCAAACATTTTAAATTCAATGCACGAACGAACAAGATGGCGACTTACCAATGTTCGCCACTTGTGTTCGTTTGGAAACGGTAGGAGCGAACGAATTCGCGATGAATTCTTCGTTCGTTCAGGCCGTGGAAACGCATGGTTAGGGAAGTTGTTGTAAAACCAATCCATCGCTATCAGAGAAATTTTGGGAACTCCATCGTTTGCAACTTTCATATATGAAATTTTCATCGCTGGCAACATACCTTTCAGCCGAAGATTTTTCTATTCTATGGTTTTTGGCCGTTAATAAAAAAGCATTTACGGCTTCTTTTTAACTTTTTTTGCCTTGGCGGCTAGTTTTTTTACTTGCTTCATTTGAACGAATTTTTATTAATTGGTTTTAATTCTATTTTAGCAACAAAACAGCTTCTTTTTTCTTTTATTTCTTTATTCCTTTTTACAAAAAGCACTTGTGTTAAGATAAGATTTACTTTTTTTTTTAAATTTCGTTTTTACAAAAGAACTTGTACCGACACAGGACGTTTTGTCACAATGAACACACGCGATGAACTGATTTTAAACTCAACTTTTCTCAGACAAGTGGTGAATTTTTCAAATTTTGCTTTTGACAAAACGACTTCTTTTGAAAGAAACTGTTTTGTCAAAAGGGAATTGTTGAAAATGTGCTTGCACTAAATGGAGACAGGTTGTTTTGTCAAATGGTCGTTAAATGGCCGTTTCAAAATTTTTTGAATTGTCTGATAGAAGTTATTTTGTCATATTGCAACTGAGAAAAAATCTGAAAGAGGTCGTTTTGCCACTTGCGTATTTTATCTTTTAAAATTCGTAGAAATGCGGAGATTAGACCAAAAGAAGCGCTTTAAATTTTTATATTTACAACAAAAAAATTGGAAAATTGTCTTATCTCGAGAGAAGTCGTTTTGTCAAATGTGCACAGATATGTTTTTATTTTTAAAATGTCTTTTTTCGTTATACTACTTAAATAAATACTTGTCGTTCTGCTCCAATTGAAGCGATTGTATCGATTTTTTATATTTTTTGCTTCAGCAACCCCCGTTCTCGTCCCCCATCACCCATCAGAATCCATAGCTTTGTAAACAGCTCACATTAGTTCAAATAGAAATTGAGTAGGGAAATTAAAACCCCATGGTATCACAATGGGCCTCATTGGCTTAAGTGTGTCTTTGAAAAGTGACAGCCACTTTAAACTATCCTAACCCCCTCCCCCCCAACTACTGCGTTGATTGCGCTACATACTTTGGAGTGACGAAACTAAAATTAATAGGATGGGTCAAGATGAAAAACGGTGTATTCGCTGTCCAGTAGGAGCTGAATTCGACCCAAAGCACACTACACCAGTTAACAAGCACGGTGGTGGGTGCATAAACATGTGGGGATGTTTTTAATGGTGTTGTATTGGTCCAATTTACCGAATAGATGGCATTTTTCGATCAAAACTCTATTGATGTTTTAGATTGGTCATCGTCGAGTGCGGATCTGAATCCTACAGAACATCTCTGGGGGGATGTTAAAAATGCAGTTAGAAGGCTTAACATCACCAACATTGAATGATTTGTATGCCAAAGTTGAGGAAGCGTGGGCAGCTATTCCAGTTGAACGATGCCAAAGCTTAATAAGCTCTATGAAGCGTTATATAAATTTTCTATATACTTATTTAAGCCGTTCTTACTCTTATGTCTAGGTCTAAAATGAACTATTTGATAAACGTTTTTTTTTATAAATCATTGCAATGAAGTTTAAAAATTCCATTCAATTGACTTATAAATATGCACTAAGAAATAATGTAATTAGTTTTACTTTAAAGCTATTTAAATAAATAAAACATTTAACTTGTTAAAAAAAAATTAATTGGTCTTAGACATTTGTCCACAGCTGTAAAAAAATACGAATATGCCGAAAATTATTGAAAAAAAATTTGACACAACGTCATCTATTTTTTGTTTATTGCTAAGAATTCTGAAATGTGAAGGCGAATTGCGAAATTTATACAATTTTTTTATTCTTATTAATAGTACAAATATAATATTATTAATCGAAGATTCGACAATGAAGTAAGTAGTTAACCGCACCCAAGCATTAAGAAAGCATGATCCATATTTTCACCATTGCCCATGAACGAAAGAGGGCACAACGAAAGCAAGTTTGATTTAATAACAGGGATGGTTACGGGTACACAGACAGACAAATCGACAGACAGACAAGCACGTGCATATTGGTTTTATTTCGCATTTTTTTCCGTTTCTTTTTTGGCGAAAATACAACGCACGGTTTCACCCATTTTGCGAATTAACATAATTTATTAACGCGTTCGTGTATCTAAAGCAAAACATAAAAGACTAACTTGTTAAACATTTTTATGTTAATCTTTTATTAACCCTTTGAAGATAAAAGTTGCTTATAAAGGCCGCTTTACATTGTGCTACTGTGTGTTACGGCATGTGAGATAGAAATTATTATTGAATTTCATCATGCTGTCATTTTTAATTTTTGTATGAAGAAATGAATTTTCCACTTTTAGACTATCTCACAGTTTCGCACCACATTTTTATACTTGACTGATACTTTATACTGATTTGATACTAAAACTTAAAAATTTGAGTACAGAATCGGTTGTACATGCATTCGAAGCCTCCAAAATTCAATAAGCTGTAAAACTGCTTCCTTCTGCCATTCCATCAGAACATATACATGACGAGTTTAAAATTTTCTCACTTAAATAATAAATTCCAAGTAAGTTTATGGTAAAATGCATCTCTGGTGGGGTAGAATGTGTGATGAAATTAGAAACACACTTACAAATTAAAATGTAATACGACATGCCAAAAAATCAAAACATATACATATTCGAACACACTTTGTTTTCCGTTGTTTACACCATCTCACATTCTATCAGACATGAAAATTTTGACTTGTCGTAACGCACAGTAAGACAATGTAAAGTAGCCTTAAGCAACATTGTAGTTACAGGCTTCTAAAGCGGGGTACACGTTAGCGATCATGAGTGACACTCGTGCTCAAATTCTCTCTTTTTACGCAGGTTCGCGTGTGCGTACCTTCGTCATTCAACAGTCAATCACAGAAATTTTTGTGGTTGAATTTTTGAGTGTTAATGTGTACCCCGCTTATGTCCCGTTATTTTCATGTTTTTGATCAGTGTTTTTTTGCATTATGTAGTCTTATGTGTTGTGCCAGCTTACATCTATTTGTTCTATTGAAAGCTTTGCACGTGTAGATTCAGTAGCCGTTTTCCGTAGAGTAAAATGGTCAAAATCAAGATCGTGATCGTTTCGCAAAAAAGTATTTCTACAAAGTGCTTAAAAACTTAAAAAAATTGTTTAATCGCAAACCTAAGCGCACAATATAAATAAATAAAGACGGGAGAGTTATATACATAAAAAAATCATGAGAAAAAAGTTTAGTTTGTCCAATAACTGCCCAACGTTGAAAATAAGCTACACCCTGTGACTAACAAGCCCGGGCTTTAAAATTTTTGTCTGTTAATATTTGAGTAAAGACTAACACATATCTGACCTCAGAAAATGTGTAGCACAACCCATTTTAATTCTGTCTTCAAAGGGTTAAGACATAAATGCATTTCCTTTTGTAATGACTTTTTTTTCAAGCGACATTTTTGTTTACAGTTATTGAGTTGTATTTCCTGTTTCTTACTGTTCCATGCAAATTAAAATAACAACAACGGAATTTTTAACAAGACGACACACAGTGGATCGTTCAATATAAGCTAAGTGGACAAAATTATTTTATGACGTTTTTGTACTTATGAGGTCAGTACAAAAACAAATTTTTCTAGAGGAGAAGGAGGGGTTGGGATACGTAACGCGATAATTAGGAGGAATGGAGATTTTTTAGTTTTATTCCTGTAACATTCAAACAGCTGCACATAGAAACGTTAACTTGCACGTTATTAATGCAAAGTGATTTCAAGTTCAAAGATGACTGAAATCGTTCGAAAACCGCCTGTCTTTCATACTTAAGGTTACCAAGCGTACTGCATTGCGCAGGACAGTCCTGCACTTGACTGATTCGTACTGCTTAAAATTTGTGTACTGCATTTGTACTGCTTTTCGGTCAAAGCCTGGAATCGTCCAGCATTTTAGCGCGCGTGTTGGCAGAATACAGCTAATATTTCGTTTCGGTCTCACATTGATTCCACAGCGTTCGCGTTGGCTGAATGCACCCAATATATTTTAATTTTTTGATACACACTCTGTGTTTCGTTTTTTCGCAATCCTCGCGTTGTCTATTTATATTATATTTAAGCCTCTTAACGTCATTTTCATTCTTTTGTTAACCGGTCGCAAATTGATAGAACAAATTATTATTTAGTGTGTGAAATTCTGTGAAAAGAAATGTCGCGACGTAAGTGTGTTTTCAATCCTGAACTGCAAAAGAAATATCTATTTCTTACAAAAACAATCTCAGACAGTGATGTGAGATGCAACAATTGTCTTGCAATATTTAGCATCGGCATGGCTGGTAAATCAGAGATCGAACGTCACATCGATTCGAGGAAGCATAAAAAAGCATTGGAGGTCATCTCAACAACACGCTCTGTGAGCAATTATTTCGCATTAAAATGTGACATCAAATTGGCCGCGATAGAAGGTGTGTGTGGTTGACCCCGTAATAAAGTCCAATCACAGTTTCTCATGATCAGATTGTGCGTCGATGATTTTCCGCACTTGTTTTGAACTTCAGAAATTTCATTGCGCTCGCACTAAATGCGAAGAAATAGGTGCTAATGTATTTGCACCACTCTACGAATTCGATTAAAAACGATTTACAATCTAGCAATTTCGTTTGAGTCTCTGTTGATGCCTGAAAACAGGGACATATCAAATTGATGCCTGTCGTCGTACGATATTTTAAACCAACCAAGGAATACAAGTGAAAATGTTAGGGATGTCATCAGGAAGTGGTGACACTTCAGATATCATTACAACTTTGATCAGGAATATGACAGAAGAGTTTCAAATCACCGATAAAGTGGTTGGAATTTGTGGAGACAATTGCTCAACTAATTTTGGATCCCGTAAGCGAGGAGGTAGGAATAATGTTTAGTATCGCATCAAACAATAAAAACCGGATTTAATTGGAGTCGGTTGTGCTGCACATATTGTGCACAATGCACTCAAAAGTGCCTGCAACACTATGTCTTTTGACGTGGAATGTGTTGTCGTGAAAATTTATTCCGAATTCTATATTTGCACCGCACGCGTTCAGTCATTGAAAGAATGGTGCAACAAATCGATGGGATGACATACTTGAAGCTTTTGGGCTATGCATAAACTCGATTCCTTGCGTTGGGTACAGCCATAAATTCAATATTGAAAGTTAAATTGAACCGCTGCCCGACAATTATTAGAACATTTTTCGAAAGTCCGTTCTCGAAAATGTATTTGTACTTTATTAAATCAAATGTAAGATTATTGAACCTTTTGTTAATTGCTGAACTAAGAATTAATTTTCTACAATTCAGAAACTTCTTTACTTATTACTTTCGTTGTGAATACTTTCAAGACACTGTTCGCCAAATCGAAGGTGACAACGTTTTGGCAATCGACGTCGCAGACTATATGGAAGTGTTAAGAGGAAACATTATGCTTAGACAAAGTAAGTTTTATTTGGATCCACAAACTAATAGCGTAAAAGAAAAACTGATGGCCACAGAAAAATACAATGAAGAAATGATTCACGATGTTTTCCAAAAATTTTACGGTGTGAACACTGGGAAACTGTTGTACTTGTATTCTCACATATTTATTTATATTGGGGGTTGGAATTAGTTTTAAAGGTTTTCTAAGAGATGGCGTAACTATCAATAGATCGCATCGGGCACACCTGTGACTATATTCATTTCAAAGCACATTGTCTAAGCTTCATTTTTCAGAATGTGTCATTCCACTGAAGTGTAAACAACATATATTTTTTTCTCTGTGAACATGTCGACTTTCGTTCCAACAAAACGCAATTTGCGGGAAGGTTTACTTTTGTGCTTCCATTTGAAGAAAAAAGCGGTTGAAGCACAACGCACGCTTACGGAGACTATTCTCCATCGATTTCTACTTGTGAGTACTGGTTCCGTCGGTTTAAAAGTGGTGATTTTGATACGGAAGACAAAGAGCGTCCGGGCCAGCCGAAAAAGTTTGAAGATGAGGAATTGGAGGCTTTGCTCGATGAAGACCCGTGTCAAACCCTTCAAGAATTGTCAGAATCATTGGGAGTCGACTTATCAACGGTCGGCAAACGCTTTAAGGCCATGGGAATGATTCAAAAGCAAGGAAATTGGGTGCCGTACCAGTTGAAGCCGAGAGACGTTGAACGGCGATTTTGCATGTGCGAACAACTGCTTCAACGGCATAAAAGGAAGAGTTTTTTTGCATCGTATTGTCACTGGCGATGAAAAGTGGATCCATTACGATCCTCACGAAAAAAATCGTGGGGACCACCCGGCCATCCATCAACATCGAGGGCCAAGCCGAATATTCATGGCGCCAAGCTTATGCTGTGTATTTGGTGGGATCAGAAGGGTGTCGTGTACTATGAGCTGCTAAAACCTAACGAAACCATCACTGGGGAACGCTACCAACAACAATTGATGCAATTGAGCCGAGAATTAAAGGTTAAACGGCCGGAATATGCCAAAAGACACGACAAAGTGGTTTTTCAACATGACAACGCACGGCCACATGTTGCAAGAACCGTCAAGGAAACGTTGGAGGCGCTGAATTGGGATGTGCTACCCCACCCGCCTTATAGCCCAGACATAGCCCCTTCCGACTACCACCTATTCAGATCGATGACGCATGGCTTGGCTGAGCAGCGCTTCACTTCTTACGAGGATACCAAAAAATGGGTCGATTCGTGGATTGCCTCAAAAGACGAATCGTTCTTCCGGCGCGGAATCCATATGCTGCCAGAAAGATGGGAAAATGTTGTAGCTAACGATGGACAAAACTTTGAATAATATACATTGTACCGTTGTTTCTAAATAAATGCTCAAAAACCGAAAAAAAACCTTTAAAATTAATTCCAACCCCCAATATTTTCATTTCAAAACTCACTAAAATCTTTTAGATGATGCCCTGGAGTATCTCGAAGGATGGACTGAACAGTACGGTCAGATAGAAAATTTTATGTGGGTTACCTTGTGGAAATTTCCAGCATGGAAAATGGTCGAGAAATCAATGGAGAAGGTGGCAAAAGCCACTACGTTTGATGTGATCAAAAATTCGCCAAAAGTATTTGATCAATATAGCTACGTCAAAAATTACTGCACAGCTAAGAAATTAGAAGAGTGGAAAAGCAAATCGATTCCAACCGAAGACCGATGGGTCGAGAACTTTAAACATATGGAATGTGATCAATTGCCAAGATAAATCGATAATTTTTATAAATGGTACATCTTTAACGTATGTTAAACAACTAAATTTTCTTATGTTTTTTTATATTGAATTTTTTCATGTTTCACAACTGAGATTTGGTAACCTTATTCATACTAGAGATGGGTGCGTGCAAAATTTTGATGGGTGCGTGCACGGACACGCACAAACACGAAATTTATTTTTCATTTCTTGCACGAAAACGCACGAACACGCACGAAAAAGCACGATTTAAAACTTTGCAACGTAGCTATGAAAAAGTTACTTATATTTTTTAAATTAATGTTTCAACTTGAAAATATTAGAATTATTATAACATAGAAATGTGTTTTAATTAGTTTTATTCAAATAACATGAATTTTTATGAAATTAAAACATAGTTACCTACTAAAGTGAAATTATTAAAAGTTTACTGCACGAACACGGAAAAGCACGCACTAGTTTTCTTTTCTTAAGCACGAGCACGCACGAAGTTATTTTTTTTGGCACGTGCACGGCGTGACATGGGAAAAGCACGGAACGCGCCCATCTCTATTTCATACACAAAGACGTTTTTATGTAACTAGAGTTCACCAGTGGTTGAAATTCAACCTTTTCGCATATATTCTCTGTTGATTTGTTACAAAACTAATGTCCGAAACTTATGTTTTTCATACAAATTTGGTAACACTTTTACTTTTCTAATGGACGCAAATAGCAGTATGAATGTAGAAGGGTATCCGTAAGAGATAGCAAAAAATGTTTGGAATGTTTCCTGTACATTTTAGCAATGTCTTAAATTACCTCTTCCACCATATTCTTCCTCTCTTATAGTTTAGGTTTTATTTAAGAAATTGTAATTTAGCGTTCATATTTTAGTCCAAAGGTCACAAAAATATTCAGTGCAATCTTTTTTTCAAAAAAAAACATTTTGAAAAAATTAATTCTAATCAAAAAAAATCATGGGGGGGGGGGGGGGGCAGCTCATGATTTTCGATGATAGAAACGGTTTTTTGACTTACAGTGATGTTAAAATAAATAGGGACACCTGTATTTTTATAATTAAAACTGGATGAATTATACAAGGTGCCGCAGATATAGATTTAGATCCCTCGGTTGGTGATTCTCCTTGATGAGGCGAGTAAATATATGCAAGGATGAGGTTCACCCCCTCCCCCCCTTTGGGAACTAGAGAGGGAAAAACTTGAAAATATGTGTCATTGCAAGTTACTCCGTATCCGTTTCCAAAGTATATATTTTGTTGAGAAGAAAATAAAATTTGCATTAAGTTTTTTATAAAACATTTTGCATAAAGTCACAATTAAGAAAGTTATAAGCAACTAAATTCTAAAAAAATGTTTATTCAACTTAGATAATAAATATTCGATTATTAAATAAATTTTTTGATAATTTTTATGATGTAATTTTTTTTATGATAAAGTTTTCTATTGACTTGGTATTTGATCTTGCCATAGTGCTTCATCAGTACTCAATGCAAACATAACTACTTTTTCATTTGTTGACATGTTCAGTCTTTGATCAGTATTAGTTTCTGCTACTTTGTGTGCCTGCTGAACGATTTGTTACATTTTAATCAGATCAGTGGCAGAAATAAAATAAAATAAAAAATAATCAAGAAAACCTCGCTCAATAGTTGAGCAACTGTTTCATATTCTGAGCGCATCCAATCTAACTCAGTTAAATCCAACAAGTTTCGTGGGAACTTAATCCCGAGTCAACCCCGACTTAACTCGCTATGGAAACGTAGTATTTGATCGATAATAGTGATCTGTTGCATTATAGCTTCACGTA
This sequence comes from Dichetophora obliterata, assembly GCA_963920525.1. NCBI lineage: Eukaryota > Metazoa > Arthropoda > Insecta > Diptera > Sciomyzidae > Dichetophora > Dichetophora obliterata. The sequence goes on from OY986437.1 coordinate 105,867,400, forward strand.
TTCACAATAGAATAGGAAGGATTTCAAACCGTGTTGTACTGAGAAAAGCTACAGTTTTCGAGATATTGTCATAAGTTTGATGTCAAAATAATGGAAATTTTCCTTCCATAAGTTTCTTTTTTTTTTTTGTGAATATTAAACTTTCGTCTAATGATTTCCTTCGCTTTCCTCTTGCAGATTTTGAAGGACTTGGCAATTCGTCGGATATGTCTTCTACTTCCTCACAGTGGATATCGGTCAATTTTTGCGTGGTCAATTTTTATATTTGCATTTGAATGTTTTATCTAAACTACGTACACTATTATATTTAACTTTTACTCTATTGAATTTTTTTTACCGTTTTTCCCGAATTTCAGGTTTTTCGAATTCTTCATCAGTGATGTTAATTAAGAAGTTTTTGAAATGCTGCTCCGAAGTCTAATTCAGTTGAACTTTTGAATATTTCATACATGATATGATTTTAAATATACATTTGACAGAAGATTCTTTATAGAATAAAGAAATAATTTATTTTCCTTGAAATAGGTTGAAAGAAAGCATAACATTTTTACTAACCCAAATATAACTTTTTAAACTACCTTCCTTAGGTAATAGAATTTTTAAAGTTTTTCTACCTGTTAAAGAAAGTATACTATTCTTCTTGCCCTGGATACGAACTACGGACGCACTCATTCGGTGAGGAGTTTTAAAGTTTTTTTTACCTGTACAATTATAGCCTTTATAAAAAACAAGCCTAAAAAAACTCCTCTGCCTTATATTTTACCTGCTGTGTATATCATTATAAGAATGTTTTCACTTATCGCCTAGTAAAAAATGTGAACTTCAGGAATATATTCGTGGCACCCTATAAATTTACATTGTTATAACAAGAAAAAGTTTACAATGTTGATTGCTATATTATTTGTGTGTTTAAAATAAAAATAATCCAAATAGTCCAATCCGTACAGTTATTATGAACTTTATCATAAAAAATCGTAAAATAACCTGATAAAAATCGTTATAACTCATTTTCCCGACATTTCCCGACAGTAAAATTTTTTGCATTGTGTTTAAAATTGTTCAAGAAGTTGAGGTTTTTTTTTAGTCGGAACTTAAACTTTTGCGAACTATTTTTTTTTTTTAAAATGGGTAAAAATAGTGTTTCGGAAAAGTACAGTCACCTCATACATTAAAAAAAAAATCAGTTTATTTTAAGTGTTAGTTGAAAGGCTGCTTATGTCATGCAAAAAAAATAACTTTTCTTACATAATTTGGAGAAAAATATGAACCTCATCTTGAACTACAAAAAAAAAGAAGAAAAAAAACTCGAAAAAACCATCAACTTTCACCAGCTCTAAAATTATAATTTTACATTCGCGAGTTTAGAGTAATCGTTTATCAAATTGCATCATTAGATTTGCGAATTTACACCACATAAAAATTAATTTTCGCAACCACTTTTTAGAAAGGTCGCCGATGAACGTTTTTTTGGACAAACGGATAACTATAGCGATACCAAAAAACACACCTAATGTAAATAAACAATCAAATCAAAACTTTTAATTCAATATTTTAGGAAATTTTTTTTATTGAATATAAAGATTTAAAACTCTTGTAAACAATGAAAATAGGCAGTTACCGTTGCCAGCGATGTTGATTTCAGGATGCAAAAAGGCTTTGAGCATTGAACAATCATCATGTTCCTCGTATGGAGCTTGACTTGATTGAAAAGTTGGATTGGAAACTGGACTAACTTAAGAGTATATGTTAATAAAAAACACATTTTTAGTATCCACCCTAGTGTCAGAATACTTTTTGAAATTCTTACATCGGATTCGAAATCGGCGAACCCTTAATACTTTCAGCACACATGTATACAAAAATTATAAAACAAAAACACACATTTTTAGGATCCAACCTAGCGTAAAAAATAAAAAAGTTTTACATATTAAAAAATAACAAAAATAAAAAAACCATAAAATTGATATAAAAAATAAAAAAAAGCATTTAATCTTAATATTAATTTAATAATAAGATTAATGAATTTTCTAAAATACATACTATATAAACAAGCAAACATTTTTAAATAAAACTTCATTGAGATCTAAACAAACAAAATTGTTTAGGAAGTGAATTGTTTTATAACCAAAATCTTATTATAACCAAAATCTTATTATAAAATTATTTATCTCTTGTTTAAGTAGTTTTACATAATTATTTAATGTTTATAATTAACAATATGAGATTAAACGAAGATCTTTAAATTAAAATCTCTTTTCTATATCCAAAGCATTTGTGGGTCCAAAAATTCTAAGGCTCCGAAAATATTGCCATTTATAGGCAATCTATCCAGTATCTTCGCGATACACTTTTTAACAAAATATCCACCGATCGAGAATAATATCCCACATCGAGGACTTAAATCCCTTTCGCCCTCTTGGCGGTCTAAAATCCCGAAAAACGGGCGGAGTCCCTCCAAATCCCATCACTGGCTTGAGCTCGCTTGCGGAAGCGAACTTTTCCGTTCTCTGGTTCAGATATACAAAAACCTAAATCGAAATATATGAAGTAGTAAATAGAATATCTTTACAAAGCTTCTGATATTGTCTTATGACACAATGAGGTGATCAAATTCAGCGAAAGTTTATGTTTTGTGTTTATATTACAAATAGTTGTGCACATCAAACAAATAAATATTTCCTATAAAACGCATTCTCAGCACAACACATTATTTGTATTATTTGCAAAGTTCAATAAACAACAATAACGAAAGATTCCGCTTGGAAAAAAGTGGAAGCGTGTACCGACGAGCAGTAGAAAGAGTTTCGCAGAATAGCCTATGATAATATCGCATTCCAACTAATAAAAAAAATTAACCGACATCGTCGCTATGCTGCACTTGAGAAGTTGTGTTTGTGTCGCTTTTTTGATGATAAAATTGCTTTTGTAAATTGATACAAGTGACGGACGATACAGTAAGTACAATTAACGATAAGAAGAAGACGAACACAGTAGAAGAGAATGAGCTACAAAAAGGCACTTCTGCTAGTAGCGCGTGAGAAAGTATGTATAACTAGAAGAGCAATATTTTTATTAGAACTGTAAACTACCGCGTAACTGATCGAACATCACAAAATATTTATGAGCCAGTTATTTTTAAAATGACCTAAGTCCATTTTCCAACAAATTAGTCAAGCTATTCTAACATTTGAATTTCAACACAATAGGGCTATTCTCTATGTCCAGTAAATGCCGTTGCATGGTGCAAAAATAGGATAGATATGCAATCCATACAATGCCGCAACAACAAAATACAAGTAAAAAAGCCGTCAAATATTTAAAGTAACTTTATGAAAAGCAACCAGGGCTGCCAACTCGTTTCAATCAAATTTCCCAACTCTGGTGATCAAGTTTTCCCATTTTGCAACCGATTCTAATATAGATTATAAGAAACGACTAGAATAAAACCTTTTAAAATTGAAGCATAAACTTGATTTAAAATGCTTTGCTTTTTTTAAAGCATTGCAAGCATTTTTATATTATCGGCTTTTTTATAAAAAAAATATATTCAAAACTTAAATATTTTTAAAAAAACGCAACTTTTTTTAAATATTTTAAACACCATACATTTTAGAGATCTGGTATAAGTTTTTTAATAAATTAAATAAAAAATAGTAGAGAATTATCTTCGACTGGACCGAAGTTAAAAGATTCCCACATCCGTATTTTAGTATATTCGAAGTTTTCAATGTTGTATTATTTTGATGACGCCACTTTAATAGGGCGTGGTTTCTATTCAAATATTTAAAATTTGAAACTCTTTTTTACAAATAAAATTTGCTTTTTTTAAAGCATTGCAAGCATTTTATATTATCGGCTTTTTTATAAAAAAAATATATTCAAAACTTAAATATTTTTAAAAAAACGCAACTTTTTTTAAATATTTTAAACACCATACATTTTAGAGATCTGGTATAAGTTTTTTAATAAACTTAAATGTTTCAAATTTTAAATATTTGAATAGAAACCACGCCCTATTAAAGTGGCGTCATCAAAATAATACAACATTGAAAACTTCGAATATACTAAAATACGGATGTGGGAATCTTTTAACTTCGGTCCAGTCGAAGATAATTCTCTACTATTTTTTATTTAATTTATTAAAAAACTTATACCAGATCTCTAAAATGTATGGTGTTTAAAATATTTAAAAAAAGTTGCGTTTTTTTAAAAATATTTAAGTTTTGATGTTGTATTATTTTGATGACGCCACTTTAATAGGGCGTGGTTTCTATTCAAATATTTAAAATTTGAAACTCTGAGTATTTCCAAACTATCAAAGCTTATGTGTAAAATATAAAGTTGAAACCATTACACTCATTATTCTATTATGATGACGTCACTTTGTATAGGAGGAAGAAGAGTTCCTTTTTAACAAATTCCAAACATCGAGGGCATAATTAAGAATAAAGCTTATTTGCAAAATTTGAAGCCATTTGCATAAAGTTTTTATGGGAGGTAGGCACGGTTTTCATTTGATTTCTGCAAATTTCATACTCAAAGCACATATTAAGGGTTAATGCTTATGTGCTAAATTTGAAGTCATTAGATTAATTTTTGAGGAATTTAAAGAGATTTTACCGTTTTTGGAAAGTCTCTTTGTATGGGAGGTAGGCCTTATATTTATCAGATTTTGGCAAATTCAAAATTTACGATGAATATTTCACGCTAAATCATGAGTGCACAATTTCAAGTCAACATTTTAATTTGTATGGCATTTGAAAAGATTTTACCGTTTTGCTAAAGTCACTTTGTGCGGGAGGTTGGCGTGGTTTTTATACGATTTTGCTAATTCTCGAACTTGATCTTAGTGTTTTTTTAATATAAGCATATAAGGACCTGGCGAAATTAACTCAGGCGGTGATTCTTATCAAAAATATATATACATACTTTTATATACCTACCACGCCTCGTTATTACAAACAGTAACAAACAAAGTAAAAAAGTTAATATTCCCCTTACGCAGTACGCCTGAAGGTATCAAAAAACATGTCAACTTCTTGTAATCACTTCATGTGATCGTACATTTGCTGAAAAAATCAGTCAAAGCGAATGTCAAAAAAGGAAGGAAAGCAGAAGAAATGCAGGTTGGCAACTGCACTTTTCAATACAATGTGCATGTTCAGCGATAAAGAAACTTAGCAAAAGTTTATAAGCATACTAATACGGAAAACTTTTTAATTTGCTATTATTTCTAAATTAATTTAGAAACAAAAGTAAAATTAAATAAATTTCTTTCAAAAATTAACTCATTCTCCCACTTCCCCATCGAGTCGAAATTCCGCCAAATGGGAGAATTCCCCTCCAGATGGCAAGCCTGAAAGCAAACCTGTGTTTGTAATGAGAGAGAGCAGAAAATGAGAGCAGTCCATGGTAAAACTAGACAAGGTTGTGTTAGGGCGGAGAGCCGGTGAACGAAACTGTAAAAACGAAGTTGACAGCTCAAACAAAATCTGCAGCCGATGAGAATGCGATAAGAAAGCAATAATACACAAAAAATAGGTGAGTTTGACACTTATGGTCACTAAGAAAGAGAGGACATTCAGCCCTAACACTACCTTGTCTAGTTATACTATGAAGCGGTCAAACAAAAAGTGCAATGAGCGGGAGTGCAGCTCATTCTAGAGTTCTTGCACGACCAAGAAGATTTTGAGGTTACCCTTCAAACCCTGCCCTTTGAGCTGTTGGTTTTATTATAAGGCGCTCTCGATCCAATGGATATTTAGTATAAAATTTTTACAATCTGTTCTCTTATGCAATTATGCTAGACATAGAGGATATCCCAAATCATTTAATTTTGAGGGAATTACCTATTTACATATTTAACCCATTAGTGCCCGCGATTCTCATTCGTTTTAAATAAAAGCACTTATTTCAATTTGCTCGATCAACCACGTGCGTGCAGGAAAAAACTCGAGTGAGCACAAATACAGCAAAGCACATTTTCTCTCAGTAATCATACTATTTTTTACTAATATTTGTCTTCCATCTCAATCTTAGAGCGCAAATAAAAGCAACATGTCGGTTGGCAACAGTTGGCAACTTTAGTTACCATTGGGCCAGGCATTGCGAACTGGTGGGGAATTCCCCGATTTGCGGGAAATTTTATATCGATCGGGAAATCGGGGAATGGGCTCAAATATGCGGAGAATTTAATAGTTCATCTAATTGTTAATGATTATTTGCGGAATAATGATTTAATATATTAAATTTTCTGATACAATGTTCTTCTTACACATTAGAAAAAATGTATTTAATGGATTTGTATTTCAATAGCATCATAAATGTGTGAACTTGGCTTACGGGAGGTTTTAGGAAAATGCGGTTAAAATTAAGGCATATTTTAAAAGATATTTTCTAAGAAAGTATATTATATATACAAGTAATTTCATTTGAATGTTAATTTAACATCAGCAGTATAAGTACAAATAATTTTTTTTTGACAGTCCTTTGAATGTACATTTTTTAACAAAATGGAATGAAAACATGGAAAATTATGAAGCGTTGAAAACAAAGTTAAGAAATTTATGTGTTTTTTTACCATATTGTTGCGTGTAAGAACTAGTCAAATTTTCCAAAGACACTTATTTTGGTTAAAGATGTATATAATTACAATACAAAGAATTAAAAAAAAAAATAAAATCGGTCGGTTAGTTTGTTTGCAGCAGTGTGGCCCGTTTTGAAAAAGTATGTTTCGAGAAAAATGCGTTTAAGGTTACTCTGGTTAGTTAAACGCACTACAGAGCACCGAGTTTTAAGCGCTTTAGAATCTGTTTTATAAGCGGGATTTATTTCTAAAGTTTTTTAAAAGAGGTAAAAAATTGATGTTGCCTGTGCGATTTTCGGATACGGCATGAAAACTTATAAAAAAAATGGGGGCGATAGGGATGCACTTTACCCTATCACATCTTAAATTTTGTGAATTTTTTCCTTTAGGAATTTTTTTTAAAAAATTTTTGTGTATAGACGTACACAGATTGAAAAAAACTGATATCAGAAATGAAGTCCTCGTACCCGATTCAACCGAAAACCAGTCTCATATTTATACGTTTTTATACAAAAATTTATCGAAAAAAATTCCTAAAAAAAATTCAACGTTGCACAGAAGGTTGAAATTGAAAAAAGTGGAGATTAATTGAAAAATTAACATTTGTTTTTTTTTAAATTTTTACTATTTGATTAAAGAGCACAAAATTGTACATCACTACTGAAAATTTCAATGTTGTATGTTGTTTACTTTTTCTGCTGCAAAGCTTTAAAGTTGAGAAATTTTTCGTTTTTTTGCGATCAGTTCAACAAATTGAAATTTGACATAGCTCAAAAATTATTTTATTTTTTTTAAACAAAAATTAATATTTTTTTTTACATGTAAAGTGATGTTTTTATTATGAAACCTCCAACTTCAGGTATTTAAGCGCGAATAAAAAAAAATGGTTAAAAAAAATTGTGTAGAAATATGAAAAAAAAAAAATTGTTTAAAATATGTCAAAATTTGAGCTATTTTCGAAATATATGTGAAATTTTAAATAAGAATATCGTATCATCAAGTAGAAATGAAAATTTCGTATTAAACTTCAATATCTAAGCTTCCATATTCAGCAATAAAAAGTTGCTCGTTTTTACCCGAATCTTTTTTATTTCAAAAATCGAGATAATAGTCACTCTTACAAAAACAAAGACTCTTTCCTTTAATTTGTTTTGTCATGTGACAATGATGAAAGTGACGAGGTCGATGAAGAGTATTATGACGACTTTGGGCATCAGGAGGAATATTAACAAATTCATACATTTTTTGCTACTCGTATACAATATTGTTATGAATTTTTTTTTTTTTTAAAAGTAATAAGGAATTATTTTCGTCTGGGCCGAAATTTTGAAATTTTTATTATATTGATGACGTCACTTTTTATGGACGATAGACTTGGTTTTTTCCAACTTCTCCGAATTTCAAATTCAGAATGCATTTTAATTATTAAAATTATTTATATTATGCAATGAATTAATTTTTGAGGAATTTATGAAGGTTTTTCTATTTAGATGATGTCATTATGTATGGGAAGTAGGCGTGGTTTTCATCTGACTTTGCCCAATTTCATAGTTAGAATTTATATTGAAGAGGAAAACTTACGTGCAAAATTTTATGGCATTTTTTTAATTTTTGTAGATTTTGAAGAGATTTTACGTTTAAAATAAAGTCGGTCTGTATGGGAGGTAGGTCATGTCACTCATTTTTTAACTTAATCTTTACATTTTAGATACAAGCTTAAATATCTAATTTCATGATGATAGCTTCAAAATTACGACATTAATCATATCGAAAGACGGACATACGGACGGACGAACAGAATTTTTTTTTTCTTATTTGTACCCAATCTAACAAAAGTCAAAAATTCCCTCCGACTTCTAGGTGAATTAATCTCCATTTTTTGGGATTTCAACTCACTGTGCGTTAGCGCGAATGTATTTTTGACCAACACGGCTTAACCACTGAAGCTACCCAGCTAGCATTTGGAAGATTGTATGACGAGCACGATCATTTCGCGATTCGTTTTTTTAATCGCCCAGACGATTGTTGAAGTAGAACCTTATTTTGCTCTTCCCAATGATGCTATTACGAGTCGTTGGGACGATTGCTGGATGAGTGAATAGTCGTACACGCATTTTGGTGAGCGTTTAAAGATTGCTAGTTGTCAAAGATCGCATATGACTCTTGAAAATGATATTTATGCGACTCATTCTGATGATTGATTGTCGAGTGTTTTTTGTCGTCGTTTAATCGTTCTGACGGAAAGTTCAGCCTCCACGACAACACCTCCGATAACGGAATGAGGCTGATTGACTTCGCCGCAGCACGAAACATGGTCGTAAGTAGCACTAGATTCAAGCATCTCAATATTCATAAAGCCACCTGGATGTCCCCTGATCAAAAAACAAAAAATCAAATTGATCACGTTTTGGTCGACGGAAGGCACTCTTCCAGTGTATTGGATGTACGCACGATCCGTGGTGCAAACATTGACTCGGATCACTATCTTGTTGCAGCCAAGATCCGTACACGTCTGTGCGCAGCTAAGAATACACGCAACCCTACACAGAGAAAGCTAGACGTCGACAAGCTGCAATCGAAACAGACAGCCGATGCTTTCGCCACTCGACTCTCACTCCTGCTTCAAAGCACTCCTCCAATCGATGATATATGCGCGCAGTGGACACACATTTCCAACTCCATGCGTTCGGCTGCTGAAGAGGTGATTGGCTACCAACGCCCTCGCCGAAACCAGTGGTACGACCAGGAGTGTCGCGACGCCACTGCAGAGAAAGACGCCGCCTACAAAGCCACCCTGCAGTCGGTTGTAACGCGTGCTGCTAAGGAGCGATACAAAGAAAAGAGGAGGGAAGAGAGACATATTCTCAGGCGGAAAAAAAGAGAGGCAGAAAAGCGCGAGCAGGAGAAGATTGAGATGTATGGTGACAGGAATGAGGCCCGAAAATTTTTCGAAAAAATAAGACGCCTTGCCGATGGTTTTAAAACCGGGGCCTCTTCCTGCAAGGATGAAAACGGGAATCTAGTGACAGATGTCCAGAGTACACTGACGTTATGGAGGGAACACTTCTCTAAGCTTCTAAATGGCGACGCTGACAACAATCCCGCCAATAGAGATGATATTCCGGAAACCCCAATTGCGGATGACAGCGTCGAGGTTCCGCTGCCCGACTATGATGAAGTTCTGACAGCTATAGCTCGGCTTAAAAATAACAAAGCCGCGGGAGCTGATGGCTTACCTGCTGAGCTGTTTAAGAACGGAGGCGAAGCTCTACTTAAATGCATTCACGAGCTTCTATGCAGAATATGGTCGGAAGAATGCATTCCGAACGATTGGAATCTCAGTGTGCTCTGCCCAATCCACAAGAAAGGCGATCCCACTATCTGTGCCAATTACCGTGGGATAAGCCTTCTTAATATCGCATATAAGATCCTGTCGAGCGTTTTATGTGAAAGATTGAAGCCCATTGTAAACGAACTGATCGGACCTTATCAGTGTGGCTTCAGACCTGGAAAGTCCACCATCGACCAGATTTTCACGCTACGACAAATCTTGGAGAAGACTCAAGAAAAACAAGTCGACACCCACCATCTTTTTGTTGACTACAAAGCCGCCTTCGACAGCCCAATAAGGAAGCACCTGTACTCCACCATGTCTGAATTTGGTATTCCTGCAAAACTAATACGACTTTGCAGGATGACACTGAGCAACACCAGCAGCGCAGTTAAAATCGGGAAGGACCTCTCCCCACCATTTATTACCAAACGAGGTTTCAGACAAGGTGATTCCTTATCGTGCGACTTTTTCAACCTAATGATGGAAAAGATCATCCGAGCTGCTGATCTGAGACGTAGTGGCACAATATTCTACAAGAGTGTTATGCTGCTTGCGTATGCTGATGACGTAGATATCATTGGCCATAATACGCGCGAAGTCAGTGCAGCATTTTCCAGATTAGAAAGAGAGTCAAGTCGAATGGGTCTGTCAGTGAATGCAGATAAGACGAAATACTTAGTGTCAACAAACAAACAGTCCCAGCGTCTTGGAACCCACGTTACCGTTGACAATACCTCCTTCGAGGTTGTGAAGAACTTCGTCTATCTGGGATCCAGCATTAATTCAACCAACGACATCAGCATTGAGATCAAACGAAGAATAACTCTTGCCAACAGGTGTTACTTTGGGCTCAGTAGGCAATTGAGAAGCAGAGCCCTCTCTCGACGAACGAAAATCACGCTCTATAAATCGCTCATCATGCCCGTCCTACTTTACGCATCACAAACCTGGACGCTGAGCAGTTTAGATGAAAAGACTTTAGGAGCATTCGAGAGAAAGATTCTTCGTAAGATCTACGGACCAATCTGCGTCAATGGCGAGTACCGAATACGGTGGAATGATGAACTGTATGAGCTGTACGCTGACATCGACATAGTCAAGCGCATTAAAATCGAGCGGCTTCGCTGGCTTGGTCATGTTCAGCGCATGAAAGACGATGCTCCAGTGAAGAAAACATTCGATTCGGTACCCAGCGGCGGTCAACGCAGAAGAGGACGACCGCATCTTCGTTGGAAAGACCAAGTAGAGGACAACCTGACGAAGCTTGGAATTTCCAACTGGCGCCAGCAAGCAAAAGACAGAAATGGCTGGCGCAAATTCTTAGATGAGGCCAAGACCGACATACGGTTGTAGCGCCAACTAAGTAAGTAAGTAAGTAATCGTTCTGACGACCATTGAAAGATTGTTTTTCATCACAATCGTTTTTCACGCTTCTAAATTATGTATTTGCGAAACTTTTTGACGATTGTTTCGCGAGTGAATGAAGTCAGTGTATTTTGTGTTACTCTAAAATCGCCGCTTACGCATTCTCGCGATCGTTTGGTGAATTTAAGCGTTATTTTTAAAGAAGTTTACAAGGAAAAATTGATTTTTTTTTTCAACAATTTTTTTTTTGCTTCATTTCAACTCCTTTGCTAGCTAGTGAACACGTGTCGAGACTGGTTATTATAAAAAGTGTGCTTTTATTATGTTATTAAAAATTCTATACATATTCGACATTACCTGTAAAAACTTTAAAGCAGTTAAAAGAGTTGGATCAACAGATACAAGAGAACGAGGAGATATTGTTCTCCATATCTATATATATCTACATCTTTCTATATCTATTTATAACTTTTACAGAAATACTTCCTTCCTGGTAGCGACTGCACCAACTCCCCAAGTAACAATATTAGCCATATATTCATTCTTGCAGAGCTTATAGTGCTATCTTATATAGCAGCAAGCTTCAGCTATAGCTTTAGTCGCGCTACTAAAGCTCTTGCAGAGAATATATAAGGCTACTTTCTTGAGTTTAAAAGCACTATTTTTACTTCATATGAGGAGTAGAAGTAGCTGTAAACTTTTAAAAGAGTCCCTGTCAAACCCAAATAAGAGCTCTTGCAAAGCTCTTTTTTATTATTCGTTTAAGTATGTATGTGTTAGAAATAAACTCAATAAATATATAAAATTTGACAAGTGATTGTGATGATAAGAATGACAAATAAATTAAAGAAATAATAAAGTGATTATTATATCAGACTCATGTTCGTGTATTCGTTATATGCTGCGCATTTTGGTGCGCTTTTGAATTTATCGGAAACGTGAATGTAGTACTTCGAAAAACTACAACGGGCTTAACAAATAATTAAAATTAAGAAGTGCTAATTATTTAAAAATAGTTGGAAAATTTTTAACATTCTTTAAGATCAACTAAAAATGATTTAAGTACTTTATTCTTAAATATATGTATCATAGAAATCATCAATTTCATTTTAAATATTATTGTAAACACTAATATTTAGCTTGCTTCAACTCCGAAGATTTTCTATTTTTTATAAGATCGCCATTTTTTTCAAAGAAGCTCTTTATCAGATTTTTTAATCACTTGTTATTCCCAAAAAATTTATTGCATTAATTTACAGTATTTTATATCTATTCGCTTTAAAAATGCAATACAAAAATACACATTAAAGCAAATATTATACTCAATCTACGAGTTTTAAAACTGCTGTATAGTAATTTTTATTACTTTAAAAGATCCTTTACAGAGCAAGTAGTAAATTTTAGAGTTCTGCTCTTTTGCATATTTGATAAAATCCTTTACAGAGCTGTATAAAGTATTAAAGCTCAAAATGGTAAAAAAATCATATTTAGAGCATTTTCTTTAAAATTAAAAGCAACTAGCAGCAAACAAAGCTGCGGTAAAGCTTTAACCGCATATTATACACCTATAGAACACTTTTAGGACTCACTCGCACCTAGTTGCTCCAACAATGTTACTTGGGTCGTTTGCGAGGAATTCAATAAAAAAATCCTGAGCGTTAATATGGCTGCAAAATTGAGCTGGCGTGGAACAACTAACAAGCCCAGTATCCAGGAATTTAGTATTCCGAGAATTAACAACTAAGAACTTTTTATTTCATGAACTGTAAGAGCATTTTCCTAATTTGTTTTTCTTTTTTTAAGATGTCTGTCATTCAAAATTCAAAGCTGACGATGCAGGAATTAGTAAAGTGCTGCAACAACATTTTGCTCATGCTGATGACCGACACAGGAAGGGTGATCGGACCAAGAAGGATGATGGAACAAAGAAGGTGGATTTGACTACCAAATAATTTATTTTTCTCTATTCTTTTATTCTTTCAAACTGAATTATTTTTTAATATAATAATTGAATTAATTTTATTTTATTTTTATATATAAACTTATTACTTAAAATTAACAATACAGAACAGTCCTTTTTATTTTGAAGCATTTAGGATCAATGTGATCGTTTTGGCAATAGTTTCAAGACTCTTCAGCTATTCTTTTTGGTGCATCGCAGACGACTCATTTAGACGATTGCTTCAAGGATCATTTGAAGTAGGAATAAAAGCGCCTTACAACATATGTTCGTGTGGTCTTCCAAAATTTTTTATATAAAAAAATATTAATAAATGACACGAATTCTAAAAAATATTCTACCTTGAATTATGTGAATTTTTTTCATTAGGAATTTTTTACGATAAATTTTTGTATAAAAACGTATAAATGTGAGATCAATTTAAGGTTAAATTGGGTACAAGGATTTAATTTCTGGCATCAGTTTTGCTCTAGCTGTGCACGTTTATATAAAAAAAAATTTTAAAAAAATTTCTAAAGAAAAATTTCATAAAATTGAAGATGTGATAGGGTAAAGTGAACCCATATCGCCCCCTTTTTTTAATAACTTTTCATGCCCGATCTGAAAATTGCCTAGGCAACATAAGTTTGCAAATCGACCCAGCCTATTGTACAACAAACAAAAGTCTACTTTACTGCATTCTTTCATTTTATTTTTTGAACGTACCCTTTCTTCAGTTTGTGTTTGACAGCTGAACATCATTGAAGAATTGTAGAGCATTTAAACGGATTTTGTCATTTTTTTCTTACCCTTAAGCTTCTGGTATCATCATTTATTATTTCTAAATTCCGAAATATTCTTTCATCGTCCGTTTTCACTACATTTATTTCAATTGACACTTTTAAATTGACTTTGAAAGCGATGAGCCACAACTAAATTTTTTAATTAAGAAGTAACTTTTTTGTTATTATTACTACCGATCGAAATTTGAAGTCGAGTTAAAAAAAAAAATCGACTTAGAATTTTTTTTATTTATTTCATTAATAAGGGCAATAGTTTTTTTAAAAAAAATTAACTATGCTAATTGAGTAGATAAATCTTAAATCCTTTGATGCCCAAAAGCATTTTACTTTCATGTAATTAGTTATTAATCTTAATTAAATTTATTAAAAATCAAACTCTTAATTATCACGATTCTAACATAAATGGGCTTAGACCATTTTAAAAATAGTCAGCTCATATTTTCCATCTTGACCCATTGTTGACCACAATTGTGTTTCTGTAGAAGACACAGCGCTACAGCATTCTATTAATTTTTTAATGTTTTTTAAGCACAATCAGAAAATAAAACACCTTAAGAATGAAGTTAGTGAAAAGATTCTAAGCTCAATTTAGAAAAAAATGTATAGACACAACTTTTTGAAACTGACCTTTATTTGTCCTGACCTTTGAGACTCTGCTCATATGTAGATCTCTAAGGCCATCAACTATAATTGATTAGTTTCATACTAATAATTGTAAATTTGTATACAATTTTTAACCGACTTCAAAAAGGAGGAGGTTCTCAAGTTCGCTGGTTTCTTTGTTTTTTTTTTTTTAATGTATGCACATCACAAACTACTGAAGCACTTGCCCTATTGCCGTAATTTTCATTTGTCAACAGATAGAGACATTAAATACGGAGGTGGCTGTCTAAAAAAGTGGCGATATTCGACAAAGTGGCGTAGAAACTTAGAAAACCACTGTATTTCAAATATTATTGACAATAGGGTACTTACATTGAGCATATGGGTAAGCACAATTATAACAAATTACGGTCAAGAAACAAATTACGGTGGGCGTTATTCGACAAAGGGCGTGGTAATATTATAAAACACTGTGGCCCTTATTATGAGCTGCGTTCGATCTTCGACTGTAGTCGAATGGCCTGATCGAACGAATTTGCATTTGGTATTATAACGTGCTTTCGACAAAGAGTAGCGCTATTGTGAATTTCGTTCATTTTGTTTCTTCACGGTAGTATATTTCTATCAGGTGATTCTTGTTTTATTTCAACTAAATACGATTGGTTTGAAAATTGATTGCAAAAAATAAGACAAAAAAGTTATAACTGTAACGAAAATAATTTCCATAAGATTCGACGCTTCGTCAGAAGAGTATGAAAGCTTGACGGAACTGGCTGGAAGTAGAAAAGGGTTGAGCAACGCTTTTTTTAGTTTATCTTAAGCCACTTTGCTGTTCTAACTAGTGGTCCTAAGCAATTTAATTCCAGCGTGATTTCTTCCCATCAGAGAACTGTACAAGCCTTCTTGAAGTTCAAGCCTTTTCAAGTACTTGAATTCAAGTATATATCCACACTTGAAAAAGCAAGCCTTAGCCAGCTTGTAAAAATACCAAACAGATACAAGCCATATTCACAAATTCTGATGACGGATTCGGATTCAGCGACCCATTTTTGGACTACCCTTTTTTTTGCCAGCCCCGAATTCATAAAACTACAAAAAAATAAGGTGGCAACCCTATCCACCATCTTGAATGTTAAAATTCTGACTTTAGATTCGAAATCAGCGACTCCTTAACACAGATAAATTACGTTTAAAACTCTTGAAAAGACATATTATTAGGTGGCAACCCCATTATTAAAATATTTTATAATTAAATTAATTAATTTTTATGATCTATTGAATAATTACATGAATTAAGATTGTGAGCTTTAGATCAAGTGAGTTTTCAAGAAGGCAACAACAACAACAACAACTCTGTATAGAGTCTATCACTTAGCTGACTAGACAGTCTGTTTCGGAAATCGCTACATATTCCTCATCAGTAGTCTTTTGAGTGATTAAGCTGTGATCAACTCACTGTTTAAACTAGCATATGAATGAACAGATCCTCTAATTCATTCTCATGAATTGTATGGCTGCTAATCATATGACATTTCAAAGCAGGAGGCCATTTTAGATCACCGCCATTAACTCTATCAAGGGTTGCCATCTGTTCAAGTTGCTTCTTCATTTATTTCAATATTCATTGGTGTTCGATTATTTGTCGAAATGCACCATAGAAATGAAACGAGTTTTTGCTTCGTCAGAAGCTAGTGTTCTAACTGAAAGGTGGCTATTTTCACAACCAAATGTTCAATTACACATGACTTTGACCGAAAAATCGATCAATTATTAGATTTATTTAATTAATTTGACATTAATTAAACTTATTTGGCCGTGCTCTGCCATAGTTAAGTTAATTAATTTTTATGATCTATTGAATAATTACATGAATTAAGATTGTGAGCTTTAGATCAAGTGAGTTTTCA
Organism: Dichetophora obliterata; assembly: GCA_963920525.1. Lineage (NCBI taxonomy): Eukaryota > Metazoa > Arthropoda > Insecta > Diptera > Sciomyzidae > Dichetophora > Dichetophora obliterata. The sequence goes on from OY986437.1 coordinate 105,883,937, forward strand.
AGAAGGCAACAACAACAACAACAACTCTGTATAGAGTCTATCACTTAGCTGACTAGACAGTCTGTTTCGGAAATCGCTACATATTCCTCATCAGTAGTCTTTTGAGTGATTAAGCTGTGATCAACTCACTGTTTAAACTAGCATATGAATGAACAGATCCTCTAATTCATTCTCATGAATTGTATGGCTGCTAATCATATGACATTTCAAAGCAGGAGGCCATTTTAGATCACCGCCATTAACTCTATCAAGGGTTGCCATCTGTTCAAGTTGCTTCTTCATTTATTTCAATATTCATTGGTGTTCGATTATTTGTCGAAATGCACCATAGAAATGAAACGAGTTTTTGCTTCGTCAGAAGCTAGTGTTCTAACTGAAAGGTGGCTATTTTCACAACCAAATGTTCAATTACACATGACTTTGACCGAAAAATCGATCAATTATTAGATTTATTTAATTAATTTGACATTAATTAAACTTATTTGGCCGTGCTCTGCCATAGTTAAGTTAATTAATTTTTATGATCTATTGAATAATTACATGAATTAAGATTGTGAGCTTTAGATCAAGTGAGTTTTCAAGAAGGCAACAACAACAACAACAACTCTGTATAGAGTCTATCACTTAGCTGACTAGACAGTCTGTTTCGGAAATCGCTACATATTCCTCATCAGTAGTCTTTTGAGTGATTAAGCTGTGATCAACTCACTGTTTAAACTAGCATATGAATGAACAGATCCTCTAATTCATTCTCATGAATTGTATGGCTGCTAATCATATGACATTTCAAAGCAGGAGGCCATTTTAGATCACCGCCATTAACTCTATCAAGGGTTGCCATCTGTTCAAGTTGCTTCTTCATTTATTTCAATATTCATTGGTGTTCGATTATTTGTCGAAATGCACCATAGAAATGAAACGAGTTTTTGCTTCGTCAGAAGCTAGTGTTCTAACTGAAAGGTGGCTATTTTCACAACCAAATGTTCAATTACACATGACTTTGACCGAAAAATCGATCAATTATTAGATTTATTTAATTAATTTGACATTAATTAAACTTATTTGGCCGTGCTCTGCCATAGTTAAGTTAATTAATTTTTATGATCTATTGAATAATTACATGAATTAAGATTGTGAGCTTTAGATCAAGTGAGTTTTCAAGAAGGCAACAACAACAACAACAACTCTGTATAGAGTCTATCACTTAGCTGACTAGACAGTCTGTTTCGGAAATCGCTACATATTCCTCATCAGTAGTCTTTTGAGTGATTAAGCTGTGATCAACTCACTGTTTAAACTAGCATATGAATGAACAGATCCTCTAATTCATTCTCATGAATTGTATGGCTGCTAATCATATGACATTTCAAAGCAGGAGGCCATTTTAGATCACCGCCATTAACTCTATCAAGGGTTGCCATCTGTTCAAGTTGCTTCTTCATTTATTTCAATATTCATTGGTGTTCGATTATTTGTCGAAATGCACCATAGAAATGAAACGAGTTTTTGCTTCGTCAGAAGCTAGTGTTCTAACTGAAAGGTGGCTATTTTCACAACCAAATGTTCAATTACACATGACTTTGACCGAAAAATCGATCAATTATTAGATTTATTTAATTAATTTGACATTAATTAAACTTATTTGGCCGTGCTCTGCCATAGTTAAGTTAATTAATTTTTATGATCTATTGAATAATTACATGAATTAAGATTGTGAGCTTTAGATCAAGTGAGTTTTCAAGAAGGCAACAACAACAACAACAACTCTGTATAGAGTCTATCACTTAGCTGACTAGACAGTCTGTTTCGGAAATCGCTACATATTCCTCATCAGTAGTCTTTTGAGTGATTAAGCTGTGATCAACTCACTGTTTAAACTAGCATATGAATGAACAGATCCTCTAATTCATTCTCATGAATTGTATGGCTGCTAATCATATGACATTTCAAAGCAGGAGGCCATTTTAGATCACCGCCATTAACTCTATCAAGGGTTGCCATCTGTTCAAGTTGCTTCTTCATTTATTTCAATATTCATTGGTGTTCGATTATTTGTCGAAATGCACCATAGAAATGAAACGAGTTTTTGCTTCGTCAGAAGCTAGTGTTCTAACTGAAAGGTGGCTATTTTCACAACCAAATGTTCAATTACACATGACTTTGACCGAAAAATCGATCAATTATTAGATTTATTTAATTAATTTGACATTAATTAAACTTATTTGGCCGTGCTCTGCCATAGTTAAGTTAATTAATTTTTATGATCTATTGAATAATTACATGAATTAAGATTGTGAGCTTTAGATCAAGTGAGTTTTCAAGAAGGCAACAACAACAACAACAACTCTGTATAGAGTCTATCACTTAGCTGACTAGACAGTCTGTTTCGGAAATCGCTACATATTCCTCATCAGTAGTCTTTTGAGTGATTAAGCTGTGATCAACTCACTGTTTAAACTAGCATATGAATGAACAGATCCTCTAATTCATTCTCATGAATTGTATGGCTGCTAATCATATGACATTTCAAAGCAGGAGGCCATTTTAGATCACCGCCATTAACTCTATCAAGGGTTGCCATCTGTTCAAGTTGCTTCTTCATTTATTTCAATATTCATTGGTGTTCGATTATTTGTCGAAATGCACCATAGAAATGAAACGAGTTTTTGCTTCGTCAGAAGCTAGTGTTCTAACTGAAAGGTGGCTATTTTCACAACCAAATGTTCAATTACACATGACTTTGACCGAAAAATCGATCAATTATTAGATTTATTTAATTAATTTGACATTAATTAAACTTATTTGGCCGTGCTCTGCCATAGTTAAGTTAATTAATTTTTATGATCTATTGAATAATTACATGAATTAAGATTGTGAGCTTTAGATCAAGTGAGTTTTCAAGAAGGCAACAACAACAACAACAACTCTGTATAGAGTCTATCACTTAGCTGACTAGACAGTCTGTTTCGGAAATCGCTACATATTCCTCATCAGTAGTCTTTTGAGTGATTAAGCTGTGATCAACTCACTGTTTAAACTAGCATATGAATGAACAGATCCTCTAATTCATTCTCATGAATTGTATGGCTGCTAATCATATGACATTTCAAAGCAGGAGGCCATTTTAGATCACCGCCATTAACTCTATCAAGGGTTGCCATCTGTTCAAGTTGCTTCTTCATTTATTTCAATATTCATTGGTGTTCGATTATTTGTCGAAATGCACCATAGAAATGAAACGAGTTTTTGCTTCGTCAGAAGCTAGTGTTCTAACTGAAAGGTGGCTATTTTCACAACCAAATGTTCAATTACACATGACTTTGACCGAAAAATCGATCAATTATTAGATTTATTTAATTAATTTGACATTAATTAAACTTATTTGGCCGTGCTCTGCCATAGTTAAGTTAATTAATTTTTATGATCTATTGAATAATTACATGAATTAAGATTGTGAGCTTTAGATCAAGTGAGTTTTCAAGAAGGCAACAACAACAACAACAACTCTGTATAGAGTCTATCACTTAGCTGACTAGACAGTCTGTTTCGGAAATCGCTACATATTCCTCATCAGTAGTCTTTTGAGTGATTAAGCTGTGATCAACTCACTGTTTAAACTAGCATATGAATGAACAGATCCTCTAATTCATTCTCATGAATTGTATGGCTGCTAATCATATGACATTTCAAAGCAGGAGGCCATTTTAGATCACCGCCATTAACTCTATCAAGGGTTGCCATCTGTTCAAGTTGCTTCTTCATTTATTTCAATATTCATTGGTGTTCGATTATTTGTCGAAATGCACCATAGAAATGAAACGAGTTTTTGCTTCGTCAGAAGCTAGTGTTCTAACTGAAAGGTGGCTATTTTCACAACCAAATGTTCAATTACACATGACTTTGACCGAAAAATCGATCAATTATTAGATTTATTTAATTAATTTGACATTAATTAAACTTATTTGGCCGTGCTCTGCCATAGTTAAGTTAATTAATTTTTATGATCTATTGAATAATTACATGAATTAAGATTGTGAGCTTTAGATCAAGTGAGTTTTCAAGAAGGCAACAACAACAACAACAACTCTGTATAGAGTCTATCACTTAGCTGACTAGACAGTCTGTTTCGGAAATCGCTACATATTCCTCATCAGTAGTCTTTTGAGTGATTAAGCTGTGATCAACTCACTGTTTAAACTAGCATATGAATGAACAGATCCTCTAATTCATTCTCATGAATTGTATGGCTGCTAATCATATGACATTTCAAAGCAGGAGGCCATTTTAGATCACCGCCATTAACTCTATCAAGGGTTGCCATCTGTTCAAGTTGCTTCTTCATTTATTTCAATATTCATTGGTGTTCGATTATTTGTCGAAATGCACCATAGAAATGAAACGAGTTTTTGCTTCGTCAGAAGCTAGTGTTCTAACTGAAAGGTGGCTATTTTCACAACCAAATGTTCAATTACACATGACTTTGACCGAAAAATCGATCAATTATTAGATTTATTTAATTAATTTGACATTAATTAAACTTATTTGGCCGTGCTCTGCCATAGTTAAGTTAATTAATTTTTATGATCTATTGAATAATTACATGAATTAAGATTGTGAGCTTTAGATCAAGTGAGTTTTCAAGAAGGCAACAACAACAACAACAACTCTGTATAGAGTCTATCACTTAGCTGACTAGACAGTCTGTTTCGGAAATCGCTACATATTCCTCATCAGTAGTCTTTTGAGTGATTAAGCTGTGATCAACTCACTGTTTAAACTAGCATATGAATGAACAGATCCTCTAATTCATTCTCATGAATTGTATGGCTGCTAATCATATGACATTTCAAAGCAGGAGGCCATTTTAGATCACCGCCATTAACTCTATCAAGGGTTGCCATCTGTTCAAGTTGCTTCTTCATTTATTTCAATATTCATTGGTGTTCGATTATTTGTCGAAATGCACCATAGAAATGAAACGAGTTTTTGCTTCGTCAGAAGCTAGTGTTCTAACTGAAAGGTGGCTATTTTCACAACCAAATGTTCAATTACACATGACTTTGACCGAAAAATCGATCAATTATTAGATTTATTTAATTAATTTGACATTAATTAAACTTATTTGGCCGTGCTCTGCCATAGTTAAGTTAATTAATTTTTATGATCTATTGAATAATTACATGAATTAAGATTGTGAGCTTTAGATCAAGTGAGTTTTCAAGAAGGCAACAACAACAACAACAACTCTGTATAGAGTCTATCACTTAGCTGACTAGACAGTCTGTTTCGGAAATCGCTACATATTCCTCATCAGTAGTCTTTTGAGTGATTAAGCTGTGATCAACTCACTGTTTAAACTAGCATATGAATGAACAGATCCTCTAATTCATTCTCATGAATTGTATGGCTGCTAATCATATGACATTTCAAAGCAGGAGGCCATTTTAGATCACCGCCATTAACTCTATCAAGGGTTGCCATCTGTTCAAGTTGCTTCTTCATTTATTTCAATATTCATTGGTGTTCGATTATTTGTCGAAATGCACCATAGAAATGAAACGAGTTTTTGCTTCGTCAGAAGCTAGTGTTCTAACTGAAAGGTGGCTATTTTCACAACCAAATGTTCAATTACACATGACTTTGACCGAAAAATCGATCAATTATTAGATTTATTTAATTAATTTGACATTAATTAAACTTATTTGGCCGTGCTCTGCCATAGTTAAGTTAATTAATTTTTATGATCTATTGAATAATTACATGAATTAAGATTGTGAGCTTTAGATCAAGTGAGTTTTCAAGAAGGCAACAACAACAACAACAACTCTGTATAGAGTCTATCACTTAGCTGACTAGACAGTCTGTTTCGGAAATCGCTACATATTCCTCATCAGTAGTCTTTTGAGTGATTAAGCTGTGATCAACTCACTGTTTAAACTAGCATATGAATGAACAGATCCTCTAATTCATTCTCATTAATTGTATGGCTGCTAATCATATGACATTTCAAAGCATTTCTTAATTCATGTAATTATTCAATAGATCATAAAAATTAATTAACTTAACTATGGCAGAGCACGGCCAAATAAGTTTAATTAATGTCAAATTAATTAAATAAATCTAATAATTGATCGATTTTTCGGTCAAAGTCATGTGTAATTGAACATTTGGTTGTGAAAATAGCCACCTTTCAGTTAGAACACTAGCTTCTGACGAAGCAAAAACTCGTTTCATTTCTATGGTGCATTTCGACAAATAATCGAACACCAATGAATATTGAAATAAATGAAGAAGCAACTTGAACAGATGGCAACCCTTGATAGAGTTAATGGCGGTGATCTAAAATGGCCTCCTGCTTTGAAATGTCATATGATTAGCAGCCATACAATTCATGAGAATGAATTAGAGGATCTGTTCATTCATATGCTAGTTTAAACAGTGAGTTGATCACAGCTTAATCACTCAAAAGACTACTGATGAGGAATATGTAGCGATTTCCGAAACAGACTGTCTAGTCAGCTAAGTGATAGACTCTATACAGAGTTGTTGTTGTTGTTGTTGCCTTCTTGAAAACTCACTTGATCTAAAGCTCACAATCTTAATTCATGTAATTATTCAATAGATCATAAAAATTAATTAACTTAACTATGGCAGAGCACGGCCAAATAAGTTTAATTAATGTCAAATTAATTAAATAAATCTAATAATTGATCGATTTTTCGGTCAAAGTCATGTGTAATTGAACATTTGGTTGTGAAAATAGCCACCTTTCAGTTAGAACACTAGCTTCTGACGAAGCAAAAACTCGTTTCATTTCTATGGTGCATTTCGACAAATAATCGAACACCAATGAATATTGAAATAAATGAAGAAGCAACTTGAACAGATGGCAACCCTTGATAGAGTTAATGGCGGTGATCTAAAATGGCCTCCTGCTTTGAAATGTCATATGATTAGCAGCCATACAATTCATGAGAATGAATTAGAGGATCTGTTCATTCATATGCTAGTTTAAACAGTGAGTTGATCACAGCTTAATCACTCAAAAGACTACTGATGAGGAATATGTAGCGATTTCCGAAACAGACTGTCTAGTCAGCTAAGTGATAGACTCTATACAGAGTTGTTGTTGTTGTTGTTGCCTTCTTGAAAACTCACTTGATCTAAAGCTCACAATCTTAATTCATGTAATTATTCAATAGATCATAAAAATTAATTAACTTAACTATGGCAGAGCACGGCCAAATAAGTTTAATTAATGTCAAATTAATTAAATAAATCTAATAATTGATCGATTTTTCGGTCAAAGTCATGTGTAATTGAACATTTGGTTGTGAAAATAGCCACCTTTCAGTTAGAACACTAGCTTCTGACGAAGCAAAAACTCGTTTCATTTCTATGGTGCATTTCGACAAATAATCGAACACCAATGAATATTGAAATAAATGAAGAAGCAACTTGAACAGATGGCAACCCTTGATAGAGTTAATGGCGGTGATCTAAAATGGCCTCCTGCTTTGAAATGTCATATGATTAGCAGCCATACAATTCATGAGAATGAATTAGAGGATCTGTTCATTCATATGCTAGTTTAAACAGTGAGTTGATCACAGCTTAATCACTCAAAAGACTACTGATGAGGAATATGTAGCGATTTCCGAAACAGACTGTCTAGTCAGCTAAGTGATAGACTCTATACAGAGTTGTTGTTGTTGTTGTTGCCTTCTTGAAAACTCACTTGATCTAAAGCTCACAATCTTAATTCATGTAATTATTCAATAGATCATAAAAATTAATTAACTTAACTATGGCAGAGCACGGCCAAATAAGTTTAATTAATGTCAAATTAATTAAATAAATCTAATAATTGATCGATTTTTCGGTCAAAGTCATGTGTAATTGAACATTTGGTTGTGAAAATAGCCACCTTTCAGTTAGAACACTAGCTTCTGACGAAGCAAAAACTCGTTTCATTTCTATGGTGCATTTCGACAAATAATCGAACACCAATGAATATTGAAATAAATGAAGAAGCAACTTGAACAGATGGCAACCCTTGATAGAGTTAATGGCGGTGATCTAAAATGGCCTCCTGCTTTGAAATGTCATATGATTAGCAGCCATACAATTCATGAGAATGAATTAGAGGATCTGTTCATTCATATGCTAGTTTAAACAGTGAGTTGATCACAGCTTAATCACTCAAAAGACTACTGATGAGGAATATGTAGCGATTTCCGAAACAGACTGTCTAGTCAGCTAAGTGATAGACTCTATACAGAGTTGTTGTTGTTGTTGTTGCCTTCTTGAAAACTCACTTGATCTAAAGCTCACAATCTTAATTCATGTAATTATTCAATAGATCATAAAAATTAATTAACTTAACTATGGCAGAGCACGGCCAAATAAGTTTAATTAATGTCAAATTAATTAAATAAATCTAATAATTGATCGATTTTTCGGTCAAAGTCATGTGTAATTGAACATTTGGTTGTGAAAATAGCCACCTTTCAGTTAGAACACTAGCTTCTGACGAAGCAAAAACTCGTTTCATTTCTATGGTGCATTTCGACAAATAATCGAACACCAATGAATATTGAAATAAATGAAGAAGCAACTTGAACAGATGGCAACCCTTGATAGAGTTAATGGCGGTGATCTAAAATGGCCTCCTGCTTTGAAATGTCATATGATTAGCAGCCATACAATTCATGAGAATGAATTAGAGGATCTGTTCATTCATATGCTAGTTTAAACAGTGAGTTGATCACAGCTTAATCACTCAAAAGACTACTGATGAGGAATATGTAGCGATTTCCGAAACAGACTGTCTAGTCAGCTAAGTGATAGACTCTATACAGAGTTGTTGTTGTTGTTGTTGCCTTCTTGAAAACTCACTTGATCTAAAGCTCACAATCTTAATTCATGTAATTATTCAATAGATCATAAAAATTAATTAACTTAACTATGGCAGAGCACGGCCAAATAAGTTTAATTAATGTCAAATTAATTAAATAAATCTAATAATTGATCGATTTTTCGGTCAAAGTCATGTGTAATTGAACATTTGGTTGTGAAAATAGCCACCTTTCAGTTAGAACACTAGCTTCTGACGAAGCAAAAACTCGTTTCATTTCTATGGTGCATTTCGACAAATAATCGAACACCAATGAATATTGAAATAAATGAAGAAGCAACTTGAACAGATGGCAACCCTTGATAGAGTTAATGGCGGTGATCTAAAATGGCCTCCTGCTTTGAAATGTCATATGATTAGCAGCCATACAATTCATGAGAATGAATTAGAGGATCTGTTCATTCATATGCTAGTTTAAACAGTGAGTTGATCACAGCTTAATCACTCAAAAGACTACTGATGAGGAATATGTAGCGATTTCCGAAACAGACTGTCTAGTCAGCTAAGTGATAGACTCTATACAGAGTTGTTGTTGTTGTTGTTGCCTTCTTGAAAACTCACTTGATCTAAAGCTCACAATCTTAATTCATGTAATTATTCAATAGATCATAAAAATTAATTAACTTAACTATGGCAGAGCACGGCCAAATAAGTTTAATTAATGTCAAATTAATTAAATAAATCTAATAATTGATCGATTTTTCGGTCAAAGTCATGTGTAATTGAACATTTGGTTGTGAAAATAGCCACCTTTCAGTTAGAACACTAGCTTCTGACGAAGCAAAAACTCGTTTCATTTCTATGGTGCATTTCGACAAATAATCGAACACCAATGAATATTGAAATAAATGAAGAAGCAACTTGAACAGATGGCAACCCTTGATAGAGTTAATGGCGGTGATCTAAAATGGCCTCCTGCTTTGAAATGTCATATGATTAGCAGCCATACAATTCATGAGAATGAATTAGAGGATCTGTTCATTCATATGCTAGTTTAAACAGTGAGTTGATCACAGCTTAATCACTCAAAAGACTACTGATGAGGAATATGTAGCGATTTCCGAAACAGACTGTCTAGTCAGCTAAGTGATAGACTCTATACAGAGTTGTTGTTGTTGTTGTTGCCTTCTTGAAAACTCACTTGATCTAAAGCTCACAATCTTAATTCATGTAATTATTCAATAGATCATAAAAATTAATTAACTTAACTATGGCAGAGCACGGCCAAATAAGTTTAATTAATGTCAAATTAATTAAATAAATCTAATAATTGATCGATTTTTCGGTCAAAGTCATGTGTAATTGAACATTTGGTTGTGAAAATAGCCACCTTTCAGTTAGAACACTAGCTTCTGACGAAGCAAAAACTCGTTTCATTTCTATGGTGCATTTCGACAAATAATCGAACACCAATGAATATTGAAATAAATGAAGAAGCAACTTGAACAGATGGCAACCCTTGATAGAGTTAATGGCGGTGATCTAAAATGGCCTCCTGCTTTGAAATGTCATATGATTAGCAGCCATACAATTCATGAGAATGAATTAGAGGATCTGTTCATTCATATGCTAGTTTAAACAGTGAGTTGATCACAGCTTAATCACTCAAAAGACTACTGATGAGGAATATGTAGCGATTTCCGAAACAGACTGTCTAGTCAGCTAAGTGATAGACTCTATACAGAGTTGTTGTTGTTGTTGTTGCCTTCTTGAAAACTCACTTGATCTAAAGCTCACAATCTTAATTCATGTAATTATTCAATAGATCATAAAAATTAATTAACTTAACTATGGCAGAGCACGGCCAAATAAGTTTAATTAATGTCAAATTAATTAAATAAATCTAATAATTGATCGATTTTTCGGTCAAAGTCATGTGTAATTGAACATTTGGTTGTGAAAATAGCCACCTTTCAGTTAGAACACTAGCTTCTGACGAAGCAAAAACTCGTTTCATTTCTATGGTGCATTTCGACAAATAATCGAACACCAATGAATATTGAAATAAATGAAGAAGCAACTTGAACAGATGGCAACCCTTGATAGAGTTAATGGCGGTGATCTAAAATGGCCTCCTGCTTTGAAATGTCATATGATTAGCAGCCATACAATTCATGAGAATGAATTAGAGGATCTGTTCATTCATATGCTAGTTTAAACAGTGAGTTGATCACAGCTTAATCACTCAAAAGACTACTGATGAGGAATATGTAGCGATTTCCGAAACAGACTGTCTAGTCAGCTAAGTGATAGACTCTATACAGAGTTGTTGTTGTTGTTGTTGCCTTCTTGAAAACTCACTTGATCTAAAGCTCACAATCTTAATTCATGTAATTATTCAATAGATCATAAAAATTAATTAACTTAACTATGGCAGAGCACGGCCAAATAAGTTTAATTAATGTCAAATTAATTAAATAAATCTAATAATTGATCGATTTTTCGGTCAAAGTCATGTGTAATTGAACATTTGGTTGTGAAAATAGCCACCTTTCAGTTAGAACACTAGCTTCTGACGAAGCAAAAACTCGTTTCATTTCTATGGTGCATTTCGACAAATAATCGAACACCAATGAATATTGAAATAAATGAAGAAGCAACTTGAACAGATGGCAACCCTTGATAGAGTTAATGGCGGTGATCTAAAATGGCCTCCTGCTTTGAAATGTCATATGATTAGCAGCCATACAATTCATGAGAATGAATTAGAGGATCTGTTCATTCATATGCTAGTTTAAACAGTGAGTTGATCACAGCTTAATCACTCAAAAGACTACTGATGAGGAATATGTAGCGATTTCCGAAACAGACTGTCTAGTCAGCTAAGTGATAGACTCTATACAGAGTTGTTGTTGTTGTTGTTGCCTTCTTGAAAACTCACTTGATCTAAAGCTCACAATCTTAATTCATGTAATTATTCAATAGATCATAAAAATTAATTAACTTAACTATGGCAGAGCACGGCCAAATAAGTTTAATTAATGTCAAATTAATTAAATAAATCTAATAATTGATCGATTTTTCGGTCAAAGTCATGTGTAATTGAACATTTGGTTGTGAAAATAGCCACCTTTCAGTTAGAACACTAGCTTCTGACGAAGCAAAAACTCGTTTCATTTCTATGGTGCATTTCGACAAATAATCGAACACCAATGAATATTGAAATAAATGAAGAAGCAACTTGAACAGATGGCAACCCTTGATAGAGTTAATGGCGGTGATCTAAAATGGCCTCCTGCTTTGAAATGTCATATGATTAGCAGCCATACAATTCATGAGAATGAATTAGAGGATCTGTTCATTCATATGCTAGTTTAAACAGTGAGTTGATCACAGCTTAATCACTCAAAAGACTACTGATGAGGAATATGTAGCGATTTCCGAAACAGACTGTCTAGTCAGCTAAGTGATAGACTCTATACAGAGTTGTTGTTGTTGTTGTTGCCTTCTTGAAAACTCACTTGATCTAAAGCTCACAATCTTAATTCATGTAATTATTCAATAGATCATAAAAATTAATTAACTTAACTATGGCAGAGCACGGCCAAATAAGTTTAATTAATGTCAAATTAATTAAATAAATCTAATAATTGATCGATTTTTCGGTCAAAGTCATGTGTAATTGAACATTTGGTTGTGAAAATAGCCACCTTTCAGTTAGAACACTAGCTTCTGACGAAGCAAAAACTCGTTTCATTTCTATGGTGCATTTCGACAAATAATCGAACACCAATGAATATTGAAATAAATGAAGAAGCAACTTGAACAGATGGCAACCCTTGATAGAGTTAATGGCGGTGATCTAAAATGGCCTCCTGCTTTGAAATGTCATATGATTAGCAGCCATACAATTCATGAGAATGAATTAGAGGATCTGTTCATTCATATGCTAGTTTAAACAGTGAGTTGATCACAGCTTAATCACTCAAAAGACTACTGATGAGGAATATGTAGCGATTTCCGAAACAGACTGTCTAGTCAGCTAAGTGATAGACTCTATACAGAGTTGTTGTTGTTGTTGTTGCCTTCTTGAAAACTCACTTGATCTAAAGCTCACAATCTTAATTCATGTAAATATTTTATAATTTTAAAATTCTGACAACGGATTCGGATTCAGCGACCCATTTTTGGAGTACCATTTTTTTGCTAGCCCCGAATTCATAAAACTACAAAAAATGAAGGCGGCAACCCTATCCACCATCTTGACTTTTAAAATTCTGACTTTAGATAAAATAGTGATTTAGACAAAGAAAATCACTACAAAGCAAAAAAAATTTTAATTACTTTTCCTATTTATTTTTTTGTCAAATTTTATAAGTTATTTATGTATACTAATAATAGTAATTTGTTTCATTATCATAAATACATTAATTTCTTAATGAATATAAAAGCTTTGAAGTCGGCGCTAATCTTTACCACACATTCATGATCTTTTTACCATCCCTGCAATGCCAATACGGTCAAGGTTTGAGTCCCGAAGTTAAGATCAACAAGTAACAGACGCACTTCCCAACAAACAAGAGCTCTCGTTATTGTTTTCAGTAATCGAAAGCGTTAATTTTATAAAAATCTGATTATATTAGCGCCAACTTTTCATAGCACCAATATTCATAAAGAAATTAATGCATTTATGTTAATAAAACATATTAGAAAAAACTAAAATAATATGACTTCCAATATAATAACTTGTCAAATTTGACCAAAAAATTAATAGGAAAAGTAATTAAAAATTATTTTTTGCTTTGTAGTGATTTTATGGTTGATTTTTGTTTTTTTTTTTTTTTTTTGTTAAAAAGTTTTTATATACATTGTTAACAGTTGGTATTCTATACTATTAGCCCTGACAAGTTATTTGGCCTATATTTTATAGAATCGCATAAAACAATTCTATTTTATAAAAAAGCATTGTTGTTGCAAATAACAATTAGTTGAGTATATTAAGAATAATAATAAAACAAAATTTAACAACGCTTTTCATCAGATCGTATCGTTATCAACACCAACACTAGTTAGCTTTATTAAATGTTCTTACTCAAAACACTCTTGGTAACTATTGTTAATTAAAGACAATAGAACTGAATAAATTACACATCGGATACATAAATTAAAACACAATAATAGCATCAAACTTTGTGGAACGTTTTTGACCACGTTTTTAATTACTGAATGAGTTAAATGATTGAATGAATGAATGTTTGTATGAATGAAATAAAGAATTATTGGATAGTGTTTGTGTTGAGTTCAGGGTTGCCAACTTTTGGAGCCTCCATGCCCGGAGCTTTTTTAATATATTTTTTTTTTAATCTCAAACAAAAATTATTTTATTTTAATGTATGTTTTAGAATAAAACCTTTTTTATTTTTATTAGGAACAATGTAAATTTTAGGAACATAAAAAAATAATGTATTAATTTTAGTTAAGGACTGCGAACGAAAAAAATTTCCACTACACCTCGGTAACTTTTTCAAAAATAGTTTAAATTCAAAAATTTAAACGTAATTTAAGTTTAATTTTTTTTTTTGGCATTAAATGCATTATCTAGTAATTTTAATAATGGCAAGCGAGATGGAAGTACGAAAAAAAAATTGTTAAAGTTTTTCAAGACAATCCTAAAGTGGACCGAGCTGAAAGGTTCACCAAAAACTGTTTCTAGAGTTACTAAAAAATTTGAAAATGACGGACTTCACTCGTACGAGGTTCTATCAGAAAAAAGCGTTTGGCAATCAGGAAACAGCAAAACAAATCAGTGCCTTGTTTGAAAAGAAACCATATATTTCAACAAGAAAAGTGGCCCAAAACGTTAATTGCTCCGAGAGTTATGTACGCAAAGTTAAAAATGAAGCTGGGTTGAAAACTTTTAAGGTGCAAAAAGTTCCAGACAGGAATGCCAAGAAGAACAAGGTGGCTAAGCAACGTGCCGAAATATTAAAAAAAACATCTCTTCGAATAATTTTCCTGCTACGTCATGGATGACGAAACTTAAGTGCTAACGGACTTTTCGCAAATCCCAAGTTGGGAGTTCTACACTGCAAATACTCAAGGAAATGTAGACAATAAATTCAAGTTCAAGAAGCAGTAAAAATTTCCAAGAAAACTTATTCTTTGGTAAGCTATCTGCAGTTGTGGAAAAAGGAGCCAGTCTTTTGTTAATCAGTCTATAATTAACACCGATTTGTGCTTAAAAGAATGCTTGCAGAAGAGACTGAAGCCATGCCTGAATCAACAAAAAATCTCCACGTTATTTTGATCTGACTTAGCCTCCTACCATTACAGCAAATTGGTCTTAGAGTGGTTTGAGAAGAACAGTCGGCATTTTGTGCCTCGCGAGCCAAATGCACCCAATTTCCCGGAGCTCAGGCCAATTACAAGGTATTGGTCTTTATGCAAATAGGAGATCAAGACTACAAATAAAGTAGTCTTGATTTCAAGAAAAAGTAAGGCATCACAAACTTCAATAAAATCGATGATGGAAGGGGTACCACAAAAATTAAAAAATGTTCAATGAGCGTAATAAAATGTTGTTAAATAAATAGTAAAAAATTGTATTAAAATACATGTTTAAATAATGCTTTTTTATTTAAATCTGAAAAACGGTTCGGCAGATATCTCAATTTTTATGATGGACAGTTTTTTCGTCCGTGTAACAAAAAAAAAATTAGAAATTTTTCTTCATCAAAAAGTTCTTCAACATCTAACATTAATCATTCTCGACATTTCTAATACACGATCGAGTTTGGGTTCGTGCTTTGGGTTCGCAATATATAAATAATCTAGAATTTTCATAGGACTGTCCTCAAGATTGTAAAATTTTTTTAAATGCAGTAAGGTCTTTTATAAACTTCGACCATGTCATTAAGAATAATATTTTGTTGGCATGCTTCAAAGCGTTCATAGTGCATACGAACTTCAGTTCCAAAAAAAATTTTCAAAGAAAATAATTTTATATTAAATTTTAATATAATTGTAAATTTTTTTATAAAAAAAATCTTAATGTGCGAAAGCCGGAGAAAACCTGCGAGGCCCGTAGTCCGGAGATTGAACCTTCAGAACCGGAGTATCCGGGCCAAATGTTATAAGTTGGCAACCCTGGTTGAGTTGGAACAGTCAGAGACACGAATATTAAAACTAGCTAGCAAACGATAAGCATCACTCAGGAATTCAAAGCTGAATTACTTTATGAAGCGTAATGAATGAATAAATGAATGAATGAATGAATGTTAAAAAAGAATAAACGTTGAAAGATTAATAGCAAATAACAACACGTGAAAAATTAAGAAAACGTAAACTTTCAAATATTTCTAATTGCTTTCAATTAAAGAGACATTCCACGACACAATTAAATGTATAAATAGCAATGTGGTCATTGAATTGATAGCAATAATAAAATGTTAAAAAACAATATAATTAAGATGTCTTTTCGACGTTACTTCAACTAAACATTATTGAGGAATAACAATATACACTATAAAAAAACAGTTATCAGTGAGCGTCATAATAAAACTCAAACATAGAAGCGTAATTCTAAAAGTATAAGAAAAACTTGTAGAATAAAATTTATCATTTTGCAAGATATTAATAGAAACTAAAAACATGTAACTAACAACTATTGAAAAAACTTGGTTAAGAATTATTAAAAACTTATTACTATTTATTAAACTAAATAACAGCTACGATAACTGATTTTAATTATATCTTTGCAGGTAGATTATCGAATGAGTTCCAAAAGTTTTTTTAAATAGTTTTTGTTAATAAATTAAGGTTGCAAATACATTAACTTTCGTACTTTTTTCAAAAACCAACTTCTTCGAACGAGTGTAATTTAAAGAATATTCTCTGAAAATTTCACAGAGATATTCTTTAATCTGGCTTATTTGCAGCGAGTTTTTCTGCAAGTCTGCAAAGGCGCGTGAACTTTAAAAATTTGGATTTTTTAAATATTCATACGTTTGAAAAAAAAACCTTATTAAAAAATATTTAACCTCGTCAATATCCTAATTCAAATATATATTTACTTTTTTCGTATATACAGAGGCGGACAAAATTATTCGCACAGCACCCATTTTTTCATTTAATTAAGTATATATTAAAAATAGATTAACGTTTTCAAAAATCTTGTTCTATGATAAACTTATGTCTTTATTGTTTATTTAAAAATAACAAAAAGGAAACAGAATTGTTTTCCATTAAATAAAAAATAACATTAAACATAAGCATCTTCAGATTTTAAAGGGACAAAATTATTCACACATTCCACTTCCACCAAAAAATATTAGGTTCAGTAAAATATTAATATGGGGAACTGGGGGCGAACCTTTACAGGGTAACATGTCTGACTGTCTCAACCTGGCGAAGCCAGCATAATCCTTGTGAAATCTGCTCAAGTCGACTCAAACCTCCACGTGGTGATTCCTGGGCTAATCTGAGCGGCGGGCCCCCTAGGCTTAAAATAGGTTGTGCGTCGGGTTTGAACCCACCCGTAAAAACACATTTCAATGAAAACACAAAAGAATAGAAGAAAACTGATCGCCACCTCTGATGACGACTATCGCAAACGAAAAACTGATAACGATTTACGGATATGCACCTGGAATGTCCGAACCCTTTAATTGGGAAGTTGCCTCTATCCAACTGACTGATGTCTTGGAAAGACACAAAGCTAATATCACTGCTATCCAAGAAATGCGATGAAAGGGACAGGGTTCCATTCGGCATGCACCCTGTGATATTTACTACAGCGGCCATGCAGAGAAGCACGAGTTTGGATGCGGATTCGTAGTTGTCAAGAGACTACGGCCCCACGTCCTGCGATTCACACCTGTGAACGAACGACTTGCCATAATCCGCATCAAGGTTAAATTTTTTAATATAAGCCTAATATGTGCGCACGCTCCGATAGAAGACAAGGACGATGAGATCAAGGAAATTTTCTACGAGCACCTTGAAAATGCTTACGAGCGCTGCCCCCGTCACGACGTAAAAATCGGGCTTGGTGACTTCAACGCTAAGGTGGGCAAGGAAAATATATTTGGTCCAACAGTCGGAAAGTTCAGCCTCCACGACTACACCTCCGATAACGGAATGAGGCTGATTGACTTCGCCGCAGCACGAAACATGGTCGTAAGTAGCACTAGATTCAAGCATCTCAATATGCATAAAGCCACTTGGATGTCCCCTGATCAAAACACCAAAAATCAAATTGATCACGTTTCGATCGACGGAAGGAACTCTTACAGTGTATTGCATGTACACACGATCAGTGGTGCAAACATTGACTCGGATCACTATCTTGTCGCAGCCAAGATCCGTACACGTCTGTGCGCAGCTAAAAATGCACTCAACCCTACACAGAGAAAGCTAGACGTCGACAAGCTAAACACCAGGAGTGTCGCGACGCCACTGCGGAGAAAGACGCCGCCTACAAAGCCACATTGCATTCGGTTGTAACGCGCGCTGCCAAGGAGCGATACAAAGAAAAGAGGAGGGAAGAGAGACATATTTTCAGGCGGAAAAAAAGAGAGGCAGAAAAGCGTGAGCAGGAGAAAATTGAGATGTATGGTAACAGGAATGAGGGCCGAAAATTTTTCGAAAAAATAAGACGCCTTGCCGATGGTTTTAAAACCGGGGCCTCTTCCTGCAAGGATGAAAACGGGAATCTAGTGACAGATGTCCAGAGTACACTGACGTTATGGAGGGAACACTTATCTAAGCTTCTAAATGGCGACACTGACAACAATCCCGCCAATAGAGATGATTTTCCGGAAACCCCAATTTTGGATGACAGCGTCGAGGTTCCGCTGCCCGACTATGATGAAGTTCTGACAGCTATAGCTCGGCTTTAAAATAACAAAGCCGCGGGAGCTGATGGCTTACCTGCTGAGCTGTTTAAAAACGGAGGCGAAGCTCTACGTAAATGCATTCACGAACTTCTATGCAGAATATGGTCGGAAGAATGCATTCCGAACGAATGGAATCTCAGTGTGCTCTGCCCAATCCACAAGAAAGGCGATCCCACTATCTGTGCCAATTACCGTGGGATAAGCTTTCTTAATATCGCATAAAAGGTCCTGTCGAGCGTTTTATGTGAAAGATTGAAGCCCATTGTAAACGAGCTGATCGGACCTTATCAGTGTGGCTTCAGACCTGGAAAGTCCACCATCGACCAGATTTTCACGCTACGACAAATCTTGGAGAAGACTCAAAAAAAACAAGTCGACACCCACCATCTTTTTGTCGACTACAAAGCCGCCTTCGACAGCCCAATAAGGAAGTACGTGTAGTCCACCATTTCTGAATTTGGTATTCCTGCAAATCTAATACGACTTTGCAGGATGACACTAAGCAACAACAGCAGCAGTTAAAATCGGGAAGGACCTCTCCCCACCATTTGTTACCAAACGAGGTTTCAGACAAGGTGATTCCTTATCGTGCGACTTTTGCAACCTAATGATGGAAAAGATCATCCGAGCTGCTGATCTGAGACGTAGTGACACAATATTCTACAAGAGTGTTATGCTGCTTGCGTATGCTGATGACATCGATATCATTGGCCATAATACGCGCGGAGTCAGTGCAGCATTTTCCAGATTAGAAAGAGAGTCAAGTCGAATGGGTCTGGCAGTGAATGCAGATAAGACGAAATACTTGGTGTCAACAAACAAACAGTCCCAGCGTCTTGGAACCCACGTTACCGTTTACAATACCTCCTTCGAGGTTGTGAAGGACTTCGTTAACTCCAGCATTAACTCAACCAACGACATCAGCATTGAGATCAAACGAAGAATAACTCTTGCCAACAGGTGTTACTTTAGGCTCAGTAGGCAATTGAGAAGCAGAGCCCTCTCTCGACGAACGAAAATCACGCTCTATAAATCGCTCATCATGCCCGTCCTGCTTTATGCATCACAAACCTGGACGCTGAACAGTTCAGATGAAAAGACTTTAGGAGCATTCGAGAGAAAGATTCTTCGTAAGATCTACGAACCAGTCTGCGTCAATGGCGAGTACCGAATACGGTAGAATGATGAACTGTATGAGCTGTACGCTGACATCGACATAGTCAAGAGCATTAAAATCGAGCGGCTTCGCTGGCTTGGTGATGTTCAGCCCATGAAAGACGATGCTTCAGTGAAGAAAACATTAGATTCGGTACCCAGCGGCGGTCAACGCAGAAGAGGATGACCGCAACTTCGTTGGAAAGACCAAGTAGAGGACAACCTGACGAAGCTTGAAATTTCCAACTGGCGCCAGCAAGCGAAAGACGGAAATGGCTGGCGCAAATTCTTAGATGAGGCCAAGACCGACATACGGTTGTAGCGCCAACTAAGTAAGTAAGTAGGAGTCAAGTCGGGTGATCTTGGATGCCATCTAATCGGACCATTTCTTCCAATCCAGCCTGTTGGATAGTTTCTATTTAACCAATCTTTAACAATTTAACTATCGCAAAGAAAATTTAAATATACTTCTGCATTTGTTGAAATAGACAAACAAGCAATACCTTCATGAATAGTATTAGCTCAATAAGTTTTCAATTTAGTAAAACTTTTGAAGTACGATTAACTTTGTTATATTTTTTTAGATATGTTAATGATTTTGATTTCGTTGAAAAGAAAATTAAATAAAACACAAATTTGACGTTAACAAAAATTTTGATTTATTACGAGAAATTTTGAGAAAATTGTGCTCAAACTTGAAATTTTGTATTTTAAACGGATTTATTTCATCTTCACACGAGCACAGCTCGACAATGGATTAGTTTGGTGGGTTCGTTTATACACCGTTAGAAAGGCCAATTCATTGACTTTGAAATGAGTTCCTAAAATAAGTTGTCAATGAGTTCGTTTTTCTGCTAGAAACAATAATATTAATCATAGTCATGAAATAACAATTAACCCCGTGAGAAAAAACGATTGAAATTTCAAGTTTTGACAAATATCTCAGCCATTTTCTAATCGATTTTAATAAAATTTTCGTTGCCTGAAAGTTCAATTAAGTGACTTTGGAGAAATGAGAAAAAAGTTACCGTAACCTCACTAATTCAACGCTTTATATATTTTCCAAAAAACCTCTAAAATTTACACTTTTTGCTCAAAAAAATAGTCCAAAAGTTGGTTTTGTTGTAAATGTGTGCTTTTTTCCGATAACATTTATGTGCAAAGTTGCTTAATTTTGACACATAATTCAATAAAAAGTTTCTATCATTAAAAATCATGGACCCTTTGTAATTTATTTGAAGAAAGTTACTTTTTTCAAAATGATTTTATCTTTTTTACAAAGTTTTACAGCTTAAAAAAATCTGTATTTTCTGTAAAAAATTACCAAGTATTTCAACCCATTCCAACTATTCTAAACACAATAAAATTTTCCAGTCAGTGAAAAAATTATTAATTTTTAACCGAACAGTTTTGGCCAATTGCTACCCTTTTAAATTAAACCAAATAGTCGATATTCGCTTCTCCCATTAACAAATGCAAAAGCCCTATGTATTTTAATATATAGCATCAAACGAAAGGTACAACTTTAAGCTTTAAGAAACATTAAATTTCTTACGTTTCAAGTGACATGTCAACTCACAATAACAAAGATATAGATGTTTTTTAAAGGAACTTTTAGTTAAGAAAAATATAAATAAATAGATCGATAACTCGATAAGTAGATTAGTTTATGATTTTTCGTTCAGCCAAAAAATTTTTTTGTTGTTCTCTACCAGAAAACGGCACAACTAAATAGACCCCATTTGAAATAAGCTCAAAAAACAAAACTAAATAAGCATCAAAAAATGTCCATCAATTTTTGGATGTTACTTCATATGAAATACCTCCCAATTTTTGGGTACTATTTTATTAATTTTTGGATACATTTCATTTTTTTGTTTAGGTCTTATTTTATTATGAAATAAAGCCCAATGAATTAAACCCCAATCAAATTTTATTTTGTGTTTATTTTATTTTGATTTTATTTTGGCTTTATTTCATTCAGTTTGGGGGTTATTTCATTTCTTAAATTGGAGGGTTATTTAATTTTATTTGGAGGTTCTTTCATTTTGCTTAATTTAAGTTATCGAAGAGTTACTTACAATAAAATTCAGTTTAATTCTTTTCAAAAAAGCCAAAGTTGTTGCTATGCATAAACATAACAAACCCAAGACTTGCCCTAGTAGTTATAGACCAATAAGTCTCTTAAGTAATTTAGGGAAGGTTTTCGAAAAACTTATTCTTCGCCGAAGCAATGAGTTCGTTTCTTTTAGTGGCTTAGAATCAAATGAGCAATTCGGTTTCAAAAAAGATCATAGTACAATCCACCAAGTCAGCAGAATAAAAAAGAAAATACTTAGAAACAAACGTAACAAAAAGTCAACTGGTATTATACTTCTGGATATAAAAAAGGCATTCGATACAGTCTGGCCTAATGGTCTTATTATCAAACTGGCTTCCATGAATTTACCCAAATACCTGTGCTAACTCGTATCCGATTTTCTACATACCAGAACATTTCGGTATCGGTGAACAACTTTCTCTCTTCCACCAAAAGTATTCCAGCTGGTCTGCCTCAGGGCTCAATACTTTACCCGCTATTGTATGTGGTCCATACTGCAGATTTAAAGGTCCCTAAGTTGATGGATGTAGCCTACTATGCCGACGATACAGCTTTGATCACATCAAATAAGCTAGCAATCGCACTTTTGAAGAAAATGGAAAAAAGCATTGAGTCCTGCAACAAATATTTAACAAAATGGAAGATTCAAATTAATCAAAATAAAACTAAAGCTATTATATTTCCATTTAATAAATCACCAAAAATACTTCCAATGCGTCATCTAGCTTTTAATAACAGCGTTATAAATACTCAAACCGAGGTAAAGTATCTCGATTTCATACTTGACCAAAAGCTTTTAGTTATTCCGCAAACATATAGAGGCAGCCTGCGAAAAAGCAGTAAGATCATTCAGGGCACTATGGCCAATGTTAAACAGACGCTCAAATCTAAATTCCCAAAAAAAAACTTCCTATTCAAATGTGTCATAAGACCACTTTTGTCGTATGCTTCCTCTGTATGGTACAAATCCGCAAAATGCCATCTAACTTAAATGCAAATCATACAAAATAAATGTTTGAAAATGATAAATAACAGGCACTGGAGATATTCCAAACGAACGCTAAATAATGAAACGGAATATGAATTGTTCACAGATTTCATCCGAAGACAAAATCATAATTATTTTACCAGAATTTTGAACTCTTCTTACGCTATATTAAGAGATTGCTTAGAAACAACATAATTTGTAACTATGTACATATAAAATTTACCAAATATGAAAGATCTTGTTATGTAGCTGATTATTTTTAAAAAAATAATCTAACTATATGCAACTACTTTTTAAGCTATTGTTTGACTTTTTTTCAAATAAAGGTGTTTTATCGCATTTTTTACCTTTAAGAAGTTATTACTGATGTATAAATTTTTTACGTTAATCTGATTAGATATAAGTTAAATTTGATCTCTGATATCTCATCTCTGATAGATCTCATAAATATTATATGTGTATAAACACTGTTTAAATAGAAATATTGGATGAATAAATTGAATTGAAATTATCAATGGACCATAATCTCATTGATAAATTTCATATTGGAATTTCTATCAACAACAAAAAAAAACGAAAGTTTTCAGTAAAAATTAAAAAAAAAAAATTTCCATAATCACATTCATACTTAAAAGGAAAATGTTTTGATTTTTTTTTCAGATGAATTTTGCGACCTGTGGGAAGGTCGCCAGCTCATTTCGTGTTTTAAGCACCGGTCCACGTCACCCCGTGGCTTGCTGCAGTATATTAATTGAATAAGGAACGTTACTTGGTAGTTCGTATATATAATTATTATTATCCTTTATTAGCTCTTAATTCATTGATTTTTTATTAAACAAAAAGATAAATTAAATCTTTTGAAATCATCGCATATATTAGTTCATTCATCATTTATAAATCACCATTTAACAACTTTAAACAATTTAGATTAAAAAATTTCTTATAATATACTTTTGGAAAAATAATATCAGTGCTTGAATTGAATGTTTTTTTTTTTAGATCTAGGTATCAGTTCATAATAGAAGTGCACGGTTGAAAATTTTGGACTACATTTTTAACACTTTTTTATAACATATAGGACAACACCTCAAAAAATAACACTTTTTAATTTAAGGAGAAGTTTAAAATTTTCTAATCCAAAAAGGATTTCTTTCTAATCTGGAAAAAGTTTAACATTTTGAGAATGCATATTCGCAAAAAAAAAATAAAAAATATAAACACATTAAGGGAAGGTTCTCCTGGATTTTTTTGAAAAAATCCATTTTTTTTTTACATAAAATGAAAGTTGCATATATGTAGAATGTTTGTGCCAAGGGATATTTCAATACGACGCGTATTTCTCGAGCTAGAGCGTGTCAAACGTACCCATGTCACGCGCGCGTACCAACTTTCTAAAAACTTTAAACGCGTTTTTCTCGGAACCATGTTTTCTAATCTAACGGACAGCACAGGGCTTGTTCTATTGATCCGATTTCTTTCATTCAAAGAATGTTTGAAAGTATATACTTTTTTGTACGCCTGGAACCTAACATTGGCATAAAAAATTGTTTATTTATAATTTTTAAACGAGATCTAAGTAAAAAAAAAAGCAAAAAATTTCAATTTTTTTTTTAAAAGTCCATAAAATTGGTTTTTTTTACCAAACTTAATTGAAGTTAGGTTCCAGGCATATGAAATGTTATCAATTTTAATAAATTTTATACATTTCTCATTTCAGTTCACTACCTGAGGCCCCACACTGTCCGCGGGAGGTCGATGTTTTGCGCGCAGAGGTCGACGAGATCCGCCATTTTCAAGCCGCCATTTTGAATTTTTCAAATATCTTTTTTTTTTACTCGTCAATAAACCACGAATCAAAGTTCAAAAGCATAAGTTCGTATGTCTTTTCATTTTCCCACTAACCATTCTCAAATTTTGCTTGTTTTTCGGCCAAATCCAAAAAAATCCAGGAGAACCCTCCCTTAACTTAAAATCAAACTTGTCAATGACCATTTCCAAATTTGAACCCAAGTCCTCTCGTCTGCCGGTCCAATATCGTACCCACTCTCCTATCGCAGTTGATAACAAAGTTTTTTATTTTTTTTTTTGTTCTATTTTTACATTGAGATTTTTTAGAAAAAATTGTCTGATCATTTAAAATTTTTTTAAACGATTTTTTTAACAATTTATTCATACAAAACCTTAAAGTCTTATCCATTCGTCCAACTCAGTTGTAAACAAAGATGCGCCATTAAGCAGTCATCATTATTTGCATCATTACGAATGCAAGTGAGCTTTCGGAAGCGTGGTTTTGAGACCCAACTCGGACAAAAAAAAATATATTATTTATTTAAATCAATATTTTCTTATAAACTTACTGTTTATTTAAAAAAATTTTAACACCTTTTTTAAAAAATTTCTTCATACAAAAGCTTAATGTAAATTCGTAGTCTTAACAGTCTAAAATTTAAAATTTTTTAGATTGAAATTAATAAAAATTAAGTATGGATTAAAAATAGTAGGTACTTTTTTGATTAAAAATTCCTTTGATCCAAAGTTTATATGAAGCATTTTGGCTATGACGGCAGTACATAATTAATAGCGTTAAATTGTATAAACTAAATTTTCATAAGTCAATTAGTAAATAGAACATTAATGATTTTTTTAAAGTGCCTTTTTTTAAAGTGCTTTTTTTAAAGTGTAGAATACTCTAAATGGAATTCAATGTAAACGTAGTATAAAAGGTGAACGCCTGACCGTGTAGTAAAAATTATTTTAAAGTTATTTTTACCTAATTTAACCCTAGTGAGATAACGCTATTTTCTACCCCTGAAAAGATAAGGATACGTCTGAATGACGTATCTTCCTTTTGTGTCATTTAAGGATGTAATAAAAGTAAATATTGCTAGTTTTTTTATTGAGATCATTTATTTCATAGATTTATAGTCAAATAAATTATATGTAAACATAAAATAATACATAACATAAAATAAATAATTAAATTCATTTTGTTCTACAAAAAGTAACAAAAACTAAGCAGTCTTCACATAAGGACACAAATTAAGTTCTTAAATCTAAATTAATTGAAAATTGTTGACTTCATTTACATAAAAATGCAACAAATAACGATTCAAAATAAAAAAAAATAAAATCGAGAAAGTTTATATGCACGTGTTGCAAACTTGATTTTGATGCTCTCCACATAGAGGTGTTCTACATACGACGCATAACTTTTTCGACATGCGTCTTATTTTTGACGGACAGAAACCACAGTATTTTCTTTTTTTAGGTTCTGTACTGTCTTCACGATTACTGTTGGTGTCATCTGGAGAAGCCTCTAGAATACCACTGCTTCTTCCAGCGCTGTCGACTGTATTTTGTAAGGCAACTTGAATGTTGCTGCGCAAAGTTCTTGACAATGAAGGAATTTCAAGTCTTTTTTTCATCCAGGGTGTTGTTAACGACGACGAAAGTACCTTCATATAATCTTTACGGTGTAAGGGTTTTTTATTGATACTTATCATGTTGTGGTAATATATGATATATGAGTTAATAAATGCTATATTTAACATGCCATAAAAAACTGCCATCGGCCATCTATTAGTTTTTCGCGAACACGACATCACGGAACACATTTGATCGAACGTATCTACTCCGCCTTTAGTTTGGTTATAGTACAATATTATATCCGGTTTTCCTGTTGTATCATCTATAGTGCCTTTTTCATTATTAGATGACAGCAAATAAACCATTTTTGATGGCTTAGGTTTATATGAAAGGAGAGTTAACGGGCCGTCGTAGCAAAACTTTGAAGTTCCTACAGGTCGTGTTCGTGAATTTTTCATATCTTCGGGTACTTCACGTTTATTTGATCTTAGGGTCCCGACGAGAGTTAATTTGTATGGCTCTTTCAGTAAACTTTTCGCCAGGGGGATTGATGTGAACCAATTATCACATGTTATATTTCTGCATGTACCATGTATTGGTCGTGAAAGTTCTTTTACATAATACTCTCCTAAAGGGAGATCGCTAGTTTTTGTTGTTTTTCCAAGATAAGGTATCGCATTAAACATGTATTTCGTAGTACTGTCGCATATCATAGGAATTTTGATTCCATACTTTTTTGGTTTATTAGGAATAAACATTTTAAAGGGACAGCGACCACGAAATCCCAAAAGCTGCTCGTCAATAGTTGTATGCGATCCTGGAACGTAGCTAGATTGGCACTGTTTTATAAAAAGATTCAATATATTTCTAACAGGAATAAATGCGTCGTTTGGTCGAAGTGATTGGCGCAATGCCTTGTCATCGAATCTTAGATGCCTAATGAGATAGTCAAATCTATCTCGACTCATTGCTGCCGCATACCGTGTTCCACAGTACGTCACATTAAACACTTCTTCAGTTGTGAGGTGATTATCTTTTAAAACAGCAGTTAGTGTAAGAATGCCAATTAAAGCACGAGTTTCAATGGCATTTGTTTCTCTAAATGTTGCAGCTGTCATATCGTCACGACGATTTATAGAGATTTCAGCGTTAGTCCATTGAACTACTTCTGAAATTATTTCGTCCGTAAAAAATACGTTGAAGCATTCCAGTGGATCATAAAACGATTTGCATTGTCGAGTGGGTCCTCTTGCAGTTCTAACTATGTTTGTCAACGCGAATCGGGTAGCACTATTTCCTTTTGTTGTGCTCCAGCAATGCCCACTTTTACTTCTAAGGGTTGGTATGGATACTGTAATAATGCGTCCATCGGAATGAGTAGTATTTGATGTTTTTGCTGGTGACACATTCCCATCTTGGTCTTGATTATCAGCGAGATCATCTTCTACATCACTTTGCATATCATCCTCTAGTAAGGCATTTTCTGTTTCACTTCCATCATTAGATGAAATTGAGTCATTACATAACTGTTCTAATAGACTAGTTATTTGTGAATCATCTAATCTACATGTAAATGACATGTTGATAACAAATTAAAACTAAAAAGCAAAAAAAAAACACTAATATAGTGAAACGAAACACAAAAAGTGTTAATAAAAAATGTATAGAATATGCAATTGAGAAACCAAAAAGTAACACAAAAGATAATGCTACGTCTTTTTGACGTACGTTATGATCATAACTCAGAAAAAAACAAACTCACCTCAAACAAACAACCACCACCAAAGAGCTGCAGCTACTGACTGAGTAAACTAAGCGTGCGAAGTCATTCCAAAAACAAATGAGAGACTGAGAGCTTAAGAGAAAAAATTAGTACGTCATTTTGACGTGCGTTATCTTACTAGGGTTAAAATGTACAGCAAAAACTAATGTTTGTTCCTAGCTCATTATTAAATAAAAGCTTATAAAAATAAAAAACAGTTGCATTTTTTAACTCTCGTCTAAAGATTAATGAAAATTGCATATTTTACCTTTAATGATTGCCTTTTTTGTACTAAAATTATTAAATAACGTAAGCAATGCCTACATTTTATTATTTTTGTTACTTGAAAAAAATTTTGTTAGTATTGGTATTAATATTTCTATTTGGAAGAACATTCGTTTTCGGTCAAAAATCCACATTCGGTCGGACACTAGTCGGTACGCTACATCTCTTAGAAGTCAACATTGCATATGTGCAATCCCATGCAACGAAGGGTTAATCCATTTGCTGCGGTTAGGCGGAAAGTATAACAATCGCTTCACATCATGTTGCGCGTATGTTCTTCAGATTTTTCTCCTTCTAATTTTTTAGAATAGAAATTCTGTACAATCCATGCACAGCATTAGCGATGATCGAAAGTTAACATGAACACAAGGTTCATACAGCTACTCCCGGCACTTCAAGTAAATAAAACTTTTTTAAGTTTTCGTGTAACTGTTATTAATATAACCGTGTTAAGCTTTGTATGCTGTAGGAACGAAAAAAAATTTCCATAAGAAATACATTGAGATTTTTGACGACGAACAGGTAGCGAAATTTTTTTTCGCCAGCTAGTACGCTGTAGAAGCGAAAATTATTGCTATGTTGCCAAATTTCCATTTGTTAGTGGAGAGTTCAAGCTTAGTATGCTGTAGGAGCGAAAATTTTTGGGGATATAACTCTAAAGTGCGTGAAGATAAATTCATCAATCCGACGCTAACTTAGCGAAGACTCAAACCATTACTTTTGCTCTGCAAAAAGTTAAATTCGTACTTTGCGAAAAGTTTTGGGGGGAAATTTAATTCGTTCTTTTTGAAAAGTACGAATTTAACTTTTGGGAGGAAATTATATTCCTTATATTTACAAAGTGTGAGTGTAACTTTTGATTCGAATTTAGCTTTTGGCAAGAATTTAAAATTAATATTATTGCAAAGAAAGAATTTAACTCTTGATATTAATTTACGTCATGCCATCAACTTCTTATGAATAAATCCCTTTATCAAATATATGAACGACATGTATTGCACACCATTAGATAGTTAATTAAACAACCTTTCTAACGATATATCGCTTATAAGTGCACAATTAAGACTTTGGCCAAAAACATTTTTTTAAAAGTAGTGAAATTGGCGTTCATGGTATTAAGGCTTAATGCAAAAATTCTCAAAATCTGTCTGAACAATGTTTTTGCTATGCATATCATTGAACAGGTAATTAAAGCACCTTTCCAACGATATATAGCCTATAAGTGCGCAATTAAGACTTTTGTCATAAAAATTTTTTAAAAAGTAGTGAAAGTTGCGTTCATGGTATTAAGGTTCAATGCAAAAATTCTCAAAATATGTCTGAACAATGCTTCTGTTATGCATATCATTTTACATGTAATTAAAGCACCTTTCCAACGATATATAGCCTATAAGTGCACAATGAAGACTTTTGTCATAAGCATTTTTTAAAAGTAGTGAATGTTAGGTCCAAAGTACTAAGATTCCATGCAAAATTTCTCAAAATCTGTCTGGACAGTGCTTTTGTTATGCATATAATTTTACAGGTAATTAAAGCACCTTTCCAACGATATATAACCTATTTATCGCAATATGTTAGTACTTTGGACCTAACATTCACTACTTTTAAAAAAAGTTTATGACAAAAGTCTTAATTGTGCACTTAAAGGCTATTTATCATTGGAAAGGTGCTTTAATTACCTGTAAAATGATATGCATAACAAAAACATTCTTCAGACAGATTTTGAGAATTTTGGCATTGAACCTTAATACCATGAACGCCAATTTCACTACTTTTTAAAAAATGTTTATGACAAAAGTCTTAATTGTGCACTCAAAATTGTGCCAAAAGCTAAATTCAAATCAAAAGTTAATCTCGTACTTTGCAAATAGAACGAATTTAATTTCCTCCCATAAGTTAAATTCGTACTTTGTAAAAAGAACGAATTTAATTTCCTCCCAAAAGTTAAATTCGTACTTAGCAAAAAGAACGATTTTAATTTTGGGAGGAAATTTCTTCCCAAAATTAAATGCGTACTTAGCAAAAGTACGAATTTAACTTTTTGCGGAGCAAAAATTTTGGTTGGAGTCTTTGCTAAGTTAGCGTCGGATTGACGAATTTATCTTCACGCTCTTATAACTCTTATTTTTATTGCTGCAATTTTATATCCTATAAAAGGCAAGACTACACATAAATAAACTATATAAATGTAACAATAAATTTGTTAAATAACAAATTCAACACTTAAACATACTTACTGCTCA
This sequence comes from Dichetophora obliterata, assembly GCA_963920525.1. Classification (NCBI taxonomy): domain Eukaryota; kingdom Metazoa; phylum Arthropoda; class Insecta; order Diptera; family Sciomyzidae; genus Dichetophora; species Dichetophora obliterata. Next base: position 105,914,590 of record OY986437.1, read on the forward strand.
TTTTTTATTGTTGAATGGCAAATTTCCGCTCCAATTAAACGTACGGGCATATAATCGACAGCGAAATTTTGATATTTCAACTCTCCACTCACGAATGGAAATTTGGCAACATAGCAATAATTTTCGCTTCTACAACGTACCAGCTGGCGAAAAAAAATTTCGCCGCCTGTTCTTGGTAAAAATTCTCAATGTATTTCTTATGGAAATTTTTTTTTCGTTCCTACAGCATACTAGACTTAAAATGTCACTTACTAAGCTTAAAGGTCGCGGTGCACATGGGCCCACTACAAACTAACTCACTAAGCTTTAACCGCAAATATGCACTCTGAGTATGAAATTTGTTAAAATCGAATGAAAACCACGCCTACCTTTCATGTAAAGTGGATTTATACAAGATTTAAATCTCTTTAAATTCCACAAAAATTAAAAGAACGCTTTTAAGTATGGCAAATAAGTTTTAATCTTAATAAGGCACTCTACATTTGGAATTTGGTAAGACTAAAATTAAAACTCCGCCTACCATTTATTCAAAGTGACGTCATCATAATAGCAAAACCTTCATAGATTCCACAAAGAAAAAAACAATGTTTAAACTTTTACACAAAAGTTTTGATATTCAAAACGTACCTACTCTAAGTTTGAGATTTGAAACATTTAGTTAAGACCATGTGCTGCTATATAAAGCGACGTCTGTATAAATAATACAGCATTCAAAACTTTCAATGCACTAAATTACGGCTGTGGAGCATTTCAACTTCAACCTACGAAAATAATTACTTTCTAGTATTGTATATATTTTTGTTTGTGTAAATAACAGTCTCGCCAGATATCTATCACACGGGAAACTAGAAAAGTTACACTTAACTTATTTGTTTTTATTTTTTGTTTTGTCTAATTCAAAATACTTATTCTATGATTAAGCATTAAATTGTTTAAAAAATTACTATTAGTTCAAAGTTAAACATTTTATTACTTCAATTGAATTTTAATTTGATACTTAAACAACATTGTCTTGTTTAAGTGTAGGTTATTAATATGAAAAAATGGGACTGCCGTGCGATGTCTCTATGACGATAGCTAAGTTATCTTGTTAGAAGAAAATTACAAAAAATATAAAAGTTGATATCTGCCAGTGTTTTTTTTTAACATAAATATTAAAAATGCGAATTTTTTATCACAAAAAAAAATATTAATTTACGTTAGATATAGCCTTGAAATTTTAGCAATTAAAATGTGTACAGCAAAATATTAAACAGACAAAAAATTCTAGTTGTTATCGCACAGTAACTAAACAATAGTAAAGCAAGAGTGTTTGTCGTTGTAGTAATATATCAGGTTAGCTTAAGTTTTGCTTTGCTTCTTTTTTATAAAGAAAGCAAAAATATCTTTCTATAAAGATAATGTGATGGCGACACACTCAAGCGACACTGGTGCACACTATGAATTAATTAAGAAATTTAAAACATTACCATCTATTTATAACAGCAGCACGTTAGAGCTCGTGCAAGTACATGGTAAAAATAAAATCGTTTTGAGAGATGGCGTTCTAGATATTTTCATTTTTTAGTGTTAGTTTACAGCTAACATAACCTTAAAAAGTTAAAATTTAAAAAATTTGACACGTTGCACAGTGCGTTGGCCCCATACAAAAGATGGACAAAAATAGAAGGAGTGCTCCTATGACAATGCATTTTTGTATGCTTAATTAGTTTAAGTCAATTAAGAAAAACTTCAAAAATGGTCGAAATTGGTTACACCCTATTGACCTCCCTTGGACCTATATTAATTTTTTAATTGATTTTGTGTGAGAGGTAGGCCAACATACATAGGTTGGCCGATCATAACAAATAGAGCAATAGATGTGTACTTAAAATGGTCGAAATCGGTTAGACCCTAGGGGTACCTCCTTTGGGCGTATAATAATTTTTTACTTGATTTTGTATGGGAGGTACATACAAAGATTGACCGATTTTAACAAAAACTTGTCAGAATGGTAGTCAAATAGAGTAATAGATGTGCACTGAAAATCGTTAAAAACGGTTAGACCCTAGGGGTACCTCCTTTGGACCTATATTAATTTTTTACTTGATTTTGTATGGGAGGTACATACAAATATTGACCGATCTTAACAAAAATTCGTCAGAATGGTAGAAAAATAAAGTAAGTAGTAGATGTGTACTGGAAGTGGACGAAATCGATTAGACCCTAGTGGTACCTCCCTTGGGCGTATAATAATTTTTTACTTGATTTTGTATGGGAGGTACATACAAAGATTGACCGATTTTAACAAAAACTTGTCAGAATGGTAGTCAAATAGAGTAATAGATGTGCACTGAAAATCTTTAAAAACGGTTAGACCCTAGGGGTACCTGCTTTCGACCTATATTAATTTTTTACTTGATTTTGTATGGGAGGTACATACAAAGATTGACCGATCTTAACAAAAATTCGTCAGAATGGTAGACAAATAAAGTAAGTAGTAGATGTGTACTGGAAGTGGACGAAATCGATTAGACCCTAGTGGTACCTCCTTTGGGCGTATATTAATTTATAACATGACTTTGCATGGGAGGTACATACAAAGACTGAAAATCTTAACAAAAATTCATCAGAATAGTAGACAAATAGAATAAGTAATAGATGTGTACTGAAAGTGGACGAAATCGATTAGACCCTAGTGGTACCTCCTTTGGGAGTATATTAATTTTTTACTTGATTTTGTATGGTAGGTACATACAAAGATTGACCGATCTTAACAAAAATTTGTCAGAATGGTAATCAAATAGAGAAATAGATGTGTAATGAAAATCGCTGAAATCGGTTAGAGCCTAGGGTTACCTCCCCTGGAGGTGACGGGTCAGAACCCCCATTTGGTGTTATGACTGCTTAATAAGCGGTCATAGTTCCAAATACAACTTTGAGATTATGTACGCAAAATAAGGGCACAAATAGGGATTTTGGGATTATGTATTTTAGGGTTATGCCCCGTGACCCCTAGGACCTTACTAATTTTTTACATGATTTTGTATGTTTATTTTTAATTTTAATTATTTTTTTTAATATTGGGGGTTGGAATTAGTTTTAAAGGTTTTCTAAGAGATGGCGTAACTATCAATAGATCGCATCGGGCACACCTGTGACTATATTCATTTCAAAGCACATTGTGTAAGCTTCATTTTTCAGTATGTGTCATTCCACTGAAGTGTAAACAACATATATTTTTTTCTCTGTGAACATGTCGACTTTCGTTCCAACAAAACGCAATTTGCGGGAAGGTTTACTTTTGTGCTTCCATTTGAAGAAAAAAGCGGTTGAAGCACAACGCACGCTTACTGAGGCTTACGGGGACTATGCTCCATCGATTTCTACTTGTGAGTACTGGTTCCGTCGGTTTAAAAGTGGTGATTTTGATACGGAAGACAAAGAGCGTCCGGGCCAGCCGAAAAAGTTTGAAGATGAGGAATTGGAGGCTTTGCTCAATGAAGACCCGTGTCAAACCCTTCAAGAATTGTCAGAATCATTGGGAGTCGACTTATTAACGGTCGGCAAACGCTTGAAGGCCATGGGAATGATTCAAAAGCAAGGAAATTGGGTGCCGTACCAGTTGAAGCCGAGAGACGTTGAACGGCGATTTTGCATGTGCGAACAACTGCTTCAACGGCATAAAAGGAAGAGTTTTTTGCATCGTATTGTCACTGGCGATGAAAAGTGAATCCATTACGATAATCCTAAAGGAAAAAAATCGTGGGGACCACCCGGCCATGCATCAACATCGAGGGCCAAGCCGAATATTCATGGCGCCAAGCTTATGCTGTGTATTTGGTGGGATCAGAAGGGTGTCGTGTACTATGAGCTGCTAAAACCTAACGAAACCATCACTGGGGAACGCTACCAACAACAATTGATGCAATTGAGCCGAGCATTAAAGGTTAAACGGCCGGAATATGCCAAAAGACACGACAAAGTGGTTTTTCAACATGACAACGCACGGCCACATGTTGCAAGAACCGTCAAGGTAACGTTGGAGGCGCTGAATTGGGATGTGCTACCCCACCCGCCTTATAGCCCAGACATAGCCCCTTCCGACTACCACCTATTCAGATCGATGACGCATGGCTTGGCTGAGCAGCGCTTCACTTCTTACGAGGATACCAAAAAATGGGTCGATTCGTGGATTGCCTCAAAAGACGAATCGTTCTTCCGGCGCGGAATCCATATGCTGCCAGAAAGATGGGAAAATGTTGTAGCTAACGATGGACAATACTTTGAATAATATACATTGTACCGTTGTTTCTAAATAAATGCTCAAAAACCGAAAAAAAACCTTTAAAATTAATTCCAACCCCCAATATATTTTTAGGACGAAGTAGGAAAGGTAATTTGCAGTTCGTGGTTATATAGAATTTTTACTAGATAGTATTTTATACGATTTGGTTTTTTTTTCATCGAAATTTGGCAACTTCTAAAATTTTTCATTTGATAATATCATATATTAAAATCACTAAAATATACATAAAATTTTATATTTTCTAAGGTTCTATTTATTTACTCAAATTATTTTTTATAATAAAAAAATTTACTTGGCTCAGTTTAACCAAAACGCAAAGTTTTGACAATTATTTATTCAAGAGAACCCAAAACGAATTGAACAAAACATGATTTTTTTCAAAAATATCTCAACTTTGAAGTCTTTCCCCAAAATATTTTGTTTCTGTCTTATCAATGCAGTTGTCGATCGATCTATGTCGTTTGGTGCCAATATTGTTAAGTGTCGAGTCGTACAAAATATTGATTTTTGTCAATGGGACAACGCACTGTGCGGCGTACAGGTTTACAACTGAAAATTTAACTGTTATCAAATCCAATCCACATTTTGTTTAAAAGTTGAATTTAGTTATAAACAGTAGAAATTAAATAGTAATTGATTTCAATTAAAAAGAAAAATCCTATACTGTCCATTACTGAGTTCAGTTCTTTAAAATTTATACGATCAGTTTGTCCTAAACAGATCATATCAAAAAAATATGTTTATAAATTTTTATACTTTAAATTTTTGCTTAAATTTTCTCTCACTGCATTCTTCATTCTATTAGGAGTGAAAAGTAAATTTCGGTAGATTATAAAATTAATAAAACGTCTACACGTGAAAGTGTTGTTTTTATTGTTATTTATTAATAAGTAAGTAATCACAAGTATTGTTCCAATCTAAAAGCATTTTTCAAAAGATTTCCACACAATCAGGCGTTTTTTATGTTTATCATTATAGTTAATTAATGTTTTTAGTTTTTACATGTTTCCTCCAGGAAAAATCGAAAGGCTTTCATCTAAAAGTTATAAAGAAGCATTCCCCACCGTATCTTTTGGAAGCTTAAAGGTAGTTTTGTATTTATGTTGTTTCCAAACCGCTTTTTTAAGAATGCATGTGGAAACTTTAACTTATTGTCAAGCAATGACAACAGAAAATATTAATATCATTGTTTCCTAACCGCTTATTATAGAATTCGATATAGTGGTAGCGCGCTTGGCTGTCGCTCAGTGGTCCCGGGTTCGAATTCTGGCCGGTCATTTTTATAACAAGGAAGAGGAATGTTTCCACATTAATTTTTAGAACAGGTGAGAGGACTGCTTCCAATTCACTTTTTAAGACAGCGGAGAGGAATGTTTCCCTTTAATGACATGTAAAAAAGAGCATGCTATGTAAAAAAAGAAATGGTGCGTCCAACGGAAGGGAATGCTTCCTACATTCCATGGAATGTTTTCTGTTTATATCCGGGAATGCTTCCATTTCCTGGTGGGTTGCCATTGAATAAAATACGAGGGCCGTTCAAAAAATTTCCGGCGTAGCATAGAAGAACAAATATTTGGTTTTTAATTTTCAACATACCTTCTGTTCAAAATTGAACCGGAGTGTGCGAATGAAACAACAACAGTTGTCACAAAGCTAATTTTTTTTTAAGGCTAGTAGCACTGTTATAGGCTTAGGCGTTCATTTTTAGCGCTGTCACGCAGTTTTTTTTCATATTGCACGATGAAAATGTCAAAAAGTAAAGGAAATTGTGCTCAAAAATCGTCGTATGATCGTCAGAGATATAGCTGTTGTTTTTGCCTCCTTCAAAACTTACTTGATCTAAACAGCTCACAATTAAAAATAATTGTCATCAATACTTATCCCCATTGTGTTTCTTGAACAATCCCACTGTGCACACTGTGCCAGTAACGCCGGTTCGGTGGCCATAAGTCACAAAAAAAACTTTCGAAATTGCAAAAATGAGTTATGGCAATTGGATTGCAAATTTTCAAGCTATCTCTACTGAAAATGTAAAGTAAATTGCTCAAGTCCTGCTTAGTTGGCAGCAATAAAAGTATCAAAAATTATAATAAAAATTGCACATACCTTAAATATAACTTATTATAGATGTGAAGGAATATTTTCAATCCTACTCAATTTTTTTAATGTATCCTTAGATATACAGGTTTGGTGTTCGTGTCGCAGGATCGCCAGTTTTAGTGCGAACGTTTATGAATTTCGTTTGAAATGAATTTTTTATTTTAAAACCAATTTTTTATTTCATAATTTTTTTATTCGAACAATTTTCTTTGAACAAATTTTTAATACTGAAATTTTCAAAATGAAAATTTCTGAAATTATAATAACTGAATACAATTCAAAATGTTTTTTTATAACAAGTGTTTTATAGGCAAGTGTAAGTATAATACGTTATTAATGAAACTAAAGGTAAGTACAATATAACAAAGAGGTAAGTATTAATGTAACTAAAGGTAAGTACAATATAACAAAAGGTAAGTATTGCAATTATAAATAAATTAAATAGGCTGTAGAGATTTACTCTATGTGGTGATGTAATAGAGCACCACACAGGTAGCCTTAGGTTGCGTTGCAGGTCCTGAAGGACCACCCTGGACCACCTCCGTCATGCACGGATGCGGGATGGTTTCAGGGCAATGTCAAGCTGATGGTCTATAACAATAAAAGATCCGCTGAGCTATTCAAAGCGGCGATTAGAAAAGTTGGTGAGGTCTACCCAGGCGCTCGACTAAAAGCGGAAAATTTGGACGAAATTCCGTCAAGACCAAGAGCCAGAGTCCGGGTTCCAGTCACAAAGAGGGAATCTTGGTCCTCCTTCTGCACAGAAATAGAGGGATCTTCCGAGACTTCAAGGCTCAGGAAAATACTATCGAAATCCCCGACAGTACCAAGCTTTCTTCAAAAGGAAGATGGCACCTGGACAGATTCATGCATCGAAACCCTAGATACACTCATGGATGCGCAATTTCCCTGGTAATGTTCACTCTGACATTTCCAGCTTTCAAACACCACCCTGCGACCTTACGCCTCAACTGATTGAGCAACTGACCAGCAAGGAGAAGTTAAGATGGGCGATCTATTTATTCCAACCTTACAAATCTCCGGGTCCCGATGGCATTATACCAGCCCAACTCCACTATAGCTTCAATGCTATAGTACCCTGGCTTCAGACAATCTACTATGGTTGCCTACTCCTGAACTATATTCCAACACCTTGGAGAGACACAAAAGTTATCTTTACCCGAAAGCGGGTAAGTCCTCTCACACTAAATCGAATGACTTCAGACCTATAAGCCTCTCTTCCTTCCTGGTTAAAATTCTCGAGACTTATTGGGCTTCTTCTTAAGCCGAAACTTTACAGGCTTCTTAAATCTACACATCTACAGAAACAGCTCTGCACTCTCTTGTGTCTACCATCGAAAAATCACTTGAGAACAAAGAAAACGCGCTTGCTGCTTTTCTAGATATAGCAGGGGCATTCAATAACGTCCTTCCATGTGCAGTCACATCGGCCTTGTCGGAACTGGGGGTGGAGGATTTTCTCGTGAGTTTCATACACTAGATGCTCTTGGGCAGGGTGGTGAACTCTGAACTGGGGGGATCCTCCACTCGCAGGTTTGTAAGCAGAGGTACTCCGCAGGGAGCAGTTTTGTATACACTTCTGTGGTCCGTGACGGTTGACCAGCTGTTGCGTTGGGGTCAATCCAATTGTTGTTTGGGTTGACCCCAAACTAATAATTTATGTTGTTATAAATACTATTTTTGTTAATGAATTGTAATATGAATATGAATTACTTTGTTATGTTTTTGTTCAATTAATTAATATATTGCTCTAACTTGAATTCAATAAATACATAAACTTTTGTAACATTTTTTTTTTGGTAGTATAAATATATTAAAAACATAATTTGTAACAATTCCAATACACTTATAAATTACACTAATTCATCATGTGAGCAAAATGCTCAGGCGCAACAATCCATGCTACTCTACGAGGCGCGCCTTCTCGAGGGTTAAAGAAACCAATAATTTTAAGTATTACATTTATTCTTGAGAACGAGAAGATCAGTGGGGCACATTGATACAAATAAATGTTTGGAGAGGAAGACATGTTTTTTTTTCCTAAAATTTTTTTGCGAGATCTTGACAACCCTATGCAACTTTTGAGACTTCTTATAATGTAATATTCGAAAAAAAACAGTTGTTATTCGATCCGCCCTATTGTCCATATCACTACAGCTTACATCATATAAGTGAAAAAAATTAATTTTGCATTTTGGGGGTCTATTGTTTGGATATGGTGGATCTAGGGTAATTTTGTTGTCCGAAGACCCAACGTGTTTTCTATGGGGATGATTTTTCGCCAACACGTAATATTACATTTCTCAATGGTCAGCAGAATATAGCTATGCCAAAAAAAATTTTTTTTCAAAAACGTAAAAATAAGTGTGAAAAAGGAGGGTGGAGGGATGGAAGTATGAAAGAAAATTTTGTACCAACTTATAACAAACGTCTTTGCCACAGACAAAAATCGCGTACCACCTTTAGTTTCGACGCTTCAAGCTGATTTCTCTTAGGAGAATTTTTTGACCTTGAATTACGGTTTTCTCAAAATCCTGACGTGATGGATAAAATTGGGTGATAGATTCGTGATTAGGACCCTCGAAATAATTTATTTATTTATTTATTGGCCAGACAAGGCAATGCAATTTACTTATTCTAACTTATTCTAACAGATTTTGCTTATATACACACTCGCGCTCAAAAAAAAGCCGAGTTAATAATTTGATAACTTATATTATTTTTCTTGAATTATAACACAATGTGCCAAAACCATAAATAAACAAACACATCAAAACTTTATAAAAATTCTTAAAGAAGAACGTGTTGAGAGTCCATTGCACTTGATTTGACCTCTCAAGGTCATCACAATTTTTTTCAACTTAGTTTTAAAGTTGAAGTGTTCGAATTTTGTTGTTATTGCAAATGAAAAATAAAATTAATTTTTTTCAATAGAATTTGATGTAAAATAAGCCTATGTAAAAAGATTTGATGAAATAGGAGCGTTTGTATGGTAGCAAACATTAATTACATAGGAATCAGTTTTTGAAAAAAAAGTTAAAGTTGCCGCCATTCAGCAAATTCTTAACCGATTTCAATGTTCTTAATTTAAATAGAAACGACTTTTTACGTGCAATTCATTTTTGTGAAAATGTAAATGGCATATTATTTAATTAAAGTTTGTAGAAACACCCTTTTTTATGTTAAAAAAAGCACAAGAAATTGCTTCGCTACACACTTCTTTTTGTATTCTATCGAATATCTTTTTATACAGCCTTATTTAACATCAAATTCTATTGAAAAAAAAATTAGTTTTATTTTTCATTTGCAATGGTCTGGCTGTAAAAATGCAATTAATGTCGGCACAACTAAATTCGAACATTTCAACTTTAAAACTAAGTTGAAAAAAATTGTTACGACTTTAAGAGGTCAAATCAAGTGTGATAGACTCTCAACATGTCCTTCTTTAAGAATTTCTATTAAGTTTGCATGTGCTTGTTTTTTATGGTTTTGGAACACTGCGTTATAATTAGGGCTGCCAGGTTTTTTTTTTTTAAAAAATCGAGATTTTACAAAAAAAAAATCGGGACATAAGCATAAAAATCAGGACAGAGACTCAATCGTCCAGTACGCTTAGAATAACAAAAAAAAAACTTTAAATACGTTTACTGAAAATCGATTTTTTTCGAGTTGTATGTAACTTTAAAAAAGAAATTTTATATTTTAAACAAAAGTCAGTGACAGAGAACTCAAATAAATGAATATAGAAACAAAATAAACTTATATTTTTACTAACCCATATTAATATCTGAAAATTCAAAATTCGTATTTTATAATGTATTTTACATGATGCACTTATTGTTTTTTTCTTTTTGTTTTTTTTTTGTCGTTCATACTATGTTTGATTGCTAGAAAAGGATGCGATATGTTGAACTTAAAGAACATCGCGGGTGAAAATGTGCAAAGCAAAATTAACAATATCCACAAAGAATAATCTAATGGTTTAATCGCTCCCTTTTTCTTTATTTCACGCACCGTTCGGTTGCTTGAAAAGTATGCGATTCGGTGCAATTAATTAGTGGCGTACAAAAAAATCTGTACAAATTTAGTCATGAAGAAATAAAAACGTAGGAAGTATTTTTGAAAAATAATAAAAATATTACAAAATAAAATTGTTTATGTACAATAGTATACTATATATAATATATAGTATACTATACTATACTATACTATACTATACTATACTATACTATACTATACTATACTATACTATACTATACTATACTATACTATACTATACTATACTATACTATACTATACTATACTATACTATACTATACTATACTATACTATACTATACTATACTATACTATACTATACTATACTATACTATACTATACTATACTATACTATACTATACTATACTATACTATACTATACTATACTATACTATACTATACTATACTATACTATACTATACTATACTATTTTTTTTTTTTTAATTGAAAACATTTGTCGGTTTCTTACTCACGTTTTGGCTGTTGCACAGTGTTATTGAGAGCCTTTTTTATTTGTCTTTAGTTTTTTTAATTTTAATATTCTAAGGTACTTATTTAACAATAATTGCAAACGATCTCAGATTTACTTTTATAAATGCCACGCCCACAAATTAAAACAGCATTCCAGTACTTCAACCTGCTTACAAATACATACATGTATAACTAATACTTACAATAAAATTGACTCCACACATTTAAAAACATGACAAACTGAGCAACCATAACTTAGTGTTTGAAACGTTAGAACTACCAACAGCAGCCTCATTTTTTTCAATTCAATTCATTTAATTAAGTATGTATTTTGCTCTCAATTGATTTTACCTTGAGAAGAATTCCAAGTTGCTCGCAATTCGCACATGTCGCGGCCAATCGAATGGCAAGCGCAAAAAGAGCCTGATATGTAACAAAAATTAGTATAAGAATGTGAATATCTGGCCGACGACTATGTTTGAAGCAATTTAAATAAAATGAAAAGCAAAAAAAATGTTCATAGAAAATTAAAACACACAAGTGTACGGAAGCTGGCAACATCATTATCATCGACATCATCAGCATCATCATGATAATCATCAACAAAACAAAACAAGCAACACAAAAACCGCTGATGATGATTTCTTGTTGTTGTTGTTATTGTTATTGTTGATGTTTGAGATCATCAAAAATATTCGCAAAAACAACAAAAACATGCTTACGGCATAAAGCAAGCAGCAGCAGCAGCTTCGAGTAGCTGTAAGTTTTGCTATTAACCTGGTCTGGCTGCAGTGTTTGCCGGCCAGCTAGTAGCTGTTTGTATCTCGAAAAATAAATAATTCAAATTCACGGTTGAGTGTCGCTACTCAAGTTTAGTGGCTGTTTTTTGTTTCTAATGACAGAATGAACGACTTAATGCGCAGGTTTGTATTATTTTTGCAAAGTTCTTTTTTTTTCTTCTGTTTTTGTCATTTAAATGTCTAACAGCAGTAGTGGCAACAAGGAATCAAAAACGTTTTATTGCTACGCTTTTTTGTGGAAAATATGAAAGGTACTTTTTAGTTTATTTCATCAATAACACTAGTTATGAACGATTGCGCCAAATCAAAAGCAAGTCCCTACATAAATTTCATTGTTACTAATACAGTTAGAAAGTTTTTTTATTTACATAACAAATAAATGGATATATTTTTTAAATCAATAATTAAAACCCTCACCATGACATCAACAAACTAAACAGCTAGCTAACTCAATTTCGAACTAATAAATTAAAACATATAATGTATGTACATCTTCATGGTTTCCTTAGCGAAAGCTTAGTATAACTAAAGCATGATGTCATAGGCCGCTTATGACGTACACGCGTAATTTATTTAAGTATACAAAAAAAAGTGCTCGCCATCACGCCATCAACTTATAATGAGACGATGCTGTGATTTTTTTTTGGCAATGAATGGATTTAGCCAAATACAGGCGAAGAGAAAGAAAACGCAAAAATAATAACGATGATCTCACAAAAGATCGCGACACACCGCCAAACAAAACATTGAAATTTATTTTTATCAAGAAAAATACAATCTACCTGCAATGGACCAGTTCATTTTATTAAAATGACTTAAGTTTTCTCATAGACAAAAACAAAAAATGTTTTTACTGCATTTAGAAAAATTGAAGCTGTTGTTAAGTTATAGTAAAACATTAGGAAATCGCTTTTTTTATAAAATACTATACACATTTGCGAACGCTGAAGCTAAAAAAAACTTGGATTTTTTATTTGTCTAACAGCCAGTCTTTTGTATTTTAAAACACACACTTTTTTCGTCATAGTATTTAGTAGTGTCCGGCCGAATATTCGTCTTCAGTATTCGGCAAAATCGTCAGATTTTTTTAAACTTCGGCTCCGACCCTAAATAGCCGAATAATTGTGCAGAATGTTTTTGCTTTGTAATAATTTGCTATCATAACATGCTTTGCTAAAACCAAAAACGAAATGAAAAATTCATTTTAAGGTTTTGCCAGATTTCAGTAAGTACTGCATTTCTGTATTTCTTCTCATCTAAAGGGTGGTTAAATTTTAAGGGCCGATGTTGAATGTGAACCACACCTAAACGTCAAGTTTTTTTCTGCATTTCATTTGACATTTCTCAATTTCAGACTAATTCAGTCTGAACCATGGAAAGATACACAATCGAACAACGCATAAAAGTTATTCAGGCGAACAACGCGTAAAAGTTATTCAAGTTAAAATAGACGTTCAAATCAAAATGCATATCGTGCACTTCGTGATTTTTTTGGTCAATTTAATCGTCCAAATGTGCGTACAATCGGAAAAATCGTGCAAAAATTTGAGCAATTCGGGTCTGTAGGAGATGTGAAAACACCAGTGCATGCTCGAACAGCTCGTACTGCAGGAAATATTGCTGCAGTTCGCGATAGTGTGGCTGAAGAGCCGTCGACCTCAACTCGTCATCGTGCCCAACAATTGAACCTCTCACGCTCGTCGTTGATGAACATTATGCACAAAGACTTGCATTTACACGCTAACAAGGTGCAATTGGCTCAGGAACTAGAGCCTCTTGACCATTTCAAGCGTCGTCAATGGTCAGAATGGTGGCAAGAAATGGCAACAGTGGATGATCAATTTTCGAAGAAAATCATCTTCAGTGATGAGGCACATTTTCACCTCAGTGGATTCGTCAATAAGCAGAATTGCCGTATTTGGGCGAATGATAATCCAAGAGTGATTGTCGAAAAACCAATGCACGGTTTATGGGCTGGCGGCATCATCGGGCCGTATTTTTTTCAAAATGAGGCTGGTCATAACTTTTTATAACGAACTTTTATGATAACGAACTTTTTATGGCCCGAATTGGAAGATATAGATGTGGACGATATGTGGTTTCAAAAGGACGATGCCACTTGCCACACAGCTAACGAAGCAATGGTTCTTTTGCGCGACAAAATCAATGGCCGTGTTATCTCACGTGGTGGCGATGTCAATTGGCCGCCAAGATCATGTGATTTGATACCGTTGGACTTCTTTCTTTGGGGTTATTTGAAAAAAAAGGTGTACGTCGATAAGCCAGCAACAATTCAAGAGCTAAAGGATGAAATAATTCGGCACATTAACGGCAAAGAACCTCAATTATGCCTCAGAGTCATCGAAAATTTGGACCATCGGATGGAGATGTGCCGCCGAGGTCGCGGCGGCCATTTGGCCGATATTTTAATGCATACATAATTGAACCATACGGATATTATCAATATAAAAATAAATGACAATAATTTCCTAAATAATTTGTGTTTTATTCAAAATCAACATCGGTCCTTAAAATTTAACCACCCTTTACTTTCATTTCCTATCAAATATATCGCACGACGTTGAATTCGATCCAGAAGCTTCAAATAAGATCTTGAAGCCGCTGCCCAAATGTGCAAATTGTGCTCCATTTTCGGCCTAATATATGAGGTGTAGATCATGCAAAGATCAGCTGAAGTGAAATATTTCTTGCAACGCTTTAGAAAACCTAAGCACTTGCCCGCTTCTTTCGACACATCGAAAATATGATTATTCCAACGAAGATCGGATTGGATCGATATGCCCAGAACGTCAAGAGCGGCAATCCACACGCTTGTGGGTTAACAGACAGCAATGGGTCTTGCTTGCATTGAACTCTACTCTATTAGCAAGACCCCACTCGGAGATTTTTTGTAGATCATTAAGGAGTGTGTCATTCATATTTTGCCTCTTTCTCTCAATAAAAGAAGCATCCCAATTAATAATAACTGCGAAATGACATAAAAAGGTATTGCACTAAGTTTCTATCTAGACGAAAAAAGCTACAGAAATGTAGTAATGACAGAAATCTGGCAGAAACTTAACTTATCTCGAACTTAGTGATTGCCATTTTTTGTACTGAAATTAATAAATAACAAAACCAAGGACTAATTTTATCATTTTTTTTTACTTGAAAGATTTTTTGTTAGTATTCGGCTTCGGTCGATTGTTTTCACTTTGCCGAACATTCTGATTCGGCTTTGGCACAAAATTCACATTCGGTGGGACACTACACCTTTTCAAGTTGTAGTTCAAAAAACGTAAATTTTATTTCAGAAATATGAATTGTAGTTCAGAATTGTGAAATGTAGTTCAGAATCCGTAATTGTATTTCAGAAAAGTAAATTGTAGTTCAGAATTGTAAATTTAAATTTATTATACTCTCTTATTTTATATACAAATAGAACTGAGTAAACAGTTGAGCTGTTTGGGGTATTTTTATCGAATACCCAAAAAACATTAATAAAAATGAATAAAAGTGCTTGTAAAATCAATAAAAGTGAACAATTACAATTTTGTCGTTTACAACGTTATTCGCGAGAACGCGAGAACGCTTCAATTGTATTTCAGAAAAATGAATAGTAATTCAGAATCTGTAATATGTATTTCGGAAAATATGAAATGTAGTTCAGAATGTGTAATATCTGTGGTCACAAGGAATAATGACTAAACTCAAAATATCGTAAAACAGCGATGTGGAATTTACTTTATTGGCAATTTTTGGAAGTATGCAGATATCCATTTTTTGCCCAAAATTGATCATCACTTATGTCTGCACATCTTTTTTTTTGTAACGGTTCATATGTTTCAAAAAAGTGGGTCGCAGTTCGTGCAATTTTCTTAGTCGTTAGTTTAGTCGTTATTCCTTGTGACCACAGATATTATTAGTATTTAACCCTTTCAAACCTGTTTTTCGAAAATGACGCTTTAAAATACTCCCCTGTTTAACAAAACAACCAATCTTTTACAACTCTACCAATAATACACCTTTTTCAGAAGTTTATTTTTGCTCTGGTGTACAATTAAAACGTTTTCACTTACAACGTTTTTCGCGGATACGCTTCAATTAATCATAACTCGATTAAGTTTAATAGGAGCTACAATATATACGATAATATATATATATATGAAGTAATATTTTACATAATATATGTAAGGATTTAAGACCTGTTAACCGATTATGTTGTTTTAATTTAAACTGTCATGGCGATGCAATAGTTGTATAATTCTTAATCGTTATTAAAAATATATACCGATGCATCAACATATAACTTGGTAAATCAAAAATCATAGTTTTTCAGAAGATTACATTTAAAATATTTTTCTATTTAAAATATTTTTTTTATTTTTATTAGGATAAAATAACGAATAAAATCTTTGTAGAAATACAAACAGAGGATATTCGTAGAATTTACAAATGTTTTGTACATAGTAAATAGTTTGTAAAAATCTATAATGTATAAATTTGTGAACTGAATGAACATTGTTTGATAATATACAAAGCGGTGGCAGCAGCGTTTGTATATTTTTGTATCTTTTGTAGATGAAACGAATGCATTTGTAAAATACACAAATTTTTCTTTGTACATTGTACAAACGGTCATTTGTATTATTCACAAAGTCGTTCGTAGGTTAAAAAGAACAAACAGCTTTGTAGAATATAATAATTGTTTTGTACATAGTACGAAGCTTTTTTATGGGTGAGGGATTCAAAAAAATTTTTACCATATGTGAGGATTCAAAAAAATTTTTACCATATGGAGTCCAATGCGCGGATTCTCAAGAACACTTTCCCTTTAAAAATTGGTAATTAGAGTAACCAACTTAAACGTTGGATGTATCGATATGTATAACATGGATAAAGGTAATTCATAAGTTGTATATATGTACACCCAAAAAATATTTAGGATAAAATTACGAATAAAATCTTTGTAGAAATACAAACAGAGGCTATTCGTAGAATGTACAAATGTTTTGTACATAGTACAAACGTTTGTAGTGTTGGCCGCATGAAAAAAAAATTTTTGAATTCGTAACTTTGTACATTCTACAAACGCTAGTTTGTAAAAATCTATAATGTATAAATTTGTGAACTGAACAAACATTGTTTGATAATATACAAAGCTGTGGCAGCAGCGTTCGTATATTTGTTCGTATCTTTGTAGATGAAACGAATGCGTTGGTAAAATATACAAATATTTCTTTGTACAATGTACAAACGGTCATTTGTATTATTCACAAAGTCGTTCGTAGGCTGAAAAGAACAAACAGCTTTGTAGAATATAATAATTGTTTTGTACATAGTACGAAGATTTTTTTTGGGTGTAGTACATATTACAGATTCTGAACTACATTTTATATGTTCTCAAATACATGTTACAGTTTCTGAGCTACAATTAATATTTTTGAAATACAATTGATGATTTCAGAACTACATTTTACAATTCTGAAATACAACTTACGCTTTCTAAATTTCAGTTTACTATTCTGAAATACATTTAACTAATCTGAAATACAATAAAAGACTTCTGAATTTCAACTTACTATTCTGACAAACATTTTTTATTATTATTATTTATTTAGACAAATTGTTGATATTTAAGACTTAAATCTTTTACATGCTGCATATAAAAATAGATAACAACTAATTAAATAAACTATAATAAACTATTACTATAATTACTTAAGTAATTATAAAGATATTAATTCAAAAAATTTTAGATTTTTTTACTGAGTCATCATATAAAACGGAATACAATTCAATTATAAAAATACAAAAGAAAACTGTTTCAAATATATATAGAAATTATTAAGATAATAATGCCAAAAAATTTATATTGAAGGGAAAAAATTTTAAGAAAGTAATTAAAAATTAATTTAAGTTTTAGTAAAGGATAACAAGATCAGAAACAGGAGAGATAGAGTTAAGAGAAATAGGTGAAGATTAAATGCTTAAAGTGCTTAGGGTTGGAAATTGTGTTAATGTTTCTTGGAAATGAATTCCATAGTCTTATGGCACTAACGAAAAACAATCGGCTAGAGTTTAGGTAGTTATGCCTCGGAATAACAAGGTTCATGCTTCTGTTTGACCTACAAAACGTTATATTCTCAAATAGATATCTTTTACAACGAGAGTGGATGACCTTATGTAAGAAAATGCAATTTCTTGCTTCAAGATAGCTGAGCAAGTTACGGCCTAATAACTGTTTATTAAAGGGTGGTATATGCTCATACCTCCGAAGACCATAAACATAGCGTGTAGAGTTGTTAAATGCAACTTGAATTTTGTGCATAGATCTCGAGTCAAGTTTGCTATAGACGTCTTCCGCATAAGAAAATATTGGCAATAACAGCTGTAAGACAAGCTTCTTTCTAGTTTCAACAGGTACGAACGCAGTAGTCATCCGAAGATTTCTGAGAACATAATAAATTTTACTAACGCAGGAGTTTACATGATCTTCACAGGACAACGACTAGTTTATTTGGTAGCTGAGATTAGTAGCCTTTCTTACAAATTTTAGGAACGCCATTAAGGAAAATATGGAGAATTAAGAGGGTTCAATTCCAGCATATTAGCCAGCAAATTTAAATCATCGTTAACTCTTGCACATAATTCTTCAGAGAGACAAATGGGTCTGGACATATACAACTGCAGGTCATCAGCGTAAGCATGCATGGTTACATGATTGCATGTACTCAAAAAAACTTCATTAATAAACATGGTAAACAGAATTGGGCCAAGAACTGAGCCTTGCGGAACTCCACTTGTGGTAACTTTAAAAGACGAGAAATTGTTTTTTACCCTTACTCTTTGAGACCTGCCATTTAAATAGCTAAACATGAAACGAACAGACGTATCAGAAAAACCAAAGTTATGCATGAGTTTTCATTCATTCATTGGGTTTTTATTTTATAAGTACAATAAGAACTATGTTCTTTTACAGTACAAAGTCTAAAAACAAGATACATTTTGAATTTAGTGAAATTAAATTAATACATTAAATTTATATTATACAAATAGTTTAAATTAAATTAAAAAATTATATTGGAAAAAATTAGCGAACAATTTAAAAACAATTAAATCAATTTATAATTATTTGTTTAAGTTAAGAGAGAAAGAGAAAGAAACGAAAAATAGAAAATAAGGTAAAGATAAGAAAACTGAGTAAAAGAGTAAAAGAACTGTTTACCTAGTAAATGTACAGTGAAGAATAATATTCCAAAATGGCATGTTTGAAATTTGCTATTCTGACAATAGATTTTATACAATTCGGTAATGCGTTCCATAATCTGATGGCGTTTATAAAAAATAATCTTGTAGAATTCAAAAAATTAAAGCATGGAATGACAAGCATTTGGTTTCTTAACGATTGACAAAATTGTAATTTTTCAAATAAATAGCTAGGCGTTCTGATTTGAATTAGTTTGTGCAAAAAGATGCAATTCCTGGCATTTAAGTAACTTATAATGTCACAACCTAGTATCAAATTTTTAAATTGAGCTAAGTGTTCATGAGTACGCAGTCCATATACATAACGCGTAGCATGATTATACGCAACTTGTAATTTATGTTGTGATTGTGAATCTAATTTACTGTAGACAAGTTCACCATATGTGATCACTGGAAGTATTAGTTGTACAACAAGCTTGCGTCTTGTATCAACTGGTGTATAATCAGCTGACAATCTAAGGTTCCGCAGGATGAAATATATTTTACGGACAACATCGTTAATGTGATCAGTGCACGTGAGAGAACAATTGATTTTAAAGCCAAGACTTCGAACACAACTGACTAGTTTAAGGTTCTTGTCACCAATTGAAAGATCAGGAATATCCCCGTGATAAATTTTTTCTTTGGATATGGGCAACACATGTGATTTTAGCGCATTTAACTGAAGATAATTTTGTTTAGCCCACTGGTAAATACTGTTCAGATCTTCATTTAGTTTATATACCAAATCTTCCATAAGGTTTGTTTTACCAGATAGGTATAGCTGAATGTCATCAGCATAAGCATGTAATGACGCGTATGTGCAGGTATTGAAAATGTCATTGATAAACAATGAAAATAGAAGTGGACCAAGAACGGATCCCTGGGGCACACCACTGCAAACTAATTTCTGCTGCGAAAATCTACTACTAACTTTTACTCTTTGTACCCTACCTGTTAAGTAGCTATTCAATAGTTTTACAGCATTCTCACTAAATCTATAAAAGTATTTTAGCTTGTGACAAAGAAGTGCATGATTAACGGTGTCGAATGCTTTAGAGAAATCAAGCAGACAAAGAAGAGTTACTTTACCATCATCATAAAAGGACCTAATGTCATCCAAGACTTTGAGGGTAGCCGTCGAGCAGCTGTGACCTGCCCGAAACCCAGATTGTAGAGGAGATAAAAGATTATCTACACAGTAAAAAATTGTCCACGGTGTCAAACGCTTTAGAAAAGTCTAACAGGCAGAGTAAGCTCAAATGGCCCATATCATATGGCACTCTGAAGAATTTAACTAATCTGAAATACAATTAACGAATTTTAATTTCAATTTACAATTCTGAACTACAATTTACTTTTCTGAAATACAACTTACGCTTACGCTAAGAATCTAGAGCCAAGAAAATAAAATTAATGATAGTTAGAATAATATTATTCAGTTTTTTTGGAATTTAAAGAGATTTTATTGTCTTGGTAAAGTAAGTATCGGATGTAAGAGTGGTTTTCATACGATTTTTATCATTTTCGATGTTGATCTTTATTTTAACCCGATTTAAAAAAGGAGGAGGTTCTCAAGTTGGTTGGTTTCTTTTTTTTTTTCTTTTTTTAAATGTATGTACATCGATATCTCCTAAAGTACTTGCCCGATTGCCACAATTTTTTGTCAACAGATAGAGATATCAGACGCGGAGGCGCTTAGCGAAAAAAGTGGGCGGTATTCGACAGAGGGGCGTGGCAATATAAGAAAAACTTTGTATATCGAATAATATTAACACTAGAGAACTGAAATTTAGTATAGAGGTAGGCACAATTATTAAAAGTTATGTTCAAAAAAGTGGGCGTTATTCGATATAGGGCGTGGCAATATTACAAAAACGCTGTAACTCGAATAATATTGACACTAGGGTACTGAAATTAGGTACAGGGGTTGGCATAATTATGAAAATTTACTGTGAAGAAAGTGGGCGTTTTTAGACAAAAGGGCGTGGCAATATTAGGAAAATACTGTATCTCAGTTAATATTGACACAAGGGTATTGGAAATTGGTACAGGGTTAGGAACGATTATTACAAATTATGGCCAAAAAGTGGGCGTAATTTGATAAAGGGCGTGGCAATATTAGAAGAACGCTGTAACTCGAATAATATTGACACTAGGATACTGAAATTAGGTACACGTGTAGGCATAATTATAAAAATGTGCGGTCAAGAAAGTAGCCGTCGTTGGACAAAAGGGCGTGGCAATATAAGAAAAAACTGCATCTCTGTTAATATTGATACTAGGGTACTGGAAATTGGTACAGGGGTTGGAACAATTATTACAAATTACAGTCAAAAACGTGAGCGTTGTTCGACAAAGGCGTTGCAATATTGGAAAAACGCCGTAACTTGAATAATATTGACACTAGGATACTGCAATTAGGTACACGGGTAGGCATAATTATGAAAATTGTCAAGAAAGTGGGCGTTACTGGACAAAAGGCGTTGCAATATAAGACAAATACTGTTTCTCAGTTAATGTTGACACTAGGGTATGAAAATTCGCTACAAGAATGGGAAAAATTGTTATCATACTATCTAAAAAGGAAGAAATAACAACTTTTTAACAAAAAAAACCAACTTCAAAACCACTACAAAGTAAAATATAATTTTTAAATTACTTTTCACATTAATCCTTGGTCAAATCTGTTAATTTATTTATATACATATTTTATTTAATTGGAAATCTTATTAGTATAAATTTTTTCTATTTTGTATTATTATCATAAATATATTAATTTCTCCATGAATATAAAACCTTTTAAGTCGACGCTTATATAACCAGACTTTTATAAAATAAACGCTGCGGCTTTAAAGGTTTTATATTCATGAAAATTTAAAAAATTTATAGCCTACTGGGTAGGGCGTGGCGCCGAAGCTTAAGAACCGCGGTGGCCCGGGTTCAGTTCCAGCTCAGACAGAAAGTTTTTTCAATTGAATTAATTTGTCTGTTCCGTCGTCACCTCTCTGCAGACAATGGCAAACCTCAGAGAGTAAAAATTGCCATGTAAAGCTTCTGGAGAACATAAACCGTTCGGAGTCGGCATAAAACATGTAGGTCCAGTTCTCGGTCATTTGTGATCAAACATTTAATAACACGCACAACACAATTGATCAATAGAAGCTTGGTCAAAGTCGTTCCAAGGGCTGAAATGGCCAGTTAATTTTTTTTTTTAAGATTTCCAATTTAATAATACAGTGACTCA
This sequence comes from Dichetophora obliterata, assembly GCA_963920525.1. Classification (NCBI taxonomy): domain Eukaryota; kingdom Metazoa; phylum Arthropoda; class Insecta; order Diptera; family Sciomyzidae; genus Dichetophora; species Dichetophora obliterata. The sequence goes on from OY986437.1 coordinate 105,936,802, forward strand.
CAGTGAAAATATCCACCTATGACGAAACACTTTGAAGCCTAAAAAATCTCGGAAATCAGTATAAATAAGCAAAAAATTAAGTAAATTCTGTTAGTTAATTTTATTCAAAAAATAAATACAAGAAAAATCAATAATTCAATTACATTTAACATAAAAATAAACAATAAGTAAAATAGGAGAAAATTCATGTCACACTGAAAATGGTCCACTTTGGAAAATATTAAATAAAGGTCAGAAAAATGTATTCCTAACATTTTGTTGGATATCCTTTCTGATGTATAACTAACTTTTTGCGATTTGGCATAGATTCCACTAGTTTTTTTGTGTATTTCGGAGTTATTTTATCCCACTTCTCCAAAAGGCCCTTTTTCAAGTCATCTCTGTTTGAAATCTCATGTTTTCGTATTGCAACCTCCAGTTTCTGCCACAGATTTTCAATAATATTTAAATCTGGTGATTTTGGTGGCGTTTTGATTACTCTGGGGCAATGATACAGCAGCCGTTCTTTTACAATGCTAGCTGTATGTTTCGGATCATTATCTTGATAGAAATTATAGGTGTCCTTTCTGCAGAGTTTTTCAGAACTTTGTATGAGATTGTTTTTTAAAATATTTAAATATTGAAATCTGTCCATAATCCCTTCAACAAAGTGTAGTTTATCAACACCATCAGTCGAACAAGCACCCCAGACCATCACGTTACCGCCACCTTGTTTGACAGTTGGTCGCAAATGCTTAGGGTCCATCTCCTGATTGGGTTTTCTCCAAACGTTTACTCTACCATCTGACCCAAAAATATTATATTTGCTCTCGTCCGTGAATATGACGTTTTTCCAGAATGCAAACTCTTTCCCGGCGTAGCAGTGAGCAAACTGCAATAGATTTTTTTCTATTTTTGAGGTTAATAAAGGGCTTCTTGCGTGCAATTCTTCCATTTAATCCATCTCTTCGAAGAACTCTCCGAATTGTCTCGGCATTACAATTTATTTTAAAGTGTTTTTCAACCATATCCCGTAGTTTCGGTGTACTCAACCTTGGATATACCTTGATTTGGTTGACAATCCACCTCTCTTGACGTTCGCTGAATAGCTTTTTTGGGCTAGTTTTCATCTTATTTATTCAACGATTTTCATTTTTAAACCGGTGAATGATGTTTTCAACTCTTTGACTTTTTCCATTTTTATAGTTTTCAATAATTAAATTTTGCAATTTAAGCGTAGGCGATGGCAGCCCATCTCGAAATTTTGAATTAGACAACTAAATAAATCGACTCAAGTGTGTAATTTCAATGCAAGAGAATGTAAATAACAACAAAGAGAATATAACAAAAGAAGATTTTAAAAAAGTTCCGTTAGTAATTGCTGCTCTTCGTTGGTGGACCATTTGTGGCACAGTGAGCCACTGTATATGTATATAAATAAATTAACAAATTTGATTAAGAATTAATGTGAAAAGTAATTGAAAATTATTTTTTACTTTGTAGTGATTTTGAAGTTGGTTTTTTTTTAGAAAAATTTTTTTTAATATAAAGCTTATATATTGAATTTCATTGCGATAGCTCTAAAATTACGGCTGTTATCGTGATCAGAGACAGACAGACGGACAGAGAGTCCTAAATCGACTCAGGAGGTGATGCTGATCAAGAAGGTATGTACTTTTCTATACCTGCCACGCCTCCTTATCGGCGTTACAAACGTAGTGACAAAGTAAATATACCCCATTTTTATATGTGTATAAACTTTTTACCTCAAATTATCTGCTAAGAACTTGTTATAATGGTATCAAGACTTTTTCCTTCAAACTATCTTTCTATGTTTCTAGGAAGAGAATATAGAAACCGGGATGCAACAGCACTCTTACAACATTAAAGCCAAACTTTAAAACCTTAAGATTTCTCTTGGAACCACAGAGAAAAGCAGAATTTTTCGGAACAAGTAACGCGGTGTCAGTATAAATGTTGTCTAGATCTGCACGCATTATATTTTAATACGTTCAAATAGTGTACACACATTTAAATGACGGTTTCAAAAACTAGTTTTGTTAAAAATAATGCTGTCAGATAAATACCGTAAAAACAGAATAGCAGCAACATAAATACAACAGTACAGAAGCGTGATTGCAATTATTATGACATAGTTATTAATGTAATAAAAAATAAAATTCCGAGAAAAAACTATGCTTACGTTCAATTAGCAAGCTATTTCTTCAATGTTAAAATATAAATAAATTTATATAATCTGCAATACTTGGAATACAAATAAAAAAGCTATTGTTAAGTCCAAAATAAAAACAACAGAAACAATAAAACAATAAAAAATCCCAATCTTAAGTAGCAATTTAAATAATAAATATACTTATAAATGTACACATGGGCGTATATGCATGTTTATTTTTGATACACAACACGATATCGAAAGAAATGTGAAACATGAACAGTTTAAAGTGTATCCAGTGAATTAGTACAAGTCGTCTACTGATTAAATTAAATAAACATTGCCAATACTTATCAAAAACAAAAAACCTTAAGCATTTAAAATTTAACTTGCTGTCGATCGGCCTGTCTGTCTGTCTGTCTGTCTGTCGGTCGTGCTGTCATACACTTGCCAACTTGTAATTGTTGCTACTTTTGGTGTTTTTTAGTTTTGTTGTACGTGGAGTTGTAGCATTACCGCACAAGTGCTTGGAGCATGAATCATTACACGGTGCTACAAAAACAACAAAAAATCGCATGTACTTTTTAAGCGACATAGCACAGGTTGCAGATCTGGACATCATATCTGATATTGTTAATACACCCCCAAAATTAAATTTTAACGTTAAAAAAACTGATTTTTAGGTACTTGACACTTTAAACAATCATTAATTCAGCAAGTTTTTAGCCGATTTTTTGTTTCAAAGCGATTTTGGAAAGATAAAAGATAAAAATTTCAAAATATGTGCATATGAGCATACACTATAAAAATAACTTTTTGAGGTATAATCGACCAAACCTAATATTTCTACATGTTTTATTCCTATCAATTTGCATCCGATTTTCATAAATTAGCATTAATTTTGTTCTTAATAAAGAGTATTTTCAGAAAATTATTACGTTTATAGTAGTTTTTAACAAAACTTTGGCAGTAAATAATCCTCAAAATTTAAAAAATTGGAAAAAAGGTAAAAATATTAGGTTTGGCCGATTAAAACTCAAAAAGTTATTTTTATATTGTTTAAGATATGTACATTAGAATGGGTCGGCCTCCATACAAAAAAAGGTGGTGCGTTCCTTTTCCTTACGCTTCTTCTTCAATTCCGAATGTAATTCGTAATGAAATCTGTATATTTTTATTTTTCTTATTATTTCGTATTTTATATATTTTTTCAAGTCAAATAATGTAAATGAACAATCAAATAAAAAAAAAGTTTAATTTAGTATTTTAGGAAAAAAGATTTATTTATTGAAAATTAAGACGTAAAATTATCATGAGAGGTGAAAATGGGCAGTTCACGGCGTTGAGTATTGCACATTCATCATGTTCTTCTTATGGAGTTTGAATTGATAGAAAAGTTGGATTGACAACTGGACGGACTTACGTAAGAGTATAAAACAAAATAGACACATTTTTAGTGTTCACCCTAGTGTCGAAAATTCTTTTTGAAATTCTTACATCAGATTCAAAAACAGCGAACAGCGCATCTACAAAGAGTATAGCCCTAGTGTCAAAAACTTTTATAAATTCTAACATTAGATTATACTGCATTAAAGCCTGAACACAATGACTGCAACATGCATCCGACGACAATCCGGCAGCTTGCAGTGCTCTCGATAAATATTGCTCTGAATATTGCAGTGCTCTCGAATACTTGATTATAATGAATTCAACAGCGACAATCTGTATTTCATATAAAACATAAACAAACTCTGCTATGCTATGTTCACTTTTATCGTCTGTCAAATTAGAAATACCACCGTGTTCAAAAAGAAAGGTTCATTTATTGAAAATAATTAAAGTACGAGTTAATTCATCCAAATCAATATTGTCGCCTTTAAAGAAGTCCCAGTCGGCTGCAACGCACTTATGCCAGCGCTATTTCCAGTCACGGAAAACTTTCTGGTACACGGTTTTTGGTATGCCCTTCAGAGCGTTCACCGATTTTTCCATGACCTCTTCTTTGTAGGTGAAACGCGTTCCTCGAAGCGGTTTTTTGACTCGATCGAACAGGAAAAAATTACACGGAGCCAGGTCAGGTGAATTTGCTGGCTGCTGGATGGTTATCGTGTTGTTTTTGGCAAAAAAGTCACGAATAAGATGAGCATTGTGCGATGGTGCATTATCGTGGTGCAAAATCCATGATTTGTTTTGCCACAACCGCAGTCTGTTTTGGCGAATTGCTTCAAGTAAACGTCTCATAACGCCCAAATAATACTGTTTTTTTGACAGTTTGACCATCTGGCAAAAATTCATGGTGAACTACACCATTGTAGTCCATGACCTTCTTTTTTGACTGAAAACGACGTGATTTCTTCGGTCTCGGTTCGTCTGGCGACCGCCATTCACTCGCCTGATGCCTGGTTTGCGTGTCATACTCGTATACCCATGTCTCATCACCAGTAATGATGGATTCGATGAATGATTCGTCGTTTTCGACCATTTCCAGCATGTCTTTCGCGATAGCAACTCGGTCTCTTTTTTGCATGAAATTGAGTTCTTTCGGTACCAACTTCGCAGCGACACGTCTCAAGCCCAGTTCATTTTTCAAAATGTTCTGAACGGATTCAATTGAAATGCCGACGTTCTCTGCTATCTCTCTAATCGTCAGTTTGCGATTTTTGACCAACATTTCTTTGATTTTTTTTTTCAATGTTTTCGTCGGTAGTCGAACACGATGGCCGCCCGGTACGAGGGTCGTCTTCTACTTCTTGGCCACACATAAATCGGTTAAACCACTTATTTGCCTTCTGATACGATAGAGCAGAGTCACCGTAACATTTCACCAACATTTTACGCGTATCGGCGCAGTTGAAACAATTTTTCACACAAAATTTGATACAAACTCGTTGCTCAATTTTTTCTTCCATCGTAAAAATCGAAGACACGAAAAAATTTGTTGTAAACAAAACACTGTCACTTTACCAAAAAATGTCAACGAGAGACGCTGATATTTGGCAGCCTTGTCATAGAGGCAACCTACTAAAAAAAATTTCGAATCGGACAGTTAAGTCCGGTTCACAGGGTAAATTAACCTTTCTTTGTGAACGAGGTGGTAGATCTAAGTCTGCGACAGCAACCATTGTCGTCGCATCCTCTTTTTGTTGTGTTGACATCATAAAATTCGTCTACGTATGAAAACATGCTTCTATAGTTTGACAATTTACGTTCGTCGCATGTTGCAGTCATTGTGTTCAGGCTATTACACACATTTGCTGCAATATCCATTTCTTAAAACTGAATTGCAATAAAGATTCTCACGTATGATTAAAAACAAACACAAAAATGTAAAGAAGTATGTGTGTGGCTGCCACGGTAGGTGTGAAACCTTCAGAAAACTGTTGAAATTTTAAGCTTCTTTTTTTTCTTTTTTTTAAGATCAAAGAACCAAGGCATGCGCCTTATACAAACAAGGTTTGGTCTTTGACCTGAAAGGAAGGGGATAGATTATTAGAGGAACAATTGATTGGAGCCATAGGTGAATTATTGATTAGGCGAAACAACCGTGAAAGACAATTTGAATTGCTTTTAACCGCGGCTAGTGTTATGCCTTAACCTCGGCAAGCATTTCCAGCCCTAGGTTGTTCCTGTCCTTTAATTCCACATTTTTCCACAATTTAGCTGTGGATTATTAGTATTCCATAATTCTTTAATGTAGGAAAGAACAAAGAAAGTGAAAAGAACCATGCCTGAGCCCGGATTCGAACCAGAGACCTCTGGGTTGATAGTCTAGCACACTCCCCACTGGACTACAAAGGCCGACAAGTTCAACGACTTTTTCATAAAACATCGTATCATAAAAATAAAATATTGGACTTTCCATGCAAATATCTCCGCTGTTTTTAAATGTATTTTATTCAAATATTTTTTTTTTTTTTTTGGTCCCATAAAGAGACTTAACAAAAATTTTTCTTCATCGTATTTTGTAATAATTCTATCCATTCTTGTAACGAATTTTATAACCCTAGTGTCAATATAATTTCTACTGTTTTATACTATTGCCACGCCTCTTTGTTCAATCCCTCGACCCTATTATCAATATTATTCGAGATACAGTAGTTTTCTAATGTTTTTAGGCCTCCTTGTCAAATAAACATTTTTCTTGGCCGTAATTTGTCATAATTATGCCCACCCCTGTACTAAACTTCAGTATCCTAGTGTCAATATTATTCGAGATACAGTGGTTTTCTAATATTGCTACGCCTTTTGTCGAACAACGCCCACTTTCCTGACCGCAATTTCTCATAATTGCGCCTACCCTTGTACTAAATTTCAGTACCCTAGTGTTAATATTATTCGAGATAGTGTTGGAATTAGGAATTGGTAATTGGTCCTCTCAATTCCTCAGGAATGTAAAATTCGTCAATTCCATTACAGGAATTTTAATTGGTAATTGAACACCTTAATTCCTCATTAATGGAATTGAAACAAATCATCGATTCTATTACAGGAATTGTAATTTGAAGTTAAAATTTCAATTAGTTTTTCATTAACTCAAAACTACTTCATTATGTATAAGAAAACTTTTGACTCCCACTGTTAGTCGGTTAATGAAATATTTACAAATAAATGTATTATCGAAGATACCAATTTTTTAATTTAATACAACATTTTGAGTTAGAACAAAATATATAGCTGCTATGCTACCTGGTTCAATCCCGCTGACTTTTTGCAAGGTGATTGGAACACAACTTCTACACCCCTGCACAAAATTTCATTAATCTACTAACAAAGCGATGTTTTCCAATTTAAGTCCTAAGGAATTTGGGCGTTCAATTACCATTTTCAATTCGCGTAATGGAATTTACAATTTGTTCAATTCCTTTCCTGAGGAATTGTAGTGGTCAAATAATTACAATTTCTGTAATGGAATTGATGATTTTTTTCAATTCCATTCCTGAGGAATTGAGATGTCCAATTACCAATTCCTACTTCCAAGGAATTGGAATTGAGGTGGAATTAAATAAAAAAAAAATTTTTTTAATCCTTTCGAGGTCAGCTTTGATAAAGGGAGTGGTTTTTCAAATAATTTTTTTTTACCCACTCTTATGTACACATTCAGCCCTATCATGAATAATTTTTCACGCGGAATCGGAAAAAGAAGTTTTCATTTTTAGGATAAGGCTAAAGAACATTTTGAACATTTTAAATGCAAATTTGTTCATCAATGGTTTATCAACAAATTTGCTTTAAAAACTTCCAAAATGTTCTTGAGCTTGATCTTAAAAATGAAAACTCCCTTTTCCGATTCCGCGAGAAAAATTATTCATGTTAGGGCTGATTATGAAAGCTTTATCTTTTATCCTTCTAAAACAGTTTTAAAATCGAAAATTGGTAGAAAAAATGCTGAGTAAATGGTTGTATAATGCGTCCTAAAGTACCTAAAAATCGGTAATTTTAACGGTATTAACAATTTCAAGTATGGTGTCGTGTTATACTCGACCAGATCTACAACCTGTGCTATATCTCTTCAAAAGTTTATTTCCACTGTAGCACCGTGTTATCAATGCAATGTGTAGGAAGGAAATTGCACGCTGCGATTAAAACGAACTTGAAGCAGCCCGTGAGCAGCGACAGTTGCGTCTAACTAGCAGAATTACGGCATTGACAACATAGTCGGTGGCTTTTTGTGTTATTCAATGTTAACTGTTTCAATATTAATCATTTTATTGAATTTCTATTTTTGTCATAAAATTCTCTAAATTGAGACAGCATTTAAAAGATAGGCTTGGTTTTATATTGGAAAAGTGCATATTTTAATTGTTTTGTAAGTTGGTTGTTCATTTTGCATTTAGTTAAAGAAATAGACGCATTTTCAATATATATTATGTCAAATATCCCTCAACTAGTCGTAGTAACTATTAATTTTGTATATTTTTTGTGTACAAATTGTATTGAATTTGAATATAACTAATCATGGGTCAATTAAATGTGTTGATATTTTGTGATATTCTGTACGCTTGTTTAAGGAATTTTTTTTAATTTTTTAAGGTCACATTTAAGTTTTTCTAAGTTAGTACAATATTTTGTAATATTTTGTAGTTAGTTCAAGAAAGGTTTATATTTTTATATTTTTCACGTACTAGCAGTTAAAAAAAATTTTTATTCAAGTATTATTACAATAAAAAAAAATAAACTGGCCATTTCAGCCCTTGGAAGGACTTTGACCTAGCTTCTATTGATCAATTGTGTTGTGCGTGTTATTAAAATTGTTGATCACAAATGATCGGGACCTACGTGTTTTATGCCGACTCCGAACGGATTATGTTCTCAAGAAGCTTTAGAGCCCGAACAGAACCAAAGCGGATGTCGGTTGTCGGATTCGCCGTGCAACAAAATACATGAAAATATATGCAGCCGCCAAAATTGAAACCTCCGTAGAAATGCGCGACGGGAAAGACCCCTTTTACATTGATCAAGACTTGAAGTCACGTTTTTTTGACGTTCTCTTTTGAACTTGACGAAAGCTTTCACATTGGTCAAGACTTGAATTCAATCTCTTGTCCTCTTTCCTTGTTTTCTAAAAATAAAACGGGATAGGTAGCAAGCAAATGAATTATAGCTTATAGAAATTTGCAAACTGAATTTTAATTTTTTACCACAATGGAAGTTAACAAAATGTTTTTGCTTAAAAATTACATGTAAAATTAAATTAAATTAGATGCAAAAAATTTTAATGCAACCGAAGTCTAACAAACTCACATTGATATGCGAAAAATAAAATAAAAAGCACTGTCAACAACGCGAAAATAACAAAAGGAACACGAAAAATTGCCGGTACAGCTTCAAGTTTTTTTCCCTTCCGTCGCTTCCGATGTGCGGCGAACTGCCTACAAACTCTGAAACTTGACTTCAAGTCTTGATCAATATAAAAGGGGTCATGGCAATTTTTACTCTCTCAGGTTTGCTATTGTCTGCAGAGAGTTGACGACCGAACAGAAAAATTAATTCAATTGAAAAAACTTTCTGTCTGAGCTGGAATTGAACCCGGCTGCCACGATTCTTTAGCTTAGGGGCCACGCACTCTACACAATAGGCTACGGCCGCCACCATTACTACAATCACATTTCAGTATTTCTAAGGAAGTATCATGTGTTTAAAACATTGTGTTATTTTGTGCAGGTAGTTTAAGTAAGGTTTTTATTTTTAAAAAAAATTTTATAAAAGGTTTTTCTTAGGTAGCATCATTGAATTTTTTGTGCATGTTTATAAAATTATTTAAAAAAAAATTAATAGTATAATTTTCAAATTTTAAAAATATATCGCTTTCTCGCACTACCTACAAAGGTATTACATTACGCACTACCTAGGCCATTACCTACAAAGACTTTAAATGTACTGATCTTCCGGCTTTAAACAATGATGCCTGTTTTATTCCATGGCATGATATCTGGTTCTTTTCAAATGTAAGTGGCAAAGTAGATGCTTTAACTCAAAATATTAACCATCTCTTTGAAATCCATGTTCCTATGCGGACTATTGTCATAAAAAATGTGTCTTATCCGTGGAACACGTCCAGTATGCAAAATGCGATAAAAAACCGCAATAAAATGCACAAGCGGTGGAAAAGAAATCCGGCGTCGGTAAATTGGGAAGAGTACAGAGTGGCGAGGAATGCTTCAATTCTTATTTGCAGGCAATCCAAGTTAAGATTTTTTTTTTAATAAACTGAAAACGTCACTTCCTACTAAAAACTATGGAAAAACCTAAGAAACATTGGAATTGGCAACAAGCCTACAGTTGGCTGCTGTGTTAACCCTGATGTTATGAATGATTTTTTCATAAATAATAATGTTAGCCATTGTAATCTGGAATCCCTTCTACGAATGTTCAAAGTCTAGAATTGAAAATATTCAGAAACGGTTCACGGGGTTTGCGTTACGACAGTTATATTGTTAAGAAAATATGAAAATATAAGTACAGACTTGATGGCAGAATAAACTCATCAGAATTGCTATCTGTCATTCCATTCAACATACTAAGCCGTGCTCTTAGAAACTCAAATTTACTCCACACAGCTTACCACAGAACTAATTACGAGCTTAATGGAACTATCAGTAGATGTTTGTCTCATTGCAACACAGTTGCAAATCAGTTGCGACTTCTCCACTGACCGTTGTATGTTTAAAAAACAGCTTTTAGACATTATTTATACCTGTAATTTTCTTAAATGTATTACTATCAATGTCACTTATCAATCATTGCTATCTTATAAGCTATAAACATAATTTAATTTTACCTTATTTAATTAATTAAGTTTGTTCCAAGAACTGAATTTAATTTGAATTTGTTACTGATACTTTATTTTTAGTTTGTCTATCTACATATAAATAACATGCATATAAGGTATTTACTATACGTGCTAGTTTCTAAGTTTAATTATGTAATCTGTAAGGTACATGAATTGAAATAAATAAATAATCTTGAAGAGTTAACATATGTCCTTGTTGAACCCAGCTTTCAGTTTACTGAAGTTAGTGAAAATTATATTGTTAAACATATAAAGAAAATTAAATCGAATGCGGTTGGTGAGGATGGAATTGCGATTAAATTTATAAAACTCATTTTGATTGTTTCACTATTGCAAAAGTCATACATGTAGCCATAAAATACCAAGCAAGTGAACCCAGTGACTTCAGGCCCATTAGCACTTTTTCTGCTTGTCAAAGGTGTGTGAAGCTATTATGGCTGATCAAATGTCGAGTTTTCTCTTACAAAACAATTTTTTGTCCCCATTTCAATCAGGATTTCGTGGTGGCCACAGCTGTGCAACTGCTACTCTTAAGGTACTGGACGATATTCGATCACCTTATGATGAAGGCCTTCTTACCCTACTCTGCTTGATTGATTTCTTTTGAGCTTTTGACACTGTAAATCATTCCTTACTTTCTCAAAAACAAAAACTTTTGTGATAATGCTGTTAATCTTGCAAGTAGCTACTTATCGAGTTCAGAGAGTAAATATTGCAAATAAGTGCTCTCAATACAAGTATGTTTGCAGTGTAGTGCCTCAAGGATCTGTCCTCGGGCCTCTGTTTTTAATATTTATAAATGACATCTTTTCCGTATGTAAATATTCCTCTATGTATGCCTATGCGGATGATGTTCAGATCTTTCTCGCAGAACGGGTCCTTTAGAAGATTTAAGCTACAAACGAAGATCTCGACAGTGTCTATAAATGGGCTTTTACATTTATTATAACCATTTATTATAAACATTTATTATAACCTGCGAAATTTAAGAATGTCAGCCCAGTTGACACCTGTTGATACCAGGCGAAAATTGGTGTTACAAATGATAATCCTTACAATAACTTATTCTGAAATTATTATGGTAAACCTAATTGCGATTTAATTATGCGATACGATACGTCTATAATATTCATAGGTTTGATCCAAACATGTTAAATTCCAATTAGAATTAGCAATTGATGCAATTAGTTTATATTGTCTAATTCATCAAACAATTAGAATTATTTCAACTAATTCCCATTAGATAATTGAAATTTTTATTCCAATGGTAAAACTAATTGCAATTAGTTGCCATTAGCAAAAAAAATTGGTTTACCTTTACAATTAGGAATCTAATTGACTTGTGCTAATGCAATTAGATATTCAATTAGCTCGAATTAGAATCAATTATTTTGATATTTTCAAAAAAAAAATAAAACAAAAATATTCATAATATGAATTTCTCACATATATATATTACTTATGTACATAATATGTACTACATATATTACATACATGCACACCTATTTAACGTACGTACTAACTGTTTAATAACTAGAATGACCGGGTATATTCGCTTTCAGCAATACGAGCTTTTCAAAAGAAAAGTCCGTCAAGCGACCCCGCCTTGGACTATTAATAATGCCCGCAAAGGAAAATAGTCGCTCCAAAGGGCCTGAAGACGTAAGCGGTGTGTTGCAAAACAGTGCTATTTCCTTTAATGTAGGATATTTGGACCATATATTGGAAGTTTTATCATTATCATTCAAATATTGATGCATCAAATTCGAAATAAAATGCAGGCTTTCACCCTCCTCTGTCAATTTTGACAATGAAGCAGTACTTTCTTCTGAAAAAATGTAATCTGATTTACTGATTTGAATATTTTTGTTTTCTTTTTTTTTGAAAATATCAAAATAATTGATTCTCATTCGAGCTAATTGAATATCTAATTGCATTAGCACAAGTCAATTAGATTCCTAATTGTAACGGTAGACAAATTTTTTTTGCTAATGGCAACTAATTGCAATTAGTTTTACCATTGGAATAAAAATTTCAATTATCTAATGGGAATTAGTTGAACTAATTCTAATTGTTTAATGAATTAGAGAATTTCACAAAAGAAGGTTAATTAGCAATCATTAGCATTATCTAATCATTATTTAACATCTTTGGTTTGATCACATATCCCAGTTCAAGAATAGTATACTTGGTTGTGGTATAATAAGCTATCTTAATGCTCGTAATAGCATATTTATCCATAAATTGATTCACTTTAAAGTGCCATATTATCTTTTCGAAAAATTACAATTGTGTCAGTCAAACAGAAGTTATATGATGATAATAACTAACTTTAATTCCCTAAACTCTACCAGACTATATTTCGTTAGATTATGGATAGCATTACCCAGTCACCTTAAATCTGTTAGAAATGAAAGAAGCTTTAGGCAAGCCGTTTTAAATCATTTTATAAAATAAAATAACCGGATTTCTATTTCTAGCTTCCTACTAACATTTGATGATCTATTTCTTATCTTTCATATTAATTTGGTTTTCTTTTTTAAATTTCTAAAATATTTTTATACTCTTTTCCTTTTATAATAAATTTTTCTTTTCATTAAAGTCAGCTATCTCTAAATTATGTATGTTAATTTCAAATTATCACATTGTATTTAGTTTTTAAGTTATGTTAATTTTTTAATTTCGGGAACACCTGTGATCCTAACTCTTTGTATATTAAAAGAACTTTTTCTTATAATACTGATACTGATATAATTAAATGAAAAAAAAATAATAATATTAGTATTTCTAAGAATTTTGTGATATTTATTTTGTGATATTTATGAGTACAGCTAGTTAATAAAAAAATGTATTTTTGTATTATTATAATCACATTTCAATATTTTTTAGAAAGTATCCTGTGTTATTTTGTACAGATACTCATAGTTTTAGAAAGGTTTTTATTTTAAAATCACATAAATTTTTTCTTAGGTAGCATCATTGAATTTTTTGTAGGAATAATTTTTTGGATTTTTTTTTTGCAGTGAATGCAATCTCGGGACCCCGAAAATTCCGGAATTTTAGACCTTGCAATCCAGGGACTGTCGGAAAAATGCGGGGTCCCGGAATTAGATGCCCTAAACTATATATATACACGGTTTTGAGTCATACATTTTTTTATATTCTTAAAACAGCCCAGTAAAAAAACGGGATCGCACTCTTGAGGAGTAACAAGGGAGAGCTATTTTATGGTATCAAAAAGTGAGCACTTGAGCTCCCTTACTGTTTTATAAGATCAATAGGCTGATTGAATAATTTCATTGATCGCTCCTTTTTAGCTCCTCTGGGATAATTTATGGAGCGCTAGCCTTCCCAGGACATGCATTGTTAAGAGTACACAAAATACGCCTAGCTTGGATCAATAAGGAGCAGTGCTCCTCAGGGAGCACTCCCAGATCGCTCGTAAAATTGTAAACGGTAAAATATCTAAAATTCCACAAAATTAAGTACAATGGCTTTACATTTTGCAAATAGGTTTTCATCTTAAAATTGGCACTCGAATTTATTAAAAAACTATTAACCCATTAACTGCGGCTCCCAAACGCTTTGTACGATTTTTGTAAAATTTCATGTGCTTTCTTATATTGATAACAGGAACTACCACATCAAATTTCAACTTTGTATCTTTCACCGTAGTTGATATATAAGGTGGGTATAAAAATACCCAACCGTCGTTAATGTATTCTAAATGGGCACAAATTTCTTCTGCAACGCCAACATAGCTTTATATCAGGAATTTCCTATCAATAGCAGGTATAGTGGGTAATTTTCTAAGAGAGCTTTCACATTTTTTTTAAATATAAAATTTTTTACATATCATAATAACACAAAATTTCTGATTTTTAAACATAATCACTTTTGACTTGGAAAATGTAGTAGTTAACGTAAAAATTTCTTGACACACTCTAAAAATATATAGCTCTATGTTTTCTTACAATTTTCTTCTTAAAAATTAAACACTTAGCTGTTACTAATCCTGAGATATGATAAATTCTGCAGAAGCATATTCATGGGTAAAAATACCCAACCCCAGTTAATGGGTTTAGGAATTATCTTCTAATGGGTTGTAGTTGAAATAACTCCACAGTATATTTTCAGTTATGCATGTTTTGAAAGTTTGATGACGTCGCTTCGTATAGAGGATGGGTGTGATGTTTATGCAATTTTGTCAAAATTCATATGCAAAACACATTTAAGATTATGTGTTAAATATGTTGTTAATACGTACCTCTCTGCAGGCAATCCTCAGAGAGTAAAAAACTACCATGTAAAGTTTCTTAAGAACATAAGCTGTTCGAAGTCGGCATAAAACTGGTAGGTCCAGTTCTCGATTTATGTTTAACACATTGCGTGCCGAACAGGTTTTTTGCAAGAAATGTGTGTAAAAGTAGTATATTTTGATGTGAGAGCCATCCCTGATCTATTTTTTTGCTTCTTCTAGATTTTATAACTGTTTTAATATGTCGCACGTTTTTGTGCGACATGGCACTGTACGACTAAAATGTGATTGTAAAAGTCGCTGTCCGCCGAAAAAGTGCGACGGTATTTTTTTGCGTTTATATTTGTATTTCATTTCTATTTTTATTTACTTATATTTTTAATTTGCTATTTGGTTATTATTGTTTTGCTTAATTTTTATTTTACTTTTTCAGTGTAATTGGTAAATATTTTTGAAAAATGGCAAAACGAAAATTAAAAGAAAGGGATTTATTAGAAACTCTGGAAAAAGATGATTAGTTTTTCCGATGATGATTCTATAGTTAATGAAAATTGGCTGTCAGATGATTCGGATACTGATTCTGCTGATCGTGATATTGATACGCAAACATATCATCACAAAAAGGGTAGATGATAATAATAAAACGATTCGACGTGCTTGCGTTTTATGCTATGCAATATCAAAAAGGTTTCAAGTCGAAGCAAAGCTAGACGTAACGTCAAAAGAACAACTACGTACTGCCCACAATGTCCGAATACACCCCAATCGTGCATTGACTGTTTTCAAAAATATTCGCACTGCAGAAACTAATATTTACATATTTAATTTTTTATTTTTATTTTTTAAATGTATTACAGTTTATACCGTATTTTGAGTAAACAGTTTTTAGTTTATTTTCTTTTGTATTTTGACCACAAATTTTAACACAATTTTATTTCAATAAATAATGAAGAGTATAATGCACCTCAGAGATTTTCCATCATAAAAACACATGAAATCATCATAGCGCTGTGAAAATTGGACAAACCTTCTTGGCTTTAGTATCGCACGAAAACGTAAGACAAGGTGAAATATTACAAGGTGGCACCCCAGGAAACATTAGGTGTCGCACGGAAACATGTGACGTGGCACGCAATGTGTTAAACATTTAATAACACGCACAACACAATTGATCAATAGAAGCTCGATCAAAGTCCTTCCAAGGGCTGAAATGGCAAATTTTTTTTAATACACACATTTTTGTGGAATTTATTAGAGTTATGCTTTTTTTGATGACGTCATTCCGTATGTGAGATTGGCCGAATTTTTATGCGATTTCGCCAAATTTCAAGCCCAAAGTAAATTTTAATAAATTAAATTGCGGGCTTTAGATCAAGTAAGTTATTAAGAAGGCAACAACAACAATAACAACTTTGTATATAGTCAATCACTTAGCTGACTAGACAGTCTGTTTCGGAAATCGCTACATTTCCTCTTCAGTAGTTTTTGAGTGATTAAGCTGTGATCAGCTCACTGTTTAAGGTCGCACATGATTTCACATATTTGGAATTCATTCATTTGAATTATAGAACAAATTGGCTACTTAATCATATGACATTTTAAAGCAGTAGGCTATTTATAGATCACCGCCATCAACTCTACCAAGGTTGCCATCTGTTCCAGTTGCTTCTTATTTATTTCAATATTCATTGGTGTTCGACAGTTTGTCGAAATGCACCATAAAAATTAAACGAGTTTTTTGTTTCGCTAGAAGCTAGTGTTTAAACTGAAAATTTTAATATATTAAGAGTATGTGCATACTTTTACTCCATTATCTAAACGCATTTGATTTTTTGTAACACAACAGACGTTTTGTGTCAATTTGACACTATGCATTACAGCCAAAGATTGAAGTTAAATACCACTGTAAGCCCAATTTTTTTCAGTTTATAATCATGTTATATTTAAATTTTTATTTAAAAAAAACTCAAAAAGGAATGTTTAGGATTACTTTGCTACACTAGAAATATAAAATTAGAACAATTAATAAAATGTTTAAAATCAAAATTTGATTGTTATTCAAATCTGTAAGCTGTAATCTTATCGGCAAAAAGACGGACATTTCGAAATCGTCTTAGGAGGTGATGCTGTTCAAGACTATTGTATGCTCTTCTATGTGTCACGCCTCCTCTTCAGCGTTACAAACGGAGTGACAAAGTTAATGTACCCCTGCCGGAGTACACTAGGGGGCTTAAAAACACTGAAAACTCCAGAGCTGGGTACTTTGCGATTACAAATACTTTCCAATTACAATTACAGTTATCGTAATCTTTAAAAATTAACGATTACAATTACTGTAATTGTAATGTTAAAAAGTATTATTACGATTACTGTAATCGGTATACACGCAAATTACAATTACGATCACTGTAATTATAAAAGAAAAAATCTATTGATCACAATTACAGTAATCGTAATCAATGACAATTACAAATAAAATTACTGTAATCGTAATAATGTTTTTGTAATTTAATTACTTACTATG
The DNA here is from genome assembly GCA_963920525.1 of Dichetophora obliterata. Classification (NCBI taxonomy): domain Eukaryota; kingdom Metazoa; phylum Arthropoda; class Insecta; order Diptera; family Sciomyzidae; genus Dichetophora; species Dichetophora obliterata. The sequence continues at coordinate 105,954,026 of OY986437.1, forward strand.
CAAGTTATATCACAAATAATGGCGTTTAAAAAAAATGTTTATGTGAAAGTCATGCAATTTTAATGTTGTTTTATTTTTCTCCTTACTAAAAAGCAAATGAAGACATGAGTGGATGAAGGTGATATATCACATTTTCGAATTTTCTCTGTTCTATGCATATATTAAGATGTAATGTACATAAAAACAATTTTATACCTTAAAACAACCATGTTTGTGGCTATTTTAGAAAAAAACTTCTTCACAAAGTTTGATTTAGTATAGATTTCAGTACAAATGCGAAACTTTGAACTCAATTTTCTCGAAAATAAAATTTTGCGACATATCACCTTTATATCCATTCATGTCTTCAAATATATTGCAATTTTATTCCGAAACTATTTTATTTTGAACAATACGTTTTTAATGATATATATCAGAGAACTGCGCGAGCCTACATGAAGTTCAAGCCTTTTCAAGTACTTGAATTCAAGTATGTATCCAAACTTGAAAAAAACAGCTTTAGCCAGCTTGCAAAAATACCAATCAGATACAAGTGATATCCATGCTTGCTCGTTGGCTTGGCTTGTTTAGACTTACTTTGTCTGGCAGAAAGTTGAAACGATCGGGAAAAGCCTGTAAGCTCGCAAGTATCCAATAAATTGAATTTAAAGCAAGTATCCAAAAACTTCAATGAGCTTGTGTAGGAAAAACTTAAGCGTATTAGGACTTTTAAAGGTTCTGTGGACTCCGTGGTTGGCAGTTTTAGGGGCTAGCTGATTTCGGAATTGATGTCAAAATTCTAGATGTCGGATTGAGTTGCCACCTAGATTTTTTTTGTATTTTTGCGAATTCTTGTAATTTTGAAATTCTGACAACGGATTTGATTTCGAATCTAATGTCATAGTTTTAAAATTTAAGATATAGGTTAGGGTGCCACCTCCATTTTTACCACAGTACTGCCACCTAGTGAAACCTATTTTTCGGGGTCGCTGATTTCGAATCTGAAGTCAGAATTTTTAAAATCGAAGTAAGAAATGGTCAATAGGTGGCAACCCTATTATAAAAAAATACATAACTTTGAAATTCTTGCAACGAATTCGTATTCAGCGACTCATTTTTACCTAGTGTTTGCCCCAATACCGAATTTGTAAAAATAAATAAAAATTACGTGGCAACCATATCCACCATATTGAATTTTAAAATTCTGAATTCAGATTCGAAATCAGCGACCCCCTAATATTGTTAAATGATGTTTGAAACTCTTAAAAATACATATTTTTAGGTGGCAGCCCTATCACACAAAAATTACATAATTTCGAAATTCTGACAACGGATTCGGATTCAGCGACCCATTTTTTACCTAGTGTTCACGCCAGCACCGAATTCATAAAAATAAAAAATTAGGTGGCAGCCCTATCCACTATATTGAATTCGTAATAAACGACCCCTAACACTGTTAAATTATGTTTAAAACTCTTAAAAATACATTTTACTAGGTGGCAATTCTGTGGTAACAGTTTATGTGGCAGCTCTAAACTCCATCTTAAATTTTAAAACTGTGACATAAGATTCAAAATCAAATCCGTTGTCAGAATTTAAAAATTACAAGAATTCGCAAAACTATAAAAAAATATATAGGTGGCAACTCTATCCCCCATCTTTAATTTTAAATTCTGACATCAATCCTGAAATCAGATACCCCTAAAACTGAAAACCTCGGAGTCCACAGAACCCTTAAAAGTCTTAATACGCTTAAGCTTTTCCTACGCAAGCTCATTGAAGTTTTTGGATACTTGCTTTAATTGGATACTTGTCTTCAATTTAAAGCTTTTCAAGCTTTTTGCCGAAGGCATCAAGTTTTCCTTTACTTGGGACTTCGTGCCGTTCGCTTGTAAGCTAACATACTTGCAAGTGGTATACTTGACTGAAAATTATCAAGCTCAAGCAAGCTTCAACTTGTATTTTAAGAAATAGACTTGAAGTAGGCTTATGCAGTTCTCTGATATAAATCAAAACCAACTCAATAATAAGGAATGTATAAATTGATACGAGAAAAAACCAATTAATTCTGAAATGTTAAGAATCAATATTTGCCCTAAATAAGACTAATTTTTCGAATGAAAAATCAGAAAGAGCGTGCCATCGTGGACGGCATCAAAAATAAAGAATTACGAAGGGAATTATTCCAGCAGGGCCCCACCACAAATAAAGAATCAAATTTAATGCAGTAATTCAATAACAAAAAGAATGATTACGATTACAATAATCGTAATTATAATTCTGCTGTTTTACAATTACTGTAATCGTTCTAAAGAAATTGTTGATTACGACTACAGTAATTGTAATTGTACTTTTTTTACAATTACGATAACTGTAATAGTAATTAAAAATATTTCGATTGTGGTTACAGTAATCGTAATCTTTACATTTTTAATATTACGATTATAATTTGTAATTGAAATTGTAATTTATATGTAAAGTAAGTAAGCATCCCAGCTCTGGTCAGTCAAGTAGATAATTTATTTTTTGATTAATTCGATATAAGATTTACTGAATAATCGATTAATCAGTTTGTGATTATCAGCATGCTGATTAATCGATTGATCAGCTTCCTGATTAATAATTTTTCTGATTAATCAGAATTTGTTTTATTTAGAAAATGAATAGTTTTGATCAAACTTATTTAAAATGTTTATTTGAATTTAAAATGAATAAAAAACACGTCAAGAACAATTATACAATTTTAAAAATGGTGTACCCATAAATCAAAGAAAATTTTACTTTCTCGGCAGGAAATTTCACAGCCAGGTGCAAAATGTGTGGTAAAAACAAATATTAAATAATGCAGATTTCAAATAATCAAATTTCGATTAATCAGGTATCTGAATTGAATAAGTACCCAAATGATTAATCGGAATTCTGATTAATCGGTTAATCTGAAATTTGATTAACCAAAAAATTCTTTACTCGATTAATCAAACGGCTCTAGTTATAACTTAAACTTAACATAAGCTTTGATTTGAAATATTTGCATAAAAACCACGCCCTTTCTTATACTTAATACTAAAATACGGCTGTAGGGGTATTTTAACTTCGATCCAGTCGAAGATAATTCCTTTCTAGTTTTAGAATAATTTTGCCTTGCAACAACCTCAACAGTAAGTGTAAAAGCTACTATCAGTTCATTTAAAGTGTTTTTATATGATAGCCTGTTATCTTAAATTGACTAATGGTGTGGAAAATGTTAGATATTGATACTTGAAATTTTTCAGGCATAGGCGAAAACGAAGTAATAAGAGAATACATGAGCAGATGATAATCAATATTTAGGCTATTTATGCATAACTTTGACATGCAGCATTTTTTACTTTGCAATGCAGAACTTTGACATTGTAAAGTTGTAATTTGAGTTCAACACGGGTAACGATTGTTTCGACTTTATTATATTTTGTTTTCTTTTCACTATTGATATTATTTATTTTTTCCTTTTTGTTGACAAAGCAGCGCACATTTGTGTCTCGTGATCTGTGTCATTCACTCGACAACGCTGCTGTAGCTGTTGTCTCTTCGAGGCTGCCGATGGTTTTACATTCAATATTTTTGTTGTTGTTGTCGTTGTTGTTGTTTTTGTTGCTGTTGTTATAGGTTAAGAAACTTGTACACAAGCTGTTTGTAAATGTTTACAAATTTCAATGTTTACAAACATAAGTTATGAATTTTTCCAATTCTAATCGAATTACTTAATGCTCCCAAGTTTGATGAATTAGAATTTTAACTAAGAGTTGTATTTGTCACATATTCCTATAAATGTCACTAATTTAAATAGTGTACCTAAATTCAAAGTTTAAGACATAGGTATGGTAAATGCGTAGAAAACAGACAAAGAAAAAATATTCCTTATTAAAGAATAATGGCCAAGTTCAGTGAAAAAAAATAAAAACATTTTGAATGATTCACGAAAGACTGCATGGCGACGACCAACAAAACACCACCACAAATGAGTCTGCAAATGTAAGATCTATTTGGCCAGCCAACGCAAGGCTAAGGCAAACATATGTTTCCAAACAATAGAGTGAAATATTTAGAAATTAAAATTAAATCATGCTCTACTTACGCCAATATTTACGGACGTGCTGACATGCTGAGCAATTCGATTTATAAACTTTCTCAAGGATGAACGGCGGAAGACTCTATTGGCTCCATTGGCATTATTACTTCCGGTCGTATTGGAATTTTTCTTATCCTGTCGTTGTGACGTGGCTGGCGTTGTGGATGTGTCTGCTGCTCCAACATCAGTATCTTTGCAAACGGCCGTGTAGCTGTTTAAGGAAACTATGCTACCATGACGGCCATTGCGTCCACCACCAACACAGGCAGTTAGAGCCGAGTTACCGACACTACCACCACCACCACCTTCACCAACGTCTGGTGTCTCAGAAGATCCACCGCCACCGCTGGTTTTGAATTTTCTTGACCACTGGAAGGGGTTGCGCGGCATGGAGAAGGCGCGACGTATTTTTTTGGCTGCATTTGTGGCCACTGTAGATGCTGGTGTGGCTGGGATGATGATTACTTGTGCCTTGGAATGATGAGGCGTTGTTTTTGTGGTGGTGGTTACTGTTTTTGTTGTATGGAAGTTTGTGTTGGCGGCCTGGCTGCTGCTAATTTGGGTGGCATTCTTGGCAACGTTACTACGGCTGCTGCTAGTGTCACTAGTGTGGGTGCTATTTTGTTTGTTAGCCGCACCAGCAGCGGAGTTGGTTGTTGAAATTTTCGAAACTTCAGTGGGTGAAGTCACAGCGGCAGATGCTGCTTGCAGTGCGGTTTGATGTTCCTTTGTGCCCATTTTCTACTGGAAACTTGTTTCATATAAACAATTGTGAGTAAATGATTTTTATTTTCAGTCTATTTCAACAAATTTAAGCTTTAGTTTAATTTTTATATCTTCGCTAAGTGAATCAACTAAATAAATTTCACACTTTTGGGCGCCGCCGCTGCTGGGCCCGATTTCTTTTATTGGTTTCACCTCCTTTTTTTCGCTTTCGCTAAAAGGTTTTAAAAAACTTTTGGTCACTTTCTTTTCGTTGAACTTTGCTCACTCAAAATACACGAAAGCACTTCTTTGATTGAAATGCCTAAGAAATTGCCAAAATTTTCTGAAAATTTTGTAAATTTTCCGCAGTACGAGTTTTCTTTCCTGCGCTGATTGCCCCCGATTTGATACACACACAAAACGAACGAATTTCACGGAACGAATGCGACCATCACACGCCAGACAAAACTTTCGATGTGAAAATGTCAAAAAGTAACACGATGCCACCTTGACAAAAAATACTTGGCAAAACAGCGCACATATGCACCTACTTCGCAAATTTAGTTGAGAATTGGTACTTAAATTAATATTTTTATTACAAAAAATATCATTGCAAACAAATTTGTACAGCTAGAAAAGTAGATCTTCTGAGCACAATGCAGCAATGTAAATTCACATATAATACATGAACTCATACCTAAACTTTTTATGTGGCATCACAGCACTCAAACGCCATATTTACTTATCTCTTCTTTCATACTTATTATTTATCACTTTTCGGCATTTGACTTTTCGATACTGTTGTTGTTTTTGCTTCGCTGTGAACTTATTTATTGTGAATTACCGAAATGAAAAGAAACGAAGGAACGTCAAATGAAAAGCTGCCGTATCTTATTATGATTACTATATGGGATTTTACAAATTAACTCATACACCCAAAAAAATCTTGTAGTAATCATAAATAAAAATGTATTTAGAACAGTGATGCTCAAAATTAGCTCTCGAGCTAAGAGCTTTTTCTGGCGTCGCTTTCAGTTTGGAGGCAGACACAAAACAAATAGTTTGCAATAATTTGTTTACCGTTGTCGTACACCAAAATAATATTATGAGGAAGCGATGCGTAGTTCTGTTATAAGTATTTGATTACATTTTATAATTTAAAAATTGTTTTCGTAGTTGGCAAGTTAAAAATTGATTGATTTTATGTTCATTTTGTTTTATAGGTAAATTTTGTCTGCAATAGACCTTCTATAAACTGCTGAAAACAAATACAATGATAATTTATAATAAAAAAATTATGCATGCTTATATGCTTTCAAAGTTTTTCAATTCACGACTAATTATTTGTTATTATTTTTCTACATAAAGCTTTCAGAAAGCTTTCAAAACACTTTAACGTTTGATTTCTTTCAGTGAAAAGCTTTAAGCGTTACACATACATGCAAGGTTGTGTTCGTTTGGCGATCACTGGTGAAAATCTACTATAAGTTAATATACAAACCAATTAATCTAAGTGATAAGTTGCAAATTGTTTACAAGAGCTTTTTATATTGTTTCGAATTTCTTCCTCAGTTAAATTTGTAGTCATTTTCAATTTTAGTTTTTTTTTTAACTAACTTCATTTTTGTACCAATTTTTTTTATTGTAAATTTAACTTTTTTTGCCACTTAAAATGTAAATGAAAACAGTTGCTCATTTCGGGGTATTCAAAAATTATCGGTGACGATGTTCAAATCAAAATGAACACATTTATTCACAATATATTCATGCAATATTTGGGCCTATTCTGCACAATCAGCTATGAAAAAAATTCTATTATTCTGTTGTGATTTCCCCTACAAATTTTTGGGATGTCAAAAAATCTGTTACGAGACCAAAATTCGTATTCTGCACGACAATCTTTTATGAAAGCTGTTATAAGTCATAGCAAAAATCTTTTACAAAATCTTTTATTTGGTATTCTGCATGACAAAATCTGCTATGAAATCTGTTATCAAAGACAACAGAATAACAGATACATTTTTCTGTTTTTTATTGTAACAAATTTTTAGAAAGTTAGATAACAGGGTACCATAAAAGTTCGAAAGGTCGGCATATTTTATTATTCATAACAGATCTGGCAGAATAGGCCCAATGATTTTCCTTTTGTTATAGCAAATGCATGAATGTTGCAAAACCAGCTAATTTTGCATTTTCATCGATGCAACAAGATCATGAATTATCTTAATAAGAAAGGTTGGTGGAATTTATTTTAGAAAAATTTTTTGCAAAAAACCATTCTTCCATTGCAATTATAATTCTGACTGCACCTTAATGCTATTCAGCTGGTCACGATGATATTTCTGTGGTCACAAGGAATAATGACTAAACTCAAAATATCGTAAAAAAGCCATATGGAATTTACTTTATTGCCAATTTTCGGAAGTATGCAGGTATCCATTTTTTGCCCAAAATTGATCATCACGTATGTCTGCACATATTTTGTTCGTAACGGTTCATATATTTCAAAAAAATAGGTCGTAGTTCGTGCAATTAAAATATCGTTTTTTGCGATACTTTGAGTTTAGTCGTCATTCTTTGTGACCACAGATTTGACTCTCTTTATCTCTGTCTATTTTAAGATTTAAAAAGAGAGAAAAAGGTATCGGCTGCATATAATTTTTGAAAAATTAAGAACTTTTGTATTTCGATATCCATACAAGCAGATAACCTAAAAAAAATATTTTAGATACACTGAATATTTTAAATCATTATTTAAAAATGACTATACGGATCTTCAAGGAAGTATTTGTGAGGAAGGGTATTCATGCAAATAGACAATACTATTATAAATGGTATTAGCTGTATAAGTTTATCAGCCATATAAATGAACTGTCAAATTTGTATGGAGAAGCCTTTGGTGTTGGTCTACACTGGACTCACTCAACCGACACAACGAATGTAAAATCAAAGTGAGTTGCAAAATTGTTTATACTCTTGACTCACTGCATTCATTTTCCACTCATCTTTTCTGTAGACTTCAAAGTGTGTCGGTTGAGTGAGGCCAGTGCAGACCAGCACTTGCACAAAGCAGATATATTAGCTCTTCGATTTGCAAACGCGGTGGCAAACAATTGTGATCAATCAGCTGTTTTCTTTTTCGAAAGTAAATTACTTTCTTATCAGAAAAATTTGTTTAATTTTGCACTGTTTTAAAATAAGTTTTCTATTTTTGAAATTAATAAAACTTTTGACCCTCTAACAGAGCTTTTTTAAATTTTTTCAATGTTTATGATATATTTTTTATAATTATGCGATAAAACGAAACCTAGGACAGTTAGAGGTATGCTGTGTTTTTAAACAATAGCTAAAACTTATATCTCCAACTTATTGAAGTCATGCATAGAATTGTGACCTATAGTTTTTGCAATCGCACACAAAACTTAAAATGTAGTGAAAAAAATTATACAAAAACATAAAATTTTTGCAAAAATATGAGCTAAGCGATGATGTGTAAATTAATTTATGGGTTAAAATTTTATCAGTATAAAATTTGACTAAATGCGACTGGATTGTATTTAACCTTGTTCGCATTTTTGTTTTTCTTATGGATATAGACGTGTAGTGCTCTTATGGATTTATTGTTCTCAAATTTAACATTTCAGTAGCCAAAAACTTATAGCCAATTTTCTTATTGTACCATGGGTGTTTCCAGTTTGCGTCCTAAAAAAGAGAAAAATCAGCATAGCTAATAATCTCATTTCTATAAATATCAAATATTTATATAATTATATGCAAACACATATCTTTAGCCACCTTTTTACCGACTTTTAGACAACACATTTGAATGAAACTTATATCATTTGAAAGCTCTGGTTCATAGCAAGTGCACAATATAATTTTTATTAAAATTTTTTGTTATTAAGGTAGATAATATCAACGGCTGTAGCCCAGTAGGTAGAGTGCGTGGCCCCTAAGCTAAAGAACCACGTTAGCCCGGGTTCAATTCCAGCTCAGGCAGAAAGTTTTTTCTATTGAATTAATTTTTTTGTTCGGTCGTCACCTCCCTGCAGACAATGGCAAACCTCAGAGACTAAAAATTGCCATGTAAAGATTCTTGAGAACATAAGCCGTTCGGTGTCGGCATAAAACACGTAGTTCCAGTTCTCTATCATTTGTGATCAAACATTTAATAACACGCACAACACAACAACACACAACAACAAGTTAGATCAAAGTCCTTCCAAGGTCTGAAATCGCAAGTTTATTTTTATTTATTTTTAAGATAGGTAAAAATTAGAAATTGAAAATATTTTTTCCCATATAAAAAATAGTCGCGTGAGTGAAAAAACAGAGCTGTGTGATTGTTGTGTGATTGTGATTGAGGGAAACTGGGGGCGATGGAACAATGTAACATGTCTGACTGCCTCAACCTGGCGAGGCCAGCATAATCTTTGTGAAATCGCCTCAAGTCGACTCAAACTTCCACGTGGTGTTTCCTGGGCAACGTCAAAACTGACAACCGTTAGTTTGGCGGCTAATCTGAGCGGCGGGCCTCCCTAGGCTTAAAATAGGTTGTGCGTCGGGTTTGAAGCCCACCCGTAAAAACCAATTTCAATGAAAACAAATAAGAATAGAAGAAAAATTATCCCCAAATCTGATGACGACTACCGCAAACGAAAAACTGATAATGATTTACGGATATGCACCTGGAATGTCCGAACCCTTAATTGGGAAGGTGCCTCTATCCAACTGACTGATGTCTTGGAAAGATACAAAGCTGATATCACTGCTATCCAAGAAATGCAATGGAAGGGACAGGGTTCCATTCGGCATGCACCCTGTGATATCTACTACAGCGGCCATGCGGAGAAGCACGAGTTTGGATGCGGATTTGTAGTTGGCAAGAGACTACGGCCCCACGTCCTGCGATTCACACCTGTGAACGAACGACTTGCCATAATCCGCATCAAGGTTAGATTTTTCAATATAAGCCTAATATGTGCGCACGCTCCGACAGAAGATAAGGACGATGAGATCAAGGAAATTTTCTACGAGCGCCTTGAAAATGCTTACGAGCGCTGCCCCCGCCACGACGTAAAAATCGTGCTTGGTGACTTCAACGCTAAGGTGGGCAAGGAAAATATTTTTGGTCCAACAGTCGGAAAGTTCAGCCTCCACGACAACACCTCCGATAACGGAATGAGGCTGATTGACTTCGCCGCAGCACGAAACATGGTCGTAAGTAGCACTAGATTCAAGCATCTCAATATTCATAAAGCCACCTGGATGTCCCCTGATCAAAAAACAAAAAATCAAATTGATCACGTTTTGATCGACGGAAGGCACTCTTCCAGTGTATTGGATGTACGCACGATCCGTGGTGCAAACATTGACTCGGATCATTATCTTGTTGCAGCCAAGATCCGTACACGTCTGTGCGCAGCTAAGAATACACGCAACCCTACACAGAGAAAGCTAGACGTCGACAAGCTGCAATCGAAACAGACAGCCGATGCTTTCGCCACTCGACTCTCACTCCTGCTTCAAAGCACTCCTCCAATCGATGATATATGCGCGCAGTGGACACACATTTCCAACTCCATGCGTGCGGCTGCTGAAGAGGTGATTGGCTACCAATGCCCTCGCCGAAACCAGTGGTACGACCAGGAGTGTCGCGACGCCACTGCAGAGAAAGACGCCGCCTATAAAGCCACCCTGCAGTCGGTTGTAACGCGCGCTGCTAAGGAGCGATACAAAGAAAAGAGGAGGGAAGAGAGACATATTTTCAGGAGGAAAAAAAGAGAGGCAGAAAAGCGCGAGCAAGAGAAGATTGAGATGTATGGTGACAGGAATGAGGCCCGAAAATTTTTCGAAAAAATAAGACGCCTTGCCGATGGTTTTAAAACCGGGGCCTCTTCCTGCAAGGATGAAAACGGGAATCTAGTGACAGATGTCCAGAGTACACTGACGTTATGGAGGGAACTCTAAGCTTCTAAATGGCGACGCTGACAACAATCCCGCCAATAGAGATGATATTCCGGAAACCCCAATTGCGGATGACAGCGTCGAGGTTCCGCTGCCCAACTATGATGAAGTTCTGACAGCTATAGCTCGGCTTAAAAATAACAAAGCTGCGGGAGCTGATGGCTTACCTGCTGAGCTGTTTAAGAACGGAGGCGAAGCTGTACTTAAATGCATTCACGAGCTTCTATGCAGAATATGGTCGGAAGAATGCATTCCGAACGATTGGAATCTCAGTGTGCTCTGCCCAATCCACAAGAAAGGCGATCCCACTATCTGTGCCAATTACCGTGGGATAAGCCTTCTTAATATCGCATATAAGGTCCTGTCGAGCGTTTTATGTGAAAGATTGAAGCCCATTGTAAACAAACTGATCGGACCTTATCAGTGTGGCTTCAGACCTGGAAAGTCCACCATCGACCAGATTTTCACGCTACGACAAATATTGGAGAAGACTCAAGAAAAACAAGTCGACACCCACCATCTTTTTGTCGACTACAAAGCCGCCTTCGACAGCCCAATAGGGAAGCAGCTGTACTCCACCATGTCTGAATTTGGTATTCCTGCAAATTTAATACGACTTTGCAGGATGACACTGAGCAACACCAGCAGCACAGTTAAAATCGGGAAGGACCTCTCCCCACCATTTATTACCAAACGAGGTTTCAGACAAGGTGATTCCTTATCTTGCGACTTTTTCAACCTAATGATAGAAAAGATCATCCGAGCTGCTGATCTGAGACGTAGTGGCACAATATTCTACAAGAGTGTTATGCTGCTTGCGTATGCTGATGACATAGATATCATTGGCCATAATACGCGCGAAGTCAGTGCAGCATTTTCCAGATTAGAAAGAGAGTCAAGTCGAATGGGTCTGTCAGTGAATGCAGATAAGACGAAATACTTAGTGTCAACAAACAAACAGTCCCAGCGTCTTGGAACCCACGTTACCGTTGACAATACCTCCTTCGAGGTTGTGAAGAACTTCGTTTATCTGGGATCCAGCATTAATTCAACCAACGACATCAGCATTGAGATCAAACGAAGAATAACTCTTGCCAACAGGTGTTACTTTGGGCTCAGTAGGCAATTGAGAAGCAGAGCCCTCTCTCGACGAACGAAAATCACGCTCTATAAATCGCTCATCATGCCCGTCCTACTTTATGCATCACAAACCTGGACGCTGAGCAGTTTAGATGAAAAGACTTTAGGAGCATTCGAGAGAAAGATTCTTCGTAAGATCTACGGACCAATCTGCGTCAATGGCGAGTACCGAATACGGTGGAATGATGAACTGTATGAGCTGTACGCTGACATCGGCATAGTCAAGCGCATTAAAATCGAGCGGCTTCGCTGGCTTGGTCATGTTCAGCGCATGAAAGACGATGCTCCAGTGAAGAAAACATTCGATTCGGTACCCAGCGGCGGTCAACGCAGTAGAGGACGACCGCATCTTCGTTGGAAAGACCAAGTAGAGGACAACCTGACGAAGCTTGGAATTTCCAACTGGCGCCAGCAAGCGAAAGACAGAAATGGCTGGCGCAAATTCTTAGATGAGGCCAAGACCGACATACGGTTGTAGCGCCAACAAAGTAAAGTAAGTAAGTAGTGTGATTGTTGTAGCTGTTTCTTTTCTTTTTTTTCTGACACATTCAACCACCGTTTCTGAGATAGTACATAATAAAGGGGTTCTCAATAAAAGTGTATGCTTTACTTTTAAAATAAATAGAACACAGATTTATTGAGTCACTGTTGATATTTTTACTTCATAGTAAAGTAGACATTTTTTGATTAAGTATTCGTGAGGGGGGTGGGTTAAGTCATGCATTACGTCACAAAAAATATTTTTATCTTAACATTTTATTCAATATTTTTCAATATTTTCTACGGTTTTCGGAAAAAGTTACACCTTGTTATTTGAATTTTGGCGGTTAAAATGCTTTATCGTTTTACCATAAGATGTGATAAGACAAAAGCTTTAATCCTATATATAAATACGTGAATATAAAAAGTTTTTGTATGCTTTTTTAATATTTATTTTAGAAAAATATAATGAAACGTATAACATTCGAAAGGTTTTGCACCATAGATATGCAGAAACATGAAACCCAAGCGTTAAACGTATATTTTCATTTTATTAAGGGATTCAGTCTAAACGAGGAGGCACAATATAATTGGATTTAAGAATGGTGAACTTTGACCTAAAACAATCATGAAAAGATCGTACAACGTATTTTTATGAAAAGTCGTTGATTAAGAAAAATAACGGTATACAGAAATTACATTACGTACAAGAAAATACAAAACTGCAAAATGATCATCCCCGATTTGGATGAAATTTTGCATAGAGCATCACTGACTGAAATTAAAAACTTGATTTGGAGGAAAAAAGTTTGGCATGATTTTTTGCAGAGTTACAGAATGCACAAAATTTACAAAAATCGGCAAAAACGGCAAAAATTGATCTCTATGAAAATTCATATCTCAAACACTTCTAAACCAAATGTTATTTCTGAACTATCGTTAAAAGGTAGCTAAGCAAACTTTATTCTAAAAATAATGTTTGTAAAGTTTTGTTATTTGGAAGTTCCATCCCTTGTGGTAAGGTAATTGATTTCAAAGTAGAGGTTTAAAGAATAGCATTTCAAAATTTTAAATAATTTTTTCTTTAAGCTGGTGAAATAATCTTTTCAGCAATATAAAATGAAGGTGGGGACTTACAGCCCTATTCTGGCAAAGTATCAAATGTTACCCAGTATTTTTAATATTGCTATGTGCTTGTTGTAATTTTTTGTTTTCAAAACAAAAGTTTTTAATACTATCTAAAAAACAGGTGACAATTTTTGTCAAAATTTTTAATTTTTGAGCTTCAAATTTTGTTTTGAAATAAAAAAATTACAACAACACATAGAAATTTTAAAAAATACTGGATAGCTATGATTACTTTGCCAGAATAGGGCTGTTGTAGGCTAATGAGATTTGATTTGATCATCTAACCACAAATATTTTTTTGATTATCAAAGGAGTTTCTTGACCGAATTGAAAGTTTGAATTACCGAAGGTACCCGCAGGAAAAGTAATTGAAGGTACTTAAATCTAAAAGGAGACATTTTTGTGGTTGGGGGCTCCATCCCTTGTGGTAAGGTAATTGATTTAAAAGTAGGGGTTCGAAGAACATCATTTATAAATTCAAAATAAATTAAAGTAAAGGTAAAAGGTACAGCTTTCCAAAAAATGCTATTTCATGAAAGAAACCATGAGAGGCAGAAAGGTATTTAAAGAAATATTGAGGTTGAAAATATAATAGGACCATCTTATCCATTTGAGAATCATCTAAGAATCACCTCCGGGATAATAACATCTATGAACTATTTCGAACAATTTTATTCATTTATTGAGTTTTTGTGGGGGGGGGGGTCTAAAAATCCTGAATGAAATAGGGCGGATATGTTTGAAATAAATGTTGGTAGAAGTAATAATAGAACCAGCTCATACACTTTACTTCTTAAGAGGTTAATTCGGAAGGGATATAAGCTCTGTTTAAAAAATTTTTGCTAAGCGGTTCTTTCAGTAAAGCTGCGGAACAATAAAGATTGTTTTAATTTTAAACGATTAAAGTAAAGGGTTTGTGTTATGTAAGGTACACAAACTTTAAGGCAGTAAATGAATTATTTTCATAATCTTACACTTTTACTAACAAAGAATCAGCGAAAATGCACTCGATTTATTGGGTTGTTAAAAATGTTAAAAGTTAAGCTAAATTAAATAAATCCATCCCTTGCATTTTTACAAATAACTGGCATTGAAACTTCTGTCATTTTTACGCATTTAGTCAGTTTTACGCTTATTTCAACTGCTTTAGTGTGGCATTCACACGGATTTCGTACACATATATTAATTTTTTTTACTCCATAAACTTTACTCCACAGAGACTATATTATACACATGGCAGAATTAGAGAAGTATATGCATTTCAGACTGCGCTCTCTTTCTCATAGCCAGAATTGTCAAACTCAAGCATTTTGCTATTCTTGCCTATTTTTGCTTTCTTATCGCATTCTCATCGTTTTCAGATTTTGTATGAGCTGTCAACTTCATTTTGACAGTTGCGGCAGTCTCCCTCTCCAAAATGCATATACCTTCTCTAATTCTGCCATGATTATACAGAGGTCCCAGTTCGACTTCGAATGCTTTTCGAACTCAAGTTTCGTTGTGCAGGCGTAAGGAGGGTAGAAAAAAACAAAAAAAATTATACTTTGCCTTAGCTATAGCAAAGTTTTGACGCTTATACTTTTTTATAGGTGCGCATGAAACAACTGTTGAGGCAAAAGCATAATTCTTTTTGTTTTGTTCTGCTATCCTCCTGACGCGTGTGCAACGTTAATTGAGTGAACTTCGAACTGACACCTCTGTATGATATAGTCTCTTTGGTTGCACTCGAACGCATATTTCTGCAGATAATGGTGCATATTTTACTTTTAAAAGTCATCCTTCCTGTGCTATTGCCCTTGATTACCCATATTATAAATACAGCTGGCAGAAAACTAAAACAGTTTCGATTCCATAATAAGGCAATGAATATCGTCCGATTGCTATCTTACCATATCAATGTAAGGCTCTGGAAATGCTTAAAAAAATGGCACTGGTTCAAGAATTTATTTATAAACATAATCTTTTCACTGATTGACATTCCGGGCTTAGAGCTCAGCGAAGCAGTGTTGCTGCGCTAATTGATGTCACCGAAGACATCCGCTAAGAATTGGATGGCAATAATGTGAGCTTTTTAGTCCGTTTGGATCACTCGAAGACTTTTGATACTGTTGACCACACTATCCTTAACGCCAAATTAAAAATCTCTAAAATTTTCTATCAACTGGAGCAAACGTGATGAAGTCTAACAAATCTCAAGCAGTATGTGTCAAAAGAGATCAGGGATTAGTCCTTGGGCCTCTCCTTTTCTCGATATATATCAACGATTCTCGTTTCAACAACTCGTTTCATTTCTATGGTGCATTTCGACAAACTGTCGAACACCAAAGAATATTGAAATAAATAAGAAGCAACTAGAACAGATGGCTACCTTGGTAGAGTTGATGACGGAGATCTATAAATAGCCTACTGCTTTAAAATGTCACATGATTAAGTAGCCAATTTGAATGTTAAATTTGTTCTATATAATTCAAATGAATGACTCCCAAATGTGATGAAATCATATACGACTTTAAACAGTGAATTTATCACAGCTTAATCACTCAAAGACTACTGAAGAGGAAATTTATCGATTTCCGAAACAGATTGTCTAGTCAGCTAAGTGATTGACTCTATACAGAGTTAATGTTGCCTTCTTAAAAAACTTACTTGATCTAAAGCTCGCAGTTTAAATTCATGTTATTATTTTTCTTATATGCATGAAATGGTGTTTTTGTTTCGTTTTAATAAAAAAAAATATTTGCAAAAACTTCAATTTTTATATTAATAACCAGTTTCGTTTTCGGCCGAATATTATAAAATGGCCGAATATTATAAAATGGCCGAATATTCGGTTTCGGTCGGACACTAGTAATGAATCGTTTGGAACTTAATTGTTGCATTTATAAGTATATTTGATATTTATCAGTAGATATTATGATGATTTTTGCCTTTTTGAACTGGAAACAACCATGATACAACTAGAAGGTTGGCTATAAGTTTTAAACTGCTTAATACTAAATTTTAAAACAACAGATCGACAATAACAATTAGAAAAACACAAATTCGAACAACTAACTTTGACATCTAGCTTACATTTTTTTAAATGAGCTCACCTTGTTATCTTCAATACGTCTTGAGCACGTCTTGAGTAAATATGTTTAAGGTAAAAATCTTAGGAATACATAAATTAATTATTACGACAAGGTCAAATCCACTAGCATCTAGTCAAAATTTATACAGGTAATTTTTTAGCCCATCAAATAATTTGCATACGATCGCAATTTAATTATTTTTATGTAAAAATTAAATGTATGTACTAAGTTCCATTTGCCAGTAGGCAAGTGCACTGCATCGTGAATACCCCTATAGTCTTCGTGTTTGCTTTGTACAAACCATTCACGATGAGCTCTTTATATTCGTTATATTTTTACTCGTCATTTTCTCTTGAATGTTGCGTTATTTTTAGCAATTACAAGAACCAGACCGTTTGTGGGTATATATGCCTTGTACTCGTTGAATGTGTTTCGTATTTTACAAAAGATGGCGTTAAATGCTTAAATTAACAATGTTAACAGTGAATAAATTCTGAGCGGATACAGAAAAAGTTTGTTCAATAAATGCAATCTCGCAAATGCGTCAAATAATAAGAACCCTTTAAAAACCGGCGAATAAAAGATTCTTATCTGAAAAATTTAAAATATATAAAATTAAACACAAAAATACAGGCATATGTGAATGCTTTAAAAAACTTATTGAGAGGAGAAAGAAGAGATGCTAGATAGACTTGAAGTTTTTTGTTTGATCTATTTTAAAGATCAGTACATTTAATGGGAAACACCAACCGAATATTAAAATTAAATCCCCTTTTGTACAAAAATGGCTGAAAAAAAAACATTTATAATTTTAATAAAACCTTTCGTTAAAAGAGTAAACATTTAGTTTTGAAAATAAAAAAAGAGCTATCATTGAAAGTTTTGAGGTTATTTCTTTAGTGACGTTTTTTGATGTTAAGCAAGCGAAATAGAGTGATACCGACTAAGCGAATGAGTGGGTATAAAATTAGTTGCACCACCAAGAAAATGTTCACAACGTTTTCGTTTGCTCAGTGACAATCAGCAAAAGACTTAAGAATAATCAAAGTGCTTGGCAATAAAATAAATTGGTACTCAAAATTAGTTCACTTGGCGATTTATTCGTATGTATATGTTTATGAAAATAATTTTAATTGCTACTTTAAAGTGAAAATTAATACATTTTAAACGTCAGCATTGCATTACAGCTGTGATAAGATTTCCTAAACTAAAGAATCAAGTGTATATAAAAAGGATTAATGTAAATAATGCATTTTACGTTAGAGTGTATTAAAATTAATAACATTATGCGTCCGTTAATTTAGAAATATTTTTATATGTTCTAAACATAAATAAACATAATAGTTAAAAAATTAAAAATATCTGACTTTGTTTTAACTTAATTACATAATTAAGAGTTACTGTTCAAAATCCGGAATGTTTACTTATTCAGCCCTATCACGACTTATTTTCCACGGGGATTTGGAAAAAGGAGTTTTCATTTTTAAGATAAAGTTCAAGAACATTTGGAAAATTTTTAATGCAAATTTATTCATCAATGGTTGACAAGCAAATTTGCATTAAAAATTTTCCAAATGTTCTTGAACTTTATCTTAAAAATAAAAACTCCCTTTTCCAATTCCGAAAATCTACAAGGGATTAAATCATGTATATTAAATCATGTAAAGTTTCTAGTCACAATTAATTATAAAAAAATAAAAAAGGTTCTTATTCACTACTGAAAAATGAAAAAGTTTTTGTTATTCAGTTGTTGTTCATTATTAATTTTTTATTCACTATCATTTTTTATTCAATATTCATTTAAATAATAATACCTGAATAATAGATAAAAAAGAATATATAAAAATTCTGATATTCTTTATGAATTTCATTCTTTCGTATGAACAAAAAACTAATCTATAACGAAAATTATCCAATAACGAAAATGAATAATTTATCAATTTTTAAAAATTACATGAATTAAATTGCGAGCTTTAGATCAAGTAAGTATTTCAGAAGGCAACAACAACAACAACTCTGTATAGAGTCAATCACTGATGACTGGCAATCAAGATGGCAACCTTGGTAGAGTTAATGGCGGTAGTTTATAAATAGCCTTCTGCTTTAAAATGTCATATGATTAGCAGCCATACAATTCAAAAGAATGAATTCCTAAATCTGCGAAGTCATACACTAATTTAAACAGTGAGTTGATCACAGCTTAATCGCTCAAAGACTACTGAAGAGGAAAATGTAGCGATTTCCGAAACAGACTGTCCAGTCAGCTAAGTGATTGACTCTATACAGAGCTGTTGTTTTTGCCTTTTTAAAAACTTACTTGATCTTAAGATCGCAATTTAATTCATGTAATAATTTAATATATCATAAGACTAATTAACTAATTTTTAAGAATTGTATGTGAATTACAAATTTTGTGTAAGAATATATTTTCATTCATTGAATAGATTTTTATGTCGCTATTCAGTTGTAAAATTTGAAATTCTGAAAAGCAGGTTGTGCAATTTATTTATAAATTTTTACAAGTCAGTTTTTAAAATTTTCTTGGTGGAATATAACAGCTCTTTGGTTAAACTGCTTTTCTTATGTTGTATGTAATCGTTAATTGATCAGAAATACTGGTGAAATGAAATTAGTTTAGAAACAAATTGTGCACAAAAAAGAGCAAATAATGTTTTCTGGCTATAATCTTGATATTGATTGAATCAATTTAATGAGTAAAGTTTTATTGGATTGAATAATAAAAAAATTTCATATATTTATACTTTTAGGTTAAAACATTTAACTATAGTGGTGGGCGTGGCATACTGGCTAGAGTATGTGACCTGTTTGCTAAGGAACCTCGGTATATTGCCATTTTTCACAATTTTGATCTAACTAAAATTTTTAAAAAATTTTTCGGAGAAAAATCCCGATACACGAGTAAGCTTATTTTACGTAAAGGAAATTTCAAAAATATTCAGATGACTTAAAAATATCAATTTTTTTGCAAATTCGTGCGATTTGTAAAAGAATGACCCATATGGGATCAGTTTTTTACGATGAAAAAATATTCTTTAAAATTACCGCCACTAAGTGAATTCTTAACGTATGTGTATATTCTTAAGTTCAATGGAAAAGTATTTTTATGTACAATTTAGTTTTGGGAAAAAATTGTCCATTGCACATTATTTAAATATAATTGACAGAAACATAAATATTTTTTGGAAATTTACAAAAAATATAAGAATTGGCTTCACTACACGCCACGTTTTGTTTTTGTTTCAGATTTATTTTTACACAATCGTATTCTACTGAGTAAAAGTTGATTTTATTTTCCATTTCTAATAAGGCAAATGGCTGTAAAACATCAATGAATGTTGGCCCAACCAAATTCGAACAGATAAATTTTAAAAATCAATTAAAAAAATTATGACGACATTGAGAGGTCAGACCAGGTGCGATGGACTCTCAACATGTCCTTCTTTGAGAATTTCTACAGATGGTTCTTATATCTTAACGTTTTCTTTTTTCGTCACACTGTGTTACTTAATTACATCACTTAAACTACATTTCTGAATACATGTCGGTAAACAAATATAATGTTTTTTACCTGAAATAGCACGTGGAGGCAAGTTGTCACCAACTCACCCTCAACTTTTCTTGAGTACTCACTCAAACAGAGATTTCAAATTTGAACTTTATTCACGCCAAAGTTGAAAATCCTCTAAAATGTCAAAAAGTAGGAGGGAGTTTTTTCGTGGAAGCTTAACGAATGTAGATTTTATTCACCCCAAATTGAGTATCCCCCCAAAAACCATGAGTGAACACTCGCAATGAATTCTTATTCAAACCACCCAATGGCATATGTCAGAGTAAAAACTGTCTTCGAAAGCTTATGGAGAACATTTAAATTTCGATCTTTTTTTTTGTTAGAATAGTTTTATTTAGAAATCAAAATTTAAAATTAACTTTAACATAGTATAAATATTCCGAGTAGTAATCTATGAGAACTTTATCACAGCCAACGATTGATATTAATACAGAGTAGCTTAAATTTATAAAAATAAGTTTATAGGCAAAAATTAAATAAAAAACCAAAATGGAAATAAAAGTTTACAACAGTCTTGCATATGAATCATAATTTTTTTTTTTATTAAATAAGTTAACTAGTATTATACACTATCCCGGGACGATTATCGTACCAGGTGTTAAAAATTGTTAGTTCATCGTTTATAATAAGATTTCCAGCGTTATGCTGATCAAATAAACTTGGCATGCAGCTGTAAAATTTAAATTTCGAATTCGTAATTAAACTTGTAGGTCCAGTCATGGTATAACTAGACAAGGTAGTCAAAATCAGCCATTTTTATCGGTTGAAGATTTTGTATGAGCCGTTAGTTTTGTTTTGAGAGTTTCGGTCTCCGGCTCTCCGCCCTAACATTACCTTGTCTAGTTTTACATAATGTTCTTCCTATTTTAGTGGTAGAGGGAGACTTAATCAATGAAAGTAAAAAAGTCAGCTAGAGGATATAACGGTTTCCGTGGCACCAAGATATGAAAATGCAGTTTTGTAGTACTCATTGAGAAAATAAGATTCACCGAAGGAAAATTCAGCTTGTATGAAAATTCAGCTATATCTTTTCTAATGTTTGATCGATCTGAAGATTTGGCTACTATTCAAAAGAAAATTGATATATATTTAAGATAAAAGATAAAGCAAATCATTTCTTTTCAACCCGGTCACGCTACAGTGGGTTTTTCTGTATATTATAATTTTTGTTTGCATAAAACCGTTATTTTCTATAAAAATTCTGTTATTACGGGGAAACAAAAACATCATATATTAAACGCTGATACAATGACCTTTTGTTTGGTGTATAATATGTTAAACTTTTTTCTCCATTGTTGCTGTATTTCTCATTTTTGCTTATATACTAGGTTGAACAATACAATGATATGGTTTTTCTCTTTGCTAATCGGTCATTTTGAGAATGCAGTTTTGAAGTACTCATTGTAGGGATATTCAGTATTCATCAATGCATCACATTTACTCGATATTTACAATGCGATAAATCGACTCGATGCGATGTTTTGAAAAGATATTAATTTACTTGATGGATCGATGTATTTTCATAAAACATAGAATAAATTTTAACTAGCTAATGAAATAATTATATTAAAGAAGGAGAAACATAAAGAAAAAGTCTGTGCTGCGCTACTGGCAGTGTAAACTCCAGTATCAGTTGCCGAAGTGAAATATGTAATGTAAACGTAGCATAAGCAGAATCTAGAATTTGATCTAGCAATCCTAGTCTTAAAGTAATCTTAAATGAATCATGAACGATTTTTCTTTATCTATGATTCGGTTATACATTTCATTGACGAAAATCTCATATTAAAATTCCAAGTTTGTGTACTGTTTGAAAACTTTCTGTTTTCGATGAACGAAAACAAGACAGATTTGTTCAAAAATTATCAAAAAATGTATCTCATGCAGTAAGTTTCTTTAAGAAATCATCATGAATTATTCGTGTATGATGCCGCGGACTGTAGGGAAAATTCGCTTGTTTCTTCTGTGAGCTATGAATAAAAACGTTACAATATATTTGGTTTAACTTGTGTCGTGAATATCCATTTTTTATGACGAGTTAAAGAAGGGGCTGACTTCAGCATTGTGATGTAATGCTGAAAAAAGTACTCGATTTTTAGAAAACATCGATGTTTCTCAACGATATATCGGACAATATCGATGCAGTGTCTCGATCCATTACATCGAAAAAATTGATGTATTTTCCAAGTGGACACCCCTAACTCATGGTCAAAATAAGATTCACTGACGGAATCATCGATATATCGATTAATTATCGAGTTTTAATTTTTCCCCCAAATGTTCATTTCATCATAAAATGAAAACCATACCTTAAGCAAATGATTGTCCCTTGTAAGGAATGTTTTTATCACTACTTCGTACAAGGGAAAATAAATTTTGTATGGTGTTTTTACGATAAAATGATTTGCCCTTATACGGAATATTTTTATTACTGTTCCGTACAAGAGAAAATCAATTTTTGATGGAGTTTTTTACTATAAAATGACTTGCCCTTGAACGAAATGTTGTTATAACCAAATTTATTGTGGGATTATGTTCTCTTTTTTAGCTTATTACCTTTTTTAAACTGGCCATAATCCCAAATCCAATTTTGGGGATTATGTAAGTGTTGTAATAACTAAGCAGCGGCCAGAAAACAAATATCAACAATTTAAATATGATATACCATTGCTTATAAAAATCAAATCATTCTTGCAAAAGATTTGTATCATATATCGTTAAAAATAATTCGATTACTATTTTGAATCCGTTGCCCAGCTTGCCTCGAAGGACCATTCAATAAATAAAACACCTACTTTTTATAGTGGGAAATACTTTGTAAAAAACTACTTTTATTATCTCTAATTAATACTATGCACAATAAACAATACGCACAGTTTAAATAAAAACAACATTCTTTCTCTATGCTCGGTAGTGCTGCCATTAAAAAATGTTCATATAGTAACTTTTGCGCTCAGCTTGTCGGATTCTCGTCGGATTTGTGAAAAACAACAACAGTGTTGATTTTGCTTTGAGTAAATTAACGAAAAATTTTGTTTTTTTTTTGTCCAGCAAAAAAAAAGATTATATGTGGAAAAAATTTTATTTTAAAGTCATATACACATTGCTTTATTAAAGAAATATGTGCAAAATCGGACACCGAATCCATTTTTCCTGAAATCGTAACATTTTGATCGAATATCAGATCATCGGATTCAAGACTGAAAGTCGTAACAAATCCAATATATCGGACCATATGGCAACATTGCTGACTGGTAAAACCGATTGTTTGTCAGCAGGGCTGCAGTTGATACATATTTTAGGTAATTTTGCAGTAGCATCGAATACGATACAATTACCTTTTAAACGACACAGCAATCTTTTGAATCGATTGGATAGTGACAAAAATATAAATGTTTACTTAAACAGAACTTTTAGCAAGAAAAACTTTGATAATAAATACACCTATAATTCCGTCGGTGAATCTTATTTTGACCATGTTTACATCAAAACTGCGTTCTCAAAATGAACGACTAGTTAAAAACAAAAACCATATTATTGTACTATTCAACCTAGTACGTATACAAAAATTAAAAATACAGCAAAAATGGAGAAAAAGTATTTAACATATTATACATAATATAAAAAGTCATTGTTTTAAATTTTAATATATGAGGTTTTTTGTTCCCTTCAATAACGAAATTTTTAGAGGAAATAACGGTTTTATGCAAACTAAAATAATAATATGCAGAAATACCGTCTGTATCGTGACCGATTTGAAAAGAAATGATTTGGTATGTCTCTTATTTTAAAGATATATAAATATTCTTTCAAATGGCACCCGAATTAATCAGATCGGTCAATTACTAAGATATAGCTGAATTCTTATATAGACTTCGTAAACTAAAATATTTTTTTAAAAACCGATAGCTCGATAACAAATCGGTATATCAATAATTCCTTCAGTGAATCTTATTTTCTCTATGAGTACTACAAAACTGCGTTTTGAGATCTTGGCGCTACGGAAACCGTAATCGTGCCTTCAACTCTCTTGGCTTTTATCTTGGCTTGGCTTTCGTGGCTTTTATCTCCTCCACCACGAAGAGAAAATTGGTAAGATAAATTTCCGCAATCTTGCCGTTTGTTAATTAGGACTAATAAACATTTTTCGCACCATGACGTGAGAGGTGAAATTACCTTCTTTATTTTCTTATCTTTTTGTGAAATTTCTTGTATGGGAAACATTCATACGCTTTTTATATTTAATAATAAAAATTAAAAAAAAAAACAAAGAAAAACTGATAGAACGCTTGTGATAAGCAAACTGTAGTTATTCAATTACAACTGTAAATATAAATGTATTTTGCAGTATTTTGTGTAAATGTTTTTATGTACATATATATATAAAGTGTTATAAAAATACTTCGATTGTTATATGCCGATTGTAGCTACAAAAAATTAAAGCCTCTTTCAATGTCTCCCTCCACTTGAGATCTTGCTAGCAGGCAGACAGAAAATATAGCAAGCAAAGTGCTGTATATTTTCCGCCGCCAATTCGGTTCATCCCCTCTAACGCTGCGCAACCGCTGGGATCATGTCATTCTCGTTGCGTTGTTGTTGTAGATTTGCTTGGTAGTCATTGTTGGACAGTGAGCTTTAATTTTTGGTAGATGTTTATTTGTAGCTACAGTCAGCATATGACATCGAACTATTTTAGAAAACAGTTTATACATATGAATTAAAGAGTGTATATAATACTGGTAAAACTATTTGTTTTTAGTAAAAGTGTTACCGTATCGGAAATACATATATATATATGTATATAGTTCATATATATGAAAAATTTAGCTCATTGAGGAAATTTAAAGAGTATTTATGTATATTTATATAATAACAATTACTTAATAAACCTGCAAAATAAATTAATATTTTCAGTAGTAATTGAATAACTAAAGTCTGTTAATCCTAAGCATTCTAGTTTTTAAACTGTTTAGCATCAATTTCTTATATGAATTAAATATACTATATATGCTATAGATATTTCTTAATTTAAGAATATTCTATTTTTAATACACAACGCAATATAGATATGGTGTACATGTATATTGTGTTAGTTTTATGATATAAATACATATAAATAAGCATTTTTATTTTTAATATTAATTCAATAATGAAATAGTTTACTTTAATTACTTTAATTATATGTATTTTTGATATGGTAACACTTTTGCTTAAAAAAAATAGTTTCAGTAATATATAAAAAATTTAATAAATTGCTATAAGCTCTTATGATTCTAATATGATTCTAATTTCATATGCCGACTGTAGCTACACAATTAGAATTCACAACGTCTACAAAAAATTTCCAACTAACTGCGCCAACAACAATCACCAAGAATATCTGCAAACAAGGACGCACAGAGAAGAACAAGGTCATAGCGGAACTTTTAGAACTTTTTAATTTTCATCCTACATGCAGGACGGGCGGCATTATGAGCTTTTGCACATCCTACATGTTCGTCCGACCTGTCAAATCCATCCTACATGTAGAATAGTCCGAAACCCTCTATTAGCATGAAAATTCTTATATAGCAGTAAGGCGGTCCGTGGCAGGACAACGTCTTCCAGGGAATACTAATATTTTATATATAGGTTTTCGCTTCGGTCGGCAGTCCCCTCACTGGTATACTTTTTTTAATTGAACTAGAAAAACACATAAAATGTAGTTCAGGGGCCCTATTCTGTAACTGTGAGTTTTAAAGTGTACACGAGCTGTCAAAAAACTCACTGCTTTTAAGTCGGTGAGTTCAGTCAGAAAAAATGTACACTTTAAAACTCACAGTTAGAGAATAGGACCCCAGGACCCTAAAAATCAAAAATTGTAACAAATTGAATTAAACTTTATATTATACGAGTATTTATTATACTTATAAAATTCAAACTTTCATTAAAATTATTTAACTTTTGTAAGCATTTGTCTACTTTTGTTTCCATTTATCATGTGTGCTGCCATTTTTTTAATTCGAATTGAGATCAGCTCTCTCTAATCTTACAAAATAAATTCAAACATTTTTTTTCTCTATTATGGAGGTTAACAAGAATTTTCAGTAAAATTTAATTTTTCAGTCGCGGTCTTTTAGTGGAAATGCCCATATTTACAATACAACTGTAATAATTTATTCAATTGTATGATTTATGAGTTTTTAGTATTTAAATTTAAATACCTTACTTTTTACTTTTATAAAAAGAACATTAAAAATATTCAGTTCAATCCAGTTCTAAGTAAACTATACGTGGATCTCTCTTGGCCCCAATAAATAAATGAAATGTAAAACATATTGTATTCTAAGGCTTTAAGAGAAAATATAGAAAACTAGATTTGTCTAGTATTTTGACGGTCAGAAGTATACTTAACCTATTTTCGTATCAAAAACATGCAAGTCATTAGTATTAATTTACAAAATTAGGCAAATCAAAACAATTATTTAAAAAAAAACATAATTTTAGCTTAAAATAAATTATTAAGGAAAACAACTTTCTGACACTGATAACGACATATTCGAAATAACACCAATCACTTAAAAACTGACTTAAACCGGTTTAAAAATAAATCCAGCAGACTGAAGCGTCTGCTTGCCGACAACAACAGCTTTCGTATTTTCTAATATCGATTTACGTATATTTAAAACGCAGCAGCTGACCTTATTTGCTGATAACGGTCACTTGCTTGGGATGAGTGCGGATTGGTGTATGTTGAAAATTGATTACAAAAAACGAACAAAACAATAGTCTTTACCAGTTTTCGAAATGGATCTTTGATCACTGCTGTCGATGTTTTTATTGTAATATTTTTATAAAAAGCAGTTCAAACTGGTTTGTAAGTAAGCGGCATCCGTTTAATCGGCTATA
The DNA here is from genome assembly GCA_963920525.1 of Dichetophora obliterata. Lineage (NCBI taxonomy): Eukaryota > Metazoa > Arthropoda > Insecta > Diptera > Sciomyzidae > Dichetophora > Dichetophora obliterata. Next base: position 105,981,081 of record OY986437.1, read on the forward strand.
CATAAGGAACCAATAAGAGTATATAAAAATAAAAACCATTAAATTGCTTTTAATTCAAGATATAAAAAATATACGCTGAATTCACTTCTTTACGTATAAGGTCAGTAACTAAAGAAACTCTCTGTTACTCTCTTTGCTATTAAAATAAAATTAAAGAAATTAATAGGGTAATATTATTTCGGGGGAATATTTTAATTAACCCATTTACCGATATCGGGCTAAAATCGATTAAACTTCGTCCAAAGTCTATATATGGCCCTAAACTTTATCTGGCAAAATTTAAAATTTTTACCTCCACAGGTAAGGCCTGATGCATTTTTGCTCCACTAGCTGCATCACATATTTTCACAGCCGTACCTGCCTGTTTAACCCTAACACTGGTACTATTTACATATGTAAATATTTCACTTTTCAAATGGCTACAAATTTGATGTTTTTGGCACGATTTGAATATAATTTACATTCAGTGGCTAATTTTGTTTATTTAAACAAATTTAAAAATTAGCCACTGAATGTAAATTATATTCAAATCGTGCAAAAAACATCAAATTTGTAGCCATTTAAAAACTGAAATATTTACATATGTAAAAAGTACCAGTGTTAGGGTTAACATAAAATTTAAGACTTATAATAGTTACTATTGAAAAGCATTTTTCGATATTGCGATTTAAAAAATTTTCCCGGAATTTTCAAAAATTAAAAAAAAACCCGAAAATTGGGACGCGCCGTGGGCGTAAAACCTAAGTAAACGACCGAATCGACTCAAACCGAAATAATGTATATTGACAAAGGTCCATACTAACAATATCATTACAGTGCCAGGTAATATCACTCTCGCCCTCACCTGGAGAAAATTATAAAGTTACTGATGCAAAAATGCACCAGCGGCTGGAAATGGGTTAATAGTAGGTACGGTGATTTCGTTAAAACAAAAATTTTTTTGACTGTATGTTAGATACACTGACAACATCAACATGTTTTAAAATTGAAAATAGTTATTACTTTTCAATTTTATTTTCAACTTAATTTATGTTTGAAGTGTAGCTTAAAACAAATTTCGTCAAATTAGATGGTAGCGGCCGTGGTGTACTGGTTAAATGTGGGGTACTTTAGTCAAGAGAACCCTGGTTCAATCCCCACTATCTGCACAAAATGTTTTTTCAATTGAAATTAATATTTCCGTTCAATCTTTCTACAGATAATGGCTAGCCTCCGAGAGTAAAAGCTGGCATGCTAAGCTTTTTGAGAACTTGAGCCGTTCGAAGTCGGTATAAAGTACTTTGGCACAGTTCTCCATCATTTATGTACAAACATTTAATTACATGCCCAACATAATTGATCGTAAGGAGCTAGGTAAAAGTCTTTTCAAAAAGCTGAAGTGGCCAATTCGTTTTTTTTTTTTTTGTTAGATTATACACTTCAAAATATGCAAGTAAAATAAAAAGCTTTCTAAAATTCAAAATTGTTTGCCATATAACATTCAAATTCAGAAATATAGTGAACATTTTCTTTTTTTCAATATATCTCAAATTTTACAAATTTTTAAATATAGAATCCTAACGGCAGATTTCTTCACCGAGTATTAGCGCTAATCTGTGGATTAGACCAGTTCATGGTGTATAAACTAAATACCATGTAGACTAGACCAGTTCATGATGTGCAAAATAAATACCATGAACTGGTCTAATCCACGGATTAGAGCTAACTCGGTGAAGAAATCTGCCGTTAGGATTCTATATTTAAAAATTTGGAAACTTTGAGATATATTGAAAAAAAAAAATGTTCTCTATATTTCTGAATTTTAATGTTAAATGGTAAATAATTTGGTACAATTTGGTAACAATGGTGTACAAACTAAATACCATGAACTGGTCTAATCCACGGATTAGCGCTAATACTCAGTGAAGAAATGCACCATAAAATTTATGTTTCTAATTAATCGAATCCTGAATAAGCGAGGTCCAACTGTATGCATTTATTTATTAGCCCCGTTCGCAATCATCAAATTACTCATCTAACGATTTGACAAACAGAAATATATATGGATTTGACTCCACAAATCGTTGATGAAAATCAAAATTCTTTGATTTTTCTGCTTGTTTGACCAACGGTTTGACCAATGTGAACACTCGTCAAATTCTGTAGAGTGATTTTGTCAGTTCAAAAAACTTTTCAACCTGTATATATTTTGACAAGAGAAGGAACGGTAGAATATTTTTTGACTAACTCTAGAAGTGTTAGTGAGTTTGACACTTCTCTCTCAAAATGATAAAATTATGTTTCCCCGCTTTTGTCAAAAACAGCTGATGGTGAATTGCAATGAAAACAATTTTTGTTAAATTCGTGTCTTTCTGCAAGTTTATAAGATTTTTCAGTCAAGATCAAGTTTATAAGTGAGAATGAAGTGATATGGAAAACAATAAAAAATATATGAGACGCTGTGCGTTATGCAAAAAAAACGATGTGAATGCAAGGCAATTTGCATGCTAGCCAAAGCTTCATGTCGGCGGCACCTTCTAGCGCACGTTTCTGATAAAATTGCCAAAACATTCAATGACAAACAACTGCAATAACTTTTTGTTAACACAACACGGCACAATTAATTGCATTAAATATTTATTTACACTTAAACAGTAAAAACTATAGCACATAATTTAGCAACTCAAACAAATAACACATTTGACAACTATCAACAGTTCCGCTCTTTCGCTCACAATTTTTTGACAGAAGCAATGAAATTCATGGTGTTGTCAAAAACTCACTAACACCTCTATTTCTTACACCATGGGTGTAAACAGTTGTGTTTTGAGATAAAACACAATAGCCATAAAACGTGTTTTAGTTTTGGTGTAAACGTATTATTACTTCGGTGTTCAAGACAAGAATAAAATTTGACGCAAAATTTGATGGGTGTGAACACTTTTGAGATTAAAGCCGCGTTTCCATGTGATCTTTTATTATCTTCTATTATCCCATATCACAAATTTTTTTGCTATAAAAGCGAAATGCATATATGTGGTTTAGTTTATAGCAAGTTTGACATATGTGAATAGTTTGGATTTTCATATTTGATTTTTTTTATTGTTTTTAATAAATTTTGATATTTTTTGTGTAGATGGCCTCAGTCAAGGCAATAGAAAAATTGAACGAAATGGCCTCGTTGATCCAAAGCTGATAACACAGTTTCAAAAACGCTATCCGGATGGCAACTGCATGGCGCCAGCAACTGCTGTGGCAAATATAAGTGTAATTATAATTAAATAGTAGTCCAATAAACAATGAAATTGATGCTTATATAGCTAGAGACACTGGTTTGGTGTCACTCTACACTCTTGTATATTTCAATTTTAGGAACTCTGGTTTTGCTAGCGTACAGCTCCACCCAAACCTGAGAAGGCTGTTAATCCCAAAGTATGGCTCGCATTTTCATTGGTTGGAATAAGCAGATAAAATTTTACAAATAATATTTATCATTAGCTTGAATTTTTATAAAATTTTTGGTAGATTAAAAGTGTGCCCATAGAATAACAGAGCGCCACGAAAATTACACTCAACTGCCTTGTTTAATTAATTAAAAGGTACTTGTTTATTATTTTTTTCTTATGCTATTAAAATCATCCTTTAAAATTATTGTTAAAAAAATAGAAATAATTTGGTGCGCTTGTATTTATTGACCAGCGTTTTTCGGCCTTGACGAACTTCATGAGCTCCAGCGATTGTTCCTTGAACTTCTTGTTGTAACACATGCTGGTGCCTGGTTTGCTAGTCATGCCCACATACTGCTTAAAATCATCTTTCACTACAGGTTTGTCCGCACTAGCCTTTGTTGCGGCGTGTGTTTCCTTAAGTTTCTTTATATGCTGTTTTAATTCTGTTTTGCCTTTGCTTTGTAAACTCTTTAGCAGCTTGCGCAGTGCTAAAGCTTTTGGATAAAACCAAATGACATACGTGTGGTCAAAAGCCGGTATATGAGATGATTATTTGTAGCATTTTCTCATTGCACGAGACGAACATAAATATACAAATTTTTAATTAATTAAAAAAAATGTCCATATTTTGTCTTACACACCGATTTAGGTTCTTTAGCATTTGCATCTTGTGTTGTTCCAGTTTGTGACGCCTTTTCATATCGGCAGCCGCCGCATTGGAACGATCCTATCTTCTAGTGAACATGAACAGCAGTCACGTGTAGAGTGCATATCAAATTGCTTTGTTTCGCGTTGCCAACACCACTACAGCCAGTGGTGCTGCATGGTATCAATGCTCAAATCATGTTCAGTGGCATCACCCCAACCAATTTTATGTAAATCGTTTGGCCAAAGATCCAACTGCAATTTGATTCGATGACCTTTTTTTTGTTGTTGTTAGATACATGACTGTCGTACATTGTTGTTTTGGCTTATTTATATCCATAATGTGCATATATGTATGCTATGCAACTGCTTAATATCGAAATTAAAATATACACATCTTTAAATAAGTATATTAAAATTAATTGTTGTCTGTATGTTATTTCATGAACAGTCAAAATTTGGCAAATAAAAACATACCACTATAATGGTCCAGTTAGCCTCGCATGGCATAGCAGTGCATGGCTTAGCAAGCGTCACATCGAAATCTGTTTAATAGGATTTGTGTGCATCTGATTATGCACAACATGGCAACGCTTGGCAATGCTCAGATAAAAACAGAAATGCATCTCTGACTACATAGTCCCGGTTTATACTCGTCAAGACTTGACGGTCAAGTCTTGCGTTCGTTGGAGCGGGAATCGTAACAAAAGGGAAAGAAAAAAATTGACCGTACCGTCAATTCTTGGGCAATTCGTTTTGTGTTCGTTCGTTGTCCCGCTATTTTCAATTTTAATTCGGCGTCATCAGCACAAACTTGAGAAGGAAAGGGAGGAGTGCAAGAAATAATTGACCATCAACTCTTGGCGAATGTAAATTGAATCGTCAAGTTTAAAAGGGAATATGCAAAACTTGACCGTCAAGTCTTGACGAGTATAAACCGGGACATAGATAAACATGGAAGATCTATTTCATTTTAATATCTGTGTATTCTTCTATGTATTTGACGTTTTGGCAAAACAGATATGAAGTTGTCAAAGAAGTAAAATATAAGGAAATGGTGTTGTTAACACATACACTGTACGTGAGCTGTCGCACTATTCGTAAATTGTGCGAGCGAGAAAGAGAGTGTTTTTTGACATTTCTGAGAACCCTGGCAATTGATTGGAAGACTCCTCAGCAAAATAGATGAAAATAGTTTAATTTTAAGTATTTTTCACTGCTTAAAAAGCAACAAAATCAAAGAAAAAATCACAAAAATAAATGCAACATGAGTTGTGCAGTTAAGAGTTGTAAAAGTTCCCGAAAACTTAAAAACAATCCGCTTTCGTTCCACAGGTAAATATGTCTACACGGTTTCATTTCTTTTTACAAAAGTGCTTTATTAAGTTTCTTACGATATTTTTTTATCTTATTTGTATTAGAAATGTATATATTTCTAATAAAAAATGGTTTAAAAATGCAATTTAGACCCGTTGATTTCGCGCCAGTTTGATCAAACCACATCTGTCAAAACACAAACACTTCTTCAGGGGCGCAGTCATTTTTCACAGTAGAAAAATTTTTGGGGCGCTCTTGTTTTCAGCATAGTGAATCAGATTTAGTACCTATTTGTTAAATTTTTCTGATTTCTACTCAACAACTAGGCAGAAACACCCAAAAAAATAAGGATTTTAAAAAATTAACCTAATTAATTTTGTAATTAAAGTTGAAGTTAAGAATTTATTGGGTTATCAAAATTAGAAAAATTACCAAAAAATGTTGCTGTTTTTCTAGTTTTTCAACAAAACTAAGCTTTATAAGTATTAAAACAAAGGTAATGCGCGCATCTATGCAATGAGGTGTGAAAAATAAAATTCCATGCATAACTTTTTGAGATATAACTTTTTTTATAATTTTAATTTGTCTGAAAAACTAGTGGTTTCCCTTTTACGAAAGCAATATATTAAAAACAGAATTATTAAAAAGATAACTACATCCAGAAGTACTGTGGATAGCAAAGACTGTGCTGTACTTACTGAGGTTTGTAATCCCTAAGCAACAGCCGAAGGCCTCCTATTAATACATTTAGTAATTTTTATTAAATTTGGAAAAATCTCGCCAGTGAATAAAAAATTGTACCTTAAATGCAAGTATTTTTATAAATGATATCTTGAACAGATACTTGTATTATCTCTCTTTTGATACCCATAAAGTTTAGTTTTGTTGGAAAACTTAAAAAATCAGCTAAATTTTTAGTCCACTTTTTCCAACGTTCGATGCCTATAACTTTTTAGCCAATTGCGAGCGACCTGAAATTTTATAAATAATTAGAGTTGTTGCTATTCTTGACACGTTCCTAAAATTTTAATGCATAAGAACAAACTTTAGCAGTTTGGGCCTTCTTTTACGATACAACCGAATACGGTCCTTTGTGATTGTTTCTGTATTTGTGTGAACCAATACCAATATAAAAAATACCACACTTTTCTGCTATTACACCACTTCCTTATATTTTACTTCTTTGGAAGTTGTAAAATTGTTTGATCAAGTGCGTGTAATTTATTAAAATAAAATCGTTGTATTCTTGTTTTTATTGTTTTATTTTGACTATGTGACTAGACGTTGCATAATCACCATTTATTTGGCTGTGTGCTAGCTACTTATCTGCGTTGCATGTGCTGCTGTGCCATGCGAGGCTAACTGGGCCATAAAAATGGTTGTAAAATTTATAGCAAGTGATACACTTTTATAGGAAAAGTTCAGAAAGTTTAACTTTTTCTCATGGTAGAAGAATACAGGTATATGCACTAGATGAGAGCATACTGCCGGAATTGTCAAAACGAAGCAAAACTTTTTCTTTATTTTCTTTTGTTTCCATTCGCCACACAGCTAAATTTGACAAACATGGCAGTATGGAAAGAGAGCACAGTCAGCGCTGCATATACCTCTATCCTTCTACCATGCTTTTTCTATCCTCTAGTACAGTGATGGGCACACACATATTATCATATTCTTTGCTTGTGTGTGAAGCAGAGAAAAACTAAGAGCAACTTGGCGCTCGTCAGTTTTAAGCGGAAGTTTATCAATGCAGATGTGTTTTGCGTCCGTCTACTCGGTGGCGCAATTTTATTAAGTATGTGAAAGCGAGTTTAATGCTTGTGACGTACCAATGGTGACGTACCATCGTTGTTTTTTATAAAAAAATCATTTTCCCATTCTTTAGGCATAATTTTTATCTGTGCATTTGTAAAATTGAGCAGCCAGACCTAACTACAACAAAGGCTCAACATCAACGGACTTGGTTTGCTTAGCAAAAATCAAAACAAAGCAACAGCCGAACGCATTCGATTGAAAGCCACACGAAGAAGCTTATAGTGTACATGTGTCGACGTCGCTCAAGCAGCATTTTGTCATGGGCACCTGCGTAGAGGGAATAATACCCTTCGTGAATACCCATGGTATTTCCACCAGCGCCCTCTAGCGTGGCAGTGCACACAATTTTTTTATACATTTAGATGTGGCATCTCGATGAGGTTCGAGAACATTCGGAAAAAAAAATGGCGATAAACATGCTTGAGGTGGATAAACGCCAACAACAATAGCAAAATTAGTTTCGGCGCGACTAAACCGGTCTCAAAAATGGCGTGATCCGACACGCGCTTGAATCGGTAGCCAATGAGAATACCGAAACAAGCGTCGGTTAACGGACGTTTGTCGACGTATCATCCGCAAGTCCAACCCAACCATTACCTACTCCCATCGGTTATGGTCGGTTCCACCGAAAAAAGGAACAATGTCGAACAAACCTCGGTAGTTTGCACATGTAAACGCCGTGAAAAGGCATACGAACCCATCATAATCGATGACAGGTGGCAACACTGCCAAAGTACCTAAATTACGTATCGAGCAGAAAAATGCAACTAAGAGTAGACGATGCTGTCGCTGAGGTTCGCCATTAGAAGAAAAGAAAAAGAGAAGAAAAGTTGGTGCTCGACACTGCTTGGTTAAAGTGATCCAAATAAGTTGTTAACGTTAAAATTAGACCAATGTGATCAGCACCCGATCGCAGCAAAGTAAATTGCAAAAGTGCCGTAAAGGAGGAAGATACAAAAAAGGTAGAAATTAAACAATAATAGAACACTGCTAAGATGTGCTGCGTGATACATTTTAATTGATTAAAAATAGACACATATCGCGCATACAAAAATACAGAATCTGTAGCCGGTTTCCGGAAAAAAGGAAGCAAAGCATTTTGTTAGAATTTGAGCTGACCAAACATTGATAGATGATCAAAAATCTTTGGGCTTGAAAGTTACAACAATTTTAAAATTATAATCGATACTTTTTGTGAATTTTGTCTGGTGTGCATCTTTTGGATTTCTTGAGAAAAAATTATCAAAGGTTAAATAACAACGTTTCATCATCAGCTACGTTCAACACATACTGGGGTGGTGATCAATCGGTGTAAACGATCCTACGCAGCAGCTATCAGGCATGTACGACGCGCCAAACTCAGCCTGATCGAATTCAAGGAGAACAAGTTCATGGAGGGCGTGTAACTCAGGATAATCGCAAATTAATTAAAACAGTTCAGAAGAAAAATTGCAAGAAAAAAAAAAAAGAAACAGATGGCATTTCAACTGACCTCGTAGGCTGCATGCAGATCGTAGAGGCTATACTCGAAAGGACATCAACCTACACGAAACAAAGAAGAGCAACAATACAGCTTTCAGCAACAGCTGCAGCCAGCTTAAGGCTAACATGGTTGCACCTTAAAACTTTTATATACGTTTTTTTTATAATGTAAAATCGAACCTATCGTAAGCAAAACAAGCGAGATTTTGGAACAAAAGGAAATTAAAGTTTAACTTGCGTTAAAATAAAAAGAAGATATTTTGGAATAAAATTAAACTAAAATTTAATTTAGATTAAAACAAACAGAATATATTTTTAAACATAATGTAACATAAATATAATACCACAAAATAACCTAAACAAAATATATATTAGAAACTTAATGAAATTGAACCTCAAAATAAATTATATATAACTTTCAATATAATAAACCAAACTATATTTTGAGAATGACAATTAAATGGAGCTTTAAATTAAATTACAATAAACCAAAACATACGCTGGAACGAAATCAAAACCAAAAGTCAATTTAAATTAAATTAAATAAAATACATTCTGGAAACCCAATAAAATAAAACTAATATAAATTTAAATTTATAAAATCCGCACTTAAAATAAAACAAAACGAATTTAAATTAAAACTAAGATAAATTTAAATTTATATAAATCAAAACGAATATAAAACAAAACGAAAATAAATAAAAACTAATACAAATGAAAATTTATATAAATCGAAACGAATATAAAACAAAACGAAAATAAATAAAAACTAATACAAATGAAAACTTATATAAATCGAAACTAATGTAAAACAAATCAAAAATAAATAAAAACTAATACAAATTAAAACTTATATAAATCAAAACTAATATAAAACAAAACGAAAATAAACAAAAACTAATACAAATGAAAATTTATATAAATCAAAACTAATACAAAACAACACGAATATAAATAAAGAGTAATACAAATTAAAATTTATATAAATCAAAACGAATATAAAACAAAACGAAAATAAATAAAAACTAATACAAATGAAAACTTATATAAATCGAAACTAATGTAAAACAAATCAAAATTAAATAAAAACTAATACAAATTAAAACTTATATAAATCAAAACTAATATAAAACAAAACGAAAATAAATAAAAAAACTAATACAAATGAAAACTTATATAAATCAAAACTAATGTAAAACAAATCAAAATTAAATAAAAACTAATACAAATTAAAACTTATATAAATCAAAACTAATATAAAACAAAACGAAAATAAACAAAAACTAATACAAATGAAAATTTATATAAATCAAAACTAATACAAAACAACACGAATATAAATAAAGAGTAATACAAATTAAAATTTATATAAATCAAAACGAATATAAAACAAAACGAAAATAAATAAAAACTAATACAAATGAAAACTTATATAAATCGAAACTAATGTAAAACAAATCAAAAAAAATAAATAAAAACTAATACAAATTAAAACTTATATAAATCAAAACTAATATAAAACAAAACGAAAATAAACAAAAACTAATACAAATGAAAATTTATATAAATCAAAACTAATACAAAACAACACGAATATAAATAAAGAGTAATACAAATTAAAATTTATATAAATCAAAACGAATATAAAACAAAACGAAAATAAATAAAAACTAATACAAATGAAAATTTATATAAATCGAAACGAATATAAAACAAAACGAAAATAAATAAAAACTAATACAAATGAAAACTTATATAAATCGAAACTAATGTAAAACAAATCAAAAATAAATAAAAACTAATACAAATTAAAACTTATATAAATCAAAACTAATATAAAACAAAACGAAAATAAACAAAAACTAATACAAATGAAAATTTATATAAATCAAAACTAATACAAAACAACACGAATATAAATAAAGAGTAATACAAATTAAAATTTATATAAATCAAAACGAATATAAAACAAAACGAAAATAAATAAAAACTAATACAAATGAAAATTTATATAAATCAAAACTAATACAAAACAACACGAATATAAATAAAGAGTAATACAAATTAAAACTTATATAAATCAAAGCTAAAATAAAACAAAACGGATTCAAATTAAAACTAATATAAATTTAAATTTGTAAAATTTTAACTTACCATAAAATAGAACAAAGCTAACAAAGAAAACAATATAAATTTAAATTTATGGAATTTTAACTTAAAATAAAACTAAACTAATGTAATTTTAAATTTGTAGAATTTTAACTTAAAATAGAACAAAACGAATATATAGTTAAAATTAACGTAAATTTAAATTTATGGAATACCAACTTAAAATAAAACCAAACGAATATAAATTTAAATTGGTATAATTTTAACTTAAAGTAAAACCAAACGAATATAAATTAAAACAATTTAAATTTTAATATATCGAGTACAAACTTAAAATAAAACAAAACGAATCTAAACTAAAAGCAATGCAAATTTAAATTTATATAATTTTAACTTAAAATAAAACGAAACGAATACAAGTTAAAAGTAATATAGATCTAAATTTATAAAGTACCAACTTAAAATAAAACAAAACGGATTCAAATTAAAACTAATGTAAATTTAAATTTGTAAAATTTTAACTTACAATAAAATAGAACAAAGCTAACAAAGAAAACAATAAAAATTTAAATTTATAGAATTTTAACTTAAAATAAAACAAAACTAATATAAACTTAAAATAATGCTTATTTAAATTTATATAATTTTAACTTAAGATAAAACGAAACGAATATAAGTTAAAAGTAATATAGATTTAAATTTTTAGGGTATAAACTTAGGATAAAACAAAACGAATCATCAGTCAGACTAATATAAAGTTGCATTTATAGAAATTTAAAAGTAACCTCAATCTAATATAAGCCTAGAATGAAACCAAGGGCAGAAAATAAAATTTAATCATAAGTACAAAGAAAAAAAAAAAAATTACTTCGACCGTAAAGTAAAGCTAATACTAAAAACCAAATTTAAATCTAAGACTAAATTTAGTATAGGCCTAATTCGAAAACGAATCATAATTTAAGTCTCATAATTTAAGCCTATTATAGATCTTTGGCTGGTCTAAGTCAAAGGTACTTTTTGGTATTCGCAAACATTATTGTATTTAAGCTTAAATTTTTCCGTTATAATAAAATATAAAAGTTTGTACAAGAAAAGAAAAATAATGGGTCATTGAAGAGGACAAGATGGGTGGTTGGGGTGAGAGAGAGATGGCGTGAGAGTTAAAGTTTTTGGGGTGACCTAAATCTAGGCAAAAGGGTCACCATGGCTGGTCTTTTGGTGGCCAGAAGGGGAGGGTATGCCAGGGTCGATTAAATTCCACCTTTTAAATCGACCGCCCACGAGACGTGCCAGCGTGGCAACAGCGAGCGACCGGCTCAGTTTCCTTACGGGTTTTCAGCACTTCATTCTTCGTTTTCAGCACGTTCGCGCAAGATAAGCGGGTTTTTTTTTGTATCTTCCATCGAGATTTTAAACGTGTGTATAGTTTTTCCGGGTTTTTTTCACCAGGCGGTAATTTTTAACAAACTGGTACGATTTATATTCTTGTAAGTTTCCGTCTGTCAGTCCGGGCTGGCAAGAACACCACCCCATCCGGCGAGCCTGAGCCGCGCGATACGCCAGCGTACCAGTGCTGCCAGAGGGACGACAGTGATGCGCAACAAGGGCTACCTTGCCACATGACGCATCGACCGCAACCAAGGTAGGTCGGGGGAAACATGACAGAATTGGCGCCCAACGTGGGGCCCGACTAAGGTTAGGATTTTTATGGTTTTTTTGGTTGGTCTCCTGGAGTCTGGCCACGTAAGTCCTGCAGCGTTTGGGTCTTTGAACCTCGACTGCAGTTGCGACGGGGGTTAAGGCGAAAGGAGCCGAACTGCAAATCAACAAAATCTCGTTTCGGGCCGTAGAGTAAGTTTTTTGGTATAGTTTTGGTTAAACCCGAAGCAGGTCCTATAAGGTTGAGAACCCGTAAGTCCTGCAGCGTTTAGGCCACAGCGCCTCGACTGTAGTTGCGACGTGGTTTTTTTTTTCTTTTCAGTGGGATTTTTTTTACTGCTAGGGTGAAAAATAAAAATATTTTGGTTAGACCCCAAGCAGGTCCGAATACGTAAGACCACGTAAGTCCTGCAGCGTTTAGGCCACAGCGCCTCGACTGCAGTTGCGACGTGGTTCTTAACAGTAGGATTTTTACTGCTAGGGCTAAGGGTTAGCAATAATTTTAGTATTTTTGTTGTTTTTTATTTCCCATCGCGTTTGCAGTTTCCGTAAGTCCTGCAGCGTGAAGGTCGGTGAACCGCGACTGCAGTTGCGACGGATACTGGAGGCCGATGTGTGGTAATTAAAATATTTTTGTTAGTTTTATAATCCTTTTTTTTGTCATATTCAAACCCGCAGGGGCATCCTGCGTGGAATATGTAGGATGACGGGAGTAGCGCACCCGCGTACCCCAGCGAGCCCAACACGCGTCTGTTCCCAGATTGGGCGGCGTGTTGGCCAGCGTCTGTTCCCAGATTGGGCGGCTGTTTTTTTTACACCGTAAGGTGAAAAACCCGAACATGCCGGGGTTTGTCGGCATGTAAACCAATGGAAAATTATAGAAATCTCGTTTTGTCAAATACTCCAGACCGAGAAGAGCAGCCTGACCAGAGGGGTCATAAACGGGACAGGCTAGCTGAGAGCAAAAATACCTCGACTCGGAGGGTGCACCTAGTGTACAAAAAGGGGGGTAGCGGCACTCTTAGGCAGCGCACACAGTGAAGCATATGGGCTGGACTGTGAGCAAAGCGTTTTGCTTATGAGTGCAACCGCGAACATCGAGCGCATCTCGTTTCTTCGCAAGCGTTTATTTTGCAGTTTGGTTTTTGCGCACAGTGCGGCTCATATGCTTCACTGGGTGCGGGCTTAGAGGAAGGTTAAATTAAAATTAAATAGTTTTTGTTTTTTGAAAATCGCTCCTTATCGGGAAGAGCAGCCAGGGGCCTTGCTCTGTAGTACGATTCGGGATGCGGGTGCGGTTCGAGAGCAGGATCGTGCCATGGATTTACATGTTTTTTGACAAATTTTTGATGAGTTCAAATTCAATGCCGACAAAAACGGAATTTTAGAGCAGAGGTAGAATTTACTGTCGTTTAGAAATCTTAGGCCATGTAGTTACATGGTGTGATTTTGTTTTCGAGTCGCATTTGCTTTTCAAGTCGCGTTGCAGAGTAGGACCTCAGGTCAGTGGGGTCATCGAAGTGACAGGCTAGCCAAGTTAAGAAAAAAAATACCTCGATTTGGAGTAAGGCGCTGCTGAATTAAGGGGGGTATAGAGTTGCAAAGCACTCTTGAGTAGGGACAAATATAAATAAAAATTTTTTCGTTTTGAATAAATACTCCAACTCGGGATGAACTACCACAACACCATTAGGTGAAGCGAATATGCCTGAGCGACCTCAGCATAGGAAATTATTGTGGGAAGTTTCAGTTAAGAACCTCGATTTGGAGGGTGCAATTATTGCACAAAGAAGAAGGTTGTTTTCGCTGGTCTCGTCGAAGTTAATTTTTACGCCACTCTTGTTTGTTTTACGCCACCATCCAAACTTAATGCCTATATATTTTTAATTTTTTTTTGAGTTATTATTATCAGCCATTTTAGTATCTTGATTATTTGGTTTCGGAATTATAATTTTTTTTGCTAATACTATTCAACCTCACCGAAGTTGGTGAGAAGTCTCCTTTTTATTTTTACGTATACATTGTTTTGAAGCCAAGTTCTTTTGATTATCCAAATTATTTCTTCTTTATTTAATATATCCTTATAAACAAAATACCTTAAAAGGCTTTAGTTAGCATAAATTTTTATACAAACCTTTTTCGAATATTTCACTTTATTTTCATCTAAACATATCTTAATATATATAAATATATATATTCAGATAACAATCAACCTAAACTTTTAATTTTTTGATAATTTGCGAAATTTTAGACAGCTAAGATTGTAACTCTAAAATAGTTACAAAAATTCTTTCTTTTAATATCACGTTCCTACATTTCTATATTTCTAAAAATCTCTTTGACCTCTATGGAGTTCAGTTATTACTATGCTTAACCTTTATTAATATACTTACATCTTATCAACTTTTCGGATATTTTTCGAAAATTATATTTATTTCCTTCACCTATTATTGCTATAATTATTATTAACATTTCTTATACTACTATTATTATTTAAGAATTTTTTTTTTGCTAAGTTTTGCAACCACCATCCTTAAAGGACATTTATTTTGATCTTAATTTTTTTATAAATTTTTCCTTTCGTTTTGGCATTTGGCGAACAACAGTTAAGTAAACTGAGGCGCATTAAAACCATCGGTTCGAACAAAATAATTAAAGTTTCTCGTTTTTGAATAAATTGGTTCTCCGGTCCTAACGGACGCTACGTTTGATTCAGCGAATTCTCGTTTGTCGATTTGAACAACCTAGGTGTTTGAAGCATTTTCAATTTTCCTGATATTTTTTGATTCTTTTGAATAACGATTCCTTGGGGCATGGTTCACACTAGGCAGCAAAGCAGAATGGATAATAGTGAAACCAACCCGAATGCAACCGGCAGTGGAAGCCTAGTGCCGCCCACATCAACTAGTACTGGGGCAATTCCAAAAACAGGCCCGATGAGTACTACCATTCCGATTTTTACCACAGCTACAACGACGATTACAACACCTATGGCGATGCAGAGTGCACTACCACCAGCACCTAGACGTACCTCGGAAGAGCTTAACTTCTCTAATAGCAGCATCACGTCTCCAGAGTTTAGCAGCCTAACTGCTCTAAACGTGCGCAAGCAATTTCAGCAACATTCGCAGATGGGAAGCGTCAGAGACAGGTCGTCAGGAAGAGCACCAGCGTCCCAAGGTATGGTCAACTCGAGCATCAATATAAGGGATTACGTCAAGTCAGCGGTAGGTTTAGCCCAAGTGGATCTGATGTCGGGAATGGAGGAACGTTTGCGGGTATTAGTCCCACAATTAATAGCCGAAAGCTTAGGGTCGATGACGCCTCAGTATTCAGAGAGCCGACCAGCGGTTACGAAGTTAGTGACTTTACAACCACCACCTCCACCACCCCCGTCTAGCATTTCACAGGCATGGCCAGATCGAAATATGGAGCAGCAACAACAAATTGGATCTCAGGATACCAGGAGCATCTCGCAATCTTTCCCAGATTTTTCACAACCACCACCGCATAGGCCGCAACCGACGATCGTACCGCAGCCGCAAGTTTTTCCTCAGTCGCAGACGTATCATGTAGAGACCAGAAATCGACACCAAGAGCAACGAGCTGGACCCTCGATACGTCAGCCGAGTGCCTTTGCATATACAGGGCCTGTACAAGCGCCGGTTACACATTACCATCAGCCTGAACAACCGCGACGTGTAGAAATGGACAAATGGGGATTTAAGTTCGATGGTACAAATAAGTCAATCAGCGTGGACGAATTCGTTTTTCGAGTAGAGACCTTGTGTAATGATTACCGATATCCATGGCCTGAAGTAATTAGAAATTTTCATAGTTTGCTAACTGGAAACGCAGCTCAATGGTTCTGGGGATTTCGCCGCTTAAACCGAATACCTAGTTGGTTTGCACTTCGAGAAGCGCTTGTAGCACAATTTAAGCGACACGAAAGCGATTTCGAAATCCAACGGCAGATTATGGACCGAAGACAGCAAAGAGATGAAACATTCGACGACTTTTATCAATCTGTTTTGACACTGAGGAACCAACAGCGTAATCCACTGGCTGAACAGGATTTAGTGGAGATAATGAGGAGCAATCTGAGGAAGGAAATGTCACAGTTGTTATTTGCCATGCGCATAGAGGGTTTGACCGAGTTCTGCAAGGCCTGCAAAAAGGCTGAAACTCATATAAACTACCAACGCCAGGCTTATCAACCGCCTCCGCGTCAATATGTACCTCGCAATGCGCAAGTGCACGAGTTAAACGTAGAGCAGGACTTTTCGACTCAAGCGTTTGAAATAGATGCTATTAATTCCTCGCGAACATTCCCATGTTGGAACTGCAAACAGCCAGGGCATAACTTTGTTGAATGTACCGCAGCCGTAAGGCGAATTTTTTGTTATAGGTGCGGAACGGAGGGCGTAGTTACCCCGAAGTGTCCGAAATGCCAGGGAACCGTTAGGCCAAATAGAAATGTTCAGGTGGAGTCTAGATCAGCTCAAACTCAGACTCAAGAAACGACAGAATGACTAACGTCAGCCACACAGACCGAAGTAGAAAATAAACTTGTTGTTTTAACATCTAAGAATAAGAGTAATCAAAGTAGTTGCGATCAAGCCGTAAATACCGTTGAAGTAAAGTTAAAAGAAATTAAGCCATTTCATGTGAGACTCAAAAACTATGAGGAAGTTCGAAAAAGAATATTTGCAGAGCAGCCAACGAAAATCGAAAAGACAAGAACTAGATATCGTTTGAGGAAAAATAATTATAAAGAAATTTCAGCATCAGAACTTTATGAGGGCGAAGACAGTAGATTTTATACGAACATCGAAATCAATGGACAGCGAATTGAGGGATTATTAGACAGTGGAGCAACAGTGTCGTGTTTAGGGAATAACTGCTTAAGTTTTGTGGAAAAATGCAAGTTGCCAATTTTTAAGTTTAAATCTTTCGTCAAAACTGCCGATGGGCGAATGCATTCAATCATAGGTCGCGTTAAAGCTAAAATTAAATTCGACAACCAAGAGCAGGAGATTGTTTTTTATTTAACACCTTCTCTAAAACGAGAATTATTTCTTGGTGTAGATTTCATTAAAAAATTCAATCTCATGCAGCTCAAAGTTGATAGCATAACGACCAACAACATTGCTTTGGAGGAAGAAGTCCAAGGCCATGCAACACCGAAAATGAAAGTTTTGACAGCCCAGCAACAACACAGGCTTAACGCAGTTATAGAAAAATTTCCCTGCTTCACGAAGAAAGGTCTCGGCAAGACGTCTTTAGAAGAGCACTACATTGATACCGGCGACGCAGTGCCCGTGAAAGATAAGCACTACCCAGTCTCACCGGCTGTTCAGGATCTCATGTTTGCGGAGCTGGATAGGATGCTTTCACTGGGAGTCATTGAGCCGAGCGAGAGTCCATGGAACAATCGAGTGGCCTTCGTGCGAAAAGGCGAAAAATGTCGACTGTGCCTCGACGCTCGCAAGCTCAATGCACTCACGGTGAAGGACGCCTACCCACTTCCACACATAGAGGGGTTGCTCAGTCGTCTTGGCGACACACACTTTATCTCAAGTGTGGATCTTAAGGATGCCTTCTGGCAAATTCCGCTTGCCGTCAGTAGTAGGGAGAAGACCGCGTTTACAGTGCCAGGTCGTCCGCTTTGTCAATTTACCGTCATGCCGTTTGGGCTATGTAATGCAGCCCAAAGGTTATGTCGGTTAATGGACAAAGTCGTGCCAGCTAGTCTTCGTGAAAGCGTTTTCATTTATTTGGATGATCTCCTTGTTGTTTCCTCAGATTTCGACAGTCACCTCAAAAAGTTAGAGCAGGTAGCGCAGTTGTTGAGTTCGGCCAACCTAACCATTAACGTGGCCAAATCGAAGTTTTGTTGTAGTGAACTAAGGTACCTAGGTTATATCGTAGGCGAAGGTAAATTAAGACCAGACCCAGACAAGGTCCATGCCATTGACCGATATACGTACCCAAAAACTCCAAAACAAGTTCGAAGTTTTATGGGAGCCACGGGATGGTACCGTCGCTTTATTCGCGATTATGCTACTATAGCAGCACCTATTTTTGATACGCTGAAAAAAGCGAAAACTTTTGAGTTCGGTGATGAGGCTAAGAGCGCCTTCGATAAATTAAAGACAGCTCTTATTTCTAGTCCAGTCCTGGTACATCCAGATTTTTCGAAACATTTTTATGTGCAAACAGATGCTTCTAACATCGGAATTGGCGGCGTGTTGTTTCAAAAAGATGATGAGGGTGGCGAACATCCTATCGCCTACTATTCAAAGAAGCTCACGCCTGCGCAGAAGAATTATTCAGTAACTGAGCGCGAATGTCTAGCGGTGGTAATGGGGATAACGAAGTTTAGAGCCTACATCGAGCTAATGCCTTTTACAGTGATAACGGATCACTCCAGCCTAAAATGGCTAATGTCGCATAAAGACTTAACCAGTCGATTGGCGAGGTGGAGTTTGTATCTGCAAAGCTTTAGCTTCGAGATAGATCACCGTAAAGGGGCTCAGAACATCGTTCCCGACACGTTATCACGCTACGACATGGACGAAATAAGTTGTGAGGTAAAGGCACTGATCGACCTCGAGTCAACAGAGTTTCAAAGCGAAGAGTATATGGAATTGTTAAATACCATAACTGAAAATCACTCCCAGTTGCCTGACCTCAAGTTAATAGATGGTTTCGCCTACAAGCGTACGGTTCCATATGATGGTACACCCGATGGTGAAGATTTCGCATGGAAACTATGGGTTCCAGCGCCTTTGACTCAGTCAATTATTGCCAACGCACACCAACCTCCTCAAGTCGCTCATGGTGGTTTCACCAAAACTCTTAAGCGCATAAAAGAATATTTCTACTGGCCAAATATGAACCAGCAGGTCCTCAATTTCGTTAATGATTGTCAAGTCTGCAAAGAATGCAAACCAGCTCAAATGGTTCTAAGACCACCTATGGGGCAAGAGTCGCAAATAATACGGCCGTTTCAAAAAATTTACGTGGATTTTCTCGGTCCATATGTGCGTTCTAAAAAGAAAAATACCTATATCTTCATAGTCTTAGACTATTTTACAAAATTCACCCTGTTGAAAGCCATGACGAAAGCGACTGCGCGAAATGTAATCCAGTTTCTAATTGCAGAAGTTTTTCATAAATTCGGTACCCCAGAAATACTTATGTCTGACAATGGCGTGCAATTTTTAAGTAAAGAATTTGCCGAAATGATCGATAATTTTGGAATAAGACATGTACGCACTGCTAACTACGCTCCTCAAGCCAACGCTTCCGAGAGGGTAAATCAGTCGATTCTAGCCGCTATTCGCTCCTATCTTGACCAGGATCAAACCAACTGGGACCAGCATTTGTCAGACATTGAATGTGCTTTGCGCTCTTCGGTACACTCATCGATAGGAATGACTCCTTATTTTGCTCTCTTCGGTCACAACATGATCACGCATGCCAGCGCATATAAAGTAGCAAAGAAACTAAATGTGCTTAGCGATCCTGAGACGTTGGTGATACCGAAGCCGGTTCGGCAAGACTTGATTCGCAACAAAATCCGCGAGCAACTACACAAAAGTCATGAACAGAATGTTAAAAGGTATGACTTGAAAAGTCGAAAAATTAAATTTCAACCTGGACAGGAGGTCTACCGACGAAACTTCCAGCTTAGTGATTTTTCCAAGCAAATCAGCGCGAAACTTGCAAAGCGTTTTCTAAAGTGTCGAATAGTGAAGGCAGTAGGTAATAGTCTGTATGAGTTAGAAGATTTAAGTGGTAAGACGTTAGGAATTTTTCACGCGAAGGATTTAAAACAATAAATCGAGTTCGAATGTAGGTTGAGAGAGCGAACGGTGCCACCTTTTCCCATTTATCTCTTAAGCTGAGAAGCTTGTCGAGAATCCTTGGGTTTGTCATGGGCACCTGCGTAGAGGGAATAATACCCTTCGTGAATACCCATGGTATTTCCACCAGCGCCCTCTAGCGTGGCAGTGCACACAATTTTTTTATACATTTAGATGTGGCATCTCGATGAGGTTCGAGAACATTCGGAAAAAAAAATGGCGATAAACATGCTTGAGGTGGATAAACGCCAACAACAATAGCAAAATTAGTTTCGGCGCGACTAAACCGGTCTCAAAAATGGCGTGATCCGACACGCGCTTGAATCGGTAGCCAATGAGAATACCGAAACAAGCGTCGGTTAACGGACGTTTGTCGACGTATCATCCGCAAGTCCAACCCAACCATTACCTACTCCCATCGGTTATGGTCGGTTCCACCGAAAAAAGGAACAATGTCGAACAAACCTCGGTAGTTTGCACATGTAAACGCCGTGAAAAGGCATACGAACCCATCATAATCGATGACAGGTGGCAACACTGCCAAAGTACCTAAATTACGTATCGAGCAGAAAAATGCAACTAAGAGTAGACGATGCTGTCGCTGAGGTTCGCCATTAGAAGAAAAGAAAAAGAGAAGAAAAGTTGGTGCTCGACACTGCTTGGTTAAAGTGATCCAAATAAGTTGTTAACGTTAAAATTAGACCAATGTGATCAGCACCCGATCGCAGCAAAGTAAATTGCAAAAGTGCCGTAAAGGAGGAAGATACAAAAAAGGTAGAAATTAAACAATAATAGAACACTGCTAAGATGTGCTGCGTGATACATTTTAATTGATTAAAAATAGACACATATCGCGCATACAAAAATACAGAATCTGTAGCCGGTTTCCGGAAAAAAGGAAGCAAAGCATTTTGTTAGAATTTGAGCTGACCAAACATTGATAGATGATCAAAAATCTTTGGGCTTGAAAGTTACAACAATTTTAAAATTATAATCGATACTTTTTGTGAATTTTGTCTGGTGTGCATCTTTTGGATTTCTTGAGAAAAAATTATCAAAGGTTAAATAACAACGTTTCATCATCAGCTACGTTCAACACATACTGGGGTGGTGATCAATCGGTGTAAACGATCCTACGCAGCAGCTATCAGGCATGTACGACGCGCCAAACTCAGCCTGATCGAATTCAAGGAGAACAAGTTCATGGAGGGCGTGTAACTCAGGATAATCGCAAATTAATTAAAACAGTTCAGAAGAAAAATTGCAAGAAAAAAAAAAAAAGAAACAGATGGCATTTCAACTGACCTCGTAGGCTGCATGCAGATCGTAGAGGCTATACTCGAAAGGACATCAACCTACACGAAACAAAGAAGAGCAACAATACAGCTTTCAGCAACAGCTGCAGCCAGCTTAAGGCTAACATGGTTGCACCTTAAAACTTTTATATACGTTTTTTTTATAATGTAAAATCGAACCTATCGTAAGCAAAACAAGCGAGATTTTGGAACAAAAGGAAATTAAAGTTTAACTTGCGTTAAAATAAAAAGAAGATATTTTGGAATAAAATTAAACTAAAATTTAATTTAGATTAAAACAAACAGAATATATTTTTAAACATAATGTAACATAAATATAATACCACAAAATAACCTAAACAAAATATATATTAGAAACTTAATGAAATTGAACCTCAAAATAAATTATATATAACTTTCAATATAATAAACCAAACTATATTTTGAGAATGACAATTAAATGGAGCTTTAAATTAAATTACAATAAACCAAAACATACGCTGGAACGAAATCAAAACCAAAAGTCAATTTAAATTAAATTAAATAAAATACATTCTGGAAACCCAATAAAATAAAACTAATATAAATTTAAATTTATAAAATCCGCACTTAAAATAAAACAAAACGAATTTAAATTAAAACTAAGATAAATTTAAATTTATATAAATCAAAACGAATATAAAACAAAACGAAAATAAATAAAAACTAATACAAATGAAAATTTATATAAATCGAAACGAATATAAAACAAAACGAAAATAAATAAAAACTAATACAAATGAAAACTTATATAAATCGAAACTAATGTAAAACAAATCAAAAATAAATAAAAACTAATACAAATTAAAACTTATATAAATCAAAACTAATATAAAACAAAACGAAAATAAACAAAAACTAATACAAATGAAAATTTATATAAATCAAAACTAATACAAAACAACACGAATATAAATAAAGAGTAATACAAATTAAAATTTATATAAATCAAAACGAATATAAAACAAAACGAAAATAAACAAAAACTAATACAAATGAAAATTTATATAAATCAAAACTAATACAAAACAACACGAATATAAATAAAGAGTAATACAAATTAAAATTTATATAAATCAAAACGAATATAAAACAAAACGAAAATAAATAAAAACTAATACAAATGAAAACTTATATAAATCGAAACTAATGTAAAACAAATCAAAATTAAATAAAAACTAATACAAATTAAAACTTATATAAATCAAAACTAATATAAAACAAAACGAAAATAAATAAAAAAACTAATACAAATGAAAACTTATATAAATCAAAACTAATGTAAAACAAATCAAAATTAAATAAAAACTAATACAAATTAAAACTTATATAAATCAAAACTAATATAAAACAAAACGAAAATAAACAAAAACTAATACAAATGAAAATTTATATAAATCAAAACTAATACAAAACAACACGAATATAAATAAAGAGTAATACAAATTAAAATTTATATAAATCAAAACGAATATAAAACAAAACGAAAATAAATAAAAACTAATACAAATGAAAACTTATATAAATCGAAACTAATGTAAAACAAATCAAAAAAAATAAATAAAAACTAATACAAATTAAAACTTATATAAATCAAAACTAATATAAAACAAAACGAAAATAAACAAAAACTAATACAAATGAAAATTTATATAAATCAAAACTAATACAAAACAACACGAATATAAATAAAGAGTAATACAAATTAAAATTTATATAAATCAAAACGAATATAAAACAAAACGAAAATAAATAAAAACTAATACAAATGAAAATTTATATAAATCGAAACGAATATAAAACAAAACGAAAATAAATAAAAACTAATACAAATGAAAACTTATATAAATCGAAACTAATGTAAAACAAATCAAAAATAAATAAAAACTAATACAAATTAAAACTTATATAAATCAAAACTAATATAAAACAAAACGAAAATAAACAAAAACTAATACAAATGAAAATTTATATAAATCAAAACTAATACAAAACAACACGAATATAAATAAAGAGTAATACAAATTAAAATTTATATAAATCAAAACGAATATAAAACAAAACGAAAATAAATAAAAACTAATACAAATGAAAATTTATATAAATCAAAACTAATACAAAACAACACGAATATAAATAAAGAGTAATACAAATTAAAACTTATATAAATCAAAGCTAAAATAAAACAAAACGGATTCAAATTAAAACTAATATAAATTTAAATTTGTAAAATTTTAACTTACCATAAAATAGAACAAAGCTAACAAAGAAAACAATATAAATTTAAATTTATGGAATTTTAACTTAAAATAAAACTAAACTAATGTAATTTTAAATTTGTAGAATTTTAACTTAAAATAGAACAAAACGAATATATAGTTAAAATTAACGTAAATTTAAATTTATGGAATACCAACTTAAAATAAAACCAAACGAATATAAATTTAAATTGGTATAATTTTAACTTAAAGTAAAACCAAACGAATATAAATTAAAACAATTTAAATTTTAATATATCGAGTACAAACTTAAAATAAAACAAAACGAATCTAAACTAAAAGCAATGCAAATTTAAATTTATATAATTTTAACTTAAAATAAAACGAAACGAATACAAGTTAAAAGTAATATAGATCTAAATTTATAAAGTACCAACTTAAAATAAAACAAAACGGATTCAAATTAAAACTAATGTAAATTTAAATTTGTAAAATTTTAACTTACAATAAAATAGAACAAAGCTAACAAAGAAAACAATAAAAATTTAAATTTATAGAATTTTAACTTAAAATAAAACAAAACTAATATAAACTTAAAATAATGCTTATTTAAATTTATATAATTTTAACTTAAGATAAAACGAAACGAATATAAGTTAAAAGTAATATAGATTTAAATTTTTAGGGTATAAACTTAGGATAAAACAAAACGAATCATCAGTCAGACTAATATAAAGTTGCATTTATAGAAATTTAAAAGTAACCTCAATCTAATATAAGCCTAGAATGAAACCAAGGGCAGAAAATAAAATTTAATCATAAGTACAAAGAAAAAAAAAAAAATTACTTCGACCGTAAAGTAAAGCTAATACTAAAAACCAAATTTAAATCTAAGACTAAATTTAGTATAGGCCTAATTCGAAAACGAATCATAATTTAAGTCTCATAATTTAAGCCTATTATAGATCTTTGGCTGGTCTAAGTCAAAGGTACTTTTTGGTATTCGCAAACATTATTGTATTTAAGCTTAAATTTTTCCGTTATAATAAAATATAAAAGTTTGTACAAGAAAAGAAAAATAATGGGTCATTGAAGAGGACAAGATGGGTGGTTGGGGTGAGAGAGAGATGGCGTGAGAGTTAAAGTTTTTGGGGTGACCTAAATCTAGGCAAAAGGGTCACCATGGCTGGTCTTTTGGTGGCCAGAAGGGGAGGGTATGCCAGGGTCGATTAAATTCCACCTTTTAAATCGACCGCCCACGAGACGTGCCAGCGTGGCAACAGCGAGCGACCGGCTCAGTTTCCTTACGGGTTTTCAGCACTTCATTCTTCGTTTTCAGCACGTTCGCGCAAGATAAGCGGG
Source organism: Dichetophora obliterata (assembly GCA_963920525.1). Lineage (NCBI taxonomy): Eukaryota > Metazoa > Arthropoda > Insecta > Diptera > Sciomyzidae > Dichetophora > Dichetophora obliterata. The sequence continues at coordinate 106,006,322 of OY986437.1, forward strand.
TTTTTTTTTGTATCTTCCATCGAGATTTTAAACGTGTGTATAGTTTTTCCGGGTTTTTTTCACCAGGCGGTAATTTTTAACAAACTGGTACGATTTATATTCTTGTAAGTTTCCGTCTGTCAGTCCGGGCTGGCAAGAACACCACCCCATCCGGCGAGCCTGAGCCGCGCGATACGCCAGCGTACCAGTGCTGCCAGAGGGACGACAGTGATGCGCAACAAGGGCTACCTTGCCACATGACGCATCGACCGCAACCAAGGTAGGTCGGGGGAAACATGACAATTTTGTTTCCAAACACGTGTGTTTGTGAAATTAAAACGTGCCCGACACTGCTCTAGTATCTCATGAAGTGACAGAGGATATCACATGCTATAAAAATAGAAATATTATGCCTGTTTCACCCTCACTTTAGTCAATACCATAAGATAAGGTTCGCATGCTCTTTCTTTCTAACTAAAAATAAGATAAGATAATGAAAGATCACATGGAAACGCGGCTTAAACGATTTGACTAAAATTTGAAATGTGAACGGGGCTATTGACAACAGCTGCATAAGAGCCTGAACAGAATCAAAAATCTAGATTCTAAGTCTGCGATTTATCGTTGCAGAAAACGAGCTGCGTATTTTGCATGTATTTTCCAACAACAACGAATCGTCGATCGCAACGATTTTTGATTCTGTTCAGGCTCTTAGGTCTCTGCCCACTTGCGGCACTTAACGAAACGACACGAAACTATAATATATAATGTACACATGCGTTGTTCTTATGTACACATGCTTACTAAGCGACGACGAAACGGTAACGACTGCTGCCACCAACGAAAAAGCCGGTGGTGATCGTTGCAAAGAGTTCTGACCGGCTTGTCGATCGCTTTGTTTCCAAAAATTACAATGGATTCCAACAGTTTATTGGAGACAAATTCTACATCGATAGGTCGTTTTTAAAGCATAAAATTAATACAAAATCTATGATTTTATCAGTTTTCTTCATCGTTTGATAATAGCAAAGCTATTTAAGCTAATTGTGTATTAGAGAATTCTGCGCTTATTGTTTTGTTTAATCAAAATTTTTGTTGCCGTTTCGCTAAGTGTGCATTGAACCTTACGTTGCCTTTTCGAAGCCAATTTAAGGCCACTTTCTCAATATCCGGTTAGTCTAGCTCTTACTCAGGAGTTAGCTAACCATACGATAGCTAAAAAAATAATTTTGATTTCACCAAGTGCTGGTTAAGCAACTGTCGGTTAGATGAATAATTGTGAATTTTCAATTGTGAATACGTAAAAACATCATATCAGCTGTCTTGTGCTTACATATTTTTGATTTTGTGCTGCAAAAATTAATTTCACATCACACGAGGAAACATTTTTGTTGGCAGAAGAGCACGCCCACTTTTTTCTCCCATGCTGTTGCAATTGCAAAAAAAATAAAGTGAGGGAGAAGATTACCCTGGAGTTCGAGGTTCAGTATGGCGTCGCTTTTGTAATTGCATATGTCCTTTCTCTATTTTGGTGTAAACTTTAATTATAAAGAAAATAAATTATTGAAGTTCTGTCTATTTTTGTGTAAAATAAACAAAAAATAGTTTACTCTAGTCAGCTGTTCTTCCGTTAATCAAAATTTTTGTTGCCGTTTCGCTAAGTGTGCATTGAACCTTATGTTGCCTTTTCGAAGCCAATTTAAGGCCACTTTCTCAATATCCGGTTAGTCTAGCTCTTACTCAGGAGTTAGCTAACCATACGATAGCTAAAAAAATAATTTTGATTTCACCAAGTGCTGGTTAAGCAACTGTCGGTTAGATGAATAATTGTGAATTTTCAATTGTGAATACGTAAAAACATCATATCAGCTGTCTTGTGCTTACATATTTTTGATTTTGTGCTGCAAAAATTAATTTCACATCACACGAGGAAACATTTTTGTTGGCAGAAGAGCACGCCCACTTTTTTCTCCCATGCTGTTGCAATTGCAAAAAAAATAAAGTGAGGGAGAAGATTACCCTGGAGTTCGAGGTTCAGTATGGCGTCGCTTTTGTAATTGCATATGTCCTTTCTCTATTTTGGTGTAAACTTTAATTATAAAGAAAATAAATTATTGAAGTTCTGTCTGTTTTTGTGTAAAATAAACAAAAAATAGTTTACTCTAGTCAGCTGTTCTTCCGATTAGTTGTGCTAACCGAAACCACAACTTGTCGTTAACTTAACCAGCACTTAACTGGAAGTTAAGCCTTAACCGAACATTGAGAAAGCGGCCCTTACAGTCGTTTGTTACGTTCCGTAAGTGGGCAGCGACCTTAATATACGATTTTAATCTTGTAGTAAATTCTTGGAAAAATAGTAACAAAATAGTGCTCTATCTAAATTTATGCAACACTGTTGTCTATTAATAAACAGACCATATGTCAAAAAAATCAGTCAGCTGTTGAATTTTAATTTGATAATTATTGTACTTTTCTGCGCGATGAGGTAAAGAAAATTTGTACCTTTTTGGGTCTAGTTTAAACAAAAAACGATATATAAAAAAATTTTTAAATATTTTTTGTTATCAACACTTGGCAAAAAATCCGTGGACAAAAATATACACAACACTGAAGTTCAATTTTGTAGCATTTCAATCCTAAACAACCCAGCTAGACAGCTAACTGTTAAATATTCCGTATATATGGCATATACGTAGCGACCTTGACGTTAAAGTCATATAAAATTCTCCATACATTGTACGTTAAATTTGTTCTACCAAAATACTATATATATGGACAGACGCTCATCTGTGTGATCTGGCATCTCTGTCTGCCACACATGTTTTAGCCATAAAAAAAAGTTTAGCTGAACTGCTCGCACCAATAAGAAAATCTGCTTTGCAATCTTCTCCCCCCATGCCGCTATATCATGACCACCCCCTAGCCCAGAGATTGGAACTCTGACATGTTTATTTAAATTAAAAAGACAATTTTTGAATCAATTTTTATTTATTTTTTGCAATGCATAAATTACCTTGAGGTTACGGGTTAAAATATTGCGGCTTTAAAAATTAGAACAAAAACAAGCACCATGCATATAATATCCATGGGTTTTGCAATTATTTCCTTACAGCAGCAATAGCTCCAGCGACAGCAGCAGTTGTTGATATTGTAGTCAATCCAACCAATGGAAATGTTTTTCTGGAATCCTATTTAGTCTTCTGAAAAGAAAAAAAATGTTGAATTGTTTTATTTGGTTTGTATTATTTGCATACTTCCCTTCGATTGTGTGCTAATTTTGTTTGGTTTGTTATTTTTGTTGCTAGTTTATAATATTTTTGACCGTAAAAAAGCAAGATATATAAACATACATAGCTTTCCTTGTTTAACATAACAACAGAACGTATGAATGTATTGCTGAAAACCAAATTTTGTTTAGTTGTGTTTGTGAAGACGTTAGAGCTGTCCAGCTGGGAAGGTCAATCCTAAAGTGAGTTCAGCGACAATTTATTATGTTGTAAGAATTTAAACATACAAAAAAAAAGAGCCAACGGGTCGTTAATATTATAAAAATTAAATATTTGGGTAACGTAAAACGAGCTCATATTTTGATAAATTTAACAAATAATTTTTAATATGCTTCTTCGCGGTTCAAACAGTGCAACTTGTATGTAATATATTTTCAGTTGAAAAAATGACCATTATTTCTACAATTTCTGTAAAAGTCTTGTTAATTGTTTATTTAAAATCGTTTGTGATTTTTATTTTTATAAAAATTTGGTTTATTTTTAGCATATTATGGCTATGTGTAAATATTTGTTTCTTGTATTTCATGAAATAGATGTGTGACAAAGAATATGATAAGTTATATAAAATTTCAATGCAATACGCATTTAATTTTTGTAAAAGGTTCAATGCCCCTTTGCACAAGAAGTTATGCCATTTCTTTTTTGTATAGCTATTTAATATTAAAACCAATGCATATCTTTCTTCTTAATTCTTCGTTTCTCAAAAATCTCGACAATATCATTACACAAAAATTCACATTCGCCATGACCCCTTTTATATTGGTCAAGACTTGAAGTCAAGTTTCAGAGTTTGTAGGCAATTCGCCGCACATCGGAAGCGACGGAAGGGAAAAAGAAACTTGAAGCTGTACCGGCAATTTTTCGTGTTTCTTCGTGTTCCTTTTGCTATTTTCGCGTTGTTGACAGTGCTTTTTATTTTATTTTTCGCATATCAATGTGAGTTTGCTAGACTTCGGTTGCATTAAAATTTTTTTGCATTTAATATAATTTAATTTTGCATTAAATTTTTAAGCAAAAACGTTTTGTTAACTTCCATCGTGGTAAAAAAATAAAATTCAGTTTGCAAATTTCTATAAACTATAATTCATTTGCTTGCTACCTATCTCGTTTTATTTTTAGAAAACAAGGAAAGAAGACAAGAACTTGAATTCAAGTCTTGACCAATGTGAAAGCTTTCGTCAAGTTCAAAAGAGAACGTCAAAAAAACTTGACTTCAAGTCTTGATCAATGTAAAAGGGGTCCATGCAAGGTGACAACAAAACATCTTTTATCTATGACTCCTTTTACATTGATCAAGACTTGAAGTCAAGTTTTTTTGACGTTCTCTTTTGAACTTGACGAAAGCTTTCACATTGGTCAAGACTTGAATTCAAGTTCTTGTCTTCTTTCCTTGTTTTCTAAAAATAAAACGAGATAGGTAGCAAGCAAATGAATTATAGTTTATAGAAATTTGCAAACTGAATTTTATTTTTTTACCGTGTTGGAAGTTAACAAACGTTTTTGCTTAAACATTTAATGCAAAATTAAATTATATTGGATGCAAAAAAATTTTAATGCAACCGAAGTCTAACAAACTCACATTGATATGCGAAAAATAAAATAAAAAGCACTGTCAACAACACGAACATAGCAAAAGGAACACGAAAAAACACGAAAAATTGCCGGTACAGCTTCAAGTTTCTTTTTCCCTTCCGTCGCTTCCGATGTGGGGCGAATTGCCTACAAACTCTGAAACTTGACTTCAAGTCTTGACCAATATAAAAGGGGTCTATACATATATATATGTATACATATATATATAAAACAAAGTGGCAAAAAGCTTCAGTTTCCCTCTGTTGTCTTTAATTTTCAACCAATTAGTTGTTTTTGCAGGGACCAAAAATAACTGTTATTTTGCAATTTTCAGATGAAAAAGTCAAAACGAAAAAGTTGCCGTATGACTTTTTGTAAATATACCATTATTATCGTAATGGCAGCAGCTACGCGAATATTAAACGCCTTTTAAATTTTTGGCTGTTAATATAAAAATGAAAATTAACTGTTATTTTTTGCCTTTTATTTTTTCGGGCAAAAATAACTGTTACTTTTGACTTTTATTTTTTAGGTCAAAAGTAACAGTTATTTTGTGCCTTTTATTCTTTCGGTCAAAAATATCAGGCAATTTGTATTTTTCAAAGGCCGAATAAAAAACTTTAAAAACTAAAAAGTTTTATAGCTCAAAATGTGCGCTGATGAGACGATAAAAATTGCATAAAACTTTTTTTTTGCCGTTCAAGTGGCTTTTTTTTACTATAAAAATAATACATTTCATACGTTTTTGGTCGTATAAGACTTAAATTTCGTAATTTGATATAGTTACTGTCGGTAACTGTACAAATAAATTGACTACTGAGGTGATTGTAGATTTTTTTCGACTACGAGATGGATTAGGAAAAAAATATTGCTACACCCCGTTTTACCGCCCATAAATTGGAGAAACACAAAGAAGCTTAGTTGTATAAAAATTGTTTATTTTATAAGGGAAATGTTGCTTAGTTATATAAGACAGAAATAAAATAAAATAAAAAGTAATCAATAAATTCGATAAAACTTCGTTCAACAGTGGAACAATTGACAAAATTAGACAAGGTAGTGCTAGGGCGCAGAGCCGGTGACTGAAACTGTCAAAACGAAGTTGACATTTCATACAAAATCTGCAACCAATGAGAATGCAATATGAAAGCGAAAATTGACAAAAATACCAAAATAGCTGAGTTTGACAGTTATGGTCACTAAGAAAGAGTTCTAGTTCTACTATGGTATATATTAATAAAACTCATTTTATGTTTGTTTGTTTGATCTTAATACAAATTTAAGCGTCTCAACGTGATTCGCTCACTTTTAGTACACATATTGTGTGCCTCCTAGATAAGATTATTACATACTTATTTTTAACCACTCCCCTTCATCCCATTTTCACTTACGTAAATTTTGTTATTGATATACCTTTTTCGAAGTGAATGCCAATTAATTTTAAACAATTTCTGTTATTTTAACACCAAAAACATTCACATATCTTTAAAATTGTAGAAAATTTTAGTACAACGATTTTTTCATAAAGCATTGTTACTTGAAACTGAGAAAAATATTTATAAGTGTATTTGATAAATAAGTAAGTAATTACCATTATATAATAAAAAGAAATTTGGTATGTCATTTGAAAGATAATTAAAATATCTATTAGAAAATATACAAATCAAATAAATTTAAGTAATAAATTAAATTTTATGAGCAGTTTTAATTTGTTTTTGCTGTTAATTTCTGTTAAAACCGTTATTTTCTTAAAGTTTTGCACTATAGTGTTAAAAATATATTTTATCAATGAATATTGAAATAAATGAAGAAGCAACTAGAACAGATGGCAACCCTTGATAGAGTTGACGGTGGTGATCTAAAATGGCCTACTGCTTTGAAGTGTCATATGATTAGCAGCCATACAATTCATGAGAATGAATTAGAGGATCTGCACATTCATATGCTAGTTTAAACAGTGAGTTGATCACAGCTTAATCACTCAAAGACTACTGAAGAGGAATATGTAGCGATTTCCGAAACAGGCTGTCTAGTCAGCTAAATGATTGACTCTATACAGAGTTGTTGTTGTTGTTGTTGCCTTCTTGAAAACTCACTTGATCTAAAGCTCACAATCTTAATTCAATATATTTTATCTTTAAAGCCTAAAGTTTCACCTCTAATTTAACATATAAAAGTCCATATTTATTTTTGGAATTACCTCTAAGTTTAATATATTTGTATATATTTGTTTCGAAGATCAACTATTTGAATTAATAAAATTGAAGCTGTTGTTTTTGTTAGTTTTTTCAAAAATGACCAAATCCAGGTATGACTTTATCGTAAAAATGGCCAATTTTATAAAAAACTAGAGGGCCCGCCAGACGTTGTCCTGACCCAATTTATTGAATGTGTTTTGGTCCTTTTTTTAACTTGTGAGAAATTTGGAAGTGTCTAAACAAATAGCCATTCAAGCAGCACATGCCATACTTTTCTTTTTGAAACTTTAATGCGAAACGATCAAAACCTAGACTTTAGAAACAACTCGTGAATTTTTGTTCTAATTCTGCCAACATTCTGATAATACAAAGTAAAAGCGACATTTAGTTATTTATATTTGCAGAAATAATACCATTGCTTAAAGAAAAATAATGACTTAATCGTTTTTTGGTCATCTCAATCTGAGATGACCGTACAGTAGGCACAGGTTGAATATTGAGCGGAGAAATTTTATGTCTAGGATTTAAAAGAAACAATTCAACTTTTATAACTGAACTTCTAACATTTGAGTGTGGATGATATTCTGTGGCAGAGGGCAAATAGTTTTCTCGGAAGTGTCAATACAATATAGATTTTTGTTTAGCTCGTTGGATGATCATCAAGCTAACTGTAGATGTGACACGTTCAGAATTTGGCAAAATAACTGGAAGTTGAATGGTTATAGTTTTTAATTCCGGATTAGATGTTGAATTCTGATTGAGGTGTAGCGAATTCATTCCACCTGGTTGCAGGTTTTAATTTAATCATACTAAGGCTTCAGAATCGGTTACAGTATCCTCAATCACAATAGCAGTGGGCCCTTGTGAAAACACCTGTATTTTCAGTTGAGCTAGTAAATTACAATTAATTTGACATATTCTAGAATAAAGCAAAATAGTTTTTATATTAAAAAAAAAATATTTCTCTTCGTGTTTGTTAACAATGTTATTCGTAAAGTAGACATGTTATTAATTTATTAGCAAACGAATTTGTTTTATCTAAATACATATTTAACGCATCATCGCAGTGTGAAAAAGAATTAAAGTTGTGAAAAGATGTCTGCTTACTTATAAAGATCTGTTTGAATAACTTTATAATGCTTAATAAAACGCTAGATAAGAATATATTCAAAAGATGCGATTGCTATTGCCAAACAGCTTTTATATAAGATAATAAAGTGCTTATAATAAATAAACAAAAGGGAAACATCTTAAAATTAAAAAATGTTTAAGCAAGTCAAGATAAAATCTACAGTTTTAACAGTTCTTTTTTAAACTGCAGTTTCAGAACCGAGCATGGAATAACGTTGTTTTCCATTTAAGATGTAAATTATCAAAATAACACAAAATTTCCTCTTTCATAGAGATTGTATAGGATGTGGTTTGTGTTGAACAACTAAAAATTAGTTTTGTGATATTGATGTTTTTATTGATGTTTATAAAAGCCAAAATAGTATCAAGTTTGTTTTTGTGTTTTAGTGAAAAAGCTTATAAGAGAGAAACCAAGGCATGGGTATAATAAGGTATGTGACAAAGCCACGCGGAACATCCTTAACAATTTGACACCCGCATCCTCATTTTAGAATGTTTAATATCCACATCCGCAACATTACATTCGCATTTTTAGCATTGACAAAAAAAAATCAAAATTAATATTTTCTATGCGTGATAGGCATACTGATACATATATGAATCACTCTGATTAGTTACAGAACTATATTTATTAATTAAATGTGTATTAATAAATATAGTTCTGTGCATCATATTTCTAATTTATTTTTTTAACTACTGCGTTTATGTAGAAGTTTGGTTAAAGTAGAAATAATTATTTTTTTATACAATTTGTCAGCGACCACATTTTTACTTTGAAAATTGATGATATTCATAAATATCTTGGAATCTTAACACTTTCATCCAGAGCTTAATACATTAATATTCGACAATATTTATTAGGACAATTGGGATGAAGATTGTAAAGGGCACAATGAGTTAAAACCATTGCATCCTCAAAACTTTCATTCGCATTCTTACACTTAGTAGATGTCTTTTTTTATATAACAAGCGATTTTTGCTTAAACAAACGATTCAATAAAACATTTTTCCAAACCAAAACTATTTTTTTTGCAATATAAAAAATCAAGCATTGTAGAGTTACTTACTTACTTACTTAGTTGGCGCTACAACCGTATGTCGGTCTTGGCCTCATCTAAGAATTTGCGCCAGCCATTTCTGTCTTTCGCTTGCTGGCGCCAGTTGGAAATTCCAAGCTTCGTCAGGTTGTCCTCTACTTGGTCTTTCCAACGAAGATGCGGTCGTCCTCTTCTGCGTTGACCGCCGCTGGGTACCGAATCGAATGTTTTCTTCACTGGAGCATCGTCTTTCATGCGCTGAACATGACCAAGCCAGCGAAGCCGCTCGATTTTAATGCGCTTGACTATGTCGATGTCAGCGTACAGCTCATACAGTTCATCATTCCACCGTATTCGGTACTCGCCATTGACGCAGATTGGTCCGTAGATCTTACGAAGAATCTTTCTCTCGAATGCTCCTAAAGTCTTTTCATCTAAACTGCTCAGCGTCCAGGCTTGTGATGCGTAAAGTAGGACGGGCATGATGAGCGTTTTATAGAGCGTGATTTTCGTTCGTCGAGAGAGGGCTCTGCTTCTCAATTGCCTACTGAGCCCAAAGTAACACCTGTTGGCAAGAGTTATTCTTCGTTTGATCTCAATGCTGATGTCGTTGGTTGAATTAATGCTGGATCCCAGATAAACGAAGTTCTTCACAACCTCGAATGAGGTATTGTCAACGGTAACGTGGGTTCCAAGACGCTGGGACTGTTTGTTTGTTGACACCAAGTATTTCTTCTTATCTGCATTCACTGACAGACCCTTTCGACCAATTTTTTAATAAAAAATTAAACATACTCTTGAATGTGTATATTTTTAGGTACAAAAACCCTCATTCATAAATTCTCTTAGGTTTCCTTAAAAAATTCACAAACATGAATTTTGTTTTCGGCTTCTGGGTGTATATTGCCCCTTAACTAATATAAAACGACAGTGAGAATATTTTATGCCAAAAATAATTATTTATTATTTAACCCTGTTTGCAAGAAAAATGTTTTAATAACCGTTTTGTTGTTAAACGGTTGCGTTTCTCGGTGGTCGTAGCACCAGCTTTTGAAAAAAAGCACTCGGCAGGCACCGAGATACCAACTAAATGACAATTTGTTTAGGAAAATCCGTAAAGTTTAGGGTAAAAAGTTTAAATTCCTCCCAAGCATCGATGATTTTTCTTTTTAGTTCTAGGACTTGACAACTTAAATAAAAACCTATTTTATCTTGTGGGTTACCCAAATCATCACCTTTTCCTTCGTTTGTGTATTAGAGATTTATGAAGGGCCCAAAGTCCGAACTCAGTTTCTACCCGTTTTCATAAAATCATCTGCACAGGTTATTTGATTAAGTTAGAACTTCACAACTGAAGCCAATACACCAATGCAAAAAATGATTTTTTTTTATCTCGGGTCGAGTATTGTAACTAATTTTACCAATTTTTGCATTTGTTTGCAATTTTTGATTACTACAGTTAACTTGAAACTTGGTTAACTTGAAATAATTTTTGGCGACTATTTTTACTATTACTCGATTAATTAATTAATAAATTAAATATAAAATGACGATACAATAAAATTGTAAATTGAACGGAAATAATCGATTAATTTAATCAAATTATTAATCGCTGCCATCCCTAGTTGTGATTAAACATATATAAGCACCTTTCCGAAAATTTACTCTTATAAAAAACGTATCCATGGCAGAATTATCCAGGCAGCATTAAAACTATCCAGATAGCATGCAAAACTATGATAAAACAATATATTAGGCAGCCTTGACAACTACCTATTTTCTCGCGAGCTGCATATGCCAAACAAAAAAACACTTAAAACATTTTTGATATCTCCATTTTGCATCAGCTGCCCTAGCAACCGTAGCATGATCTAGTTTTTATTTTCTTTGTTTGGCATTCGTTGACCTCAGCTAGAACTGTCGCTACTACTTGTATTATTATACTATGTGGAAAACATGTACTGTCAAAAAATATACTCGAAAAGAGAGCGCTTTCAATTGGCCAATGTCAATAAAGCCGGTGATATTGAATAGCTTTATATTTTATATGAAATTTGATTTTATTAACATAAATTCATAAAATATTGTTTTGTACAGTCAAGCTTTGTCTTTCGAATAAATTTGTTTTGATAAGTAAAAATTTAATTAGTTGTTCATTAAAAATGGTTTGAATATTTATATCTTGTTCAAAAATTTCATCAATTTCAGGTAATCGAGATAACGTGTCAGCTACGATATTGTTTTTACCTTTAATGTATCGAATATCACTTGTGAATTGTGCTATATACTCTAAATTTCGAGTTTGACGAGGAGATCTCTCTGTTTTTGAGTTAAGAGCATAAGTTAAAGGCTTATGATCTGAATATACAATAAATTTACGTCCTTCCAAAAAATGTCTAAAATGTTTATCGCTGAATAGATAGCTAAAAGTTCTTTGTCAAATGTAGAATATTTCATTTCGGTTGGAGTTAATTTTTTAGAATGATATGCAAGTGGTTCGTCATTTTGATTTATATTTTGTTGTAAGACTGCTCCAATTGCGAAATTTGATGCATCCACTGCAATTGAAAGCGGAGCAGTTTCATCAAAATGAGTTAAAAGATTATTTTCTGTAAATTTGCTCTTGATTGTGTTGAAGGAACTTTCTGCTTCCTTCGACCAAATAAGTTCCTTTGTTTTGGTCTTAGTAGCATTGGTTATAATTTCATGTAGAGGGCCTAAAAATTTTGCGATCATTGGGATGTATCTATGGTAATAATTTACCATTCCAATGAATTTTTGTAATTTTGTTATTGTTGTTGGTTTTTCATAGTTAGAGATGACTTCAACTCGCTCTTCTGAAGGTTGAATGCCATATTTCGAAATTTTATAACTTAAAAAATCAAGGGACGAAACGCCAAATTGGCACTTAGTAGGTTTAATATTTAATCCGTAATTGTCGAGTTGTGTAAATATTGTTTTAAGATGCTCGTAATGTTGTTCTTGGTTTTCACTAGCTATAAGTATGTCATCAACGTATACAAAAACAAAATTAAGGCAAAAGAAAACTTCGTTTATAAATCTTTGGAATGTTTGAGCACTATTTCGAAGACCGAATGGCATTCGCACAAATTCGAACATTCCAAATGGTGTAGTAATTGCTGTTTTATGAATGTCTTCTTCTGCTACAGGGATCTGGTGGTACGCTCGAACCAGATCTATTTTGGAAAATATTGTTTTGTTTCGAAGTTCAATACTTAGATCGTGGATATTTGGAAGAGGATACCGATCTGGGACAGTCACACAGTTAAGTCTCCTATAGTCACCACAAGGCCTCCAGTCATTTGCTTCTTTTTTGGCCACTAAATGTAATGGTGATGCTATAGGAGAATTTGATGGCCGGCATATTCCAACTTTAACTAGATTTTCGAATTCTGATTTTGCAACTTTAAGCTTTATTGGATCGAGACGTCGTGGTTTAGAAAAAGGAAGAACTCCTTTTATTTCAATGCTATGAACAATGCAATGCTTAACTATTTTGTTGTAATCCGGTTCAGTAGTTAAGGAAGGAAATTGGCTGAGAAGATTTTCGAAATTGTTTGTTGGTTTTGGAATTTTGAGGGGTGAAATATCGTTAAAATTTGGTAAGACATTGACCGATATATTAGTGGTTGAATCAATATTTTTTGTTTTTTATGTCCAAAATAAGTTCAAATTTTTCAAGAAAATTAATTCCTATTTTTGGATTAGGTATGTCTGTTAAAATGAAAGTGAAATCAAAGACTTTGTTGAGACCGATGACTACTGTAAGTTGTTTTGTGCCAAATGTTGAAATGTTTGAACCATTAGCTGCTGAAAGAAAAGATTTGGGATTGGGTTTGAATGTTTTGAATTTAGTTGCTGGGATAATAGACACAGTTGATCCAGTATCTCGAGCAACTTAATTTTGTTAGTATCTATTAGGAATGTTAAATTATTTTTCTTGTCATACACAAAAAAACGACTTGCTGTTTTAGAATGTAACCTATCATCCGTCGTCGCGATCATAGGAGAAATTAGTTTAAAGAATTATTTTTATTATCAATTTTATTATAAGAGCAAGGTTGAGTACATTTAAAGGCATTAGTACCAAATTTTGAATGGTACCAACAATGACTAGTATTTGAAAATGTGGCGTTGGCTTGATCTGTTATTGGATTTGATGGTGATCTTTCTTGAAATCTCTCTCTTGATATTGCATTCCTTTTTGTGTTTTTATGTGCAAAGTTTTAGAAACTTATGCATAGAGATGAAGTAAGTTGAACAAGATTATGAAGAGTGTCTTCTAAAGTTGAGTGTTTGGGAATTCCTTCTACTGTTAAAATTGTCGTTTTATTTATCATTTCAAAAATTTTGTCTGCTAAAGATAATTTATCATCAATGTTTGTATGAGCCGATGAAATTAAGTGGATTTGTATCTGTTGAGGTAGTTTTCTCAACCAAAGCTTGTATAGTAAATCACAATTAATGTATAAAATGGAACTTTTAAGACGTAATAAATCGCGATAAAAATCGGAAGGTTTACGGTTTCCCATATGAGTGTCTGAAATTAGTTGTTCTACTCTTAAATCGTCGGTGAGAGAACATCTTTCTAGAAGTTTTGATTTCAAATATGTGTATTTATTTTGAGGTGGTGGACATTGAATTATGTCAAAAACTTTGGTAAAAATTTCTGGAGTAAGTGATGTAATCATATTTTGGAATTTTAGGGTGTCGTCAAAAATGTTGTGAAGAGTAAACTGTATTTCACATTGCGCAAACCACGATTCAGGATTTGACTCCCAATATTGTGGTAGTTTTATTTGATTTGTTCCAATAAATGATGATTGTTGTTGTGATGTAGTTGCATTATTGGTATGGATTGTGTGTCTGTCTAGGCAAGGCAGTAAAATTGGTAGTTGGCGAAGTTAAATTTGGTAAATTTAGTTGCTGTAAAGTTTGTTGATGTGTTTGGGGTGAGTTTGATTGACATGGTAAAATATTTGGTAGTGCATTAAGTGAGTTGGATGAAGAAAAATTTGGCGAAGACGGGTTATTCGCATCTGTGTTTATCTCAATCGGATTAACACGAGATGAGCTTCAATGTCTTTTGGGGCACCGTGGCATAATCAATAAAGTAAGTGAAATTTATATAATAACTAGCTGAAACCCGGCGCGTTGCTGCCACTCTCCCTATTCAAACGCCCATAAAATGTTATCAGTTAAACAGCATGTCTAAATTGAGGTAGAATACTGAATTCCGAGACTGTGCGACCTATAAGCCATTCGATATAACAAATTAGGGTTGTATAGGAAGTGCCACGCCCTCTTGATCACCGCTCATAGAATGTAATCAATTCAACTGCATGTGTACATGGAGGTTGAATACCGAATTCCAAAACTGTGCGACATATATCTCCAAAACTATTCGATAGCACAAATTTAGGTTGTATGGGAGGTGTCACTGTCCTTTTCCTTACGCCCATAAAATTTAACCAATGAAACTGCATGTGTAAATTGAGGTCGAATACTGAATTCTGAGGCTGATTTACTTATAACTCCAAAGCTATTCGATATCGCAAATTTGGGTTAAGTTGGAGGTGCCACGCCCCCCGACAAACTCTAAAAAATTTTATCAGTAAATCTGCATGCGTAAATTTTGGTCAAATACTGAATTCCGATGCTGTGCGACCTATAACTCCAAAGCTATTTGATAGCACAAAGTTGGGTTGTATGGGAAGTGTCACTCCCCTTTTCCCTACGCCCATAAAATGTAAGAAATGAAAGTGCATGTATAAATTTAGGTCGAATACCGATTTCTTACGCTGTCAACCTATAACTTCAAAGCAATTCGATATTGCAAATTTGGGATGTAAGGGAGATGTCAGGCCTCCCTGTCCAACGCCCATAAAAAAAATCATTGAAACTGCATGTGTAAATTGAGGTCAAAAACTGAATTCCAAAGCTGAATTCCTATAAATTCAAAGCTATTCGATATCACCAATTTGGGTTGTATGAGAGGTGCCCCTCCCCCTTGTCCAACTCCCATAAAATTTCATCACTGAAACGGTACGTCTAAATTGTGGTCGAATACCGAATTTCTAAGCTGTGCAACCCATAACGCTATTCGATAACACAAATTGTTTTTATATTAATGGGAGGTAAAAGAAGGTGTGGCATTTCTTCTTAAACCATCTCGTACTCAAAGCAAAGCCACTTACAAAATTTGAGCTCAATCGGACCAATAGTTTCGGAGTATTGTGATATTTCCAAAAGTAGGCGTAGATGAAGTGTGACAACGCCCGTTTTTATTAAAGTTAGTGACAGTCATCATAAGAACTTATTTACCAAATTTTAATTTAATTCGACCAAAACCTTCTTAAATATAGCATTTTTATTGATTTGTGGGCGATAAACTTTTTTCCTAAACCTTTGCGTAGCAGTTACGAACAAACCAGTAGAAGGAAGTATCCTATTTGGTCTAGTCGTTTTCAAGTTTTAAGCATCCGAACAAATCACGATTCATTTTTATATGCACAGATATTGATTTGTGGGCGCTAAAAGTGGGCGTGAAAACATTTATGTATCGTGACTGCCTCTTGGAGCACCTACACAGCAAGTTTCAGTATAAAAATGTGTAGAACTCCGGAATTGCCATGATTTCGAAAAAGTGAGCGACGAAAAAGTTATTTTTGTACAGTTACTGACAGTTACCATATGAACAAAATGATAATATCCTAGTTTTTACGATTGAAACCGTCTGATATATATCCCTTATTTGGTTTGTGGTCGATAGCGCAAATTTGGCTTGTATGGGAGGAACCACGCCCCCTCGTCCAAACGTTACCAAACCTCACAGGAACAATCTATCTCCTCGGCAAACGTTGTTCTGCCACAGACCGCCTTACTGCTATACACGATCTAATACGATCAAAACCGTGCGAAATATAGCATTTTTGTTGTTTTGCAAGCGGTAAAAAGGGGTGCGGTAAAATGTTTCCCTTGAGCCATCGCGTAATCGAAACAAATCGACTGCCCAAATTTCAGCTCAATTTAGGTTAAGCCTGGCGCACTTTACTTCACTGGACGCTAACTCCCCGAAAAGTGAGTTTAACTAAAGTAGGGCAGGCCTATTTTTAGTGCACTTGCCGAGAGTAACCATATGTACTGAATTACAAAATTTTTGTCTAATACGACCCAAACTGTTGAAATAAAACGTTTTCATTGGTTTGTGGGCGGTAAAAGGGGGGCGTGGAGACCAATTTTTAGTACAGTTGCTAACAGTAACCGTACAAACTAAGCCAACATTTTAGCTCAATCGACCAAGTAGTCAATTTTGATGGTTTCTTAAAAAGTGGGTGTGGCTATATAGCGCTGACGCCCTTTTTTAGTACAATTGCCGAAAGTAACCATACAAACTTAAGTATCATATGCTAGTCTCATACGGCCAAAACTGCATGAAATATAGCATTTTCACTGATTTGTGGGCGCAAAGGGGGCGTGGAAACCAATTTTTCGTACAGTTACTGTCAGTAACTTCACAAACCAAAGTAAAAAATTTAAGTCTTATACGACCAAAACCGTCTGAAATAAACCATTTATTTGTGGGCGGTAAAAGGGGGCGTGGAAACCCATTTTTAGGACAGTTGTCGATAGTAACCGTACATACTAAATTACAAAATTTTAGCCATATACGACCCAAACCGACTGAAATATAACATTTTTATTGATTTGGGGGCGGTAAAAGGGGGGTGTGGCAAATTTTTTTCCTCAACCATCTCGTACCTGAAACAAATCGACTGCTAAAATTTCAGGTCAATCGGTTCAGTAGTTTTGGAGTCTATAGACATCACACAGCCAGACACACATCGTTTTGCTTTATATATATATAGATATTGATTTGTGGGCGTTAAAAGTGGGCGTGAAAACATTTATAAATTGTGTTCGTCTCTTGGAGCATCTAAAGAGCAAGTTTCACTGTAAAATGTGCAGAACTCCGGAATTGCCATGATTTCGAAAAAGTGGGCGTATTTATATAACGACCACGCCCATTTTTTGTACAGTTACCAACAGTAACCATCTGAACAATATCCCCAAATCTTAGTTTTTTACGATTGAAACCGTGAGATATTTTTCTTTTTTTTTTGTTTGTGATCGATGGAGCAAATTTGGCTTGTATGGGAGGTACCACGCCCCCTTCTTCAATCGTTACGAAACCTCACAGGAACACTCTCAAGATGTGGCTTTATTTTCCCTGAAAATTTCATAAAGATCGGTTCAGCGGTTTTGGAGTCTATACGTGATATAGCCACATACCCACCCACATACCCACCCACATACCCACATACCCACATACATACATCCATTTTTATATATATAGATTAAGAATTTTCCCTGGAAAGTTACAAAAGTTACAAAGATAAATGTAAATTAAATTGAATGAGAAAATTTATGAATAAATTAATCATAAAATAAATAAATAAATCAACCATAACACCACTTAGCTGAATAAGAAGAACCAGTTTTAAGAATTATGCGCCTTGCAATTGTAAAATCTTGATTCTTGCATATGTAAGTAGATTGATGCAATCTTGTTTTGAAAATTGTTGCAATATTTGATATTCTGCAGTATGATATAAAATAATGACGTTGACTCAGCGCTGTTGAGTTATAGTTTGTGTCCGTTTTAATTGTATCCGTTATAAGAATTTGTATTCGTTGCAATTCTTGTGGTGGTTTTGTTTTTTTTTTTTTAATTGTGTGTGGAATTGTTTGTCATTCCGATTTAAATATTGAATTTAGGTTCGCAGGATCGCCAAATAAAGCCGGTGATATTGAATAGCTTTATATTTTATATGAAATTTGATTTTATTAACATAAATTCATAAAATATTGTTTTGTACATTCAAGGTTTGTCTTTCGAATAAATTTTTTTTTGATAAGTAAAAATTGAATTAAATTAAAAACATTGATAATTATGAACAAAATATTAAACAAGTAAAATATTTACAAAGTTATTAAGTAATTATGTGCTGAAGTAGCTACAGTCAATAAGTGAAAACATAACCAATGTTAAAAATGTTTAACCCTTTCAATGCTAAGTTAAATTAAGAACAAAATCTTTTTTTTATGTAATATTCCTATCATTTAGGTCCTAAAAAGATAAGAACATACCTTTGATTTTTATTTACGCTACTTACGTTTTGCAAGCTTGTATAGGGTATTTTTTAGCTGCATGAAAAGTTTCAATGGTTGTTGTCTATGGTTTGACAGTTGAGAATGTCAAACTGTGTTGACATTTCTGTTCAGTAAGGTTTTGCAATTCATCATGAACCGTTTAACGCCTGAACAACGCTTCGAGATTGTGGTACTTTACTTTGAAAAAAATAAATTTGTTCGCGAAGTTCAAATAAGCATTTTTAACGAAGAATTGTGTTTAATGATGAAGCTCATTTCTGGTTAAATGGCTTCGTCAATATGCGAAATTGCCGTATATGGAGCAAAGACAATGCTCAAGCCATTAACGAATCATCATTACATTCATTAAAATTGACTGTTTGGTGCGGTTTGCACACTGGCGGCATCATGGGTCCTTATTTCTTTGGAAATTGGACTGATCGAAGGGACTATGTAACTAGTAGCCGCGGCGGTCATATGCCGGAAATCATATTTAAAAAATAAATGCCATGAAATTATCTACCAGATTGTAATAATAAAAAAATTCATTCCAACAATATTTCTGTCTTGTATCATTATTTAAAGTTCTCATGCAGCTTAAAAAACACCCATACAAAGAAAAAATTGTCTTGCTCCTTCCTGTTCGGCACAAATTTTTTTTTAATCCCTTGAAAGTTTTTCAACCCTTTAGATATTATTTTTTTAAACCCTCTTAATATTATTTTCATTAAAGAAATAAAAAGATAAAAAAACATAAATTTGATTTTTGTTCGGCAGATTTTTTCTTAGGCCAACAAAATTTGTTTGCTTTTCTTCGGCACGAAATCGAAAATTCAACTGACGTTAATGTCAAACATCTCTTTAAATTTAAATCTTAATCATAGAACCAATCGATTTTATTTATAAAAAGCGTTGCAAAATAAATACAAAAATGACTTTCAGACGTGTCCATTATATTGGGCAAATCCACTGAAAGGGTTAAGTGAAAAAAGAACAACCTCAGCTGCAGATGCATATGGCCGAAACAAAATAAATATGTATTCATTAAAAGTGGTGTCTTTTGGAAGGTAAAGAATATGTTTTGTGCCATGATATATTTTTTACATTGGCCGCATTCAGCGCAGACAACAGTTGGCAACTGTTGTGTGAAAATTCGCTGAATGGTCGAATTTTGGGAGCGCTAACTAAAGCTCATCAGTCAGCGTACACCACTTAATCGAGCGAACAAATTCTATGCTACATGAACACAACTTTTTGGTTAACTGTCTGATACTGCTACTGACGCTGTTAAATTAATAAACACAGAAAGAACGCAGCAAATTTAAGTGAGAAACCTTTTTAATTGAATTAAATTTACATAAAAATTAAATAGAATTAAATTGAATCTACCTTCTGACGCGTAGAGTAGCAACACATTCAGAGAAAAACATCGTAAGCTAAGGTAGCGCTACCATTACAGTTCACAACAGTTGTTTACGCTGAATGCGGCCATTATATCTTATTTTACGGCGAGTTTGAGTGACTTAGTTAAGCGGGCAGCACTTTACATGCTTTATAATGTTACTTTTCGACACTTGCTTTTTCGCATTGTTTCACTAACAGCTGTTTTTGACAGGCTATGTTTTCTTTTGGAAGAGAAAATAAGCAGTTGTCAAAGCTACCTGGATAATTCTAGCATTAACTTATCTACAGAATTAAAAATTTTTTATTTTTGTATTTTTCTTAAACAATTCAGAAATTTATAGTGGCTACCGAAACACAGACAGTTTTGTTCAATTTGTCGCCAAGTGTATTAAATACTTAAAAACCTCATAAAAAATTAATCCATTTAAAGATGTTAAACATGTTTCTTTTACATTTAGTTAAATTATTTCGTAATAGTTACACACAAACTCAAACGGTATCAATGTGTGGGAACAGTGTTTTTTTTAAGTTAAAAAGTTTTCGTTTTTTGTTCTAATTTCCTTAACTTGTTTACTAGAATAAAGCGAATTGAAGCACGTTAAGGTCGAAGTCCAGTGTACTATTTTCTACGATTAAAGAGTCTGTTACCTCAATTTCAGAAGATATGCAATTTTTTAATTCTTGCATATTTTTTTACCTTTTTTACCTATTTGCAATAAAAAACCTTTTTTTTAGCATTGATAAGACAAGAAAGATACAATAAACCAAAGTAAATCAAATTAAATTCGCCATGTCTAAAACGTTGTTTATTTATATTACAGCTTTGACGTTAACTTTAAGACGACTCCACTGAATGTGCTCAACATTTCAACTACTTATAAACCATCATGGAGAACAGTTCCTTGGACACAGTCATACCCGATGGTGGATGGGGTTGGGTTGTTGTTGGAGCCGTGGCCCTAATAAATGTAAGTTTTGCTAGATTGAAATGTTGGCTTTCTGAAAATAATCATCTATTCTTAAAAATATTTTCTTGCAGATGACAAATCAATCCATATTATCGGTATTTGGCCTACTCTTTGGCACTCAATTAAAAGCCATGGAACAGGAAACTTTTACCGCTGCATTGATAAACAATCTAAATAGCTTAACTTTGAATTTTTCTGGTTTGTTTATTGGACCGGCCATTAAGAATTTCAAGCCGCGCAATGTTGCTGCCATTGGCTGTGTTTTAGTATCCTTTGGCATGTTTTTGTGCTCCTATGCTACCGAGGGATGGCATTTCATAATTGGATACAGTTTTTTTGTAAGTAATTAAACATTTATTATCGAATTTAAATGATAAAATGTAAGCTTTTTTAATTCATTACATTCCCAAAGTGTTTAAAATTTTTTCTTTTTTTTTTTCTTTTGTTAAACTTTTATTTGGATTTTTTGTAAGAACAAAACAATTTCATTTTGGGAAACTCTTATAGAACATATTTATACTAAAAACTGTTTTTACAGGTTGGCTTGGGCTTAGGTCTTATTGCTCCATCAACATTTGTTGCCATCAGTTCATATTTTACAACTAAACGTGGACGCGCCGTCGGAGTCTCTCTGGCTGGCGCTGGTCTAGGTCAAATTTTTATACCTCATGTGGTGCGCATTTTTCTAGATCACTATGGCTTTCGAGCAGCTGTGCTAGCAATGTCTTTGCTTTCACTAACCGGTGTAAGTATCGAATTTTGGCTAGTATAAAAGTATATATTCTTAATTTTACTTCTTTTCAACACTTAGTTATTTGGTGTGATACTTTTGAAACCCCTAAAAAGTTGTCCAAAACATAACAATCATCAACACATCAGACCGTTGCTAGAAACAAATGATAAAAAGAAGAATATTATTATTAGTATAGAAAACAGTGTTATTAACCAAAGTACTTCAAGTCACCGGAAATTGTGCGATAAAATCTGTCAGCGATTGGTGCAAGCAATGGACTTGGAGCTGTTGCGTGATCCTGTCTTTTGGAGCATTATCATTGGCATGGCTTTGGTCTATACATCAACCATAAATTTTACCATGTTGTTCCCTAATTTTTTACAAGTAAGTCTGTTTTATTTTGATTATTAACTTTTTACTTGATTTAACCATTTCACTACCAACTTTTTATCTCTTTTTTTTTATTCCTTGTCTATGAGATGTTGAGTTTTTATTGTAAAACTTCAGTTAAATAAAATTTAACTAAATACTAAATTTAGCTAAATACTTGTGTCATCAAAACTGGACTCAAGGCGAATGATGTACAAAAAGCACATTTTTTCATGTAGCCTTATGAATTCAATGAGCGCTCTCACTATAGAGAACACACTCTTCGTTTACAAATGCATCCTTAAAACTGTATGGGCTTGTGGTGTATCGAATTATGAGGCTCAGTTTCGAAGAGCAGTTTAGCCATCTTTATACAATTTCAGTTTAAAACGATGCGCAATTCGCAAATAAGAATATTTCGTCAATTATCCAACATTACACCAAAATATTAGAATTGCAACAGTTAAGAGAATTTCCTATAAATACGATTTAATTTGAATCTTATTCACACTGAGTTAAATACCTTCATAGCCTTCAGGATAAACGGGATATCATAGGTGCTATATCTCCATCCAAAATCATTGTTTATAATGTAATTAGTATCTCCTACCTATTCAAATGGGTCTCTTCCAGGTTCCAAGTTGGTATTGTATCACCAGTCGCTGATCTACATACGGGATAAAAGAGTTTTCACCCCCTTCCTCCCCTTGAAGAAATTTTGTATGGGAATATTATGAAAATAAGCCCAAAAAGATGTTTCAACCACCCAATAAGATCCGTCGCAGCAAATTCAAACATTTAATGCCTATAGCAATCTAAACCAAAATATTACGAAAAACACTTAAGAAAGGTTTCCACTTTTTAAGCTTATATAACGCTGGCTTTTTTTCTGTATTTTTAAGGTCTTAAAAATGCAAAACGAGCAGCACACAAAAAAAAAGCGATACAATTTTCAATGAGTGTGAAGAGTAAGCTATAAGCTTTAGTTCAGTGAAAGTTCAGGAACTTATAGCTTACTCATTGAAAATTGTATCGCATTTTTTGTGTACCGCTCAGTATGGATTTTTAATATCTTGTGCCCCAGCTTGTGACATCCGAAGTTTTTTTTCAGAGAGTTTTGCAAATTTTTTAATCCAAGTCAAAAATCACTTCCGTTTTTTGTAACGTAACGCCAGCACATATTTTTGCTTATATCTTTAAATCCTA
The DNA here is from genome assembly GCA_963920525.1 of Dichetophora obliterata. Classification (NCBI taxonomy): domain Eukaryota; kingdom Metazoa; phylum Arthropoda; class Insecta; order Diptera; family Sciomyzidae; genus Dichetophora; species Dichetophora obliterata. Next base: position 106,029,380 of record OY986437.1, read on the forward strand.
AGGATCGGTTGTTGTCATTGTTTTAACTTAATATTGTGCTACTTAATTACTACGCAAATATAAAAAACTTTTTAAAATGACACTTTTTCATTCTATGTTTTAATATTTCTTTTTACAAATCGTCTGTAACGCCAGTTTGGAAATGCCCATATGCAATTCCAAATAAACCTGGAGTAGCATGAACCATAGGGCGGAGCGATTATGTATGAGAAAAAAAGTATTCTTGTATCGAACTTGCTCAGCGAGGGATCGATAGATATGATATCACTAATTAACGATACAAAATTTTGAACGAATAAGACTTCATCTTCCTGCTCTGGTTTTGAGCCAAAAACAGGACATTTTTTAAAAAACTTCTAATGAATGTAATTAATAAATATTGGAGCGATGATTATTAATATAAGATTTCATCGCGATATTCTCCCATTCACCAGCTGCTCAAGGTCCTTTTAAATAATAGATTTCCAAAAACTATTTTTATTGCAATTAAAATGAGCAGAATGCATAAATATAAAAATCTTCTATACAAAATTTGATCTCGACATGACAACATCTTCCTACTCCAAAATGTCCTTAAGTATCACGGTGTCAAAAAAATGTAATTTTTTGTCAATATTAATAGGTCTGTTTCCGTACTAACTTCAAGTAAAGTTCGAGTAAAGTTCAATCTGTGAGAGTAACTCAATTATCTGTCAAAATGTGAGAATATGCAAAAAAGTACGGAAACGACTTTAAGCCAGTTTCGAGCAGAACAGTTGTGTTGACAGCTGATTGACAATAAATTGTAGCAATTGAAAGGAGATTTGTACTCAAAGAAATTTTTCAAGTAAAGTTCAAGTTAGTTTCGGGTAATTGTTATAGAATAGAGAGTGACATTTATCTTGTTCTTCTTCTCTATCGAGCTTGAAAAATGTGTAAAGAAACGCTTTCAAGCAACTTTAAGTTACTTGAATCGAGTACGGCAACAGACCTATTGTAGTCGATTTCAATAGATTCCAATCATGGTAGAACGATAGAGGTAGCTGCAGCGCTGACTGTGCTCTCTTTCCATACTGCCATGTCTGTCAAATTCAGCTGTGTGACGAATGGAAACAAAAGAAAAGAAAGAAAAAGTTTTTCTTCGTTTTGACATTTCCGGCAGTATGCTCTCTTCTGGTGCATCTACCTGTATTCTTCTACCATGATTCCAATATATTTCAAACTCTGATTCCGACTCTGATAACAGAATTTTTTATCTATGTTCGATCTTAAGATATGTGGTGTTAATGGTATACCAACCTATATATATGCAATAGGGGTGAAGAACGTACCTATATTATCAAAAATAGAAGCGAAGTTCTGGACGTAACCCTAGTCTCAGACTTCGTATTCGACAAAATTGGCGGTTGGAGGGTGTCAAATGAACACTCCTAATCCGACCACCGCTACATTGAGTATAATTTAAATAATACGTCTCCCAAAATAACTAATACCCCCGACTAATATTTGCAAGACGAACCGCGAATTATATAAAAGTGCTTTGGCAAAAAATTTGCCATCAGATCCAATTGACAAACCTAAATCGGCAGCTGATCTAGATGATCTTGTCGATGTACTAACCAAAGCAATGAGTTGTTCTCTTGCTTCATCATGCCCTAAAATAACAACAAGGGGAAAGCTAAAACCAAAGTGGTGATCCTCCGTACTGGATGGACTGCTGACTGAATGCAGAAGGCTCTTTAACGCAGCTAAGCGCTCAAGAGCTGAGCTTGATAAGGCAGCCTACAAGGTAGCCCTAAAAAATTTAGAACTAAAAGATCCTCTTGGAAACGATTATGTAAAGGAATTGAAAAATTTTCGGGGCTTCTAGGCTACGCAAGATTCTCGCTATCACACCATGCACATCCGACTATCTCAAAAGGTCGGATGGCACATGGACAATATCTAGTGAGGTGACTCTCAACATCCTATTAGATACTGGTAGTTGCGCGCCTATTGGTACACAACTGCCTAACCCAAGCTGTTTTAATCAGAACACCGACGGCATAGTCTCCGATAGAAAACTAAAATGCGCGATAAACAGCTTCAAGCCCTATAAATCACCAGGGTCTGGTGGTGTTTACCCTGTACAAATACAAGAAGCTGCGAAATATATTTTGCTTTGACTTCATATTATTTTCAATGGCTGCATAAGCCTGACATATACTACCAACGCTTGGAATAAAGCATGAGTGGTCTTTATACCTAAAGCAGGGAAGACATCACATACCACTCCTAAAGATTTTAGGCCTATTAGTCTAACGTCATTCCTCTTGAAGACGTTAGAACGGCTATTAGATCTGTATCTATACAGCAATATCGACTCTGCTCTCTTATCGGCATCACAGCACTCACTCATTAGGCCTTTTTCACACTGGGTCAACGCAACTCCAACTCAAGTTGCTAGCCTGTGTATTTATACCGGAACCTTCAGATTAAGCAACTTGCACGCAACAAGTTCTCGACACGTTCTCAACCTGTTCAACGCAACGCGGCTTTCCGAAAAACATGAGTTATGATATAATAACAATTATTATATGTTGCATGACTTTTGAAGCAAGTCTGAAAGCATTCGGTTTATAGTTGCATTGCTTTTCAACTTTTTCGATGGTGCGTTGAAGTTGTGTTGGAATTGCGTTGACCAAGTGTGGAAAAGGCCTTACACTCACTGGCCAGGACCATCGAAAGATCCTTCCTGTATAATAAATTCACTTTAGTTTATGGCTGCCATAAGTCTACAGTACTTGACCGGGACAACTTTGCACATATTTTTTTCATGCTATTCCACACAAAAAGAAATACGCAATTTTAACATTTAAAATTATCGTTTATTAAAAGAACATAAATAAAAATAATTCACAGGTACACATAGTATTTAATACATACATAGTTTATAAATCTTATAACAAAAAATTAGAAACATAAATTCAGTTTCATAGAATACTTAAATTGGCATTGCATAATGCTTTCCAAGGTGGTCATGATTAGCGAGTTTCTTTTCTTACTCCATTGCGAGTAGACTAGTGAAAACAATCGCTCAACATTTCCTTTATGTCCTGGAATAGAAAACAATATGTTACTATGTTGACTTTATATGATTTAAATACAAATTCTAAATGTTTGATAGTTTAAATCATACTTGATTTTAAATACAAATTCTAGTTGTTTGATAGTTTAAAATCGTTTTATTGAGCTTAAGGTCAAAGTTAGAACAATTAATTGTTCTAACGAATTTTTCCAAAGAAACAACAACAACAACGAAGTATGATTTGAGCTATCAAACATTTAGAATTTGTATTTAAATCATATAAAGTCAACATAATAGATATAGAGGTCATACATATAGAGGAAAAAACTTTAATATGTTACTATTTAACAAGTTTATTTTCGCTCATTTAATTTAGTATTTAAAAAAATACTTCAATTTTTCATTCATTTACACGCATTTGCAAACAAATTATTTAGTTTTTACTGATACACTTTTAATTTTCCTTCAATGTTTATAATCGGGACATTTTCTATTGTGCACCGGGACATAGGGACACCGGTCTTAAAACCGGGACATGTCCGGGAAAACCGAGACGTATGGCAGTCCTACTTTAGTTGCTTTCCTAGACATAAAGAGAGCATTGTTTTTTTTTCTTGTTACACGTATATTATACCTTTATGAGTACACTACGCATTGACGTGACTGAACTCTGAACAACAGGGCTTATCTGGCCGACTCTAGACCTAAAGCGATCGAGATCCCTTCTCGAGGACGTGCAGCGGCTGGCGTCTCAACCTTATGTAATTTTCAAAAATTTTAAAACAAATTTTGAGAGTCCAGCTTTTATAGAAAATGATACAAAATGCTAATTAAAAATGTTCTGTTTGTATGAACCACTCACAAAAATTAGTATGTTTTTATTTCATAATAACTATAATAATTTTAAAGATAAGAAAAATTTGCGTTACCTTTAAAAAATTGCACTACCTGTAAATTTTGTTATAATTGTAGTTGCTTTTATTGCAATCTCAAGATTTGAAGATTTTAAAATAGCCTACAACCTATTCAACCTATATTCCAAATTTCATTAAATTCTATTAAAATGTTAAAAACGGACAAACAAACAACTTTTAATTTTTTATATTAGTAAAGATTAGTAGTTTATATGTGTTTTCATAAAAGCTGGACTAGAACAATTTTAATGTTAAATTTTTGGAAATAACATACGAATATGCTATCAAACATTGTAAGATTACAAACTATAATCTACTCTATCTTTCAAGTCTATTTTGAAGATTTTACTACAATCCATTAATTTTTAATCATGACTTAAGAATGCCTTAAAAACTCGCATTTCATTTATTAAACAGTGTTTCCTATTGATCTTGAGTGAACTGTAGATTATAAACCTAAGAGATTAGTTTGGCGTTATATAAATATTACCCTTGAATAAGAAAAAAGAAAGAAGATCCAATTTGCTTGAATTGCTTTTTTATACAGGGTGTTCCGTATTAAAGGACAATCCTGCGGAAGTTGATTCCTTGGGTCAGGAAAAAGAAAAAATTGTAAGGCAGGGGGGTGTCCATCTTCCCCCTGTTCAGAGTTATAAGGGAAAGTTTACTTAAAATCACTTAAAAAGATTTAATCAGCTCAACGCTTGTCTTTAAAATTAGTGGAACTAGCAAAAAGTTAAGGATCATTTTGGAAACGTAAATAAATAACAAACTAAGATTTATTACACTTTGTAAACTTTATTCTGTCAAAACACTTTAAATAGTTTTTTGTTTATAAAAAAATTGATATTAAAATTTTTTTCTTTCAAATTTGATTTGCACGAAAATTCGTCTAAAATTTTATTTTTTCTAATGATGCAGTTTGAACTTCTTAAGTGTTGTTTTTAAAGCTCTCCTTATAAGTTCTTTGATTTAGTCAATAACTAACCAAGAAATTATAATTATTTGAAAGCATTTATTAAAAAATCGATTAAAAAATTTTTTAATTCATAATAATTGCTCAAAATTCCCTCCAAGTGCCTACATTTAATAACAAATGGAATCAAGGCTTATGTTTCTTTTTTGTTAAATTACACAAATAAATTGTCACACACAAATGTGATAAAAAGGTTTTGATAAAACTAACTTTTCGTTGATTGCCTTAAACAACCTTAAATAACTTAGCTTAACAAGTTTTTTTAAAGATCTTTTTTATTAAGGCTATCAAAAAATTATAAATTCCTGGTTATTTCTTCACAAAACGTTAGAGCTTATAACAAGAGCTTTAAAAACAACACTAAGGCGGTTCAAACTGCATCATTAGAAAAAGAAAATCTTAGACGAATTTTCGTGCAAATCAAATTTGAAAGAAAAAAAAAATTCTTAATATCAATTTTTTTATAAAAAAAAAATTATTTAAAGTGTTTTGACATAATAAAATTTACAAAGTGCAACTTATTTTAGTTTATTATTTATTTACGTTTCCAAAATGGTCCTTAACTTGTTTCTAGTTCCACTAATTTTAAAGTTATAAGCGTAGAGCTGATTAAATCCTTTTAAGTGATTTAAAGTAAACTTTCCCTTATAACTCTGAACAGGGGGGAGATGGACACCCCATGCCATACAATATTTTCTTTTTCTTGACCCAAGGAATCAACTGCCTCAGGATTGTCCTTTTAATACGGAACACCCTGTATATTGAAAGAACATAGAAAATTTTAGTTTGACTTGAATCAAAAATATTTCTAATCATAAATAATAAATAAACAAAAAAATTATATTAAGGTGAGTAATATTGAAACAATGAATCAAAGAGAACTATTTCTATTAACTTTGTATTGGCTTCAACATACTGCTCTCTTGAAGCCTTTGCTTCAATCTCCAGTGGAAGTCGACACCATTTTTTAATAGAACGCCTAAGCGGTTCTGTTGTCTTCTTTTTATCATCTGCACTCCAGTCTGATGTTGCCACTTTAAGTAAAACAATGCGAACTCACCAATTACTGCCAGGATATACTTTTAACATACTCTTCGCTACGCCCAACACTTAAACCTCGCTGTACTGCTCTGATAATCAAAGCATTGCGCTCTGAATCAATCCTCGATTCAACTGTTACTGTTGTTGCTTGAGTTTCCAATGTACTTGCACGCCATTGCAAAAAATGAAACATTTCGGCACAGTTTCAATTGAACGACGTACATTTTATTGCAACTTGCTTTCTACATCCAAAAGACTTTCTAGCTGGTACAGCAACATATATTCTGCCATCTGCTCAGGCTTTAATAACAACTGAAGTTGACGGAATGACCCGCGAGTAACATCGATAATATAGTGAATCGCTTCACGTGTTGGCTGTTGCATGGGCTTTAACTTTTTGAGGGCTAGTAATTGCGCTTGGGTGTTATTATATTCATTACTATATTGTGAGCATATTTTACTTCAAAGTTGCTCATATGAAGAGTCGCCTAAGATTGGCCAATTTACATATGCCTGCGCAGCACGGCCTTGCAATGCACCAAGTGGATAGCTCATCTTTTGTGTATTGCTGAATTTTGGGTTTGCGTGAACCTCTTTCTCAGAGTGCTCGGAAATTTGCCCAATCAATCTCTAGACCAGAGAACTTTTGTATTTTCGGAAGCTCAGATAATTGTATTTGAATAATTTGGCCGTTTGCTACTCTTGTTGACTCGTCTGAAAGACTAAAAAAACTTGCTTTGTTGCACTCTTTTACGAGACGCTCGCGATGCTGTGCCTTAAATTCGAGATATTTCGTTGTTGTTTCTTCAAAAAATAAACTGCAGATATGTAAAGCAACAGCAGACCTGTCAACAGTGTCCATTCAGCATTCATTGCATACCACGTTTGCTCGACTCGTTCTGCATAAACGTTCGATTCACTTGATGAACATTGTGCAGCTAATTTTTCATGGTATTTTTCCATAAATTGAAGCATCAAGGCTGCATTTACGCGCATGGATTGCGGAACTGGACCATCGAACTCATCTTCTCTTGAGAGAATTTAATGCTTTTGTCCACGTCTTCGAACCCATTGAGTTGAAACAATAGCTGATCGAGCTGCATATATCAAATTCGGCATTGATTTATCTTTGATGTTCGCGTGTAATTCAAACATGCCCAAAAATAATAATACAAATTAGAAATTTTAAAATAACCCAGTCTTCGTTGCTCATTGCTCATTGCTAGATATCGATTCAATGTAGAGAACATAGAATGATATCTTTACTTGCTTAAAATTTAACTGAATTGAATTATATTGCGCCATGCATTCAATTCATAAATGCGCAAAGCAAATTTTAAATTTTTTATGCAGGTTGGAAGAACTTTTTCATTACTATTATTTCTGACCATTTGTTTGTTTTAAACTACCACACCAGCCAATATTTTTACAAAGAAACACGATTTTTATAGGTTATTTCAAACCATTTTAGACATTTAACCATTTGGGGAATCATCATAACATAAACCATGAATTATTTTTAAGAACTGCTCCGAATAACTTTTTTTCGTGAGGCGTATTAATGAATATATAAAATGTTTTCCTGATCCTCCCCTCTGACGAATTCTGGATACGCCACTGTGTATCATTATTTGCTTATAATTGCTCAAGTGCCCGAGTTTGTTAGCTGTCTCAACCGTGATAGACCAACCCTTAACTCATTAGATAATAAATGAAATAATCAAATAAAGGAACATTTTCCCCTTTCTTTCAAAGTTATTTCTAGTTTTCAAAAAAGCAATGAGTATTCATTCGAATACTGCTCGTATATTGGCATTTTAAACACCGATCGGTGTACACGATCTGGTAGTGGAATGATTGAACTTTATATTACAAATTGCTAGTTGTTAAGTTAATATCTCTTTTGATGAACATTAAATAAGTTTTTGTTTTCAGTATTCTGTGGGTTTATCCAGTAGTAACACTGCCACCTGTATGTCAGTTGTTGCTGGTGCTGATATAGTGTGTCGTTTGCTCTTACCTTGCATAACGGATAAATTACAAATTCCCTACCGCCTGGTATTTTTACTTGGAACTGTTGGATTGCTCATCAGTCGTGCTGGTAGGCCTGCAAGAATTGCTTACCTTCTATTTTGTGTGAAACTCAATCTTTGCTTTTATTACAGCGCTTGCCGAATCTACTGATATGACCAGCATCATAGTGATGTCCATATTTACTGGTATGACCAAATCTGCTACGGTGATCAATAATAATCTGACCATATCGGGTCATTGTCGTCCAGAGAAATTACCCGGTGGTTTAGGCTTGAATATGATATCGAAGGGAGTGCTTGTGATAACAGCTGGTCAGCTGCTTGGTTGGATACGCGACTATACGAATTCGTATATACTGTGTTTGCATGCGCAAAATATTTTGTTGCTCATAGTAATTGTGGTTTGGACTCCGGAGATTTACTATCGTTTCTGGCATCAGCGTAAAGAGGAAGCTGAACAAGTAGTTAAAGCAACATCAAATACAGCAGATGCCACAGAAATTAGCGTGGAAGGCACCAAAGAAGAGCGTTCCAAAATTAACCCTTGTTAGATGATGGGGAAGGAGGTTAAGTACTTTTTGAAGTACCTACTTAAGAATTGCCAGTGTCAATTTGTTAAGCTTGTGATATATTACAAAATATTAATATTCAAACTTAAAGATTCGGTGAAGTCTTTTTATGGTAATAGATTTAAGCACAAACTATCTAGGATAAGCTTTTCATACATGTTTCATAGTTTTATAATATTTATAAAAGTTATACATATTTTTAATTCACTCATTCTCATCTTAACGACTGATCTATTTATTAAAACATAAAAGTTTATCGTATAAATATATTTCTATACAAATTTTGTAGTATTTTATAAGTTATAGTTAAGAAAAATTAATTAAAATGTTTTTAAAACTAATAATTTTAATCATTGAATGAAATTTGGAAAAAGTTTGGGAAATTAATACTTTAGTTTGTTTTATCGTCGGAATAATTCTAATACGACGTAAGTCAAAATTATCTATTGCTCAGGAGGCAAAGAAAACTGTTTATTTGTATGAAGTTCATGTGACAATGTATTGTTTCAAGCGTTCTACCTCCCTTTTTTCATACAAACATTAAAAACTAAAAAATAACATAGATTTAGTTTTACCAATCTACCTAAACCGCTAATAAACGTTTCTTTGCCCAATTTTGACTTACATCCTATTAGAAGGCATTATGCTATGCCTTATTACTAGTGCTCGACAGATTAATCGGCATCGTTTGGTATCGGCAGAAAATTCAAACATCGGCATTGGTTCAAAATTATATAATCGGAATCGGTTTTATATCGGCGTTGCTTGAAATTCAAGAATTGGCATCGCTTCTTTATCAGCAGCATCGGTTGAAAAAAAAAAATCGCCATCAGCATTGGTATAAGATAAAAATGCAAACTTTTTTGCCGATACAATTGCAATTTTGTGCACGTTACTTGAAATAAAAAATACAAAACAAACACATGTGAGTCTTCCTGTTCCCAACTGCAACATTTTTACGGTTGCGATCAAATATCTTTCAGCTCCTCCGTCTCGTGTTGCAAGTGAGCAACTTTTTAGGGCTGCAGGACAATTGTTCAGCGATACGAGATGAAGTTTAAATGGTGTAAATGTTGAAAAATTGCTTTTTTACATTATAATATTCAAGTGCTTAACTTTGATTACTTAAACATTCTCAAGTTTTAAAAGTTCTTTATAGCATTCTATAATTTTCACACATACTGGATATCTAATTATTTTACTTTTTATGTTGAATTAGTTGTATTTTTTTATTTTGAATAAATAAAATACATAGATGATTTTTTTATTTAAAGATTTTCTTTTATTGAAATTAAATTTTAACTCGACCGATTAGTCGGCATCAGCAGGAAAGTCAATCATCGGCATCGGTCGAAATTTAAGAATCGGCGTCGGTATCGGTTCTTAAAATGCAGTCAACATCGACATCGGTGCAAAAGTCGGGAATCGGTTGAGCACTACTCATTGCAATGTTAAGTTGTCAATAAAAAATAATTTAAAAAAACAACCCACCAACACACACACTTGGCATGGCTAAAATATTTCATAGCTCTCATGCCTTGCAGATATATAAAACTATATCTTAAGACCTAAAGGTACTCTTAAATTAAACTCAATTGTATTTCGTGAAAATAAAAGTCATTAAATTTTGTAGAAAACATAAATAGAGAAATCTATATATATCTCAATAAGTCAAACTTCAGTTTCGAAAAAAGCAATTACTGCACCAAATTAATAGCTAAACCATTTGCAGCAACGCACTACTGTCCAGTAACAACGGGTTTACCATCTTCCGTGTTGAAGAAAACCTTACGCTCAATGCCTTCGCCAGTAATAATGCCAATGCGAACAACACCACCAGAGCTACCATCATGGTACATAGCATGATCAACAGCTAATTATGAAAAATATAATTTTGAAAAACTTGTAGAATTCTTTAAATTTATAACTCACCTTTTCTAACAAAATCCACACAGTCAGACTTGTTCATGCCTGGACGATAGAATTCACGCACGAAACCATATATATAACTGGAGCCTGAACCTCCAATAGTAACAGGCTCGCGTTTTAGCATGCCTCCTAGGGGTATCGAATACACTTGGCCGCCTTCTTTTTTATCCCAGCCAGCAACAATTATACCAGCTACCAAAGAATCACGATAATTGTAGCAATAGTTGCGGAATTCCGATGCGGCCTCCGATACTAGTGGAGCTTCTCCAGTTTGATTCTCGTGGTAGTTGAGGGAATAAGCTACAATATCGGCAATAGCCTGTGTATCGGCGGCAGAACCACTGCGACAGCAGTATATATTGTCAGTGATACGTGTAAGTTTGTCAGTTACACGATTAGCTACATAGACACCGGTGCTGGTCCTCGAATCAGCTCCCATTACTACACCACCATCGAATTCTACAGCCATGATGGTTGTCTGTATGGAAAGTAAGAAATTCAAATTCATTGGATATTTTAGCATATACGGATTAAACCTACGCCTGTGCTGTGTGGCGCATCCATCCAATCATTTCCAAAAACCATTTTTGATACAATTTATCCTATTTTAAAGTATATTTAAGATTAATTTAGCAATATTAAATATGTGCAACTTTTTCCAAATGACTCGCTTGTTTTTTGCGGCAAACTGTCAAGTCATTTGTCAATAAACTAGCGTTGCCAACGGCTGTTAAAAAGAATGCAGTCTCAAAAGGGGGTTTCGGATGATCCGACTTGTCATCCGACATGTCCGACGACAAATTAACAGAGAAAATTTCTTTGAGCTTTCGAACAGTCCGACAAGTACGACGACTTCATTCCATTGCAGGCTCTCAAACTAAACACATCAGCCTAATAGCTAAGCAATTTTTAGATGCCCTTATAATTAACCAGTTATTTTCCATACTTTAGAAAAATTTTAATTAGTTTTAATTAATTATATCCATAATTCAATGTTTCTAATGTTGTTCGTATTATTTTTCAATAATATTTTTCCGCTTCGTCGCTGTTCACCGCTTTTATTGAGATGAAAAAATGCAGCAAGTCGGACCGACTTGCGTTCACATACCCAACATGACGGTCCGACCGGCAGAAAAATCAAAACTTTTTGATTTTCGTCCGACTTGTCGGTCCGACTGTCTTATTTGCTTTCGAATGATCGGACTTGTCGTCAAGCATGCCATATCTGTCCGACAAGTCGGATCGTCCGAAACCCCCTAATGAGCCATTTTTTATGGTATGGTAAACAAAGTGAATTAAATAGTTATGTACTGAACACATTCACGACGACATCAACATTGCATCAAATGTCAAATTCTTTTGGCGTGCTTTTCTTATGGAGGTGAATGTGGTTAAAATGTTGCAACGACAATGAGTGATTGCAACAAAGTGGCTGCCGTCAGTTTAGAATTGTTTCTAATATGACGCGCAACAACAGAGCAAACATAAGTGTTTGTGTATACGTGAATGAAACAATATAATAATACTTCCAGATTGTTGTTTCTTTCTTCATGTTGTTTTGCACTGTTGCAGTCGTCTTTAATGTGTTCAGTACATTATGGGTATTGTGCGATTTTTCACAAAAGTTGTAAAAAAGTTGTTGCCTTCCACATAATAATAATTTACGACAGTACAATTGCGTTTGGTATGTTTACTGCTTGTCATATTTCACTAGTGCTGTTCTTGTAACGAGTTTGTTATTTATGAGTACATATTGTTAGTAATATAACAGCTACTATAACAGCTTTTGTTTTTACTTTGTGAGGCAAAATTTAATAGTAACTACCCAAGAAGCAAAATAAGTCCAAATCTTCTTAATAATTCCCTTTAAAGCTGCTTAGAGGGGGAAAATAAAGTCCATGACACTTCAAAGTTGTTTTATGGTACGTTGTGGTACTTGTCGCACCTGAAGCTCCTTTACGGAATCAATTTCAGGAAATAGTACCTATAGATCCACAAGTCTCAAGTTGTTCTCCTATGCAGCCTTAAAGCTGTTTAATAGTTCAGTTGTGCTAGTTTCGCACTTCAAGCTAAGTGTATAAATAAATAAAAATATTTGTTGCGATAAGCAGCGACATGGCTCAATGGGTAAAGCGGCGGACTACAAATCGGGGATGCCAGGGATCGAATCCAGACGAAGTCAAAGCATCAGTTGAGAAAGTAAGCGAAAAAATAACAAGAAAATACAAAAGAAAATTTTTCGGAAAAAGTTCGATGAAGAAAGCTGCATAGCAGTCTATACAACGTACACTGAGAAAAAACATACTTTAAAATTAAACAAAAAATTTTAAAATTGAAATTCAACTTAGTTGCGTTTCTACAAAACAAAATTTAAAACGTGTTTAATTTTCAACTATAAACTTATTTCTGTTTTTTGTATGATTTTCTCTTATTATTTCCTTTCAATAACAAAAAATACGTCACTATCAGAGATTGAATTAAAGAAATTATGTGCAGTAGAATCATTTAAAATTATTGACAGACAACTGAGACCCCAATTTTACATTTGATTAATTGAAAATATTTTTGAATTAGTCTTACAAATATTGAACAAAAGATGATATAAAAACTAATTAATTATTTTGATATTTAAAATATTCCTAGCCGCAGTAAATCGCAACCTTCATCAAATGAAGTCAAAAAATTTGTTATTCGAGGAACCCAGTGGTCGGTGATCATGAATCTTACTACGAAAGCATCGAAAAATGGAGGTTTCATTTATTTGTTTTCAATTTAATAACAATGTTCCATTATCATAGTCAAAATAAAGTCGACTTTAAAGTTAGTATAATCATTTTTGACAGTTTTTCAATACACAAAACATTGTTTTGAAAACAAAAACTTTTGTTTTAAATAAAACTTAAAAAACGTTTGTGTTTAACTCAAATGAAATTGTTTCAAGCTCTATTTCAAAAACAAATTCATTTAATATGAACACAATTTAATTTAATTTTAACACATATTTCCCTCAAAGTACTATTTGTACCTCAAAGTACTAAAAATTATTTAAATTTTGGGGTGTTTACACTGCAAAGCAGCTTAGAGAATTAGCTGTATAAGCCTAATTCTTTGTTGGTTGGGTAGTTTTAAAAAGTTAATTTTCTTCAGTTACCTGTCTGTTTCTTAAGTCAACAGTATAAATACGACATACAACAAAATATACCCTTAGGGTGTGTTCACAGTTGTTGACTTCCTTTATGAAAACGCAACACGACATACAAAAAATACTCCAGTAAAAATTATTAAAAAACTTTTGTTTTATCATAAAAATTTAGTTTTATTATTTTTTTAATACACATGTCGGCATACGAACACGGATGTCTTCTGAACATCACTATAAATTAGTATTATCTTAATATATAAAAGGCAAGCACGTTCCAATATCACTACGTGCCCAATATCTCTGAAACTGTTCTCAAAATGTTCACCCTGAAAGTATGCACATTAGGCCAGGTCGATCAGTGAAAATCGTATTCTAGGGATCAAAATAAGAAACTTTGGCCGAGGAACTAGGGTCAAATTTTTAAAAATCCCTCTTTGAACCATTTAGAGTGCTCCAATCGAGTTCAAATGTGTGCGCGACCCCCACTAACTTTGGAGGGACGATCCACCCATGTCAGTGGTACACCCCCTGGAACCCCCTTGGGGGTTCCCAATACAAACATTTAAAAAAATCACCATTTTGGCACTTTACATGAAAGAGGGTTCCAGGGGGTGTGCCACTGGCATGGGTGATTTTTAAATCGAACCTCCCTAATGCACATATTAATACATAAAATGCATTACAAAAAAGACGAGTAAAAGTAGCGATTAATACCACCTGGTACTTCTATCATGGGCGTACATTCCGAATTGTTTGAAAGCTCAACGAAATTTCCCCCGTTAGTTTGTCGCTGGACATGTCGGATCGTCCGAAACCCCATTGTTCGCGATCGTTCTCCTTCAGGAGTCAGGCGGTCTGAACGTGCGGTAATGTAAGCAAACTCTGGCACCACTATTAAGTTTGACATGTTTGGATTAATCTAACCTCACATTTTATGCCCAGCCCTATGGCCCAGCCATTGCCTAGCCAAAACTATCTCAATTATAATAAATTATTGCATACTATCTAAAATAATAAAATAAATAACATACATAATGGCGAATATAGCATTAAGTGAAGCGGAGAAAACGTTTATACTTCATGGCGTCGAGGTAAGTGAATTTAAGCAGATCAATAGTCGAAAAATGTAAATCGAATGAATGCAGGAAGATTTCCGTTGCGACGGACGTTCGCGTCGTGACTACCGACCTATGGAGTTGGAAACGAATCTGGTTAGCAATGCCAGTGGATCAGCACGCTTACGACTAGCCAATACAGACATTCTAGTCGGAGTGAAGCCAGAAATTGATAAGCCAAATCATGAAACTCAGCAACAAGGTAAAATTGAATTCTTTGTTGATTGTTCTGCAAATGCAACGCCAGAGTTCGAAGGACGTGGTGGGGAAGACTTGGCTTTGGAGCTAGCTGATACGCTGGCCAATGCTTATGAGTCACCACTGGCTTTTGATCTGAAGACTCTATGCATTTTACCGGGTCAGCAGTGTTGGAAGTTATGCATTGATATTTTGGTAAGATCTGAGCTTATTGAAGGAAGCATTCTATAAATTGCATATATTTTGCTTTAGATTTTAGAATGCGGTGGCAATCTCTTTGACGCTGTCTCTTTGGCGGCCAAAGCTGCTTTATACAATACAAAAATCCCGCGTGTAACTGCTGCACTGGTCGATGCTGGTGAAGCGGATTTGATTATATCTGATGATCCATACAATTGTACCCGCATAGAAATCGAAAACATTCCTATACTTGTGACGGTATGCAAGATAGGCGACTCATGTGTAGTTGATCCTTCGGCGGAGGAAGAGGAATGTAGTGCTGCAAGTGTGGTGGTAGCAGTGTCACGACGCAATGGGAAAAGTACGTATTATCCCCACTTGTAAAATGTTGAGTAACCCGAATTTTCTCCTGCAGACTTCATGTCCAATGTTCACACTATTGGCGATGGTTCCTTGCACAAAGACACGATGTATAGCTGCATAAATTTGGGTGTATCCGCCGCCGAAAAGCTTAATGAAGAGCTTGTTAAAGCTTTAAAACTCGAGGAAGAGCGATGTGGTAATAAGCGCAAAGAAACAGCTGGCTTCTTGAAATAAATTGAAAACTAAAATCTAGAGCGCATTTTTTCTTGTCTCAAAATTGCTTGTTTTAACGATAGTTTTAAATCATCGAATATTGTCAGCCCTATTCTGAATTATTTTTCCGGCGGAATCGGACAAGGAGGTTTTCATTTTTAAGATAGCAGATACAGACATCACATTTTTTCCAAAATGTTCAACTTTATCTTAAAAATTAAAACTCCCTCTTCCGATTCCCCTGAAAAATATTCAGAATCGGGCTGATACATTTTACTGTCTAGTTTTTTTTATAGTTTTATTAAATTTTATTTGGTTTTTACTACAACAAAAGAAACCTAAATATACAAACTTGACTAATAAGGCGCTCCAAACCTCGCTCAGATTTATGCTCAGCTGGAGCGTGTTAAGCATATTGAACTAATTAGTTGCGTTTTTTTGTTTGTTTGCTAGTCACTGGTTTCTTTTCCTTTTCTGGCTGTTTCGAGCCACCTGTGAAGAGCGAGGTAATCATCTCACTTATTTCAGGCATTTCGTTTGTCATCTAGCAAAAGTTTTTCTTGGTTAAGAAGTTTAAATTTAGTTAAGGGCCCATTAAAGTTTTTTAAGCGAAAAAATATGCATTAAAAATTTTATTTTAAAGCGACTATTTCAGGTAATGTTTTTTAATATAACTTTTGCAGAAATTTTTTTTTAAGTTTTGGTTAACAAATATTTATTACTATGGCAGGAATCAGTTTAGTGAAACACCTAAAATATGCGGTGGACACAATTTTTCGAAGCTTCATCTTAAATAAAAAATTTCGGTTCTGCTGAAATTTTTTGAGCTTTTAATCGAAAAAAAAGAAAAAAAAAGAACTTCTTTTGAAAAAGAAGTTGGAAATTCGATTTTTGATTAAAATTCATTTGTTTTAGGTTATAAAAAAGAAAATATTTCTCTAAAATAAAAATGGAACAATTAAAAGCACCAATTGTATTTGCTTAAGTGTTTAAAATTTGGAAGAGACCCTTAGCATAGTTTTCAAGTAATGCTGTCCACTCGTATCAAGCAGCACTTTTCGAAAAAAACGCGTTTAAAGTTTTAGAAGTACTAAGGTACAGTATAGTTTTCTTAGGACGTTTATGCTTATAACTACAGCAATTTTTCTGCAATTGATTTAAAGCTTTCTGAGAATATTTTAACGATGTTATACATCCCGAAAATTTAAAAAAAAAAATTGATTTTTGGTCGCCGTAAAAATTTAATGGGCGCTCAAAGACAGATTTCATACCTTTGGAAAGTTCATGTTTTCCATTTCCTTCTTTGTTTCAGGATCGCTCATCATCTTGGGTAGAATTAACATAAGTAACAAGGGCAAAAGCATCATAAGAACCATGGGGCTGAATAGGAAATCGGTAATCTAGAAGGAAGGACACAAAAAAGATTTTAATAACTAGATTTGATAGGACACTGCTCACCTTCCATTGCTCGCGCGTTTGGAAATATTTAAAACGTGTAAGCGCCTTCAACTTAAGTGGATAAATTACTTGACTGATTTGCGCCGGCTGCACATAGTTGACTTTACGAGCACGGAATTTTCCTTTGGGATTGATTTCAACACGAACCTAAGAGGTGGAACGAGCAAACAAGAAATCAGTACAACCTTCGAGACTTATTTTAACGACTAATAATTACTTACGGGCTCATAGAAATAATCTGCATGGTGCACTTCCAACACATAGCTGCCAGATGGAACGCTACTTATTATAAAGCTTCCGTCCTCCTTCAAAAAACCACGATACTCGCCACCATTGATGGACAGCGTTGTCTCCGACTGCCACTTTGAGTCGATCGAGTTGTACATATCTGGTGGATAGACTTTGCCTTCGATTGTGTACAGACCAGATATCTCTTCACTTACATCGTCCTGACCAATGACAAGTTCACTTGCAGTTAATGAAAACATCAAAACAAGCGCATACAACGCTTTTAGGGTTTTGTACGTCATTTTTTATAAATAAAGTACAAATATTGGTTAAAACTAATTTATTTTTCTGCGTTAAGTAAATTTTTCACAAGTCAGATGAAATTTTTCTGTCACTTCATTGAACATATGTTGGAGCTGTGTTTAATATAAGAAAATTAAAATTTTAATTTGGAGTGATCAAGTGTGCTACTGCTCACTAGATGGCGCTTTGATGGCCAAAAACTGAATGCCACCTGTTAAATTAAAAGTTTTTAGTACAATTTATGGTTAGACCCCTTCTACTATGACTAAAGGCCCAACCAAAATAGACGAAATGAGACCATAGCAACTTGACGAACGTCTGCACTCGTTGCGGATGTTTACGGATCTAACCCAAAATGAAACGGAGCTGCTCAACTCGTCTGAATAGAGTGTTATTTATATATTTAATTTGTGCTTTTCTGAATTTTTAATAAAAATTTGTGAAAGATGAGTGAAATAATGATGAAATTGAAACAAATTGATGAAAATAAAATAAAAACGCACTCTGCACAGCTGTTGTTGTCGAATTGCTACGCTATCAATTCGGTTCTTACGGAATAATACATCTTGTCGAACTGTTTTGTTTAGTTTCGTTCAGTTACGTTTGCTCATTTTGGTTAACTACATTAAAATGTATTTAACCGAACACTTACCTTTGTACTCGTTACGGAGCAACTCGTCTATTTTGGTTGGGTCTTATCGCTCCTATCAGTCCTGTTTTCTCGAGCAAAATCCTGCCCATGTGTAACAGGCTCAAAATCCTGCCTTTGTTGTTTTATCCTGTTTTTTTTTATTTTTTCTTATGTTTACAATTTAGTTCACTTTGTTCATTATTTGTTTATATATAAGTCAAAAGTTTCACTTAATACACTTTTCCCTTTTTTTCGACACTGTTAAAAGGCTCAAACATAATAGGCTCGAGCTGGCTGCAGTTAATGTCAAAAACAACGAAAAGCTAGCTCAAGTTCTGCAAATATAATTTGACCGAAATGACTTGAGCGAACTCGTTTTTAAGTCATTGAACAAATTCGCCAATTTGTATATCAATTCGTTTTGTTTGGTTTGTTTAGTTGAATTTGTAATAACAGGAATGAATCGCGGAAATAAGTTATTGTTAATTTAATTTAAATTCATTTGAAACAAAAACACAGCTAATTCCTCACGAAGCATTCGATTTGAATTGCTTTGGCTGCAGACAGATCAAGTTAGCGAAACTTGACAAAAAAGCTGGCTTGAGCAATTATGGGTTGTACGCATCATTTCTATGTATTCGTATAAAATTTTATATTTTTGACATTAGCTGCAGCCAGTTGAAAGTATGTTAAAACGACATGAACAGAGCATTGCGCACAACAAGACGACAATGTGTCAATTTACCATTTCATATATTAGTTCTTTCGTTCACTCACAAGCATCACCATTGCACTTGTAGTCGATCACAAAATTTGTGTAAGCCGTAATATGTGTACAAGAGAAGTCGGTATCAAAGAACTGCACAAGCCTACTTGAAGTTCAAGCCTTTTTAAGTACTTGAATTCAAGTATGTATCCAAACTTCAAAAAGCAGGCTTTAGCCAGCTTGCAAAAATACCAAACACATATAAGTCATATCCATGCTTGTTCGTTGGCTTGGCTAGTTGAGACTTACTTTGTCGGGCAGAAAGTTCAAAAGCTTGAAACGATCGGCAAAAGCTTGTAAGCTCGCAAGTATCAAATTATATAATTGAGTTTAAAGCAAGTAACCAAAAAGTTCAATGAGCTTGTGTAGAAAAAGCTTAAGCGTAAAAGTCAGTGTTGCCGTTTTGGCTATTTATAGCCATAAGTGGCGTTTTTTTTTTCTCGCGGTCAGAAGCGATTTTAAATATTTGTTTTTTTGGATACATGGCGATTTTATTTATTCATTTGGCTATTTTTTTTATTCTGACGAAAATTGATTTTTTTAATGATTTAAAATTTGTTCGCGAGAGGGAATTTTCTCTTCATGTAAACAAGATCTACCAGTGATGCCAATCATGCAGCACACGGAAAGAGTATATAATAATTTTACATGTGGCAACTTAAATCACGAGCCACTAAAGAGTAGAGTAGAAGGGGAGGCTACGACACTCTAACAAAAAAATAATTTTTTCTTCTAAATGCAATGGGACAGGTTGTTTTCAAAAACTCAATATTTTTGTTATTTTCGAAAATATGAGAAAAATACATAATTTCAATAAAACGTCGAAACCTCTCCCATTAAGGGAGCCTTCGTCAGTCTTCAAGGATGCTTGGATACAGGAAGGAGGAGGCTTCGTCATTTGGTTTGTTTGACTAATATTTTTATATTTAAGTGCATATTTTATTGGAAATTACCTTATTCTTAGTTCTTATAAATTGTCTTTAATGTAAGAGCAATTAATTATACTTAAGTATTATAGTATATAGATAGATTATACTGAAATGAAGAAGTGAGGGGAAAAGCGAAATTTTATTATTTTTCATAGTGTGTTTATGTTGGTACAATCTTGGATATGTATTTTAGACGAGTCTCAGAAGTTCCAGGTAGATGACAAGGAGATGACAGAATGCCCACAATATTTTATGTTAAAACCATTCATAGTATGGTTCATATCGTCAATAA
Organism: Dichetophora obliterata; assembly: GCA_963920525.1. Lineage (NCBI taxonomy): Eukaryota > Metazoa > Arthropoda > Insecta > Diptera > Sciomyzidae > Dichetophora > Dichetophora obliterata. The sequence goes on from OY986437.1 coordinate 106,049,706, forward strand.
ACGGTTCGTAGAAGGACTGACTGTCACTTTTTCGTTGCAAGAACTTTAAGTTACATGAATTGATATTTACTTCTTTTACTACTCTGATAAAATAAAACGTATGTTTGGCTTTGAACTTGACGAACACGAAGTTATTTTCGTCACAGCAAAAACGTTGCCCATATCAGTTGCGACATTTCTTCGTCTTTATCTTGAACAAAAGTTAGGGATTTGTAGGAGTCAGCAATACTAAAGGTATCATCGTGTACTCATCGATACACTATGTCGAAGACTCCCTTTTTTATTTGACGAATCCTCCCTTGCCTACTTATTTCACAAATTGCAAAATTTTAAATATTATTTTTATCCATTTAACAAACCTTAAATGGTGTATAAGCAGCAATAATGTGTTTAAGTAACTGAAAAAAAAAACGAAAAGTTGAATATTATAATATCTGAGTTTCACATCAAAAGCAATAAGCAAATATTACATCAACACGTTGCAGAAATAATATATCACGTCTAATCACGAATATGCACCATGTATCACTGACAAATTTTCATGACAACCTCGTTCGGTTGGGAGAAACGTGGTTTTTATTGCGCTAGGCAAATAGTGTGAAAATAATGTCAAAATGTCACTATCGAAGCCTCCCCCTTCTACCCTACAATTAAGAATCAATATGCAAAAGTAAGAATCTTTTTGCAACTAGTTTGTAAATCTATTTGCAACAAGTTAGTACAAATAGGTATGTAATTTTTTTTTTATAACACGATGAATAAATATTTTGGTTATTTTTTACATTGTGGCTATTTTTATTTTGCGTTGTTTACAAAAAAAATTTGATCCGGCAACTCTGGTAATAGTACTTTTAAGGGTTCTGTGGACTCCGTGGTTGGCAGTTTTAGGAGGTAGCTGATTTCGGAATTGATGTCAAATTTTAAAATTCAAGATGGAGGTTAGGGTTTGCCACCTAAATTCCTAACCTCCACAGTATTGCCACCTAGTAAAATGTATTTTTAAGAGTCTTAAACACAATTTTACAGTGTTAGGTAGTCGATGATTTCGAATCTGAATTCAGAATTTTAAAATTCAAGACGGTGGATAGGGTAGCCGCATTAAATTTTTATTTTTGCGAATTCGGTGCTGATGCGATCACTAGGTAAAAATAGGTTGCTGAACCGAATCCGTTGTCAGAATTCCAAAATTATGTCATTTTTATAATAGGGTTGCCACCTAAAAATATGTATTTTTGAGAGCTTGCAAAATGTTGGCCAACTATTTCAAAAAGGCCAATTAAAGCATTTTTTAACAACTATATTGAAAAAACAGTTGTTCAAATAAAAAAGAAATAAATAAAAAACACAAAATATAAAAAATTACGTGGCAACCCTATCAATCATATTGAATTTTTATATTCTGAATTCAGATTCGAAATCAATGGCTCCCTAACACTGTTAAATGATATTTAAAACTCTTAAAGATATATATTATTAGGTGGCAACCCTATTATATAAAAAACTACATTATTTTTAAGTTTTGACAACGGATTTGGATTCAGCGACCTATTTTTACCTAGTGTTCGCGCCAGCACTAAATTCGTAAAAATAACAAAAAATTAGGTGGCAACCCTATCCACCATATTGAATTTTAAAATTCTAAATTCAAAGATTGGAAATCAGTGACCCCCTAACACTGTTCAATGATGTTTAAAACTTTTAAAAATACATATTATTAGGTGGCAGCCCTGTTATACAACAATTACATCATTTCGAAATTTTGATAACGGATTAGAATTCAGCGACCCATTTTTACTAGTGTTCGCACCAGCACCGAATTCATGAATATAAAAAAAATTAGATGGCAACACTATCCACCATATTGAATTTTAAAATTCAGCGACCCCTAAAACTGTTGAATGATGTTTAAAACTCTTAAAAATACATATTATTAAGTGGCAGCCCTATTATTCTGACAACGGATTTTCATCTAGTGTTCGCGCCAGCACCGAATTCGTAAAAATAAAAAAATTAAGGCTAAACTATCCACCATCTTGAATTTTAAAAGTCTGAATACAGATTCGAAATCAGCGACCCCCTAACACTGTTAAATGATGTTTAAAACTCTTAAAAACACATTTTACTAGGTGGCAAAAATGTGGTAAAAATTTATGTGGCAGCCCTAACCTCCATCTTAAATTTTAAAACTGTTACATTAGATTCGAAATCAAATCCGTTGTCAGAATTTCAAAATTACAAGAGTTCGCAAAAATAAAAAAATCTAGGTGGCAGCTCTATCCGCTATCTTGAATTTTAAATTTTGACATCATAGAAGTAATGCTATGTTCACACTGAGAGCTAAATGTGCAATTACGAAATCCACATTTACGAACGGCCCTTTACTCGTGGAAAGAGTAACAGGGAAAAATATATACAAGGTGTCCCAGATCAACGTTTCAATCCGACGCTGGTTTATTCCTTGGGTCAAGACAAGAAAAAATTGTATGGCAGGGGGAGTTCATCTCAATCATCTCATCTCATTCAGGTGTCATCAGTTTTAATGCAATAACTTAAAAAGTATTGCATATAGGAACCTCTAAGAAACGGTTTTTTAAAGCTTTTTAATTAGTTAATTAATATCTGTTAAAGTTTTTTGGTATTTTTAGCCATGGAATAATTTATAGCAACTTAAATGTGAAAAATATGTTTTTAACTTTCTTTCGTTTTACATAAAAAAAAGTGCTAATATTATTATTTTTTTTCTGATGCAGTTTTCATCTCCAAATAAATACGGCTTCGCCGTAGTGTAACAAATAAGAGCGAATTTATTATTTTATGAGAACATACACTCAAAAAGCACTTACAATCCAACCGGCAACAGCAAAGTTTTGCTTCACAAATTGTTTTTTAGACATAAAAACATAATTAAGAAATGCATATCTTTTCATTTTTACTATATTTAATATTTTTTAACTTTTCTTAAAAATCAAATTAGACTCACATGTAAATGGTATGTGCTTTTTGAGTGTACGTTTTCATAAAATAATAAAATTGCTCTTATTCGTGGATGTACGGTGAAGCCGCATAATGAAATATTGCAGAGAATTATTTGGAGATTAAAAATTCATCAGAAAAAAAAGAATAATTTAATCCATGGTTAAAATTACTCAAAAATTTTAGCAGGTATTAATTAACTAATTAAAAAGCTTTAAAAAGATGTTCCTATCTGCAATACTTTTTAAGTTATTGCATTAAAACTGATGACACCTATGAATGCCATTTTTTGCTATAGTTCCGATTGTAGCTCGAAACAGGAGGGAGATGGATCCCCCTGTCATACAATTTTTTTCTTGTCTTGGCCCAAGGAATCAATCAGCGCCGGATTGAAACGTTGATCTGGGACACGCTGTATAGTAAATGCTCTAAATGCGCATTTAGCTCTCAGTGTGAACATAAGATATAAGGAAGCGCTGTAGTTGAACAGAACCCAGTAGTCCAAGTTTGAAAGAAAGCTTGAATGAATCATGCACGATTTTTCTTCCTCTTTGACGAAACATGCTGATTTGTTTATACATTTCATTGACGCAAATCTCATACAAAAGTTCCAAATTCGTGCACTGTTTTAAAGCTTGATGATTTCGATGAACGAAAACAAGACAGATTTGTTAAAGAATTATCGACAAATGTATCTCATGCAGTAAGTTTCTTTAAGAAATCATCGTGACATTTTCGTCCATGATGCCTTGGACTGCAGGGTGGTTTCAGTTCAAACAAACACAGACACATTCAAACAGGGCCGCATTCGGGTTTATTGTAAAGAAAGGTATAAACTGTTATTCTTAAATGCATCTTTATTATTATATTTTTATTGTATTTCCGCACCACCCTTGAGGTATAAAATTTGGAGCGTTGCCGAATTTTGTTGGTTGTTCGGTTCCACTGTAGGCCTATTTCAACCGTAAGCCAAGAAGCATATTGGTAATATTAGAAACATATTACTAATATGTTAAATATGTTTACAAATATGTTACTAATATGTGAATATGTTTCAAATATGTTAAGATTAGAAATATATTTTTGCTTTTAATTTTGGCTACAATTTAAGTTAAGTTTGCAACTCTTTTTGCTCGTCGTCTTACTTTTTGATGCAAGTTTTATTTTTTTGTTGTTTTATTCACTACTGCTTTTTATTTTATTTTTAATGATATTTTTTGTTAAAAATAGTCGAAGGACGAGGAAACGAAATATTATTTTGAGTATGAGAATTAGTGTTATTCTCTACTAGTTCAATATTCTCTACAATTGCCAAAGGACGACGAAACAACGCACTGTTATTGGAAGCTTCAGAATTAATGTAAGTTCTGCGGGTTCTTTTCTCGGTGGCACAATCTGAACATTTTCTAAAATTTGGAAGTTACAATCATCTATATTTTTCATATTTTCTTCCGTCACTTTTGCAATTTTTATATTAATCGAATTAATGCTAAATTACTTAATACACATATAAACAAATTTTGATTATAAAATAAAATAGTATGTACTAACGTTTCGTCAAAGTATGGAACTGCCGATGGGAATAATCGACTTGATGATATGAAATCCCTTGGAAAAAATGTTTACCGCAAACCACAGAAAACTTAGTCACCAGATTGGCTTTAAATTTAAGGGCATTAATCCACAGACGTTTTTAATCCAATATTTCTGACAAGAAATACATTAATTTCTTATTGAAATTCACTTTTCACCAATCACTTTAATATAAATAACAATATTTCTTTCGAAAATATGTTCTAATTTGAATACTTACCTGTGAAATAAAATCAGCTTATTGTGAAGATACTGCTGACTTTCACAATTTTTCACTATACAGCGCATTTTGAATATTTTTTTTTTATTTTAAGGCTTTAATTCAATAGTTGAGAGAAATCACAATAACTTTTGAATACAAATTGGCTGGCGGTGTTTACTTTTTCGATTTACGATGTGTCAAAAAATGCTTGCTCAAAATCAGAGATGTACTTCCTCACACTTACACTGTGTGTGAACTAAACACTGCTTCTTTATCTCTTTATTCTATGTTTGACATGAAATCCGAAATCAGCTACCCCCTAAAACTGCCTACCACGGAGTCCACAGAACCCTTAAAGTCCTAATACGCTTAAGCTTTTCCTACACAAGCTCATTGAAGTTTTTGGATACTTGCTTTAATTGGATACTTGCCTTAAATTTCAAGCTTTTCAAACTTTTTGCCGAAGGCATCAAGTTTTCCTTTACTTGAGACTTCGTGCCCTTCGCTGCTAAGCTAGCATAACTGCAAATCGCAAGCTGTCGTGGGCTCATATTCAGTTCAAGTTATACTTGATTGAAAATTATCAAGCTCAAGCAAGCTTGAACTTGTATTTTAAGCAAGTACTTGAAATAGACTTCAAGTAGGCTTATACAGTTCTCTAGTCGGTATCGCTTAATAAAAAAAATAATTTCAACCGGAACTGTTTGGACATACTAAAACCCTACTAGAAGACTATCGGTTATTTAACTAAGCAAAAACGGATTTTCTAAACTGAAATGTCGGTTACCTCTTCATACAAAGTTTCGGTTATGCTAGGAAGAGCCTCGGGAAGAAATTATCCGAAACTCGTGCATACGTGTGATCTGGTATCCCTTTTTCACACGTATCAATTTCCAATACCATCGAAATATAGTCGTCTCGCTCTTTCTCTAGCTAGGGTTAGCATAAATACAGGTTATAGGTAACTAAATCTCACCAGATAAATCTAACTGAATACTCAGTTATATGTAACCGTTAGATATAACGTATATATAAGCTTTATCTAACGTAAGTATTTATTATAAAATTTTTAAACTTATCTCTACAATTAATTTTTTTTTTTTAAATGTAGTTAAAAAAGCCAACTGCTTCGTTTTTTCACTCCACCCACAGTTCCATGATTTCTGTGTCCATTTGCTATTTGCTGCTCGCTGCATTACGGGCGGTATGCGACTCTGAAGACTGTTAACAGTTGTCATTGCTGTTGTTGTGATGATGTACATGCTGCTGTTGCTGCTGCTACTGATTATTACTAAGACGATGATGATGCTGATGATTTTATACTTACGGCGCTAAAACACGATAAAATAAATTGTGGTGACTAGATTTGCAACCTAGATTTTTTTATTGCCAGCGAAACCAAGAATGGCACAATAGCAGATATGCAAAAATTTGGTATGCTACTTAATAATGATACCTTCTCTTTCCTTCACATGCATTTGCTAAAATGTTCTTGGTTTTTCCTTGTTTAACAAATTTTGACACAGAATGAGTATGAGAATGTGGTTGTAAACAGAAAAATGTATGTGCTTGTGTTGGAGTTTCGGTTACCCATTTCTTGTAGGGAAATCAATGAAAGGAACGATTCGAACTATGTCTGACCCATCTCTAACTGGTAGCCATTAAAGGGTTAAAGTTGAATTGGAAGAGTGAACAAATTCTGTACTTGTAAGAAGTTGAATATGAAATAAAAAATCCTTCATATTAAAAAATTTCAGAAAAAAAGAACGCACCTGGTATTTATTTTTCCATCCCATGAACCCTATGAATCTCTTCATTTTTTTAAGCTCCAAACACAAAGATGGCTATATTACAAAGAGTCATACGCTGCTTATTATTACTCATAGCAATACTAACGAACAGCCTTTATGATTAACGTATTTGATTCGAATCGATTGAGATGGACGAAAAACATTTATCATGATTGCAGAGCGTAATCGCAAGATGTAACAGCATAAGGCTTTGGTGTGTTCCATTGAAGAAGTGTGTAGCGGATATACTACACTGCTTGACGAAATGAATTTGTAACAATTTTACGATTCAATTGTTGAGGTCTTCGCAAGCAAGACCGCGTATGACAAGTCCACTAGACCACATCCAGCTAGACGAAAAGGGGTCTAACATAAAAACCGGTGAACCACAGACAGCAAGAGAGCGAAAGTGGTTGAATAGAGAGAAAAACAATGGGTCATAAAAAATAATGCCACTTGGAATGAAAACAATGCTTTCATCCAAGCAACAGCTAAACAACAACGACAACAAGTAGCCACCATAAACAACAGTCAACGCAAACAGCAACAACAACAGCAACGACTAAAATAAGTCACACAAAACTTGAATACGAACACCGCGCGTCGGAACGACCTAAACAGAGAAGTTTTGTCTTGACTTGTGGTTCAGTTCAGTAAAGTGCTTCGTGCGGTTAAGTTCGAGAGTTTCGAACTAAGTTGGTCACTGGTCGCTGGACGTTGTTTGAGGCGCTTTCGTTTTCCACGCCAACTCGTGCCTTAAAAGAAATTCATTTTAAAAGAAAGATGCTGCAAAAAGTTCCAATATAATAATAAAACCCTTTTCAAATAAATTTCCTCAAGCAATTATATATTAAAACTCACGTAAAAAAAGTGTTCAGCTTGTTTAAGTAATAAATTAACACTTTGTGCTGCAACGGAATTTAGCGACTTCATCTCAACTAAAGCAGAATTTGTAGATCATACAGATAGTGAAACCATCACAAACAAGTGAGTTTGAAAGTGAAAATTGTTTAACACCAAACCAAATCAAACAACCAACTATCCGCCACACCCATTTTAAAATATGAATTAAAAACAGCAGTAATTAATTCTTCAAGTTTGAAAACAGTATTTGCGATGCGCGATCTCGTTCAACCAGTATCCGATGCGGAGATATGATTTCTATAAGCTGGCTTACAATCACATCAAGTTTCAAAACAATCACCATAAAAATTCCAGTCATGTGCTAACCTAAAAACGCAAAAGAAACAATATTTTTTCTTCTATTTTTACTCAAAAAAACAAAACTGGTTTAACTCATGACTGCAGCTTGGCACAGCAGCCTCGTCTACTTGGCGGCATTGAGAAAATTGTGTAAAAATAACATAAAAAAAACATTGGCTACAACATATACTAGGTAGAAAAAAACCGCTAAGAAACAAAAAACAAAATTTTATATAAAAAATGCACTTTGAATTATTCATTGTCGCGTTGAAACTATTGGCAGCTCAAGCAAATTTCTGAATGAAAACAACTTCAGTTGTAAACAAAGCGATAATCCTGTCTGTGCGAAAGCTCGACTCCATGTCTGTTGTAAAGTAGAGACGGTTTTAGCATTGAGCATATAGTAGTATCAGTCATGAGTTGGCGGTAGGTATAGTTTGATGAATCAACATTATTTTGAAAGGATTTTAAGTAATTGCTTTAAATATGAACAATTTTGAATGAATTCGAATTAAAACCTGATGAGTTAATTTTTTTTATCGTATTTTTTTGTTTCATTCTTAAAAGTGTACACGTATTTAAAGAAACAAAAAATAAACAAGAAGTGTATTCCTTCCTAATCGAACATTTCTGGATATTATTGCTTAAAACACAGAAGTCGTGAAGTCATATACAGTGATGTGCAAATAAATAGGAACACCTGTATTTTTATATTTAAAGCTGCATGAATTATGTACAAGGTGCCCCAAATATAGCATTAATTCCCTCAGGTGGTGATCCTCCTTGATTAGACGAGTATAAAACTTTATGGAAGAGGATAACCCCTCTCCCCCCACTACGGAGCAAGAAAGTAAAAACTTGAAAATATGTGTCATTACGTCTTACTTTATATTTTATTTGTGACACATGACCTTCAAATTGATACAAAAACCGTTTTCTAATCGTACCACACTAAAAGCTAACTGTTTTGCGTGTGGTAATTTAAAATGAAAAAGTAGTTGTGCTTGCGTTGATTATTCAAGTACTATGGCAAGATCAAAAACCAAGCGAAAAGAAAACTTTATCGTTTAAAAAAAATTACATCATAAAAAATATAAATTTATTTAATATTCGCGATATTTATTATCAAAGTTGAATTAAAATTTTTTTTAGAATTTAATTACTCTTAACTTTCTTAGCTGTGACTTTATGCAAAATGTTTCATAAACAATTTAATGTTAATTTGATTAACTTCTCAATAAGTTATATACTTTGGAAATCGGATAAAAGATACATTAAATAAGGAGTAAAATGTAATGATACATATTTTCCAGTTTTTCCTCTCTGGCTCCAAAAGGGGGGAGGGGGTGACCATCATCTTTGCATTTTTTACTCAAATTATCATGGGGAATCACCAACCGAGGGAATTAATGCTATATCTGGGGCACCTTATATAGAATTCATGCAGCTTTATATTTAAAAATACAGGTGTCCCAATTTTCTTACACATCACTGTAAGTAGTTTTTGTACAGAGAAAAATAAAAAAATGTTTGCAATTTTAAGGAATGGTGGACCCTTTTCTCAAACAAACATATTTGTCAAAAGAATCATATGGGTAAGGGGTCTAAAAGAACAAAAAAAAACTTGCTCCTGTTATTGCAACTGGAAAGGATGAAAATAATCAAGATACAAATTAAAGATTGCGTCCCATAATGTTAATGAAACAATGTTGTTGTGTTAGTGTTATTTACATTCCCAGTATTTCGTGGCATCATTAGCCACATTCTATCCGAAAAAGTGCTCAGGTAGCGAAGTAGCATAAAATATTTTCGCTATATAAATTGTGACAGCTCAAGGAACATGTTCTGCGAGCGCATACCATTCAGCCCGAAAGTTGTGGAACAGTTCCTTCTGCTGAATGCAGGCATTGACGAGCTCTTCGTGACGATTTCTTAAAGGAAAGTTCTGCATGAGCTGCTGAACTTAAAAAAAATTCATACTAGATATAATGCAAAGCAGCGGTTGTCAGCGCCTAACTTTTTCCACTCTATTACAACAACTCCGGGTTTCTCAGTACAAATATTTTTAATAATTTTATTTTTATTTAGCTGGATAATATCTCAATAATATCTATATTTTTACCATATCTATGTATATAATACATCTTTAAGTTATTTCTAAAAGAGTTTTTCAGTTATGTATTTGTTTTATTAAATAGTTCATATTCATGTACTTTCTCAATACAAATGTTTTTAATATCTTTATTTTTATTAAGCTGAAATTAAAATTCAAATTAATTTTTTTCAAATATTTTATAAACAAAACTTGAATTTTCTATGAACTATTTTATGGTATGAATTTTAATAAATTATTTTGAAAAGAAGCCAACATGTTATCATAACACAGGACAAACATTTCTTAACGTTGAATTTTTGTGAAAATTCACACGTTCCTCTTGTCAGTGCAGAAATAGAAAGAAGTTTTTCTGTTTGCAAAAACATTTTGCCAGACAATGGACATCTTTCAATTTTAATGACTTAAAAATGTACCTTGTATAAACTATACATAAAAATTACTTTAAATTATTTAAATTATTTAAAAATGATCTTAAACACAAATTTGATATTAAAATTCAATAGTTTTACTTCTAGTCAGTAATTTTAATTTGATTGTTTACTTGTCTTTTTTGTTTTACTTTGACATTTTGCGATCCAAGTTTTGTTGTTGTATGAGAACAATTTCATGGTTACTTAACCTCATGATTCAATTACTACAGGTTGTCCATTCGTTTGACGTTTACTCAGAAGAATGAAGATATACACCCGTAAAATTGAAGAGGAGAACAAAAGAGTAATTTTTTAATGCCATCAAAGTAATCAGTTGCAGGAATATCATACTTTTTCGCAGTACTAAATACCCAAGAATACATTTCACTGCTGCTTTTTCTACTACGTTCTGCACTGCTTGTTTGTTTTGATAGAAAATTTAAGTAAGTTTTTAAAAAACTAATTTCAATATTTTGTTGTGCAAATCTATTCACACCGCTGACGGCTTATTGGATCCACTGGCGCATTATATTTTTGAATTTCATCACCAAAATAAACTGTTTTGCCAATACCGCACGTTGAAGTTTATTTTAATAATTACATCTTAATAGTCGCGATTTATATATTAATTGAAAAAAAAACGGCTAGCAACAAAATTTGAAAACAATTTTAAATAATAATTATCAAAGCAATAATTATTATAAACGCAATGCACACTATTCTTCTGCTGCTATATAGAATATATAGAATAAGTACTTTTTTAAAAAAAATACACGACAAAACACTGAAACATAACTTTTTTAATAGAAGACAACAAAACCCTGGTTGTTATTTATATTTGAGAGAGAATATGTTTTTTTTACAAATTTACGGGTGTCGTCAAACGAATGGACAACCTATAATAATTGAATCATGTTATAATTCATGATTCAATTACTATAGGTTGTCCATTCATTTGACGTTTACTCACAAGAATGAAGATATACACCCGTAAAATTGAAGAGGAGAGCAAAAGAGTAATTTTTTAATGCCATCAAAGTAATCAGTTGCAGGAATATCATACTTTTTCGCAGTACTAAATACCTAAGGATACATTTCACTGCTGTTTTTTCTACTACGTCCTGCACTGCTTGTTTGTTTTGATATTAAATTTAAGTAAGTTTTTAAAAAACTAATTTCAATATTTTGTTGTGCAAATCTATTTACACCGCTGACGGCTTTATATTTTCCACTGGCACATTATATTTTCGAATTTTATCACCAAAATACACTGTTTTGCAAATACCGCACGTTATTTTAACAATTACAACTATACAGTAGCGATTTATATTTCAATTGAAAAAAAAACGACTCGCAACAAAATTTAAAAACAATTTTTAATAATAATTATCAGAGCAATAATTATTATAAGCGCAATGCAAACTATATTTTTCCTGCTAACAGCAAAATATAGAATAACTACTTTTTTAAAAAAAAAATACACAACAAAACACTGAAACATAACTTTTTTCATAGAAGACCACAAAACCCTGGTTGTCATTTATATTTGAGAGAGAATATATTTTTTTTACAAATTTACGGGTGTTGTCAAACGAATGGACAACCTGTAATAATTGAATCATGACTTAACCTTATATATAATTGAATCATGATCTGATATATCTCGAACTGATGAAATAAGAAGCTTATGAAAATATGTAAAAAATAAAAAAAACAAATATTAATGTTTTTCTATTTCTAGTAAAATATACATAATTTTTCCATTTTCAACAGCTTTCAATGTATTTTATGTACAAACAGCTCCTCTTTAACGAGTTTTGGGGCGTGTAAGTCGAATTGACTAACATTGGTTATAACGTATTAGAAATATGATTGGTTATTCAAGGTTAAACCCAATAGAAAATGTTTGGGGAGTCTTATCAAGGGTATATGCTGAAAATAAAAAATTTAAAAATATTTCCGATCTGAAAAGCGTGATTTTAGCTGAATGGAACAAACTCGAACCAAACTTGGTCATCACCATAATAAATTCGATGAAAAAACGCATTTTCTATGTTGGAAGAAATCACTAAATTTCATTTTAAAGAAAAATTACATTGAATTACTTGTTATATTCATGTATCTGTAAAATTTAGAATATGTCTTATAATTTTGATATGGTTGCGAGTAGGCAAAAATGTGTACATTCAAAATAAAAGTAACGGCGCTTTTCCAATGCTGTGCTTAAAATATAAAAACAACTTCTTTTTAACGGCTTATTCTTTGTGTATTTATTTGCTACTTTTTGTTTTTGGAAAAACATAGACAACGCAGCCTTAGTAATTGTTAAATGTAAGTTTTCAAGGTAACTTCTAATTTTGATAAGTACCTTATTTTTAATTTTTATTTAAGGGGGGTTTTAGACAAAAGCCATTATTAAGAGAAAAACTAAGGCATATTTAAGAAGATGTTTTCTAAAAAAGTATATTCAGGGTTGTTGTGGAATCCGTTGATCGCCGGAATCGGTTTTTATTTGGTTAGAAATTCGGGAAAAGATGTCATACATTCCGGTTTTTAGTTCGAATCGAAATTTGCAACGCTTTGAGGAGTTGCAGAAACCGATCTTATTGGTTTGATATTCAGAAACAAACTGACAAGCTATTCACTAGCGAAATGTTAAACATGTTATTTATTGCGGCTGAAAACTTAAAATTTTTTTTAGTAGATTAACAGCCCTGTTCTGGCAAATTAACAAATTGTTTACCAGTATTTTTAATATTTCTATGTGTTTGTTGTTTTCAATACAAAATTTAAAGCTCAAAAAACTAAATTTTTTAATGAAATTGTCAATAACTGAAAAGCGGTTGACAATTTTTATCAAATTTTTTTATTTTTAAGCTTCAAATTTTGTTTTGAAAAAAAAAATACAACAAACACATAGAAATATTCAAAATACAATTAACAATTTGCTGATTTGCCAGAAAAGGGCCGTAAATAATTTCAATAGTAAAGTGATAAACTTTGTAAAATTATTTTAATTTTATGGAAAAACCCAAAAAAAACACAAAATTATATTCTCCTGGGTGAGACTTCTGCTAAGCATCTGAGCGTTGCGGCTAATAAAAGCACAAAAGGAATTGACGACAAAGGCATATGAGATTTAATAGATTCTAACACCAAAGTGAGTGAATTCTGGTTGAAGCGATGTTAGGTCACAAATCTGCAAAAAGTCCAAGTATCTCCGTGTTTTATTTAAATACAAAGATTGCTCTTACGCCGACTCTGGAAGCTCTAGAGGATTGCTATTGCTTCCCTCCTCCTCTTCATTGCTTTCTGCCTCCAGATATAAAAAGGCCAACACAGCAGAACTCATTTTATAAACTTTATTCTTTTAACAATTAAATTCATGTAAAATGTTTCAATTTGTGCAATCAAACACAAAACTTTAGAAAAGAATTTAGCTGAACAGCTGATTCGAACATAGGATTTGTTTATGTTCAAAAAGAGTAAAACCCGATCGGATTTCACAACACCATTTAATCTATATTTGTTTGATCGTTGTGATATTCCGGATTCACTTTCGAGGTAGATTTCAGAACTTCATTTATTTACAGCCGTTTTCAGTTAAATAAAATGTTTTGCAATGTCTCTAAATAATTGCATCATAATTATATATTACTTTACAAATGTGTATGCAAATTAACGTCAAAGTAAAAAATATCAAAAAGTTTGAGAGAATTCTTGATTATTTTACCTGTAACTTTGACACTATACTGAAAATTTATATAAGTGATACATCATTAAAAAAGGTATATTTTACAAAATTTAGTTTTTTAAAATTTTACTATTATTAAAAGAGAAATAAGTGTGATATATGTATATGTCCTCCTACCACAAAAACGGGTTTTTGACAACAAATCCAGATTTGAAGTTCAATTGGAATATCCAAGTATGCAATAATAATATCATCTATATTTCAGAATACTTACGACTTTCAATGGTCTTGTGTGAAGTTTTTTGATTATTTTAAAATTTTGTTGCACAGTGTTGTTATTAACAATTAACTAATTCAACGTGGAAGTCTTGCCTCTTACTTTCGACTAAAACATTAATTGATTAATTAAGCACCTACAATGTTACTTTGAGCGTTAATGGCCTTTACTGATGGTCATGACTGTCGTTACTTTTGAACCTCTTAATATTATTTTACGCTCTCAAAATATTCGCACGCCAGTGTTGTTAAGTATTATATTTATATATCGTATACGTAATCAAAAATAGCCATGTTAACAACACTATTTCGAACTCACAAAAGAATCTGGTTTAGTGTGACGCATAGAAAAATTGAGAAAAACCCAGATATTTTTGAATAAACTTTAGCATGAATTTCACGTTGTACAGACAGCATCTAAGTAAAAGTTCAACGAAAATAGTTTTTATCTTTTAATTGAGATTGAAAGCATTTTAAAAATTATCTCTCATCAACGTTTGGTCGTAGACGTTTATTTAATGCTTATTCATCGATGTTCTGATTAATCTCAAGTACACGATTTTGGCAAGAAATCTGTTTAAACTTATCGTAATAATTTGAGATTTGTTATTAACATTGACAGAATGTTTAATATTAAAAAATATAAGTAACACATGATAACTGCATGCCCATTAGTCATAACTTAAATTGGTTAAATGATTTTAACAATATCATATTAAAGTGAGTACGTGGGTGAGTTTTTGAGAATACAAATTTCGCATACATTTATTGTTTTACTATTATTACTTTTTTATTATTCTAATAAATTCTTTTTTGATAAACTGTTCGCGGCAAGCTTTAAAAAATTTATTAAATGTACTATAAAAACAGTTAGGGCCTTACAGTGCACCCTAAACAAGTGCGCGTCGCGCTGCGTATCCAAGCGCCACTCAATTTTATTTTACTCTTAAAATAAACAAGTGCGCTGCGGAAATAACAGCTGCTTTCAAACTAGCTCAGTCTAATGGTTTAAAAATCTTAAAGACACTTTTAGTATTGTGTAAAAATCTATTAATATTGCAAATACTTCAATTTGCAATTGAGATTAATTAATTAATAGCAGCTGATTGCTCTTTGCTCTAATACTTTGGTTTTATGCAGCCAACTTCACATCCGCACGCACTGTCAAAATTGGAAATTCAATTTATGTTGCGGTAGTCCGGTGCGAGTTTCGGTAGGCTTCATACAAAATGTATGTGCATGAGCCGATTTTGACAGTTAAACCACGCACGCGCACTTGTTTAGGGTGGACTGTAATTTTGGAAAATGAACGCAGCCACGTCACTTGAGATTTTTTATCTGGTAATTCCATCTCCATATGAATTAGAACAAACCTTCTCTCTCTCTCACTGAAAATTTCATATTGGATAAAATCACGCCTACCTCCCAACAAATTGACTTTTTAAAAACTGTAAAATCTCTTTAAACTCAACAAAAATTAATAAAAAAAAAACAACAATAGTATAGCATGTATACTAGAGTGGCCCTTGTTTTTTAACTTTAGAAAAATATAGCTCCCAACCCCCAATCTTGTTTCAATCAACAAAATAATGATCTGTGCAACATTTTAGCTTAATTGGAGAACTCTAAAGCGACCCTTATTAAAACAACAAACTCCAGAAATTGGCTACAAACATTTTAAAAAATCTCCCAAAAGTTAAAACCAAAAACCTTTAAAATATCATGAAAACTTTAAAATCATTTATTAATATTTGTTTTTTAATATTAAGAACATCGAATTTTTATTAAAACAAAATTAGTATGGTTCCATAAAAATTTTTTAACAAACTTAAATTTAACATTATTTACTTTTATGAGCAGATTTATAAGCAGTTGGGTCGGTTTAAAGGTCGTCAGCGATGATCTGCAAGACAAATTGTTTCTCAGTTTCATCTTTTGTCAGAATGTTATTAAGTTCCTGAATGAGTTTGACACCTCTTTCTGCAACATTTTTTTTTTTCGTATTAGAAAAAAATAACTTGAGACATATTTGCTTTAGCGGTTGTTGCAACATTGTCATCAAAAAATGATAGCGCAACAGTTTCGGAAACTAAGTACTTGAGATGGTTAGAGTATTTTTTTGCTGCAGCCTTACTTATTTCTGGATCAATACCCTGATAATTAATAAGTTTCCGCACTCAAATCATGACAAGACCTTTTTATTGTAATTTCTTTAAATTACATTATCCCGAAAGCTTATTCCCTGCTAGCCTTTTTTCGGCGTAATACGTCTGAATTTGACATCAGATCCTAATACGCAGAAATTGCTTTACACAACATTTATTCGTTCTAAACTCGAATATGTGGCGTATATCTGGAGTCCATTTTATTCCATACATTCTGCGCGACTTGAACGAGTAAAAAAAATTCCTAAGGTTCTCACATAGATCATTAAATTTTGTTGAGCCACTTCTCATATAAATCACGATATTTTCTTACACACCTTCAGTCTCTCGAGAACAGGAGAAGAATTCCTTCTTTGATGATCCTGTATGACATAATTTCCGGTCAAATTGATTGCCCGGCTTTGTTAATTCTAATTAATTTCTTTATTCCTTCTCGTCAATTACATCAACAAAATATTTTCGCTATTCCATTTCATAGTAGAAATTATGCAGCCAATGAGCCACTATCTAGAACTATGAAAGATACACTCTCCAGAATACTTTCTATTGTCTTTTCTATTTCTAGAGATCACTTTAAAACTTTGCTGAATGAAACATTTAAATTCTAGTATTTATGGTCTAGCTTCAATATTGACTCTTTCATTATGATATACTACTTAATTTCTTAATTTTAGTATTTAAGCAATTTCTATTAAACTATATATACACTAGTCTGAAAGGTTTGTAACCATAGACATTAAACAAATAAAAAATAATTATTGCTTCTGCTAACAGACACCAAGCTCGAACGTAGACTCGAGCTACTTGAAGATGTTGATGCTATTTCAGAAATCTACAAGCAATACTAATTTTTAATAGGGGTATTCATGATTTAGTGCACTTGCCTGTGCAGTTGAGGACTTGAGGATTTGTACACTTTACAAAAACAAATTGTACGTACGTCAAAAATCTGCACAAGTGCTTTTCTACTATTACCTTCAACTTGAGGACTTGAGCAGTTGTGCACTTGTGTGCATTGAAAAAAGTTGACAGCTTTGAAATGGTGATGGTGGTATGTTCACGAAAACCTAACTGCACAACTGCACAAGTCCTCAAGTCCTCAACTGCACAGGCAAGTGCACTGAATCGTGAATACCCCTAATATAATAAGTAAAAATTATTTTAAAATAAACACCTTTGCTTAAGATAATACAAAAGCAAAAACCATTAATTATATTTTAAAACGCATTTCATTTTCCCCCAAAAAAACCACACTTATAATTTAAATAACTATCAGCAAATTCCGATGCGCAGTGCAACAAGTAGGATCAGTGGAGGGGATTTTCCGAACTTGAGCAAAAAAAATACTAGGGGGTTTTTGGCTGCTTCAGTTTTTTGACTTACGACCAGTTTTATCATTGAAATTTATGTATGCGCAACAGTTTCACAGAACAAAATATTGTAACTGTTGTCGTTGTTGACATGAAACGGAACAAAACAACTCAGAATCGACTCAGAATCTTTCTTTGATCAATAATGCACATTTTTACTTTTTATAATACTCAGTGACACCTTGAACCTTCTTTTGGAAGGTTTTTTTGAAAGCATGAAGTTTCGGCCAAATTTTCAAAAATATATGCTCGATATAGGGTCACCTAAGAGTTGTCTCATTAATATAAAATTTTGCACAGACCATTTTTGTGTGGATTTAAACAAAATTGGAGGTTGGGAGCAGCAAAATATTTACTTTTAAAAATCTCCATATAGCTAAGGGCCACTCTAGTGTATACAGTACAGAAGTGAAACTTTTTAAGTTCTAAACACACCTACGCTCTATCTGCCATCCCTCTGAGGGTTCCCACACAACACATAAAAAATAGACAATAATTTACTAAATTTTAGTCTAAAACGACCAAAACCGTTCGAAATAAATAATTTTTAAGTATTTGTGGGCGGTAAAAGATGTGCAGCAACCCTTTTTTTGCTTAAACCATTTCAACAAATCGACTGCCAAAATTTCAGCTCAATTCAGGTTATACCTGGCGCACTTTGCTTTACTCCATTCTTATCCTTTGAAAAGAGGGCGTAACTATAAGGTGGTCACGCACATTTTTAGTACAGTGTCCGAGAGTAATGAACTAAGAACTAAGTTACCAGTCTAATACGGTCGAAACCATCCGAAATGTAGCACTTTTATTGATTTGTGGGCGGTAAAAGAGGTGCAGCAACACTTTTTTGCTTAAACCATTTCAACAAATGGACTGCCAAAATTTCACCTCAATTCAGGTTATACCTGGCGCACTTTGCTTCACTCCATTCTTATCCTTTGAAAAGAGGGCGTAACTATAAGGTGGCCACGCACATTTTTAGTACAGTGTCCGAGAGTAAGCATATGAACTAAGTTACCAAATTTTAGTCTAATACGATCGATAGAGGTGGGTAATAGCACAATTTTTTGTGTGTTGACTCACCAGCACATGTGCACCTTTGTGTGTCAGCACACTGTGCTAGCACAATTGTGCCACAATCGAACAAAGCACTCACAAAAGTGTCGATAACAAATAGAGTGCTAACACCCTTTTCTATTGATTTGTTAACAATATTCACAAATTGCATATTGTCAATTATTGCAAGTAAACCAAAGTAAAAGCAAAATCAACTGTACTAGCAAAAACTTACAACATGTAAGTAATGCAGTGCACAGTAGCGATAACCAATGAGTATCAGTGAAGAAGCTTAGCACAGCACTCTGCTATTCATCCCAACACAGCATACAAAAGTAACTTTAAGCTCAAAAGTTCGTCAAAGCTCTGCTCTTTGCGTGCCACTATGTGAGTCAACGTAGTGTGCTAGCACACATTACACACTACAGGGAGTCAGCACAGTGCCATAGCACAGCACTGAGTTACCCACCTCTAACGATCGAAACCATCCGAAATATAGCACTTTTATTGATTTGTGGGCGGTAAAAGGGAGTGTGCAAAAAATTTTTCCTAAACTATCTCGTACACACCTACACCTACACTCTATCTGTCACCCTTCTGGGGGTTCCAATACAAATTTTACCAAAAATAGAAAAATTAAAATATTTTGTCTACTGTCTTGGTAACTGTCTGTACGCTTATTCACAGACACAAGGTTTGACAACTAATGAGTATTCTACATTGTCTTAACAGACTGTCTTGTGTAACCCCGGTGTAAATTCCACCCTACGACATATTTCATAGCTCGTGCACACAAAAAACTTTTGTATATTTTTTGCATATTTATGCAGCCCCACACAAAGTCTTTCTCAATCGCATCCGCTGAGGCAGATACATTTTTTGTGACGAGGCTCGAATCGTGACGAAATTAGATAATTTTTTGTTACGAGACTCGAAAATTTTTAGTTGTAAGAGCGTCCTAAGGATAGAAGAAAAAAACAAAAATAATTATGCTTTGCCTTAGCGTTCGTTTTGACGCTGCCTATACTTTTCTATAGGTGCGCATGAAACAACTGCTGAGGCAAAAGTATAACTATTTTTGTATTGTTCCTCCTGACACTTGTACAACGTAAATTAGTCGGCATTTGTAGTCTAGTGGAGAGTGCGCTAGACTATCAACCCAGAGGTCCCTGGTTCGAATCCGGGTTCGGTCATGGTTCTTTTCACTTTTTTTTTCTTTCCTACATTTAAGAATTATGGAAAACTTAACATCCACAACTAAATTATGAAAGAAGTGGTAAATGCTTGCCCGAGGTTAAGGCAAGCACACTAGCCTTGGTTAAAAGCAATTCAAATTGTCTTTCATCGTTCTTTCGCCTAATCAATAATTCAAGTATGGTTCCAATCAATCTCTAAGATACAATTTTTTCGATACCTAAGATGGCGACCGATCGGGGAACATGTTGTTTGAGCACATTATGATACATACCATTCAGCCCGCTGAATGGGGCCATTCTGTTTTTGTGCCTGTGTTGCATTCATGTGAATTCAAAGCATAATATAAAATAATTTGTATTATTCCCAAAATGAAATGCAACAGTGATCCTGCAACCGCCATCGCTCCAATTCTGGACGTGTTCTCAGCGGATTTCGCCAAAAGAATCCTGCCACCCGACATCCGCTTTGGTTCTGTTCGGGCTTTCTTAGTTCTGTTTGGGCTCTATGCCGTCCGCATCGCAAGGAATTTTCTGTATTTCCACGATGATAATATCTTTCTATGAGCTTTTGAACTATTGCACGACTGTTTTTTACGATAGAAGCAATTTCTCCAAGAGATTTGTCTTCTTTACGATGCTACACAATTAAGTTTCGAATTTTTTGTGGAAGGTCTTTTCCTCTCGCCATTGTAAATCAAATCAAGATAAAACAAATGCAAACTTAACAAATGGCTATGCAACTGTAGTCATAAACAGAAAACAGCAAACAGCATCTACAGACCTAACGGTATTTCACAAAAACGGTTGCTGTGTAGTCAATTATATACTAACTTTTGACTTATCAGGTGATTTTTTTATTAATGCCTCATATCTTAAAAATAATTTTTAATTTCTAATTTAACTTAATGAATAATAAAACACTAAATTATGACTTTTATTTGTGCACTTAAATTTGTTTTTGTTATAAACCTAAACATAAAATATATGGACAAAGTCTAAATGAATTTGTAGTTATTCTCTGTATGCTAATTTTTGACTCTCACTGTATAAAATTTTGTCAACAGTCGTGCGTGTTGTTGCGTGTGTCAACAGTCGTATCATGATAACAAAATTTGTACCAAAAATATCAGAAAATAGAATTATATAGGTTACAATTTCTTTATGTACATTCTAGAATCCCCTATGCCTTTGTCCCCCCTAGATCAAATCCTGCGAACGCCCTTACTAAGGTTACTGCAAGCCTCAAAATTGTCTGTCTCATTTATTAATGCACTCATTTAAAACATTTATATGGGTTGTGGCTTTTTAAAAAAGCCTCTTATAGTTTTCTTAAAAATCTTAGTAACAAAACACGTGCTTTCTAACTAACATGTACTTAGTACGTGTTTTAATCTTTGCTATGGTTTCAAGTATTATTATGCAAAAATAAAATACCGTGAAAAATTAAGCTTCTATTATGAGTGTATAAACAAATTATTCAGCACGTGTTGTTCGTTTCAAAAACCAGGTATAACTTATTTATCTGATACAGGCGCGTACGCAGGGGGGTTTTGGGGGTTAACTTTGTTGAAAAAGCTTTTACGCCATAACTTCTGAACCCTTAAAGAACACACATTGATTTCATATCTTTGAAAAGGTAATGGAACGTAAAAAAATGAAAAGAATAAAAATGAAAAAATTATAGCGCCTGTTGCTGGCATGGTATTAAACTTTTAAATTCACAATGGGTCATGCAACTGCAATTTTTTCAAAAGTCTTATATTTTTTCTTCAAAATAAAATTTCCAATGAAACCCTATTTACGAAAATCGCATTTAATTGACGAAGATACGTTGCCTCAAAATATACCCTATTTTGGCATTCGCATGGCTATGGGTCCGCGAAAAAATTTCAAAACCTCAAACTCCGGATTTTTTTTTATTTTATTTATTTTTTATTTATTTTATTTATTTATTTTAAAACTGAGGTGTACAATAAGACTTAGTCTTTTTTAGTACTACAAAAAGTGTATTATCAAGGTTGCACAAATAAGATATGTGTAAATAGTAAAATTAAACTAACATAAAAATAAAAATTTAAATGAAAATTAAAATGATTATGAAAGAATAAGGACATGTTCATTTGAAATTCAAGGCTAATAGCTTAGCTTAAACGACTATAAGAAGATAACATTGTAAATTATTTTTGATAATGGATTTTTATGATTAGGTATTATTATTTATTATTATTACTAAACCATAGCAATTACATTTTCGCAAAATTTTACAAAATAAGGATGATTCAGACTGATATGAAAGTACATAAATATAATTAAAACTAAGAGCAGTGACTCAGGAACCGCGGGATCGTCATACCCGACACTCCATAAGGGAATGCCCTGCGGCAATGAGAATTAAATTTAAGATTAAAATTAAACACCAGTTTAGATATTAATTTTGACACAAGAAGTTAAACTTTAAAAACTATATAATATAAGATTAAGTGCAAATTTCGAAAAAATTAAAACCAAAATGAAAATTAAATTTAAAATTAAAATCAAAAATCAGTTTAACTATTAATTATAATAAAATAAGTTAAACTGAAAAAGTATATGTTATAGGTACATATTTCTAAGCAATAATTTTCTAAAACTTATAAATATATTAACTTATAGCACTAACATTGTTAAGCTGACTAAAGTAAAAGAACAGAAAAAGGTAAGGTAATGAAATATAGGAATATAGGAGAGTATAGAATTATTGATTTAAAGTGCTATAGTATTTAAATATTTCATGCTTAAAGTTGGTCCGTGAAGTTATTAGCTTTAGAGAGTTAGGTAATGAGTTCCACAGTCTAATGGTGCTGATGAAGACAAACCTGCTGCTATTTAGATAGTTAAACCTAGGAACAATAAACCCAATTGACCGTTGTGACTGCAGAAAATGAAGTTTTACAAACAGATATTCAGGCATTTGAGTATGCAAAAGCGAGTGCAGAAATATTATGTTCCGCATGTTTAAATAATTCTTATAGTAATATGATCATACCGATTGATTCCATAAACATACTTAGCTGCATTATTGAAAGCTACCAAGAGCTTATGCTGTGATTGGGAGTCCAGTTGACTATATACCACATCAGAGTATGTAATATGCGGTAAAATTAATTGTACGACTAGTCTACGACGAGTTTCAGTAGGCGTAAAGTTCTGAGAAATTCGTAAATGGCGCCCGGATTTGGTTTTCTAAACAATAAACTAATCTAGCACAAAATTTGAGCCAAATCGCAGATGGTCAGCGCAACTAATTTTACACTTCAATGTGAAATGGGCGACATATTGAAAACAATTTGTTGCTACTTTGACGAAATATGTTTAATGCAAATTTTTTTAAAACATATTGTGTCAAAAAAATTGCTTGAAACTTTTTTAAATTTGCATTGTTGAATTGTTGAATTGTGTTGAAAACGTGATGATTTTTCCAGTGTATATATTGATTTTGCACAAATATTTTGTACCTCATATTTGTAGGCACTGCTGGAATCATACAAATCGACCTGTAAAGTTCATATGTCCACACAATAAGCCGATTCCTGAAGATTGGTACAACGTTGCCGGTTTCAGTCGCTTCAAGCGAACCCTCGTTTTCGTCGCTTCGGAGACTCAAAACATGCATGAGAAGTGAAACTGGAGAAGAACGGCTCAATGGGTTAATTAGCTCTTCTGAATGTTCACAGGGATGAGGAAGTGACCACGGAATAAATTTTATACAATATAAAAAGAAATGGAATAAGTCTAAACGAAAAAAATTAAACCCCCCAAATTTTTTTCTGGGTACCCGCCTGATCTGATAAGCGGGAATTTTTGAGTAGGACGTGCGAATGTTAAACACTTGCCCGCACTTACTTTTTATTAGATCATTTTATTGATTAACTTTGTTGTATTGATTAAATAAATTGCCAAAAAAGAATGATCGCTCATATCTAATGATTGCTGTCAAGAGTTTATAAAACTTATTTTTTTTTGGGTTTATTCTGACTTTTGAAAAATTATCTTAAAAATTAATATAATTTGTTTTGTATAAAGACTAACCAACGTTGATACAAAAAATGAAACAATTTTCTTACGATTTATAAGTATTACGTGTTTTAAAATACGTACAGGGTTGTCCATATTCGAAGCGCCCATTTTATTTTTAAATAAATCAAAGAAACCACAATTTTTTGTCTGTTCGTCATGAATATCATTTAATTGGGTTCAAGTAGATTTGCTTACATTATTTCTTGAATATGATATCTCGTAAATGGTCGCCATTGGCCTCTACGACATATTGTGCCCGTTTTGCAGCATTTTCCATGGTTTTCTTCAACATTTCGATTTCGCGGTTATTTCTTGACGGATGTTGGTTTTCAGCTCTTCTAGGGTCTTTGGCTTGTTGACGTAAACCTTTGATTTCAAATAACCCCACAAAAAGAAGTGTGGAGGCGTTAAATCTGGTGATCTTGGCGGCCAATCGAAATCACAATTTTTTGACATCAAACGGCCAGGGAACAATTGCTTCAAAAAATCGATTGTAGTGCGGCTTGTGTGTGGTGGCGCGCCGTCTTGTTGAAACCAGTAGTGCCTGATACGCTTTCGACGAACGATTGGCATGAAAAAATTGTTTATCATATCGCGATAACGCTCCTGATTGACAGTAACTCTGTGGCCATTATCATCTTCGAAAAAGAACGGCCCAATGAGCATTTTAGCACAAACGCCGCAGCAAACAGTGACTTTTGCATCGTGAAGAGGTACCTCTTGAATCTCTTGTGGATTTTCAGTGGCATAAATACGGCAATTTTGTTTGTTTACCGTTCCGTTCAACTGAAAATGAGCTTTATCGCTCATTTTTTGAAAGCACGTTGAGTTTTCACTATTGACTTGTTTTGTTGAATGTAAATTTCAACAATTTTAGAGCGTTCGCGTGGCGTGTACTGTTCCATTGTAAACATTTGCTTGGAATGACGCTTCAAACGCGGTATGTCATTAGTCGATTTGGCATCACTGCGGAAAGTTACAGTGTTGCCAGATGGGCGCTTCGAATATGGACAACCCTGTACATATGTTTATAAGTACGGGATGCGCCATCTTGACATGTCGGTATGTGAATGTTGAATAACTTTAAAAAAAAGATTTCTTTATATGAGGTCTTTTTATCTTAATATAATCCTTTACAATTTATTTGGACAAGTTTTTTAATATGACATCAATCAAGTGGCCGCCTCTATTGGCCAAAGCAAACTGTGCCCTTTTTGCTACTTTTCCATCACTTTTTCGAGCATCTCGTGCGGTATAGAGATGATTTCGACACGAATGTTTGCCTTGAGCTCGTCTATGGTCTGAGGCTTGCTGACGTACACTTTGCTTTTCAAATAACTATACAAAAAGAAGTCACGAGGGATCAAATCTGGAAATCTGAGAAGCCAGTCAATGACGCCATTTTTGACGTCCATGGAGTTTTGGAGCTGCAGAAACTGCATTGTTCGATTTTCAGTGTGACATGTCGCACCGTTTTGTTAAAACCAGTAACTGTCCAGATTTTTTTCACACATTTGTGGGCAGACATAACGAGCCAACATCCACCGATATCGATTCCCAGCGAAAGCCTTCACTGAGCAAAATGGCCCAATGACTGTTTTGGCGCAAACGCCAGCCAAAAAAGTCACTTTTTGGAAATGTAATGGTGTTTCATGGATCTCGTGTTGATTCTCGTGTGGATGGATCTGTCCGCCAAAAATGGCAATTTTGATTATTAACGGCGCACAGTGTACTTTTTTGTGCCTCTGAACGCTCGAAATGGGGGTCTTCGTGTCTTAGTTTCCATATTACTTTCTATAGGAATTTTTCTGAATTTGGTATTATTTTATGTGTATCTCTTATAGTTTTGGAGATATTTGCATTTAAAGGTAATTAAAAATTAAATTAGTTAAAAAAGAAAATTTAGAGTAAAAATGTTCGTGTCTTTTTAAAAAACGTCTTTGGAGAAACCATTTAAATATTTTTTAAAAATTATATTTAAATTTTGAAATGAGTTTTATTATAAACAAAATTAAGTAAATATTAATTTTCTGTGAATTTTTTAAGAAAGTACCACTTTTTCTGTGAATTTTTGGCTTAACCTTGACTTATGACATCGTGACCTGTGAACGCCCACCCAATTATTTGGGCCTAAATTTTCTTTAATTCTATAAGAACTTAAAACAATAATAATTAGCTGCATAGCACTGCGGCAACGTTTGCTATAATTTTGTTAGTTGAAGTAAAGCAGAGGAGATAAAATAATTTAAAAGAAAAAAAAATAGTAAAAGTGCAATCAAAAACAAAAGGCTAAATATAAAAAAAAAATTGCTAAGCAAAAATAAAACATTACGAATCCAAAGAGAAAAATTATTGAAGAGGAGTTTTCTGCTAAGCATCAAATTTGAAAAAAAAATTATTAACTTTTACCCTGTAACTTGGTATTTTTGTTACGTTCGCTGTAATGTGGGGTAGCTCGTGTCTTGCCCTTATTTTACCCAGTTAAATCGCTCCTATGGTCCAGCCAAAATTATTTCATGATGATTGGTGTTTCTACTCCACGATTAATAGGCTTACTTACTAATTAACTGATTATAAGAAAATTTGCTGCAATAAAAATTATCAAAAAAACGATTATTTTTTTTCAAAAAGCTGCCATTTTTTAAGAATTATAGTACAGTAAATAAGAATAACAATAAAATAAGCTTAAAAACTTAAATTTTGTTTTTTTAAAAAAATAGAGTTAAAAAATGAAATAAAAATAAAAAATAAAAATAAAAAATAAAAAAAATGAATTGAAATGAATAAATTTTTTAACCTCAAAATCGGCTATTTTAAGGTAGGAAAAAGTTGGTATTTTAGAGTTTTAGTTTAGTAATAGCAAGTTTATTTGTTTTTTTTCAATAAAAATTATAAAAAACTATTATTTAAATTTAACAAAAATGTTTATACATATTAAAAATTATTTTTCACTTAATACTTTTTTATGTTTACAAAAGTTCGCTGTAGTGTGGGGACACTTGTGTCTTTTTCAAAATTCAAACGCTCCTTACTTAGCAACGACCGAACATAAACTGATGAAACTAATGCCAGCTGAAAGCGCCCCAGCTAAAGTTTTTTTTGTGTGAAGTAAATGTCGCTAGCGTTACTCGCTCACGAGATATACACCTAACAAGAAATCACTTGGCCACGAGTGACCCCACGTAAAGCATAGTATTCTGTTTAGTTTCCACTCAAATTCTATATCAAATTTCCACTCAAATTTCTATACAAAATATGACAGCTGCGAAACCAGCGTGGAAATTTTCACATTTTCGTCAGAGCAGTACTCTGTTCCGCAGCGTGAAATTATCGCAACATGTTTCTGAGCAACATTTTTTCACGACAATTTAATTGTACTGCCTATTTATTTGAAGTGAAAAGAAATCTCCCAACATATTCTCTGAATCTCTCTGAGAAACGTTGCCATAGGAATTCCTCGCAACAAACTTTAAGTCAGAAATTTCACGCAACAAATAAATAGGTGTTGCCAGTGAAATTTCACGTAAAGGAACAGAGTACTAGGCTTTACAGGGTAAATATGGTTCGTTTACAGGTTCATTTACGTGAAATTTCACTGGCAACACCTATTTATTTGTTGCGTGAAATTTCTGACTTAAAGTTTGTTGCGAGGAATTCCTATGGCAACGTTTCTCAGAGAGACTCAGAGAATAAGTTGGGAGATTTCATATGATAGCTCTCTTTTCACTTCAAAATAAATAGGCAGTACAATTTAATTGTCGTGAAAAAATGTTGCGCAGAAACATGTTGCGATAATTTCACGCAGCGGAACAAAGTACAGCTCTGGCGAACATGTTGTGAAAATTTACAGCTTGTTTAGCAGCTGTCACTTTTTGTATAGAGATTTGAGTGGAATTTTACATGAAACTGAACAGAGTACTATGCTTAAAGGTTAATTGATTTAAATTGTCGCCAAGTAATCGATGCACAGAAATTTTATATGTATGCTTCGGCAACTCTGGAGCTATATAATAAATTGTATGGAAGCGGGAACTGCTTCTCACCAACTCTTCAAAAAATGTTAGGTCAAGGAAAGTATATAAAAAAAATATAATGTTTTCCTATAAGTAAGTTTTCAGAGGAAGCCCAAGAATAAAAAATAAAGAATATAAACACTTTCGGGGCTAAGCCACACGAGAAAAATTAGTAGAAAGTCTCAAAATTTAGATCTTATGACAATGCTTATGGTTTCCTCCGATCCTCTTATTAGAACACACACAAGAAAAGTAAGCAAATTAAAGATAGTGAAATCATATATTATAAGTTGTTGACAAAAATATCAGAATATCTTAATTTTCTTGAAATTAAAACTATCTCAACTTCAAAATAGCTTACCCGCACAAAATCTATGGTGCGCAAAGGGCAATAAAAATATACTGACGCACGTGTCCTGACAGAAAAACTGGTGAGCGCATGGACATGTAAATCATCTTATATTATTAAATTGACCCACCATATGGGCATTTCCAGAAAAAAGTCTACCGTGACCAAAAAATTAAAACTTATTAAAAACTTATTATTTTATTATATCATTTAAGAGAAACATTTTTATGTTATTAGTTTCAGAAATTTCTACATAAATTCATTAACCATCATGATCAAATCGTCTGCACTGTTTCACAAATGTAGTTTTTCTTTTTCGTAAATGTTTCGTAAGCTTTTTTGTTTTAGTAAAAATGGAAGGCTTTGGCTAGAGATAATGAAAAAATGGTTGAGGCAAAGAAAGGGCAATATATTAAATTTGTTTTGTAATTACTTAATTATATAATTACTTAACTATCTAATTACTTAAATACCCAATTAAACTGCAATGGAAATTTTAGTAACGTAACGTCAAATCAAAAATTCTAATAAAAAAAACCAGAAAAGATTTTTAAATTTAATCACTTGGAAAATAAACTTATGTTATTTGAAAATCTTCTAAAAAAAGCTTTATATAAAAAGGTTTGCCCAATTAAGAGAGTTTTTCAAATTTTGTAATCCAAGTCAGAAATCACTTCCGTTTTTTGTAACGTAACGACAACTCATATATTTGCTTATATCTTTAGATCCTTAGGGTTAATTATTGTCATTATTTTTACTTAATATAGTGCTACTTAACTACTACGCAAATATTAAAAAAAACTTGTTAAAACTTAGACTTTAATATTCTATTTTTTAATATTTAAGGTCTCTGCCCACTTACGGCACGTAACGAAACGACTGTAAATCGTCTTCGAAAAGGCAACGTAATGTTCAATGCACACTTAACGAAACGGCAACCAAAATTTTAACTAAACAAAACAATAAGCGCAGAATTCTCTAGTACACAATTAGCTTAAATAGCTTTGCTATTAGATGACGATGTAGAAAACTGATAAAATCATAGATTTTAGATTAATTTTATGCTTAAAAAACGACCTATCGATGTCGAATTTTTACTTTGAACAATAAACTGTTGGAATCCATTGTAATTTTTGTAAACAAAGAGAACGACAATCCGGTCGGAATTCTTTGAAACGATCACCACCGGCTTTTTCGTCGGCGTCAACAGTCGTTGCCGTTTTATCGGCGCTTAGTGCGCATGTATACATAAGAACACATGGTAGTTATATTTTGTAGTTTCGTGTCGTTTCGTTACGTGCCGCAAGTGGGGAGAGACCTTTATTCGTACAAATCGTCCGTAACGCAAGTACGGAAATGCCCATATGTTTTCTTGGATATGACTAATCCAATTTAATGGAGCCTCGGTACTTCCAAAAAATTTAATTTTTATAATTTTCAAATTTACAGACTTATGAGCACTCAGAGGCACAAAGAAGTACACTGTGCGGCGATAGAAAGTGTGCGGCGACTGGCCTCGTTCGTCATCAAATTTTACTTCCAAAAATCAGGAATCGAAATAAAAAATTCGAGCGACTGTTTTGCCGTATTTGAAGCAAAGTGGACAGTCTGTCGGCAATATTTTTTTAATCAATTGCACTTTATACGGAAACAAAGGTCTATTTCCTTCAAAATGCGCCGAAAAGTGCTTTCACTGGTGCCAAAATGCTGAGCGCCAAAATGTGAATTCTCGACAACACTCTCTCTTGCCGCTTCAACCTGTTAATTGGAACGTCTTAAGAGTTGATAAACGGCATGTGGACGACTTCCCACTGTCCCGTGATCCACAAAATTCTACACCAAACGACGAAAAATGTTGTCAGACGGTGTTTGTTGATCACGATTTTTTCGACGAAATGCACGTTAACACAACTGAATGATTATTTCCTGTGCACATCGTCACTATTTTTGCGTGTTTAGCATTTTGTGCTTTATGCATTGGTAGCATCAAAGTCACTCAACAAACGCGAACTGCTTTCAATAAAATGCAATCAATTACACGGTGCTACAGTGAAAATGTACTTTTAAAGTGAGATAGCACAGATTATAGATCTGTAGCTCGTTCTTGTAGGTCGTAACGATCGCAGTTACCGATCCATGTTACCGATTTGACGTCACTCTGACGTAATTCTCACCTACACTGTTTGTGTAACAATCCAAATCGATTTCTGTTTTATTCGTTTGTTCCAAATCGATAAGTTGTCATATGTTCCGATTTCAATTTAATAGAATCTTTAAAAAAAGTGTTTGTGTAAGAAAAGTGAATCGATAAAACTTCATGTTTTTCTCACTCACTCTGCGGCAAGTGAGAATTCTATCGATCTGTATAAATATAGGGCTGTTCACATTTCAAATCGCTCATCAAATCGTTTGTCAAATACAATAGAACAACGTGAAATTTTCATGGAATTCCCACGTTGTTCTATTGGATTTGACAAACGATTTGATGAGCGGTTTGAAATGTGAACAGCCCTAATGACGGTAATGTTGTGTATACATAAAATAACAAGTACTTGCAATTAACATTCTAAAACCGGTACTTTCGCTTAAGTTACATTTTTTTTATTGTAATGCTCTCATTGTAATACTGTTTTTGTTTTAAAACGTTTTAACTTTCAAGGTTATGCGATTTAAAAAGAATGCCCATTGACATAAAAGAAGGAAATTTAAGAAACAAAATATTTGTTAGAGCAATGCAAAATAACCCGGTTGCAAATATTTGCTAAGCTTATATTACACATCACTTATAGTCAAATTATTTACATTTATAATAGTTGATTATTTCCGCAAACATTATAACACCTATAAATAATCAAATTAGCTCTTTTTAATAACAAGACCATCACCTTTTTATTATAAAATTTTAGCGCACATAAAATAAAATAAATGCAAGAAGTAGAAAGCTGCTTGCCATTTAACTCAATTTCGCAACGTTTCTTCTCGATTTGTGTTCTGTTTCATCACGGACCGAATTTTTACCGATTTCAACGTACACAAACATTAGTTGTCACGAAATCGGTAACTAGGGATCGATAACGCGTGACGTCACATAAATCGGTAACTTGCCAATTTTGTTACAGGAACGAGCTACTGGTCAAGTATAACTTGACGCCATACTTGAAACTGTTAAGGCCCAGTTATAATAGACGTAACGTAATGTGGTCTAATGTCAATTGAGCAGTGCATTCTATTATTGTTTGAAATAATTATTGTTTGTACTTATTGTTTGAAACAATACTTTCTTATACAAGCGATTATAATAAAAGTAACGTTACGTGACGGGACGTATAGATCCGTGGAAACTGGATTTCTACGTTACTTTACATTACGTCTGTTCAAACAGCCACTAAACATTGAGATTAGATTCGATTATTGCGCTATTTTATATTGTTGAACTACGATTTTTGTTGAGTTTTCGTAATTAATATGATATGATAGATTACGTCCCGTCCCGATGACAGTTGACAACATTTCGTTACTTTACATTACGTCTATTAGAATTCGATCTTTAATACGGTGACGGAACATAGCCCCTAGGAAATTTCAAATTTGGGATTACGATCGCTTAAAAAGAGGACGTAATCCAAAAAGTTTATTTGGGATTATAACCTCTTATTCATCCTAAAATAAACTTCATTATAAAAAAATTGATTTGCGCTGTACAGAATGGAGATAACAACATTCCGAATAAGTGGAAAGGGCATTCCCGAGCGGTCAGAACCTTTCCATACATATCTTTTCTTTCCGAATGGGACAATAAAAGAAAGGGTAATTCGCATTAAAAAATACACGTATTTTAAAAGAACTCATAAAAATATATTTTATGTAACCGTCAAAGTAAGCGCTAACAAGACCTATGAACCAATGAAGGCGTAATTTCTTATTAATAAACAAATTTAATAACTCAGATAATTTTTTTCCGATTTTCATAAATTAACATTAAATTTATTTTTAATAAAATGTATTTTCAGAAAATTATTATGTTTGCAGTAGCTTTTAATAAAACTTTCACAGTAAATAATCCTCAAAGTTGAAAAAATTGAAAAAATTTAAAAATATTAGGTTTAGCCGATTATAACTCAAAAAATTCTTTCTATAGTTCTAAAGATATGTACATATTTTGAAAGCTTTATCTTTTATCTTTCTCAAACCGTTTTAAAATCGAAAATCGGTTAAAAAATTGCTGTTTTAATAATTGTTTAATGCGTCACGTACCTAAAAATCGGTTTTATTAAACGGTAAAATTAAATTTTTGGGGATTATTAACAATTTCAAGTATGCTGTCATGTTATACTCAATTTGATCTACAACCTGTGCTATGTCACTTCCAAAGAACATGCAATTTTTATTTTTTGTAGCACCGTGTTATGATTATTCTAAATGAAAATTTCTCATAAATCCGTTCAGCAATTCTTGAATTTACCGGCAGCTACAAAAATGAACAATATTAACAAGTTTCATTTGCATATAATAGTATAGAAGAGAACTTATCAAGTCACAACACCGGGTATATCAGCTAGCTTTTAATATATTCCAAATATTTGGTGGAAATAATAGCGCTGTATTAGCCAATCGAAAGCAACAACAATTAGCATTCACTCATTTGATAATGAATATTTTAAGACATTATTCTAAAACCATAAAAAAAATACTGGTAAGAATTTTGATAGGGAAGAGAACTATAAAAATGATGACCTCATTTAAGTTAAACTAATGCGTTATTCTTTACACTTTAAGCATAGTACTATGTTTACTTTCGTGAAATTTCACTGACAACATTCGTTTATTTGTTGCTTGAAATTTCTGACAGATATTTTTTTACAAGGCAACATTTCTCAGAGAGACTCAGAAAATGAGTTGGGAATTTCATATGATGTCTCTTTTCACTTCAAAAAAATAGGCAGTGCCTACAA
The DNA here is from genome assembly GCA_963920525.1 of Dichetophora obliterata. Lineage (NCBI taxonomy): Eukaryota > Metazoa > Arthropoda > Insecta > Diptera > Sciomyzidae > Dichetophora > Dichetophora obliterata. The sequence goes on from OY986437.1 coordinate 106,083,117, forward strand.
TTAAGTTGTCGTGAAAAAATGTTGCTCAGAAACATGTTGCGATCATTTCACGCAGCGGAAGAGAGTACTACTCTGAAGAACATGTTGTGAAAATATCCACGCTTGTTTTGTAGCTGCCATTTTTTGTATGGAGATTTGGGTGAAACTTCACATAAAATTCTTTTTTATTTTCTTTGGTGAAAAGAAATGAAATCACGACGAAGAAATGAAATCTGAAAAAAAAAATAAAAACGGGGCTTTAATCAGATAAAATGGCGGCGTTTTTTCGAAATTAGCCGATTTTTTTAACCAAAACATCCCATGAAAACTAAAAATACTTTACCGATCTTTCTATCCGTAGTTCAATCTATGGACTCATATGTGTACAATAACATATTAAAATTTCAGAACGATCACAACTAACTCTGGGTGTTTTCCACCTACATAATAAACTCTCAGCAATAAGAATATAATTGCTTAAACCTAAGAAAAGTGTTGGTTTCAAATAAATTCAAGAATATTTTTACCATTTTAAAAAGTTTTTTATTAAATGAATTTGTTACATTTCCTTTTTAGTTCGTAACTCATGTATTGTTAGAAATCTTGCATAGAAACAGTGACTGAGCGGGTTCCACCCTACGGTTAGTGATGCAGGGTTAATATTCTCTATAGCATGTGCCCCACGTTTTTAGGAGAACTAAAAGCCCCACTCTAGGAGACATTATTTTATACTTTATAGTTCGTTTTAAAAACTTATATTAAAAATTTTTTTACTTTAATAATTATTTTCTGATTTCTAGTCTTTGTCAAAAACATTAAAAATTTGAATTTTCAAAAATTCACCACTGAAAATGACAAAAGAATTTGAGGAAAAAATGGAAAAAATTCTATAAATATTAAAAATTTAACAAACAAACCAAACCGTGAAAAATCCATTGACATTGCTGAGGCTCGAACTCACAATTCACTTTAGTTGTGAGTTTTTGAAATTTAAAAATGTCTATAGCGATCCCAATTTTCAGTATTTTTGCTTGATTTTATATATGTATCAAATATTTTTGCATTTTAGCCAAGCAAATAAATGTAACAGACAAGAAAATAAGTGATTATTGTGTTGTCATCCAGTTTTGAGTTACATTTTAAGTTTTAAAACTCTATCTCATTGGGAAGTTGGTTAAAAATGGATTCCATTTGTACGGGACAAACAGGAAGTGAAGCTAATAAAAACGTGTTAAAATAGTAGCGAATGGGGAGAAAGGAAGCATATCAAATGGGGTGATGTGAAGCATGGAAAATATGATAGATGTCAACCTGAAATCATATTTTACATGCGTATTACGCATTATTTGTAAAAAATTCGAATGTTTAGTGGGATTTATAGTACTTTTTCAATAAATTTTGTTATTTTTCTGTGTTTTCCCTTACGAAAAATACAGTTTTAAACTCGAGGAGATGACTAATACTAAAAATATAAGATAATTATGCAATCTATTAGGAAACTTTGAAAACAATAAAAAAAAAAATTAAAAAACTTTGAAAACTATTCGAAAACTATGAGAAAACAAAGAAAACTATTACAAAACCTTAAAATTCTTACTTTTTCCATTTTTTAACTCTTATACATAATAATCATAATAATTTGTCATTTTATCCGATCTCAATAAGAAATCGAGATTAAATTCGAAAAAATGTGAAAAAGATTATTTTTGTGGTAGTTTTGACCACCAAACAAAGAATGTTTAAAAACTCCCTACTCTCCCCTACTGTTTTAGACAATATTTGTTAAAAGTACTGAAATCATCGCGGGGGTACTGCGTTCCTTTTGAAAAGCGAAAAGTACTGAATTTATCATCCCTGCCCTACGCAGCAATGTAGATAACTTTGATGATGAAAAGTGAACTGTGAGAAATATATCTAAAAAAGCAAAGAATGAACATGCAAAAGTAAGACTCTATTTGCAACTAGTTTGTAGAATTTGCTCCGACAACACTGGTTATATCCTGCATGGCTGCAAGCGACATAAGACAATAATTATACAAAAGCTCCATCACTAATCACTATTTTTGATAGTATCGCAGTACCGCAGTTACCAGAGATTTTTCAATCACGGTGAATAAATCACCAGTAAAAAAAAATCGCTCATCTCTATTTCGCTCCATCAGTTCTTACACTACAACAATTTTCACATAAAAGGTTGTTCTCTTGGAAAAAAGTGTTGGTAGCATTAAAAATATCTTCGCCTCTTGAGCGGAGCATGACATATATCTTGCAAAAACAAGTAAAACAGGAAGATTTGAAACATCAGTGCTTTCGTCAACTTCAATGGACAAATGAATACTTTCTTTAGAAGCACTTATTGGCCCGTATGGATAAAAAAGAGTGAACGCTGCAAAGTAGAGTTTGCTACTAAGTAGTGAAAAGTCAGTAGTGAACACTACTTTTGGTATGAATAAAGGCCTAGTTATAATAGACGTAACGTAATGTAGTCTAATGTCAATTGAGCAGTGTGTTCTTTCACTTATTGTTTCAAACATTACTTTCTTATACAAGTGATTATAATAAACGTAACGTAAAGTAACGGGACGTAAAGATCCGTTGGATTTCGATTTCTACGTTACTTTACATTACGTTTGTTCAAAGAACAACTAAACATTGAGGTTAGATTCGATTATTCGATTCGCTATTTTATATTGTTGAACTACGCTTTTTGTTGAGTTTTCGTTATTAATGGGATATTTCTATATATCCACAGCTATGGATGTCGAAGTTTTTATTGAACTTGTACGGGAACGTGCAACTATTTACGACAAACAACTGCCTGGCTACTGCCTATTATAATCGCTACAACGTTTTCTTACATTACGTCCCGTCCCGATGACAGTTGACAACATTTCGTTACATTACATTACATCTATTATAATTCTTCCTTAAAAATTTTAAGTAAGCTCTATTTTTGAATTTCGAACTTAAGTGTTTAATTCTTTACTATTTGTGATAAAAATAAAACTTTTGATTCACGATTACGATTTCTTGAGCGCCACGATTTTAAAATGTTTTCTGGAAGAGAAAATTTTTTTGACCGAACAAAAAAATTTATTATTCAACTGCTTATCGAGTTATCGATTTTCTATAAATAGCATCTATATATTTGCCATTATTCAATCGATTCATAAGATTGACATGTCATTTGAGAGACAATTAAATAACCTTTTTAATGCTATGCAATACAAATATCATTGCAAGAATATTTTAAATTTTATAAGTAAATTTTTATAAGAATTTTTTAATTGAAAGAACCGTTATTTTCTACTAAATTTGCGTAATTAAGGTACTACAAATATATTGTATTCATAAAGCTTTAACATTGACCTTTCATTCGATACATAAAAATATTTATATATTTCGTGCATTTAAAAAAATTCTTTATAAAAAAAGCAAAATAACTAAGGTAAAAATGCTCGAAAAGGCAACTTTTCTGACAAGGGCAAAAAATTAATTTGTAATTTGGCTTTATTCATATATTAGTACATAAGAAATAGTTATTCTTTTGCGCACAATAAAATAGTATAATATATACATATCTCGAACAAACATAAGATCAGAATGAAAAGAATATTTCATAAAAAAAATACCATAAAGCAAGAAAAAAAAGCATATATATTATATACCAAATGAAAGATACATTTTTAAGCTACAATAATTTTTTTTTTCATAATACATAATACAGTAGCGGTAGTTTTTGAGAGAATAACGGTTTTATACAAGCAAATATTTTACTTTTACATACAAATAGCTATAAAATATGAAATAATCGACGCATTTTATTTGTTTAAAATTTATGTTAAAGCTTCATATATTACCTTTTAAATAATACTTTAAATATCAATATCGCCTGTACACTAAGAAAAATATAGCTTACTTACTTACTTACTTAGTTGGCGCTACAACCGTATGTCGGTTTTGGCCTCATCTAAGAATTTGCGCCAGCCATTTCTGTCTTTCGCTTGCTGGCGCCAGTTGGAAATTCCAAGCTTCGTCAGGTTGTCCTCTACTTGGTCTTTCCAACGAAGATGCGGTCGTCCTCTTCTGCGTTGACCGCCGCTAGGTACCGAAGCGAATGTTTTCTTCACTGGAGCATCGTATTTCATGCGCTGAACATGACCAAGCCAGCGAAGCCGCTCGATTTTAATGCGCTTGACTATGTCGATGTCAGCGTACAACTCATACAGTTCATCATTCCACCGTATTCGGTGCTCGCCATTGACGCAGATTGGTCCGTAGATCTTACGAAGAATCTTTCTCTCGAATGCTCCTAAAGTCTTTTCATCTGAAATGCTCAGCGTCCAGGTTTGTGATGCATAAAGTAGGACGGGCATGATGAGCGATTTATAGAGCGCAATCTTCGTTCGTCAAGAGAGGGCTCTGCTCTCAATTGCCTACTGAGCCTGTTGACGAGTATCACCTGTTGACAAGAGTTATTCTTCGTTTGATCTCAATGCTGATGTCGTTGGTTGAGTTAATGCTGGAGTTAACGAAGTCCTTCACAACCTCGAAGGAGGTATTGTCATCTGTAACATGGGTTCAAAGACGCTGGGAATGTTAGTTTATGGACACCAAGTATTTCGTCTTATCTGCATTCACTGCCAGACCCACTCGACTTGACTCTCTTTCTAATCTGGAGAATGCTGCACTGACTTCGCGCGTATTATGGCCAATGATATCGATCAGTGTTGCCGTTTCAAAATTTTTGAGAGAAGTGAAATTATAAAAAAAGTGAAGTAAAGCGAAGTGAAATAAAATTTCTTCAAAAAGAGATTTAGATGGGAAACACAAAAACTGGTTTCGACGGTTAAAACACACATCTTTATTTTGAACAAAAAATAATTAAATTAAAACGAAACAATACACAAAACAATTCAATACAAACGCATGAACAAATGCTACCAATTTTGATGGTCTGTCATTTTAGATTTTCAGTTTAGAGATGTGCGAATAATTAACAACACAACTTTGAAAACAAATACTGCCATCCTTGCAGCAAGTAGTATTCATAATTGCCGTTTTCAAAAAGAAACTGCACTTCGTACAAAATGGAAATGTTCATGCCGAAGAGGAAGTGTCGAAGTTTGAGCCTCGAAAAAGAAGTGAAACACTTCAATTGCAGTGAAGACGGCAACACTGATATCGATGTCATCAGTATACGTAAGCAGTATAACACTCTTGTAGAATATTGTGCCATTACGTCTCAGATCAGCAGCTCGGATGACCTTCTCCATCATTAGGTTGAAAAAGTCGCACATTAAGGTATCACCTTGTCTGAAACCTCGTTTGGTAACAAAAGGTGGGGAGAGGTCCTTCCCGATTTTAACTGCGCTGCTGGTATTATTCAGTGTTATTTTACTAAGTCGTATTAGTTTTCCAGGAGAATACCAACTTCAGACATGCTGGAGTATAGGTGATTCCTTATTGGACTGTCGAAGGCGACTTTGTACAGGGTTGTCAATATTCGAAGCGCCCATCTGGCAACACTGTAACTTTCCGCAGTGATGCCAAATCGACTAATGACATACCGCGTTTGAAGCGTCATTCCAAGCAAATGTTTACAATGGAACAGTACACGCCACGCGAACGCTCTAAAATTGTTGAAATTTACATTCAACAAAACAAGTCAATAGTGAAAACTCAACGTGCTTTCAAAAAATGAGCGATGAAGCTCATTTTCAGTTGAACGGAACGGTAAACAAACAAAATTGCCGTATTTATGCCACTGAAAATCCACAAGAGATTCAAGAGGTACCTCTTCACGATGCAAAAGTCACTGTTTGGTGCGGCGTTTGTGCTAAAATGCTCATTGGGCCGTTCTTTTTCGAAGATGATAATGGCCACAGAGTTACTGTCAATCAGGAGCGTTATCGCGATATGATAAACAATTTTTTCATGCCAATCGTTCGTCGAAAGCGTATCAGGCACTACTGGTTTCAACAAGACGGCGCGCCACCACACACAAGCCGCACTACAATCGATTTTTTGAAGCAATTGTTCCCTGGCCGTTTGATGTCAAAAAATTGTGATTTCGATTGGCCGCCAAGATCACCAGATTTAACGCCTCCAGACTTCTTTTTGTGGGGTTATTTGAAATCAAAGGTTTACGTCAACAAGCCAAAGACCCTAGAGGAGCTGAAAACCAACATCCGTCAAGAAATAACCACCATTCCCATCGAAATGTTGAAGAAAACCATGGAAAATGAAAGGCCAATGGCGACCATTTACGAGATATCATATTCAAGAAATAATGTAAGCAAATCTACTTGAACCCAATTAAATGATATTCATGACGAACAGACAAAAAATTGTGGTTTCTTTGATTTATTTAAAAATAAAATGGGCGCTTCGAATATTGGCAACCCTGTAGTCGACAAAAATATGGTGAGTCTTCTCCAAGATTTGTCGTAGCGTGAACTAGCGTAGACTTTCCAGGTCTCAAGCCACACTTATAAGGTCCAATCAGTTGGTTTACAATGAGCTTCAACCTTTCACATAAAACTTTCCAGGTCTCAAGCCACACTTATAACGTCCAATCAGTTGGTTTACAATGAGCTTCAACCTTTCACATAAAACGTTAGGCAGGACTTATCCCCAGGACTTATCCCACGGTAATTGGCACAAATAGAGTGATCGCATATCTTGTGTATTGGGCAGAGCACACTGAGATTACAATCGTTTGGAATGCATTCTTCCGACCGTATTCTGCATAGAAACTCGTGAATGTATTTAAATAGAGCGTCGCGCATTGCGCTGATCCCATACTAAAGTGGAACAAAAATAGAAAGAGTGCTCCTATCCAAATGAAATCGGTCAGTTCCCAGGGGTACCACTGGACCTAGATTTATAATTTACATGATTTTGTATGACAGGTGCATACAAAAGTTGTTCGATTTTAACAAAACTCGGTCACAAAGTTAAACAAATATAGGACTAGATGTGTACTGAAAATAGTGTTAATCTGTAAGACCCTAGGGGTACCCCACCTGGACCCAGATTAATAATTTACCTGATTTTGTATGACAGGTACATACAAAACTTGTCAGATTCAGACTCAGTCAGAAGGCCAAATAAATAGAGTAATAGATGTGTACTAAAAATAATTGAAATCGGCAAGACGCTATGGGTACCTCCCTTGGACCTATATTAAGTTTTACATGATTTGCATGGCAGGTAAATCTGTTGTCATATAAATATTCCCACTTTTACTAATTAAAAACTCTACTTACAACAGGAAAATAAAATACAACGCTACTATCTACCATTGAAAATAACATTTCAAATTGAAAATCATACCCAGGACCCCTTTTGAAGTAATATTGGTAATTTGGAGTTGGCTGATTTTATTGTTACATATAATTTTCTATGCTACGGACTCCTATAACTTTCATGTTTATAAAAACACAAATAATATTTTGGAACTCAAATAAAATTAAAAAAAAAAATCCTTATTCTTGTAATTGCCTTTCGAACTTTGCTGAATTTTGAATATTTTTCCATACAAAATTGATTTTTTTCACAAAGAGCCACTTTTTTAAACCTGCATAACTTTATTGTTTATGAAAAAACGCAAATAATATTTTGGAACTTAAAAGTTCCATACATTAAATAAAATTACAAAAAAGTTCAGTCAAAACTCGTAAATTTTTGAGCTTTTAGGTTTTTTTTTAAGGCAAAGAAAATTTTTTTTACAAAAAAATATATGATCAAAAAAATAAGTTACTTAAGCAAAATACAATTTAAAATAATCCTCTTTACTGTTTTTTAGAAAAAACACGCCAATTTTTTTTAAACATTAATTCAATTTTAAATTACTTGATTTTCTTCTTCTCAACTTCGCCGTTTAGAAGCTTAGAGAAGTATTCCCTTCATAACGTCAGTGTACTCTGGATATCTGTTACTAGATTTCCGTTTTCATCCTTGCAGGAGAAGGTCCCGGTTTGAAAACCATCGCCAAGGCGTCTTATCTTTTTGAAAAATTTTCGGGCCTCATTCCTGTCGCCATACATCTCAGTCTTCTCACTCTCGCGCTTTTCTGCCTCTCTTTTTTCCGCCAGAAAATACGTCTCTCTTCCCTCCTCTTCTCTTTGTATTCCCTTCTCAGATAAAGCAGTTTTTTAAGTTCTTTATGTATGCAAAGCACGGGAGCGCTAGAGTAAATTTTATTAAAAAATACTAGAGTTATTTGCGGACGTTATATAAATGTTTACCAAATATTGAGAACGTGTAAGAACATATTCAAAGTTATTCATAGAAAGTTGTAGCAATTTTTCATAAGGCGCAAACAGCTATTTAATAAATTTTACATTCATACATTCACTCATAAATCTAAATATTTTAAAGAAAACTAATTTCAGTGTCATGCTTTACACAGCTGCATGGTATGTTTTTCTAAGAAAATTTGGTAAAAAGTCGTAATATCCCAGCAAAAAAAGTGCTTCCAAAAAAAGCTAAAGTGGAAGGGAAAGTCTTGAATTCTATCCCTTCCACTTTCATACCCAGAAGGCATTCTTTCAGCATATGCATGTCATTGGGAGGAATGTTTTCCTTAATCTTCTATAGAAGTGCTTCCAGAACTTTTTCAATGGAAGTTTTCTTTGAGCCTTTCAATGAAAGGATCCTAGTAGGTGTTTTCCAGAAAAACTTAAAGAAGGCATTCCATGGAATGAAATGGTTTTTGTGGTTTAGGGGTTAAAAAAAAATCCCTGGGAAAATATACCTTTTCCCGACATTCTCGCGATTTTGGTGTTGGAAATGAGAAGTGTTTGTTTTGGGGTTTAAAAAATTCCACGTACAATATCCTTTTTCCCAATTTTCAAAGCATTTTGGTGTTGGAAGTAATAATTAGTTGGTTTTAAAAAATCCCACGGAAAATATCAAAAAAATTTATATTATAATAATATATAATTTTTTACTTTAATTGAATTTAAATGCCATTTGAATGTTTTCCAGAAGTAGTTTATAAGAATGCCTCTTGAAACAACTTCTTTATAAGGCTAAGAAGAAGCACATTTTGATCTATAGAATGTCTTCTGAAGAAAGTGTCCCTAAGAATTCATGTCACATTTGCATCAAAAATTTTGCTGGGATTGCTCGAGTCATCGATGTTCTTAAAAGGCATTAAAGCCAACGGTTTGGAGAGTTTGTTGCCAAATGCTGTAATTGCATATAGAATTGTATTAACAAGTCTTGCATCGGCTAAAAAAAGTTTTTCTTAATTAAAGATAATTAAAAACTATCTTCGAAGTTCGAAGTAAATGGCTTAGCCACAATATCGGTTGGATATGACATTGCAAACTCAATTCAATATGATAAAATCATGGAAGAATTTGCATCTTCAAAACACGAAAAGGTGACATCTACTGAATAATTTTAAATATCGAAACTTTTAAAACATCCAGAATACAAATATTAGCGGGCGAACAGCTGTTAAACATGGGCCACACGACCGTACAAGTGTTCGAACATTGCCTATAAAAAATCCAAAAAAACCTAGGGGTCGGAAATTGGATCGGACAACGGCCGAACAAGGAATAAATTTAGTTGTACTGCCGCTGTACGCCCGTTGTATACCACCAAATTTTTCAAAACTCTTATTTAACAGCAAGCGTATGCGCAACAACACAAGCAAGCCTTTCTCGGCGATGCCTACCTTAGTATCGCCACTTGTGTGCAGCGCAAATTAATTTTTTTTTTGTGTATGAAGTTAGTTTAAAAAAGCTGCCTTTTTTATTGTAGAATAAGCACTGTTCGGTCGATGTACGGCCGCTGTACAGCTGAGACTACTTCAAAACGGTATCTGTACGGCCGCTGTACGACCCCTGTAAGGTCGAGACAAATTTTTAAAATTAGGTCTTGTTCGCCCGTTTAACCTTAGCTAAAAAAGTTTTATTGTTACTTGGGATAAAATATCCATATTAATCATAAAATAAAACACTAAACAATAATACACAAAATTTTAATTTCGTACAGAAATTACTTTATTTTTTTAACAAAATGTAGGTTATTTAAATTTTTTGGGCGCATGATCGAACTCGAACGGGGGCGCCTAAAGCTCTTGGACAGGCGTTGCCCACAATTAAGCGACAAAAATAAACAGGAAGTAAAGACATAACTATCACCTATCTAACGAAGCAACACAATGCTTACACATATATAGGGGGCATCCCCTGAGCGTTGGTTCAGTCTAAAAAAAAAGAAATAAGCACGCGACTCTATTTATTTATAATGCCAACTAAGAAGGCCGACTTTTTATTTCGCACTGCTTACATTTAATCAAAGTAAACTGATAAAAACAGTTTCAGCCAAATTATGTGGCGGTTTAAGAAATTTATGGGTTTTTTTTTTTGGTAATAAAACGGCACTAATTGCGCGACAATTTGAAAACTTCGAGACTTCCTCATAAATCAATCTTATTATTTTATACACTTTAAGAAAAAAAAAGCAAACAATTAAAAAACAGAAACAACATAAACAGGGTTACCTCATTTTAAATTGACTGAAAACTAAAGAAGTTTGGCCAGGAAGTTGTCATGGCTACTCAGTTTATTGACGTTTAAGCTCCTTCATGTGTTGGTCATAATGACTTAGTACTTGAAAAAACTAGGTTAAGAGGTAGCAAAAGATTGTTTCTTATTTCAAAGCTTTTGCTGTGTGATATTTTAATATATATTTTAACTTAATAAAACTTATTTTAACTTAACTTGTTTCTCAAAGAACATAAGTTTAGGTCAGAGATAAGTAAAATAAAATATTTACTTAGGTCTCGTAAATTAACTACGTACTAATTTAAAGGGGGAGGGGTTTTGAAACGTACTACGATAAGTAACTGAAAAAGCGGTGGGTTTCTAGGGATTTTGATGTCGAACAAAATGTTAAAATTAATCAAAACTAGTAAGGGACTATCCACGATTGGGTCGAAGTTAAAATACCCTCACACTTTGTTCTAAGTTATGCGTTTTTTGAAAGTTTGATGACGTCCTCTTCGTATAGAGGATGGGCGTGATATTTATACAGTTGGCCAAAACTCAAATGCAGAAATCGTTTAAGATATTAACATACACACTTTTGTGTAATCTATAAAACTTATACTACTTTGATGACGTCACTTTGTTTGGGAACTTGGCCTAGTTTTTATACGATTGTTCCAAATTCCAAACTGAGAGTGAATTTCAATATTCTTAGCATATGTGCATAACTTTAATTCATTGTTTAACCATTTTCATACAGTTACTTTGTATGGAAGGTAGGCGTGGTTTTTATATTTTTTGACAAATTTTAAATATATGGTGAAAATTTGAGACCGAGCTTCAGTGGCGTAAAAAGCGGGCCCGCAGAGCCCGCATTACGGGCGGGCGCAACTAATCCAGGGGCGCCCTCAATGATGAAAATGATAAATGAAGTGGAGAACGATGCACGCTGTAAAATAAGCTGCCAAAAATCTAATTCATCGATGTTTGAATATTCCCAAAATTTTTATAGCTTTCAATAGAAAGTATCCTGGGTAAAAAAAATCAAAATGAGTTTGGTAATAATAGCAACCGTTTCGATATGACAAGCCGTCAAAGTTGCATTTTTTGAAAATGTGGCTGATAACTTTTCAAAATTTCGACTTTTTTACAAACACAAAACAACTCAGTTTTTAAAGTTTCCTTGCTGTAATCAAAAAAGCTTAAGAATATAAACAAAAACGTAGTTAACTTTTGTTGGTAGTATTTTCCAAGGGTGAAATAAACTGAAACTGAAACTTTTTTATAATGGGCGTCGCCTATAATATTTTCTATTTATTTATTATCACAAAAGAAATTGATGTAGCAAATTAGTAGTTTTAAGATAAGACTGCATGAAGTTTCAGGCAAAAATAGGTTTCGTTTATATGGGAGGTGGGTGTAGCAGAGAGCGGATTTGTATAACTTTTTCAACATTTCTTAATTCTGTTTAGATATTCGCGCTAATTTTCATAGCTCTACGATAACTTCTTCTATTTTTGGCCAAGAATGGGGACGTTACACTGTGCGACGTTTGTCTGTCAGTTGGTCACTTTTGTGACGTTAGCAAATTTTTTAATTAACATGTAACGTCAAATACAAAACATTAAAACTTAACATCTTCAACTCATCATTTCACCAATAAGAAAAATCTTGATCTCATTTATTCAAACTTTGAGTTTGTTTAATTTTTTTAAATAATTAATATATGTTTTCTTTTTATCTACTTTGTGATGTAATCTTATATTTATTATAATTTTCGTTATATTTGATATTATAAAAAGTATTTTTCACATTATTATTTTTTTAAAAAAATTATATTAAAATAAAATATTAATTTATTTATAATACAAGATATTTTTAAAATATAACTGTTTTAATAAATGATGACTATTGAAATAAAAAACCTCTTCTTGCTCTCTTTTTTTTTTGTCAAGAGTTCTCTTGTTTTCTCCTTCGCTTCTAGTAACCTACTTATAACACAGTTTTACTCTAAAAAGAAAAATCAGGGGCGTTTTAGAAACCTACTGCCGAGCTTATATGCAAAATTTCAAGTCATTACATTAGTTTTTGTGACATTTAAACAGATTTTACCATTTTATTGAAGTAACGCTGGTAGGCGTGGTTTTCATTCAATTTATACAAATTAGAATTATATGGTGAATTTTTGAAACTAACGATTATGTGCAAAGCTTCAAGTCATTACATTAGTTTTTGTGGCATTTTCAGAGATTTACCGATTCGATAAAAGAACTTTGTATGGGAGGTAGACGTGGTTTTCATCCGATTTTGCTAATTCTCTAACTTTACCTATATAACGATAGCCTTAAAATTCCGGCTGTAATCGTGTTAACAGACAGATGGACATGCCGGTGATACTGATCAAGAATATATAACCTTTTCTATAGCTGCCACGCCTCCTTATCAGCGTTACAAACGGAGTAACAAAGTTAATATACCCTTTACACAGTATGCGTGGGGGTGTAAAAATGTTATTATTAATTTTATCTGTTTTTTTTTTTAAATTTTATTCCCAATTTAATTTCAAATTTAATATTAAAGAATCGACTACTGATAAACGTAACTGAGACATTTTGAAAAAGGCTTTTCGGCACTTGTTTCTTCTTTTTGATTTTTTCACATAATTTTGTTTTTTTAGACTAAACCGTGGCTCAGGGGATACCCCCTATAAATGTGATGTGTTGTGCTAATTCGAAAAGTAGGTGAGGTTGAAGGATTGATTTATTTTTTGAGTATCTTTTGTGGTGCACACTTAACCGCTGCACTATGGGGTATGGGGTATGATCGATTTAAGCGGCCAAAAATAATTTAAAGGGTAAACAGTTTTAATAATGTTGGTTTTTTTGGATTTTTGATAACCTTAACCCTCTACGGCCATTGGGTCATATATGACCCACCTCAATTTTTTTTTTTTGATGAACATTAAAATTGTTTTGTTGAAAAATAGTATTCAATGATAATTTTTAATCGGGGAGAATAACGATTAATTAAAGAAATATTATATAACAAAAAGATAGCAGTGAGGGGACTGCCGACCAAAGTGAAAAAATATATATAAAATACTAGTATTCCCGGGCAGACATTTTCCTGCTGCCTTACTGCTATATACGAATTTTCATGCGAATCGGAAAAAAATCTTTTATATATTTATCCTCTTCCCGTTTGACTATTTCTTTCAAAATATTTTAGATTATTATAGTGTTTTTATTTTAAAATTATAGCAAACTATATTATTGCATTTGAATTTAATATTGCTGATATATGATAAAATGCATGCAGCACTACGTTTTAGTATATATCTTTACCCTAGCGCCACCTAGGAAGGTCTAACTAACCTAACACAAAAAAACAGCAGAGTTCGCTCTGAGAGTAGAAAACACCTGCATTCCAGCAGGGAGGCCTCTAATACAACCTTGGGTTGCTTATTGCTCCTGAATCAGTGTAAAACTAGCACCATTTTCCAACAATAAATGTCCAGGGACACACATGACATATGCTCCCTGACAATTTAATTTCAAGATTTTTATGCTCATAAATGTCTAGAATTCTGACGCTCAATTATGCTTCTATAAATTGGTCAATCCATTGATAACAATAAATGCTTCGATGACAATCCCCTGAAAGAGCAATTTCGGCAATGTAATGCATTTTTGCATTTAGCCTCACAATGTTACTCAAAAAGTGATTGCTTTTGCACCAGCCTCCTTTGAGTTTGCACCAGCTGTCTTGCTGCGCACAACCAAGGACTATATCTCAACCGGCTTTGACTGGAAGAGCGGTCGCCAATGCGCTACTCTGCCATTCATCATTCATTGCCTGAAACGGCTCCAGACGTCCATACAGGCGCTCATTTTCGAGAAAGACCTCTTAGATCATTTCTTTATAGCGGCTAGCAACCCCAGTAATTCCACATTCGAGTGCTACTTTAAATACGTCACCCGAAATTAATTTTATTTTTCTGACATTCCATGCCAGAAACCACAGCTTTCTTACCTTTCTTGTTCACAGCTTCACATCGTATTTTGCTTTTGGGGTCTTACCCACCATTGAACCAGCAGAGTTAGACCGAACCAATCCACGAACTCCTTTTACAGCCTTTCCTTTTTCAACCGAAATATTGGACTTATCCAGCTTTAGGGCCTTTAAATTCCGACGTTCTATCTCCATAGTCTCCTCACCACCACCAAGTTGCCTTTAAGGGGCACTCTTGCTTGAAAACTACCAGCATTAACACCCACACCTTCTACTTTTGGGCCCGTGCAAATGTCGGACTCTCGCACACAAGTGATTTTGGTCCCAAAGATTCCTTTGTGACCAAGGTTTCGTAACTTCATTGGCTTTTTTAAAGGTTTTAAGTGCGTTAATTGAACATTTATAGTGTTATGAGTTCATCTGACAAACAAAAGGATCGTATGTGTTTCCAAGCTCTACTTGAAGGATTCCTAGAGGTTCTGGGTGCGTTATTGGAATTTGTATTTGTTATATGAGTTCCTTGGTAATTAAAAAAATCATTGGCGTAACTATTTTAATAGCAGTGCGGATTTTTTGTTTGCTTCAAATACAGTTGTTTGCCTGAGAAAACGGCGTTTACAGTAGTTTGCCTTAGCTCAGAGCTGATTTTTTTCAGATAGCGGTAGTACTAATGACGATATATATACAATGGTGCTTTAATTGGAATATGTGGCCAATTTTTGATTGGCAAATTGGCATACTGAACTCTGCCTTTAATAATATGGATGATGAAGTATTTGAATATACAAATAATACAAATTTTTAATATTGTTCGATTGGATACAAAAGGCAGCATTTTTGAGAATGTTTTCAAAAATTTGAGTAATATTTTAAACCAGTCCCTTTGCTGAAATTCTTCGATAATCTTGGATTGACTTCCCTACTATGCACAAACAATTCTAGCGCTCACTGGCTTTCATGCTTTTTCATGGAAACTTTTTCCTCCGATTTTCTATTTCACATGAAAAATAGTTTAACTCATAGATGTGCGACTACCTAGGAGGCGGTAAGTGACCCTACTGGGCCTCGCGAGGCCCATTAATCATGGCCAGCTGTCTTTAAGGTTTTCGTCCATCTAGATGTCCTATCGCAAGCTGGTATTTTGTAGAAGTAATGTTAGATACTACATCTGATACAGAAGTAATGTGAGGGTCATTTTTAGGGAGTTTCTTAAAGGGGTGCCCCCACCCACAAGGTTAAGGTGCCTTAAAAAGTAAAATTACTTATTTTATGGCACAAGTTGTCTTTTGACTGATTTATATATATTTTTTTTAAGCACAAATTTACAAAACTAAAAATGAGGTAACGATCATTGAACTGTTGTGCTGGATTTATAACTTTCAGCAGCATAGTTATGGCACTGACAAATTTTCTGCGTGGTGTCGTGTTCAAGGCATATGAATTTCTTTGCATTTTTTTTTAAAGTTGTTTACACTCTTGAAAGAGTAGCAACTGAGCATCTGGTCCATAGTGCTGACACCTGCTTTATTTTCGTTGTAATCCAGAAATTTAGAAGACTTGTTTTGTAGCCCAATAAGAAATTTCGAAGAGCTTCAGGAAAAAGCGGTTTTGAAGCGCTTCGCTCTAGCTGGTTCAATTGAATCGATTCGCTCTAGCTACGTTACAGCGCTTCGCTCTATCTGCATTACTGTTTCAATTGAAGCTCTTCGTTCAGCTATCAAACAACTCAATTGAAGCGCTTCTCTGCCGTACTTTACTGTTTCAAATGAAGCACTACTAGTATTCTTGTACAAGCAAGTAGCAGTTTGAGCTAAGTGGTTTATGGCTAACGTGCCCCCGCTAAATGCACTGCCGCACAAATGCCTATGAGTTCTACCAACGCAGCAGTCACAAAAACAACAACAACAAGAAAAACCTGTTTTACAAAAAACATTTGTTCTTGGCTGGGTATGAACATAGGAACTATTTAGGTACCGTTACGCAAAATGTATTTACGTATTATTAAATTGAATATTTTTACTTTTGTTTCAATTGTGTTCAAAGGCAGCTCGGGATGTTATTAAAAGTGTGATTCTTCAAAATAAAACAGTGTAAAAAAAATAAAGCAGTGATTCTTTAAAAATTAAATTGTTAAAAAAAAATAAAACAGTAAGAGCCTCAAAATTAGTAAAAAAATTATAAAAAATAAAAAAAATGTTAAATGTCCGGAGTAAAGTCGCTGAAGTTTTTCTCAGAAATTGTTTTCAGTAAGCTTGTCATCATATGTTATGAGATATACACTCAGTTCGATATATTTTCATTCTTCTAATTTCTTATGAAGATGCCGTTAACGGACCAAACAAGGGAACCAACGTCCCATTTTGAGGACGAAATGCGAAATATTGTCAATTAATGCGCCAGAACTCTCTCACGAAAATTTTTCTAGCAAAATAATAGATATATTTTCAAAATATTTCCTTATTTGATGGAATGAAGCAACCACAACGAAGGCCTTCAATTGCAGTAGTAAACTAGCTAGAGTGAAGCGCTTCAATTGAAGCTGTAGCGTAGTTGGAGTGAAGCGCTTCAATAAACTTGTTTGGTACTAGAGCGAAGCGCTTCAATTGAAGCAGTAGCGTAGCTGGAGCGAATCGCTTTCATTGAAGCCGTAAAGAAGCCAGAGCGAAGCACTTCAATAAAGTTGTTTACAAGCTAGAACGAATAGCTTTGCAAGCGCTATGAGATAGCTTTTAAAGCGCTTTGACCATAGCGAGAACGGATCGCTTTAAAGACGAACATGCATATGATCAAAAAAGCACGTTTCGTTACAAGAGAGAAGCGCTTTTGTTAGTAGCAATTTTGAAGCACTTCCTTTCCTGTTGGTAGCTTACAGACATTTCCCATGCATTTAACGGACGGGCCTCGTGAGGCCCAGTAGGTTCACATACGTCTTTATTATAAAAACAGATCAGTTTGTTTTACGAAATTAATGCAAATTATTTTTAGTTTGTTTTGTCACGTCTAGCAAACATTAGCGGTGTTGGCATAAAATATTTCGGCGCTCAGAGCCAAGAAAAAAATTGACAACTTCTCAAAGTCAAAATGGGCCTCGAAAAGCCCAGTCGCACATCCTAGAGTTAAACCTTTTCAATATGGCGGCTTCATAAACAGAACAAAAACGTTTTCTAATACATTTCGCAAAATCTGATTCAATATTGTAGATTTTTTATAGCCCGATAGAGGTATTTAAACTTTCATATACATGTTTAAAGCTTTAAAAATGACTCATAGATTTGTAAACTGACTGTTTTCTAAGATAAAGTTAGCTTAATTAAAACCCATATAGACAAGTAGATGCTTTGCTTGAAAGTCAATGTCAGGTTGAACAGGTGAATGCTGTATATAAGTTAATCTTTAATTGGAAAAAATAAGATTTGTATGATCGAAATATGTTTGAATTTGAACTTTCTATTCCGTAAATTCATTAAAGGAACTCTAAATACTTTATATACATAAATTTTGCAAACCGGTCTTTTCACAGAGGTTATATATACAAACATATAATAAGTATTAAACATTAAAACAACTGGGAAATAGCGGCTATTTGTTATTGTAGCGAGATAAAAATGTGGTTTTCAAAGTTGTTTTATTCAAATAATGCCATTAAAACAAACACACGAATACGAGCATCTGGTATGGAATAATTTTAATAAATGCGAGAATTCATTGTTTGCGTACAATGAATTACTAATTTTGCAATGAACTCAATGCTATAAAGGCAAGAGATGACGTCGTTTACACGTTAAAACAACCTGAGAAAAAAATCTCATAAGCTGCTACATGTTCGAATAATAAACAACTTTAACTGTAGAATATCGAAATTGCAGCTGAATGTGTTACTCAACACAAAAAAAATGTAACCTTCAAATGGTTAAAAAAGTCTAAAAAAATAATTTTAATTGACTTGAATCTAATGATTATTGTTGAATTTTAAGGCGTAGCTTTTGTATGCAGTCAGTTTTTATAAACTTGTATATCATGTATGTCATTTAGATTTGAGTAGATTTATTCACATCACATTACACAAAAACATAAGAAATATAAAAAGGTACTGAACTGTTTTTAAAGCTCTCCGATAGCTGATTAACATATAAGTTAAGAGGAAAAAAACTGCGTCGTAACCTTGACCATGCCGCGTAAAACCAGCATATTTGTTATTCTTAGAATTTATATTTGTTTTGGAATTCACATTCCAGCAAAAAAAAACATCTGTGTAACCGTATCAAGCTGGTTCCATGCTCAATTTGGGCATTACATTTGATTATTTTGGTTAAGATAGATACATCATATTTTATAAATAACAAAAGTCGGAAGGCATTTTATACAAATTTAAAAAAAAAAATTATATTCTTTCCTGTTTTTTATGCTGCACACGCAAATATCTGTTACCAATGGTTGATTGATTGACAAGCAAACAAGAATTCTTGATATGACTCGTTATATTTGAAAGTGTAACAAGTCCACTTTTGTGTATATTGAGATATTTAAAGGTTTGCGTTTGATAAAATTTAAAATCATAGGCAAATATTAACTGATTCAGGATATGTTTTTAGCATTATTTATGGGTCAAATTTTATCACACATTAGTTATTTATAGAATAATTAAAGGATATAAACGATTTTTAAAGACACAAATGTACTTGTACCACTTTCAAATATAATATATTGACTATTTATTTTAAGTACTATATTTAAGTAATAATTATATAAAGTACATTTTTTTTTTCAAAAAAAAAGCTCAACTATAAACTAACAACTAAATAAAGTTGGAATCTTTGTTTTTATAGAAATTGACTTTTTTTAAATGAGTTTTAAACGCTAAAAAGGCCCGTACCAGGAAAACCTCGTGGTGTGTCAGGTCAATCTACACCATAGTAGGGCAGCATCAGCAATGATGATGCGTTGCATGGAGGAGGATGGAATTGACATAGTAATGCTCCAAGAACCTTGGATTTTTCACAATAGAATTAAAGGTCTCTTAGAGCGAAAGGCCACGCTGTACCAACCAGTAACAGATGGCAGGCGGCGGACTTGTATCTTGGTGAGATACAAGCATGGTATACTAGCGGTACATATGCCACACCTATGTTCCCCGGATCTCACCGTTGTGAGAATCGGCGGGGATGGTGCAGGTGCCTGTATGGTAGCTTCAGCGTATCTTCCTAACGACTCTCCAGACCAACCACCTTCAAAAGAGGTGGAGAATCTGGTAAAGTACTGTGAGGAAAGAAGCACTGGAGTGATGATAGGATGTGATGCTAACGCAGACAATACTGCGTGGGGAAGCACCAACAACAATGACAGAGGAGAGCAATTGCTTGAGTTTGTGGAGAGGTACAATCTGTTGGTAGCAAATAGAGGAGCACAACCGACTTTCATTGATGCGAGGCGAGCGGAAGTCATTGATCTAACTCTCATTTGCAGAAAGATTCTGAACAGAATAGAAAATTGGAGGGTCGTGGATAAGCTAACCATGTCGGACCACAGATCCATGCAGTTTAAATTCAAGTACGGAATCCGACGCCAGCAGAATAGCAAGAAGATCATGATCCCCAAGAATACAGATACTGTGAAATATAAGGCGAAGTTGAGGGAAACACTGACCCCAAAAAGCGATAAAAGTACCAGGGAGGTGGCATGTCCTATACTTTCGAGGTGGCATGTCCTATACTTTTAGTAGACGAGGGTGATCCGACGCCATGGTGGTGCACGGAACTCGAATCTTTGAAGAATAAGGTTAGGAAGGCCTTCAATCTGCACATGAGAATGGGAGCTCTAGAAACATGGGCAAACTACAAGGCACGGAAAAGGGAACTGAAGAACCTCATACGACAACGTAAAAGGAAGTTGTGGAGAGACTTCTATTCTGGGATGGAAACTATATCAGAAGCATGTAGGCTTCAGAAAATGGTTTCAAAAGATCCATTCTCCAAAGTGGGAATGATCTGAAATATGGATGGAACCATGGCAGAAAACCTAGAGGAGTCGATGGAAGTTCTGATGGAGGTGCATTTTCCTGGAAGTTTTAAGTTTGATGACCCGTGGACACCCTTGAAGAAAGGAATGCATAGGGTTGACAGACTGGAAGCCGAAAGGATGATCACTATGGACGGGGTGAGGAGTGCTATACGCTCATTTGCTCCGTACAAAACATTAGGGAAAGACGGCATATTTCCGGCTATGATGCAATGGGGGAAGATCTCATTGCACCTAGGCTGTGGGGTATATTCGTTACTTGCCTAGCAACGGGTACGTTCCGAGAGTCTGGAAAGAGGCGAAAGTTGTCTTTCTTCCGAAGCCCGGAAAAAAGGATTATGCGGAGGTGACTGTCTTAAGAGCACTTCGCTGATGCAAAATTCTCTGAGTAGATTCCAACATGCATATAGAGCAGGTAGGTCTACGGAGAGTGCTCTTCACGAGTTGGTAAGAGTGACTGAAACGGAGTTATTTTCAGGAGGCATTGCGATGACCACATTTATGGACATCGAAGGTGCTTTCGACAAAATATGCTTTGGAAGGCTGTGGCAAGCCCTGACAGAGCGCAATGTAAGCCCAATGATAGCATATTGGATACACAATATGCTCAAGCACAGGGTTGTCAACATGCAGAATAGTAGAGTCAAGACTTACTTACTTACTTAGTTGGCGCTACAACCGTATATCGGTCTTGGCCTCATCTAAGAATTTGCGCCAGCCATTTCTGCCTTTCGGTTGCTGGTGCCAGTTGGAAATTCCAAGCTTCGTCAGGTTGTCCTCTACTTGGTCTTTCCAACGATGATGTGGTCGTCCTCTTCTGCGTTGACTGCCTCTGGGTACCGAATCGAATGTTTTCTTCACTGGAGCATCGTCTTTCATGCGCTGAACATGACCAAGCCAGCGAAGCCGCTCGATTTTAATGCGCTTAACTATGTCGATGTCAGCTTACAGCTCATACAGTTCATCATTCCACCGTATTCGGTACTCGCCAGTCAGGACTAGAGGTAGAATAAGTAGAGGATGTCCCCAGGGCGGGGTGTTATCGCCAACCCTGTAGAACATAACTGTGGACTCACTACTGGTTAGACTGAATGAATCGGACATACATACGATAGGGTATGCAGATGACATTGCGTTGGTGGTCAGCGGTAAGTTCATTGACACCATTTCTGACATCATGAAGGGAGCACTCCGAATGGTGGAGGAGTGGTGTCAGGAACAAGGCCTTACCGTAAACGCAGGCAAATCAGACAATATTCTCTTTACTAGAAATAGGGTAGGCCTGAGGAGAGAACCACGCAGACTTTTTGGAGCTGGAATAAACATGTCCACGAAAGTTAAATATCTAGGGGTAACCCTCGATAGCAAGCTGAACTAGAACGAGCATGTAGAAGATAGGATTCAAAGAGCCAAGAGGGTTTTGTTTCAGTGTAGACGCGTTTGTGGTCTCAAATGGGGGCTAAGCCCAGAGGCTATGAAATGGGTCTACATTATAATGGTTAAACCTGTCATCACGTATGCGTCGTTGATTTGGTGGACAAAAGTCAGCCAGAAAACCATTAAGAAGAGACTGGACAGAGTTCAACGGCTGGCGTGTGTTGGAATAACAGGTGCAATACGCACCACTCCAACTAGCGCAATAGAGGTTCTGTTAGGTATGCTGCCGTTGGATTTATAAATAAAGAAAACAGCAGGGCCGACAGCGCCTCAGGATGTTGCGAAATGCTACGTGGCATAGGGCAATGGCCCTGCATGGTCATATGCGCATCCTTGATATTGCACAAGGAGATGTCAGGGAGGCGTGTAAGCCTATGAACGGAAGGCAGAGAATAAGAATAACAGAAAAATGTTATAAAACTCTTTTAAAAGATGGAGCCGTTTGTGAAGAAATCGCTGATAACGATATCAGTATATTCACAAACGGCTCTCTGATGAATGGCAGAGCCGGGACAGGCGTTTACTCAGAAGAGTTAAGCCTATCCTATGTACTGGCGGAAATGCTTGGCTAGGCGGAAATGCTTGGCGTAGTGCATGCGCTGGACCACCTGATAGATGGCCGGATCAATGGCAAGAAAATTGTCATTGCTCTCGACAATCAGTCTGTGATTAGGTGTATGCAACGTACAGACACCACTTCCAGGTTGGCCATAGAATGTCCTACTAAACTGAATAGGTGCACCCAGACAAATCAGCTCACACTTATGTGGGTGAGAGGACACTTTGGCATAGAACAGAATGAAAATGCTGATTCTTTAGAAAGAGAAAGATCAGCAGCAGAATTCTGTGGACCAGAACCATGCATGTGGCAGGCCTTATTAAACATTGGACGGACTCGGAAGAAGCTGTTAATTTCAAGCAATCAAAGGCGGCCATGAAGTGATCTCGTAGTGAGGCAGCGAAATATATTTGCGATACAATTGAAGGACTTTAAGCTGGCTTACTGCACTGGTCACAGGACACGTACCATGACCAGTGGTACCAGTGGTATGCCTTCATGTACCATCTCGGGAAGATGGCTTGGACTGAGGACGATGCGAGTAGGTTATGCCTATAGGAGCCGGAAACAGCAGCACACATTTTGTGCCAGTGTCCGGCGCTGGCAAGCATAAGATTGACCACTCTGGGACGTCCATTTGTTGGCGAAGCCGAGATTCGTCAACTGACCTACAAGGATATGCTTGAGGTGACAAAGGCTGCTTATACAAGGAGCATGCTCATGTATGAGTACTACGAGCAGTAGCATCCTTTGTCCAATAGTGGACGAAAAGGGACCCAATGTGGTCTGCTTCGGCAAATCCCCGACTGATTATATATAAACGCTAAAAATAATAATAAAAATTAAAAATTGTAATCAAAATTTAAGACATGTAACTTAGTTTATTAAGAAATCCACCTATTTTGGCATTTATCACAACAGAAATAATACACGACTAGTTATTGTCCCCCGAACATCGGGGGGGCTGGATACAAGTTTTAGAGATCTTATTATTAGTATTATGACTAGTTTGATACACTCATTTTAAGAGTCAAGAGTGAGGTTTCTGTTTAACAATATAGTTTTACTAACTTTTTATGAATTAATATAAAATGAAACTCATATTGTAATTTTACAGTGATAACACTTTAACCCATTGTACTGCCGTGCAAGAGAACAGTAGCTGACCGAATAAGTTGTAAGCAACAACTACATGACTTAATACAGTGTTTGCTAAAACTACTTTGGATCAATATTATTCATTTGACGTACGATTTCTCCACCTT
Organism: Dichetophora obliterata; assembly: GCA_963920525.1. Lineage (NCBI taxonomy): Eukaryota > Metazoa > Arthropoda > Insecta > Diptera > Sciomyzidae > Dichetophora > Dichetophora obliterata. Next base: position 106,106,894 of record OY986437.1, read on the forward strand.
AATTTCTCCACTCGTGCATATAAAAACATGAGCGCTCTGTTGTTAAATTTTCATAGCGATAAAATGTTTTTCATCCCTCTTGAATAGTTTTCGCTTTAAGATTGAGCTCCTCGAATAAACTAAGTTGAACAATACTTTCTGTATTTCTGTTTTTCACTCATATAATTTTCCTCTTTACGAAGTTTTTGGCAATGGTATAAACTCATTCCCTCATTCCAATATAATATTGCACTCGCTGATACAGGCCGCAAATAGCTTTAATTTCACAAAAATTTTACATGGCACGCCGGTGTGACCTCTAGAGGTGACAAATATAAAACCAGGTTCTATTAATCTATAATCTCTAACAATTATTTTCAAAACACCTATTCATATTTGCCACCCCCAACAAAAACATAAAAAAGAATAATGTGTTACCTTTCTGGGAGTTCTAATGAAAAAAAACTTAACTTAGATAAATACATAGTTCATCTTTTTCAAATTACACTTTGAAAGATAAAATGTAAGCACTGATCCTATTATTTTTCATCGCCAACCTTTCATTGAAAACTACCCATCCTTTATGTCGCCCAAAAAAACAAATTTCTAGCTCAAAGCTTATTCCAAAAATATTTGCCATTTTTCTTCAAATAAAAACTGAACACGTTTATATTTAATTTGTACGAACATTTGAACAAATATTGTATTGTTTTCAATTGAACTATCCTAATCTGCATTGTTAACAAAAATATTAATTAAAAAATAATTTGTTGCTGTATAAAGGGTAAATAACAGGTGTGAATGTAAAGTAAATTTTAAGTCATTTTATACTTTTTAGTTAAGACAACAAAATAATAGTCTTCGCTTTGAAAGAATCGAAACATAGTTTTTTCAGCGTTTTTTCGTAAAAGGTCCAAATATTTCAAATATTCCAAATATTTGATCACACGATTTGTTCTATTTAAGACCTTTTCCCTTATATCACACGTTGTCACAAGATCTTAATTCCCCTTCCCCTCTGCATTCTTATTTTTCCCACGAGGTCACTTTGCATTAATATTTTCTAAAATTGTTGGGTTTTTCTTACATATTCTCAGTTCGTTATACAAAAATTATAGTTAAAATTATGCTTATTAGGGGTAGTCCCTATAGATGTCATACATTTTGGTCCCCCACCCCATATTATGTATACCCCACCCCCCCGTCACACAATGTCACAAAGTTTTAAATCCCTCCTTGCCATGATATGTTAACACGAGTGGCTATGGAGTTGTTTGAAATATTTAAAAATTTTTTCACATAAATCATTTTTAAAGCTGTAGAACTTTGTAAAAAATATAAAAACAAAATTTTTAAACAATTAATTTTCATCAAAAAATCATAGAGGGTAGCTGATAATTTTCGATAATAGAAACTGTTTATTGAATTATATGTCAAAATCGAACAATTTTTGCAAATAAATGATATGTCATATGGAAGAGTGCGGAAAAATAAAACTTAAACAAAAAAAATGTGCAACAAAAACAACATTTGGCCTATTTTTTTAGAAAAATGTAATATTTTAGAGGTTTTTTGAAAGCAATATGAAACATTGAATTGGTGAGGTACCGGTAAATTTCTTTTTCCAAAGTTAGTTAATTGAACTTTTAGACAAAAAAAATTTTATGGAAAATTGCACTGCTTCATAACTGAGAAAACCTAAAGTTTTCGAGATATCGCAATAATTTTTATGTCATAATAACGGGAATTTTTTAACATGGGTTAGATAAATAGGGTCGTGCACCGTTACTGGCGCTTCCGCGAGGGCCTTTAGGTCCATTGCGAGTCCCTTTTAATTTTTTTTTTGTGGTACCATGTTAACCATTATATCGATTATTCCTCAAACCAGCCTGTGCTTTTTATGAACCTCCAGATGTCTAGCAGTGTGTGTTCGCTAAATCTTCCAGGTCTTTGAAAAATCTGTTCCCCATATATCGGAGTCGACGGTTCTGTAGACTTGTACATTAGCATAGAAGGTGAGTTATTGTTCCTGTTTCTTCCGGATCCTTGCAGTTCCGACAGAAGTTACCCCAATGGGGCAATGACCTGTTAGAACTCCAACAAGAATCCGGATTTCTCGTTTGGCTAAAAGCAAAAGGCTTTCGGTTCTCTTTTCATTTAGCTAGGGCCAGAGCCTTCGAGATATGTTGAAGTCACCTCTGGAGGCCCAGTTAGTGTTAGCATTATCTCTGGCTTTAAGGTCTATGCTCCTTTTGACGACGCCTATTGGATTGCACACATCTGTATTAGCTCTGTATGTACTTGCGGTTACTCCACTCCTAGCTAGTTCATCCGCTGCGTCGTTCCCTTCGGGAACCCTTGTGGAGGTAAGATTTTTCCTATGAATGGCCTGTGCAGCTTTTCCAATAGCATATATTTCTGCCTGAAAAACGCTACAGTAGTCGGGGAGTTTGTAGGACTCTTTGACTTGCAGACCCTTGCTGGCACCGCTATCGCAACCCCGCTTGTCACCCAAAGCAAAATTAGATGGGGACAGTTCAGCCTTTCCCCCTATTTCTTCCTACCTCTTTTCCTTATCTTTCTGTCTCCAGTTTCACTCTCTCGTTTGTCGCTTTTGTCGTCATTGGATTACGATGGACCAGCCTTGCTCAGACCCTCATCCGTGGAAGCATTCAGAGTTGTAGCAACTTCGGTCGTCGATGCTTTGGGGGCATTGTAAAGTTCAAAGGCGGCCAGTTTCTTTAAGTGCTTTCTGATGAGGGCCTTGTCCCTGGAGGTAAGAGTGGTCGGGTCTGCGTTTTTCATTTTCCGCAGATAGTTCTTAGCAGTCCTATAGAACTTCCGTTGTTTCGCTTCTTTCGAAGCAGAACTACTGTGGACTGCTGCACTACCCGCCTCAATGAATTCGAAATTAGACTGAACTCACACTATCATCTGGATTGGTGTGCCAGAGTATATCTCTTTTCCATACAAGTTTATGCCTGCGTTGGCCCAAATGCAAACCAGTTAAAATGAGTTTAGTGTTTTTGATTGTTTTTCGGGTACCTTAAATTGATAATTACTATTATTTAATTCGATGTTGCTTATTTATATAGAATCAAGTATACTTAAATACGCGTTTATATACAATATATTCAATTTTTAAATTCCGCTGAAAAGCCAATTAATGTGCTTAGTGGAAAATCCTAATATGTATGGGTATGTTTTAGTACGTAGGTGCATTCTGTCTGTCCCGGCTGATTCGGGCAGATTTTAGAATGTGAATCGTGCATGCGTAAAGGACGGGTATACGTATCTTTGGAAGATTTCATACCTCCGGGCGAATCAAAAAAAAAATGACTTTCGCGTCGGAGTCGGAGTTGAGAAGCTCGTCTTCGGTCTCTGAACCAGGAATATTGTGAAGGACTTGAGAAATGCTAGATTGCTCAGTGTCCCTAGGGACTGCGGATTTGCTAGCTTCCTCCGTGTCACTTCCTATACTCAACCTGTCCAGAATCCTGAGAGTCGCTGAGTCCAGGTCCCCACCACCCGCGTCGGTGTTGTGTTGTCTGGTCAGAGTAGGTCGCGCTATGCTAGACCTGCCAGTATCCGTCACCGTCACCACAGTTGTTATAGTTGTAATTATTGTTGTTGTTACCTGCGTCAGTTCGTCCTTGTTATTGTTAATGTTGTTGATGTTATTGTTGTTGTTTTTGTTCATTTTTGGTCCCACGAGTAGCAAGGGTAAGTACGTCACCCATGCCAGAGCCCTGTTTACCATGGAAAGGTCACAATTATTCACTGAGATCAGTGAGGTCTCCGTTCCAATATAGCCGGTATTACCCGCAGGCTGCAAACCATCCAATAGGCACGGTGCAACATAACGACCTGGATTAGGGCGGGATAGCTCTTTGTTCATTGCTCCACAGTGGCCTTTACGACATGGGTGACCCTGCCAGGAGCTCGAGCTCCCGTCGTCATAGCCCACTGTGTCATTGAAACTTAAGTTTCGGTGTTAAAAAAATATTCGATGCACTCGGTGTTAAAAAAATATTCTCTTTCGGATATTAAATTCAACAGTTTGACACGGTGTTTTTTAACACCGAACGGTGTAGGACTCCCTGAAACAGCGATCGGTGCGAAAATTCTATACAAATTTTAAGTGTGTAGTATGGAGCTTGAATTGATAGAAAAGTTGGATAGAAAACTGGACTTACGTAAGAGTATAAAACACATTTTTAGAGTCTACCCTAGTGTAGAAAAATTTTTTGATATTCTAACATCAGATTACACTGTATAACACATATTTTCTGCAGTATCTATTTCTTAAAACTTAATTACAATGAAGATTCTCACGTATGATTTAAAACAAACACAAAAATATAAAAAGTATGTGTGTGGCTGCCACGCACGGTAGAATAGAAGTGAAACCTTCAGAAAATTGCAGAAATTTTTAGTACAAGGACTTTTTCATAGAACATCATAGCCTAAGAATTAGTTAAAGCGACTTGAAATAAAGTAATTGACTTTCCATGTAAATATCTCCGCTGTTTTTAAATATATTTCATTTAAAGGTTTTTTTTTTATTCAGGAGTCCAATAAAGAGACTTAAGGTATGACTTGCGATTCAAGCCCACAAAAAATAACGTATTTTTTTAAATTACTGTAGCTCAGTCGTTTTTCAATTTATCAACTTTGGGTTATTTTTACATGAAAGTAGACATAATTTTCTAACTTTTTCCGTACTTTGTTATGTTTCGATATTTTTTTATCCCCACCCCCTCCCAGAGCGATGAAAATGGGTACGTAAAAATGAGAAGGCAAACGGCGTGTCATTTTTCTCGAGAACCAGAAGTCGGATGAAGATGCGGCGGGCAAAGTTCTACTCCAAAATTTTTGTTTTCGGAATGGTTGTAAGAAAAATAAGTTTAAGATCACTTTTTTTAAAATTTCGTAATTTTATATAAATTATCGTAATCTTCGTAGCTGGAGAATTCAGGAAATAAAACATTTATTTTTTAAAATTAATTGTGATCGATTTTTTTAAATTTTACATGATTTTAATTGTGGGCTTTTTAGATAAAGTATGTTTGAAGAAGCAACAACAACAACAACAGCAACCACTCTGTATAGAGTCAATCACACAGCAGACTAGACAGCCGGTTTCGGAAATCGATAAATTTTCTCTTCAGTAGTCATGAGTGATTCAGCTGTGACCAACCCACTGTTTAAGTCTTTTACGATTTGACACTATTTGAATAAACTTCTATGAAGTATATTCTTTCATTGGCCATTATTTTATCATATAACGATTAAAGCAGTTAGTACTCCTAAAACTCTATCAGGGATGATTGTGTGTCTGTTGCCGTTGGTTCCTATTTGTTTCGCTATTCATTTGGGTTCGATTTGTTTGCCGAAATACACTATAGAATTGAAACGAGATTTTTGCTTCGCTAGAAGCTAGTGTTTAACTGAAAGGTGGCTATTTGCACAACCAAATGTTTTTTATTTTATTTTAATAACATTTAATAAAATAAAAATTTTGAAATCTATATATATAAAGCAAAGTCGAGGTTGTTACACCATTTATAACTCAAGAACGGCTGGACCGATTTTAATGATCTTTTATTTGTTGGATTTGTGTTTATCCCGAATAGCAGAATAACTATTAAAATATCGGAAAAACTCAGGGGGCTTGGCACCTCCCATACAAATCAAATCTTCTATATCGAATAGCTTTGGAACTATAGGTCGCACAGCAACGGAATTCGGTTTTCGACCTTAATTTTCACTTTCCATTCTATTCCATTTGGCACTTTTTCAGCAGCCAAAATTTTTAGTATAACTTTCAAGCTATAAGTCGCACACTAATGAAACTCGGTTAGTACGTACTATTTAGTCGTGTCTTTCGACAAGCAAAATTGAGCAAGTATAGGCCAAAGGGGTGTGGCATCGCCCATACAATTCAAATTTATGATATCGAATAGCTTTGGAACTAAATGCCGTATAATCTGATAGATATAGATATCCTTCTACTGGAAAACTGGGATGGGCTTTGGAAAAGGGGGTATGGCTCCGCCCATACATTTTAAATTTTTGATATCTGATAGCTTTGGAACTAAATGTCGTATAACAACGAAATTCAGTATGGAATTACTATTGGGTGATATCGTTCTGCTAGAAAACTGAGACGGTCATTGAGCAAGGGGGTGTAGCTCCGCCCATACAAGCCAAACTTTTGATATCGAATAGTTTTGGAAATAAATATCATATAACAATGAAATTCAGTATGGAGTTACTTATTGGTCAGGCATTTCTACTAGAAAACTGGCACGGGCATTGGAAACTTGGCGTGGTTTCGCCCACACAAGCTAAATTCAATTCAATATACTTTACTGCAAAAACTTACTTTTTTCTGGTATTTAATAATCAAAATCAAATGCAACTGAAAGAGATTTTTATCTTCATTAATTTTTGGTAAAGTTGGTTTTGTTGTTCCCTAAAATAAAAAAAAAAAATTAAAAATAAAAAAAAATTGTAAAAAATCATTTGTTCCGCTCATTGTGGGAATCGATCCCACTACCTCATGGCTTCAAAACTGATGGTTGAGCTGACTGAGCTATTGAAAGTACATTTCTTCAAGTTGAAATTCAAGTTGAAAAATAATTTGCCAATAGAATTTAATATACAATTAAATGACAACAGTGAAATGACAATGACAGCAGTGTACTATATTTTTCTTAGACACAAACCAATCTTGTTTATAATGTTATAACATATAACATATAAAGATCGGCTGAACCGATTTAAATAATCTCTTATTTATTTGATTTTTCTTTGCCCCAAATAGCAAAATAGCTTTTAATCGGAATAAATATTAAAAGCCGATATTTAAATATATCGGAAAAATTCCCGGAAAAAATTATATGAAAGTAAGTTATATACATTAATAAAAATCATTTTCTGTTTGTTTGACCAGAATACAAATCTTAACGGCTGGACGGATTTAACTCAAATTTGGCTCACATTTTACTTGAATCTTAGATTATGCTTTGGCATAATTAGTTTTGACCACGCCTTTTCCACCATTTTACAAGTAAGGGAAATCAACCAACTAGCATACTTTTTTTAGCGAAAATCTTCGTTTAATTAATTTTAAAAATTCTGTAATTTTGGCATCAAAAAAATTCACATATCTTCAAGATTGCACAAATTTTAAGTACAACGCCTTTTTCTAAAACGCCATTTCCTTAGAATGACAAAGAACCGTTTTGCATATTTCCATACGCTTTACGTCAAAAGCTTATTTTTTTCTGGCCAAAAATCGTTATCTTCTAAACGAATTTTACATTTTTTTTCCCCGAGTAACACCGGGTATATCAGCTAGTTATACATAAAATGGGAATAATCTTTGTTGAATAGAACGCCATACATGGAAATTATTTTTTAAGGTCAAAAAAGTTAGAAGTGCATATGAAGTTATCAGATAAGGCATAAAAAACCCGTTTACCATAAAACGGACTTTTTTGAAAAAAAATGTTGTTTGTTAATTTAATTATTCCATTTCACAAATATAATATACATCCAACAAAAAAAAATTTTTTATAGCTGGATTATAATGCGTGCAGTAGAGGGAAAGTTTTTATTTCTTCCTTTTTAAAGTTATGATAACAATTCGTCTGTAACGAATTTTAGTATTCCAGTGTCAATATTATTCGAGATACAATGTTTTTCTATACGCCCTCTGTAGAATTGCGGCTACTTTCTTGATCGTGCTTTATTATAATTTTACCTGTTTTTTAACCAAATTTCAGTACCCTATTGTACTAAATTTCAATACTCGAATAGTGTCAATATTATTCGAGATTTTTCTAATATGGTCTAATATCACTTTCTTGCCCGTAATTAGTCATAATTTTCGAGATACAGTACTTTTCTAATATTGCCTCGCCCTTTGTCAAATACCGCCCACTATGTCAGTGTCTATCTGTTGACAAAACATTACGGCAATCGGGCAAGTGCTTTAGGAGTTATCGAAGTATGTACATTAGACTGTGCCATTTGTAAAAGTATCTCAGATCCTCCCTCCGCAGGCAGATTCTTAATACAGCATATTTGAAAGTCACGAAGGACAAAAATTTTTCGAGTCTGTAAAAACTGAAGAGTACATTTTTTTAAATTGCACTTATTGATTTTTGACCACTATTTAATGGCAAAAAAAATATTTCTGCGTACTTATTTATTTGATAACGTTTTAATTTGTGGGGGGAAAGGATAACTGTTTACGTTAGCCCGTGACTTTGAAATTCGTTAAATTTTTTCAATTTCTTTGAATTCAATCGTCTGCCAGGTCATGGTAAGTGACAAGAGAAAAAAATTAATTTACATTGGAGACAACTTCATTACCTTTCTTGTAAAACAAAAAAAAAATTAATTTTTTTCATTGCATTTTTTTCTGTTAGGGGATTTCCCGAAATCCGAAACTGCATTCCATAGTGGCCATTAATTAATTTTGTAAGCCGGAAGGATATAACCTTAAAGGAGTGAAAATTAGTTTTACTGAATGAAAAAAACTTAAAAAATAACATAATATTATATCAAAACATTATTAAACTAAAATATTTGGCGCAAATAACAATTTTAAATTGCAAAAAAATTCACATAAAACCTGAACAGTCTTCTTGACTTATTTTAATTACTTTCAATCATCCAAACCTTATCGATGGGAAAAGTAAAATTAACTATGTATTTGCTACAGACTTATCGTGAAGCACTTCTATGACTTAATTTAAAAAGTTGTAAAACAGAAATATTTTTAAGGCAGACAATAAATTTCACCCTTAATAAGTAGAAAATTGCAAACGTGTTGGATTGATTAAATTTCACAAACCTTTTTGTATCTTATAGTGCTAGATTATCTATACAGCGAGCCAAGTTGAGTAAACAGATACTCGTACTGTATAAAGTATATGTATGTTATTAGCTGTTGTGAATTAGTAATTGTAATTAAATTTTCTAAATTTTTTAAAGCGAGAAACAATTTTTTTCGTTTCAACTAAGTCTTGGGCCTCAAATATGTGGCTGTGTCCATGATGGAATTAACGATTTGGACGTGAGACAATAGCTATTGACACAGTTGGCCAAAATGTTAATGTAACTCAGCTTGACACACGCACTCACACACAACGATGAATAAAAATGCACAAAGCCGTGAATATTTGTATGTGATTACCAACTATGTTTTTATTGAGGTGGAATGTCGTTCGCTTATGAATGCCAAATTCCATTGAGCCTTACTTCGAGTTAGCTTGAGAAGGCAAATTGCGGTTTTGTGATTATTAGATATCTTTTCATTTGTAAGAATATCTACTTTAGGCAATATTTTGAAATCAGAGACCGTAAAAATTTGTGCATTCAATAGCCGAGAGAGTAAACAATGTAATTCACTGTCTTTAATTTGAATTATCTAAATATGTCTTGTGACGAGCTAAAATAAGTCCCCAGTTTTGCCGCACATAAACAACCTAAAAACATGAACACACAGTACAAAACAAGACAACAACAACAACACAAACATAGTCAACATAAACGGCTATGGGCACGGAGCAAGCTACGGAGCATTGAGAGCAAATCCTAACGTAGTGGCAGAGAAGTCAGATATGGCGATATCTCGCCAAACTGGCGGTTTGAAAGACCACTATGGCGAGAAGAATTTGGCGAGATGAAGAAAAAGTGGCGGTGTAAACATATTTTGGCGAAATTCCCCTAAAAAGAGACTAAATCCTTTTTTTCATTAAACAACACTTTTTACAAAGCCAACATTTTTCCTGTCTCTAATAGCATCTTTAAGCGGGTTTCAGTGATCAAGTTCAGCAAGTTTGTTTATGATGAGATTTGTAAGGAGCCTTTTAACTGCTCTCATTCGAAAGTAAATCTCTTGCATTGCAAAAGATCTATCTACCCACAACAAAAGGCAGTGGCTGAATGCTATCCAAAAGAGTGGAATTTTGTGCAAACAATCCAGCCAATAAATTCGCTTTATCAGCCGAGTCAGTGAAGTTTTGGTCATCTTTTAAAAGAGTTTGGAATCGATGACAATTTCTGCATTGCGTTATTCATTGATGTTTTAAATTACCTCCAATGACATGCCCATGTTAAAGTACTACTTTCTGTAACCCAAAAAGTAATCAATTTCACCAGTTTTCTGCAATATTTTATTCATTGCCTGTAAACGAAGCTTTGCTGATTAGTTTTCCATAAACATTAGGTCTGTTTCCGTACTAACTTCAAGTAATTGTAATTGTAGAGAGTAACATTTTGCATGTTATTCTTCTCTCCTAAGCTTCAAAAATTTGTAAAATAAAGCTTTCAAGCAACTTCAATTTACTTGAATCGAGTACGGGAACAGACTTATTTATCGCTTTAAATTTGCCGCCCAAAAATTTACAGCACTCGCCAAAGTAGTTTATTGGAACGAAGTTCCTTTACGCAGTTTGTGGGTAGTGCGATTTGGTAGAAAAAATCACGTAACCGTGAGATTGCTGTGTGTATGCGTGCGAGTATCGAGCAGACTACAAACTAGTAGACGAATAATATTATATCTCCAATAACATTGACAACAGGGTACTGAAGTTTAGTACAGGGGTAGGCACAGTTATGACAAATTACGTTAAAAATAGTGGGCGTTATTTGACAAATGGGAGTGGCAATATTAGATAACCAATGTATATTGCCATTAGGGCACTAAAATTAAGTACAGGGGTGGGCATAAGTATTAAAAATTATAATCAAGAGAGTGAGAGCTATTCGACAAAGGGACGTGGCAACAGTAGAAAACCACTGAATCTCGAATAATATTGACACTAGGGTACTAAAATTTAGTAAAGGGTTAGGCTCAATTATAACAAATTACGGTCAAGTAAGTGGACGTTATTAGTCAAAGGGGTGCACAGTGGCCAAAAAGGTAGCTTTTTTGGAAAAAAGTCTAACTTTTGTTACAGTTGAGATATTGGAATTTTTTTTGCTAGATTTTGAAAACAACAAGTATTATTTTTATTTTTTTGTAAAATATTAAAATTATCATAAAGTTTTTTTTAAATTTTCTAAATTACAATCTATAAAAAAGATCTGGTTTTTTCGTCATAACTCCCAAACCATACATCCTTCGAGGACGTATTTTTACACAAAAATGTCTGTAATTACTATGTGGGTATAGTAATTAACAGACTCCGTTCTTAAAAATTAAATTATTTTTAAATAATTTTAACTTCAATTTCATGTGCTATTTTCACTTTTGGTGAAATATTTTTCGATTTTTTATTATTTTCATCATTAAATGACGATTTATACACAAAAATGTTTGTTACACCTCTACCTACAAGACTGCATTCTTGGAAAAAAATTTAAAATAAAATTTTATTTTCATTTGTCCATGGGCGTCCGCAGGAAGAGTAGGGCGGGCACTCGCCCCCTTAGGCAGGCAAAATTTTTAACATATTTTCATATTAAATAAAAAAAGCTGTAAAGTACAATTAAAAAATTTTAGGGGAAAAGCAAAACACTTCCTAAATTGTAAGTTGCACTTAAACTTGGATCATTTACGGTCGATTTCTTCACAAAGTTTTAATGCTAAACCAAGTATTAGACCTATTTTTAGTTCTCTTACCTAGTACGATCTAAGGCAGAAAAACTTCAGTTTAAAACTCGGTTCTAGCTGATACTGAGTCTTAGCTGGAAACCCGAAATCGGTCTAGTGATCTTAAGACTCGGTTTTACGTTCTTTTTATTTCTTCTCACTTAAAAAAATAAAAATAGAACTTTGTTTTGACAATTTGAGTGTCAAGTTTTTGATTTTAATAATACAATATATTTTAATCAAATTTTTTGCTTTCATAGTTTATTTTTTTAATCGCGTTCTGTGTAAGTTATGAAAATATTCAAAATTGACAATTCAAAACAAAAACTATTCCCACAATTTTAAAAAAACGCAAGTTTGTTGCCGATAGCTTGTTGAAGGCTGAATTTAACGAGTTCCTCACTCGCAAACTTAGTGAAGATGGTTACTTCGAAGTTGAGGTGCGTGTCACACCATTGCTCACTGAAATCATCATCATGGTAACCAAAACTCAGCAGGTTTTGACAGAGAATTAACTGTCTCATTCGAGAATTAACTGTACTGGTACAAAAGCGTTTCAATTTTGAACCTGACTATGTTGACTTGAATACCTAGAAAGTCGCAACCCGTGGTCCTTGCGTCAATGCTTAAGCCGAGCCGTTGCGCTACAAGCTTACCGGTGGATTGGCTCTGCGTCGCGCTTGCTATGGTGTGCTCCGTTTTATTATGGAGTCTGGAGTAAAGGGTTGTGAGGTCGTAGCCTCTCACAAGTTGCGTGGTCAACGTGCAATATCTATAAAGTTCGTCGATGATCTGATGATGGTCCCAAGAAACCATTGCCAGATAGTGTTTCTGTTGTTGAGCAAAAGGAGGAGAAAATCTACGAAAATCTAGAGACGGAATACAAAATTCCACTACCAAGCAAACCTTTGGATGATCTTGCTGCGGCACCAAAGTGCTGTAAATTTTTTTTTTTTTCAAAACAAAAACTTAAAATAAAGTTATTATTTTAGATAATTTTTTTATTTTGTGATTTTTTCATACAACTACCGCGATTTAATAATTTATACAGCAATCGGCCATAAAAAATAATTTAAGCAAACTTTTTGCATTTAAAATGTATCTATTTAAACGCCTAGGTCCAATGTGCATGGTCAATTAGTCTTAACCCTATCCGGCGAATTAAAACCGTTCTATTGGGCCGTTTAGTAAGAAATCCTTGGAAGATTATTGCCCACTCGTGCCATCTCAATTACTGCAAGCAAATTGTGTGTCTGCTCCATGAGTCACCAGTAGACATGCTTATCCACTTCACTTGGCAGGCAGTGTCAACAAAAATGTCACCATATTTTAAGCGACTCTCGTGACAGACTTTAATTTTGGTTTTGTCCAGTTGACGACGCCAACTAACCACGAAGCACGGTCCATATGTAGTTTTGACAAAAACAGGATATATATCACATATATAGCTAGGTTCCAGAAAACGAGTGAAACTAGGTCGAAAGTGAAATTGCAAATCGAGTGAATTTGATTTCATTGTTCTGCAACCCGAGTGATATGAGCATTTCGAAGTCGATTCAATTTCACTTTCGAAACAGCTGATAGCTGTCAGTATAGAAATAAATTTATTTGTTTTTTTGTCGCCAATTGTGCATTTTTCCAATTTTTAAATTTTGGTGGCTTTTCACTAAAATTAATGGTATTTATGTTGCTGCTGTGCTGCATAACGAATCGTAGAAAAATGCAGATGAAAAAATGAAAAGAAGAACGTTGAGGGACACTTCTAACCCTTTGGAAATTCCTTATGCTGCGTTAGTACCAAGGATTTTAAGTTAATTTAAGTTTTAAACTGTTTTAAGATATATTTAAGGTTTGTCAATTGCTACCGCGTGAATAAAAGTGCATTTATAATGTTGCTGGACACCATAAAACCTGACCTCAAAAAGTCATCTATTCCGAACGTGCTTAAACTTGCCGCGGTCTTGCGTTTCCTTGCGGAAGGCAGTTTCTAACGTTCGGTAGGAAAAGATGCTGATATTGCCTTAGGCCGGAGCACAATATCAAAAGTGCTGACGGAAGTGCTTGATATATTGGAGAAAAAAATATGTCGCAATTGGATTACTCTTGCAATGACGGTAGAAGAAAAAACGAAATCCAAGCGACATTTCATGGATAAATTCTGCATTACTGGTGTTGTAGGCTGCGTGGACGGCACCCATGTGAAAATTTCGCAACCACATCAAGATCCAACACTTTTCTATAACAGAAAAGGATATTTCAGTGTTAATGTCATGATAGTAAGTTCCAAAACTTTTTCCTAATTTTTAGAAAAATTTATTGAAATTATTTAATATAGATTTGCGATTATAATTTGATAATCAAAGCGGTCGATGCCCGTCGCATGACTCAAGTCATGACTCGCTCATATGGAACTTGAGCAAGGCACGAAACCATTTTAAACGTCAGTTTGACAGCGGTGATCATGGTTCATGGCTTTTAGGGGATGCTGGCTACGCAGTTGAATCGTTCCTTTTAACGCCATATAGAGATCCAGCCGCAGGAACTTCAAAGCATGCGTTTAATCAAAAACACTTAGGTGCTTAGCCCGTTCCCTTAAATACCAGCCGCAAAAAGCTATACAAATAGTTAACGTATGTATGTTGCGCTCTGCATAATATTTGCAGACATTACAAAGTGCAACAAGAACTAGATACAAGTTTTGAAATACATCATGACACAAATGAAACTGGTGATAATGTAATAAGTGCAGAAGATACAAGTAATGATGCCAATCAAATAAGGGATAGCATAGCAAATGCTATAAATTTATTTATTAGTTGAAATTCCTTTAATATCTTGAGTGTATTAAAAAAATGTATTTATTTTGTAATGTAAATATAAAAAAAGGTTCTTAACAAAATCAGTTCAATTTCTCTTAAATACAATATAAAAAGGAACATAAAAATATCAATGCTTGGCATTGAATTAAAATATTAGTCTCTATTTTGGTCCATAGACAGCCTCATTTCTTCAATTTCAATTTTTTTTTCTTTTAAGTAAAAGTTCTTCCTGACTAAATTTTTCCATTTGCAGGTTATGTCGAATATTTTCTTTATTCTTTTCTTTTAAAGAAACGTTTATACTTTCAATTGACTTTTGAACTTTTCTTATGTTGCTTTCCATATATTTAACAGTTTTCACAAGATTCTTGGATTCTGATTGGACGGAAATTTTCCTTAAAATATCCTAAAACATTGGTTATCAGTGCGGTTTGCTCTGACATAAATTTATTTATGTTTTCATTAGATGAAGGCTGGTATCTTCTTTTTGCGGATGTTGCAGACGCTGAAGCTTCGCTTTCTGCTGGTATATCTTCAGCAGACATTTGCAGCTCGTAAAAATTGTCATCAACCTCTCCAAAATCCATTGTATTTGGAACGCCTTCAACCACAACATATAATCCGCATACTCTCGCTACGGCATCCTCTACACTGGAAATCACGAATTTGTTGAAAGGGCCGCCACCAGTGGATATATCTTCAGTCTTGTTATGGGCTAACTTTTTCCTAATTCCTGCCTTCCAATCCATCTAAACCTTAAAATTATATATGATAAAGCAAACAATATTTACCTAATGTTTGAAATTTACTTTCTTCCACCCAGTGGCATCCTTTTGAGGTGGACCATGACTATTTAAGTCCTTTGCCAAAGTGTTCCATAGTGCATCTGCTGCCACTCGATCGCCTTTCATAAAACCTCTGGCAAGGTCTTTATGATTTTCCATAAAGGATAAAAATATATTATCCTGGGCAGAATTCTTATGTTTACCCCTGCATCAAAAATCAGATAAAAGTATTTTTTTACAAAATTTATTCTATATTTTATACTCACATATCCGTACGTAGCAGTTTATTTTATCAGTATGAAAAGTAAAGCAGGTTAAATTTGAAAAGTTAAGTTATCGATTATTAATAATCGCTGAAAAACAAATGTTGCCACAACGAAAAATAAGTTTCTGAATTTTTTGCACAAAATCAACTCTTATTTTAATAATTCACACATTTTAAACTAGTCAGTTTGAAATCACTTTAAAATCGTTAAAAGTGATTTGTGGAACACGCCATTTCACTCGATTTTAACTTCGAAAGAAAAGTGAAATTGAAACCGAAAAAGTGAAATGTGGAACACCAAATTTCGACTTACATCGATTTAAACTCTTATTCCGAGTGAAAGTGAAATGCAGAACCTAGCTGATAAACTTCAATATTCTAGATTAAAACTTACTCTTTAGTAAGCTGCTTCAGCACCTTGCCGATAATTTATCTAAATTGTTATAAACTCATGTGTTTCCATGAGTGTTCAACGAAAGGAAATGCTTCCTACATTCTATGGAATGTTTCTTGCTTAAATCTGGGAATGTTTCCATTTCCTGGAGGGTTGGTTAAAACTTGATCCGAGTATTAGTGCCCAGCACTCTCTTTTCAAAATGATCCGAGTACCAAATAAGTGAAGAAATGACCGAGTACTTCTTTTTTTTTTTACCTAGAATTAATTTGAAACTGAGTTCTAAGCATAACTCGGACCAGGCCTGTAGCCAGACCAAAAAGACAGAGGGGGAAGGCATGAATCTTGGGGGGTAATTTTTTTGTTTTTTTCATTTAAATAAAAAAACAATTTTTAACGTGTGAAATGAATACATTACACATATTTATTAAAAAACAGTTAATTGTATAATATATACATGTATATATAGATCTTTTTATACATAAGATTAATACATAAAAAATAATATAAAAATTAATGCAGGGCTTTGTAATAAAATGAAGGTAAAATACAAGATTTATTTAATGTGGCTAGAAATATAAAAAAGAGTAGCGAAATGGGCTAACATACGCATAAGACATTTTTTAAGTAAAACAAATAAAAAAAATTGAACTAACCCGCATCCGTCGTTTGCATCAAATTAATGCAAATTTTTTATTCAGATTTATATATTAAGAATAAACATGCATGTTTTGATTTAAATCTTTTGCTTTTTAAATTTTTGCTAGAATTAGGATTTGCAGTTTTTTTATTTTTTATTATAAATAAACATTCATCATGCATAAAAAAATTTAAAAATTAAAAACATTTCAATGAATTATATATTCTATTTGTATCAAATTGGTGCACAACGTGCTTTTCGTTTCTAGAAAGTTCCTACACGCAGAGAAAAGACATGGTTGAGACATGATTACTGCAATAATAATTTTTTTACTAAAATTATTGTATTATTTCTGCAAACACAAATGTTTGCCTTAATAAAGTCATTATTTACTAATAATGGTACCAAAAATAACAATATTTGAAATAATAACATCATTGAAATCGTCAACATACTATGATTGCGTCGACTATTTGTTGCAACAAAAATGTTGTAGTTCTATCAATCATGATAAATTTGAATATTATTATAGAGACAAACATATAAGAATTTTGAATGTTTTTCTGAACTATTCTTTGATTGTTGGCAAACGAAGCAGAACATAACCAAACATCGAAAGAATTTATTGTGTCTGAACAGTTTGCAGAAAGAACTTTCACTTCATTCAGACACAATAAGTTTTATCGATTTCTGGCTATGTGCTGTTTCGTTTGTCAACTGTTCAATTATTGTGTTTTGTTTTAAATCGCCTTATCCTAAAAACAGCATGCAGAAAAGTAACATTTTCGACTTTAATTGTAGCAAACATGTTTCTATTTACCGTAAACATATTTCGCAATTCTGACCATATTTGGAATGTCACACATATTGCTATTTTTGTGACAATGCACTTAATGTACCATGTTTATGAATGTCATTAGTCAGAAGGGCGATAGTAGCGGCTGTGGCCTACTGGTAGTGTGCGTGGCTCGTAAGCGAAAAAGCCGCGGTTCAAACCCCAGCTCGGATTGGAAATTTATTCAAATGATTTTTTTTTAATTGAATTAATATTTCTGTTCAGCCCAGACAATGGAAATTGGAGTGCATGAAAATAAAAAAATTAAATTATTGTTTCAATAATATTTTGGATCTTAAAAATAAATTCGTAATATAGTTACTGCAATAATTCTATTTTCGACCTAATTAGAGAATAATGATTGTTTCAATAATATTTTCGTTCCTACAAAAAAGTTCCTTTTCTAAATATAGTTGTTGTAATCATTTTATCATGATCAAAAAAATATTATATGTTTAAGGACATGTTAGCAACAATCATAATCCATACTATGATCCTCTTAAAACATGGTTGTTGCAATTATGTTTTTTCTCTGCGTGTATGGATGCGGGTTAAAAAATTATTAAAATTCAAATCTTATTTTTTGGTAGCAAAGGTTGGCAGTAGGTTGGTAGCAGTAGAAATTTCAAAAATTGTAACAATTTGTCTGAAATGTTTTGTTTAACAAATTTCATATACATATTCAAGTCATGAATAAGGTGAATGTGTATATTTTTGTTATTTTAAACTAAACTAATTTTAAAGCAATAAACAAATATATCAACAAAATTCATATTAATTATTCATTTAAAGTTTTCATTTTCTGATTTGGCCAGGGGGCAAACGGTTGTAGTAAGGGGACATTGCCCCCCGTGCCTCATCCTGGTTACAGACCTGACTCGGACTAGCCCGATTTGATACTCGGTGAAGAAATCGGCCGTTAGAGCTTTGTTTATACAAACGCCATTTTTAGTAGTAGGAGTGTAAAATTTTGCAGCATCTTGTATTTGATAATGTGCACCATAATTAATCAAAAAGTCGATTTTAAATTGTTTGAAACTTACGCCTTTTTTGATTTCATATGACGATATGTTCATTACGTATGTTAATATATATTGAAGAAATTACAAAAATACTTTTTTATGTTAATTTATTAATAAAGCTGATCTAGACCACGCAATTTTAAATCGATGAATTCTATTCGTAATTTAAAGCCACGAATAGAATTCGTAGAAAGGACGTAGTTTGGTACATATTACGATTATTTTATTCGTATTCGTACAAAAACAATGTATATAGAACAAATAGATTTGTTACATTTACGAATGATCCTTATACCTAATTACGAAAAAAAAACATTCTGTCTGAGCTCAGGTTTGAACCGTGGATCTTTAGCTTACAAGTCAGCTACTCTTCCAGTAGAATGCGGCCACCTTGCAATCATACATTTCCTTATCGGTGGTTAAGCGCATAAAAGTGATTAGTGAACATTTTTAAATTTTCAGAAACTTTAAAAAATGAAAAATTTTTTCTGGAAATTTAAAAATTTTGACATATCACTTTTGTGCGCTTAACCATCGTTTTATTTGGTAATTGTTCGACAGACCAGCCTGAACGATTTCGGTTTTAGATTTTTTAAACTTAACTAATAATTCGTACATTCTACGAATAAGACGTATGTCAACCTACGAATGAATGTTTTCTACTAATATTATTTTTAATTCGTAAATAGTACGAAACCATTAGTAAATGCTACGAATGTAATGGAAGAAATTAAGAAGTTAATCGTACTAGAAATTGAAAAATGTTAATGAATGATATCCCTTATTAGTCGAAGATCATTCTTCGTAGCAACAGATATCAAGGGGCATTTAATTTAATAACGGATATAAACTTTGACGAAAAGCAAATTTATTCTTGTAAACAAGCAAGAAAACGAAGCAAAATAAATTTTATAAACATAAATGTTTACCAAAAAGTCGGCATAAAAAATAATTTGTCTCTCATGAAAATCATCCAATTTCGATAACTTTTAAATTTTCCCTAAATTTATGAAAATAGCTAACAATCCTGCAGCATTTAAATTTGAGGTAGTTCAAGCAATATAGGCGATATAGGCAAGGCTTCTAATTCAAAAGCAAAAGAAAAAATTTGGAAATTATGAATAAAGAAGGCCAATTTTGAATCAAGGACTAATTTTTTAAAAAATCATATTACAAATTCGGATAAGAAAACAATTTAACATTACAATATGTTATGGTAAAAAGTTTTTTATTACTTAAATGTAAATAGGAAACTTGATATGAAGCAGCTATTAAATACTTCTTAAAATTCACGTTTTTTAGCGTCACGTGCTTATATTAAATTCAGGATTTAGAATCAAACCTTGCAGGGAGGTTCTGGAATATGTTAAGAAAATGTATGGAACCCACAAATTTAGAAATACATTTATTTATTTTTGAATTTTTAATTTTTTCATTTTGAATTCACGTTTTGAATTAAAAAAAACAACTTTTTTAAATTATTCATATAATAATTATGTTGTGGATTGGTGTCAATGCGGTGTGAGATCCGGTCAAAAATATCTCCTGTAGTATGCGGGAAGCATTTCAAGAATAACGAAACTCTAATTTTTAATTTTTGCGGATTATATGAATTTTGGCGTCCTCAATCTAAATCTATAAAAAATTTTGGCCGCTCCCAATTGGATTAGAAGTTATATACCTCCAAAAATGGCCCAAAAATCTTGTTTTTTCAAAAATATTGTTTAATATTGGCAACTTGTTGTATTCTTATTTGAAAAGTTGAAAACTTGGGGGCTCAAAAGTAATTAATGCAATTTTATTTAAAAATAAATGAGACCTCACTTTATTTAATTTTCTTAACAACTAAGAATATTTGCTTTTGCAAAAAATTATTGAAATGTATTACATTACATTAATATAAAATGAGATTTGGAAATATTTCGAGCATGACACGAGAAAGATTTTTACCCCATATATAAAATGTATTGGATTTTCCTATGTGTAATTAGTACCAAAAATCTCCGAAAATAGAATTATATAGGCTACATTTTCTTTTAGCTCGTTCTAGACCCATTTTTGCCTTTTCAGCCCCCTAGAAGATATCCTGCGGACGCCCATGGTGAATTTTTTTCGTTTTTTTCCATATAAAATTCGCCATAAAATCCAAACTACACATCGGACTCATGCATTAAAATTATCGCCATAACATTGACCTTTAGGAAGGTCACTTCTCCATTGAAATGCGTTTTGTTCTATTTTTTCTAGTTTAGCAGTTAAAAAACACTTTTTGAAAAATTAACATACTGATAAAAATTGAAATTGACGGTTTTGCGCGATATAGGGCAGTGATGTTCCTCGACGCGTCGTCTTTAACTGTCGACATTTTGGTGTCGATAATGTAGAAAGTGTCGACAATGTAGACAATGTCGATAATTGTGTAAACAATGTCAATAAAATGCAACACTGCGAAAATGCAAGTTCTATTAAGATTATGCTGATTCCTAAATTCTTTTGAAAATTCGATTAATTAACACAAACTAACAAATTTTACAATTAAACAAACAAAAACCATGCCCAGAAGGCGTAAAAATAAGGAATACTCCGTACTTGGACTCAATTTAATTAAATATCACAATAAACATGCAGCCATTCTTACATTAGTTATCTACACGTCGCTAAAAGCGATTGTCTACACGACATTGTCGACACCGTCGACGATAGTATTGTCGACATCATGTTCTCTACGCCGCACATCGCTGATATAGGGTTAAGCATACCAATGATATGTGAATATTTTAAAGATGAATCGTATTATTATAAATGTTTTTCTTCTGAATGAAAGACAAATATACATTTATTGTAATTAAAAAAAACCAATGAAAAAAGTTTAAATAATACTAAATTCAATTTAACACTAAAATTTGACCATTGCAAAATTCCAAAATTGCATTACTTTAGATGTTTTTTAAAAAAAAAACTTTACATTTTTTTTTAATCTGTGAACGGATTATTAATGCTTGATCATTGCTCTGACGAATATTTTTCTAAGAAATTAACATTTTTTAAGTTGAAAAACTGACTTTTTCCGAAAATAAACCATAGTGGGGCGTAGCAATATTAGAATACACAGAAATAATATTAAGATTAAGGTAATAAAATTCGTTACAAGATTGGATAGAATTATTCCTAGGGCCTAAAGAGCCTAGGCCTAAATCCAATACTGCTGAATATAAACAAAGAGAGCATGAAGTAAATTATTATTTGTAAGATGCCGGACGCAATCGCCGCATTTCGATCTATTTAAACTATACCAATTACTTATTGATGAAGTATTAAATAAAAATGTATTATGATCGATCATAATGATATATACATATGTAGAGCTATATCTTGAGTTACTGAAAAGTCTAAAACCTTCAGAGTAATAATTAAATTTAAACTTCATAAAACAAGAGGTTGTATATCAATAAGATCTCATAACAACAAAGGTACGCAATAGCTAATGAACAATTAGTTTGACTGAGCATATATCACAGTACTGGTAATTAAAATGGCATAAAAATTAAACACGCGAGTATTCTATCTTTTACCAAATACACAGGTAACCAGCTAGTTTGCCACCGAATTAGGCTTTGTTGTAGTTGTTGTAAAAAAAGTTACGCATTGATGAATGTTGAGCTAGATCTTTATCGTCACAAGACATCTAGGAGGGTTAGGTTAAAAGCGTACAAGTATAGCAACTATAAAGTGCGCTATGACAACAAAATGACGCAGCGTCGTAGTACTTCAATGCCACGAAAAGTAATACAAAAAATATTTGAGATGTGTAATTATTTATGCTAGTCATTAAAGCAAAAATGTTATTATTTTTAAGCTAGCATTTGCACTCAAATGTGTCAAGCGAGAAACATGATAATGACGTTGGGCGAGTTAAATACGATTTGGGCACGACATACATACCAATAAGACACTATGACTTAATTGAATGCGAACAATTAAGTTCGACTTGATCAATGTTTGGCTAATATTTTTATTTATAATGCTATTCTTTGTTTTTTTTTTCTTCTACGTTTAGAAAAATAGCAACAGCAACATGTCGAAGCACAACAACAAATACTTGATACCAGCAGCAACAATTACAACAACAACAGCAATAACTTTGGTCGTGCTACAGCTGCTCATCACATGGACACCGACAATTTTGAGTTTGCCTCAAGGTGCACCGGAAACCGTGTGCGACACCATGTTGCCGTTTCACGGTGGTGGCATACCGCCACAAGACTCAGTGCCTCCATTTCGAATAGAAACATCAGCACCAGTGGTGGGACAAGGTCAAACTTTGCGTGTGGACATTGTGGGTGTTCCAGCTGGCCTGAATTTTGGTGGTTTTATGCTACAAGCTAGAAATGCTAATCCACCTTATCAAATTGTAAGTAAAAAGTAAAAAACACGGCATGAATTAAAATGTTGCATTATTTATTAGTTAAGACTTTGGCATGACATGAAATTTTTTTTTTTTTTGTCAAAGTAGTTAACCTTATTTTGAAAGTTAAAGGCCTAATCACTTTAACTCAGTAAAAAAAAACGTTATAACAATTCGTTTTCCGGATTAAAATAAGTGTTTGTTAACATTCGAAATTTTAGTGCAAGTGGTAAAGCTTCTTATCTAAATAAAAGCCACTGTCATTCCGGCAAATTCCAGAAATAGTTCTGCTATTGCCAAGTTTGTGAAGAAAATAAAAGTGAAAATACTTATTGTCGTGATTATGATTGTAACAAAAATAGTTTTATAATTAAAAGTGTTAATTCCTTCAAATATCTAGGGATTATAATTGATAATAGGATGAATTGGTCTGTACATCCATCCGATATTGTAATATTGGGGGTTGGAATTAATTTTAAAGGTTTTTTTTCGGTTTTTGAGCATTTATTTAGAAACAACGGTACAATGTATATTATTCAAAGTATTGTCCATCGTTAGCTACAACATTTTCCCATCTTTCTGGCAGCATATGGATTCCGCGCCGGAAGAACGATTCGTCTTTTGAGGCAATCCACGAATCGACCCATTTTTTGGTATCCTCGTAAGAAGTGAAGCGCTGCTCAGCCAAGCCATGCGTCATCGATCTGAATAGGTGGTAGTCGGAAGGGGCTATGTCTGGGCTATAAGGCGGGTGTGGTAGCACATCCCAATTCAGCGCCTCCAACGTTTCCTTGACGGTTCTTGCAACATGTGGCCGTGCGTTGTCATGTTGAAAAAACACTTTGTCGTGTCTTTTGGCATATTCCGGCCGTTTAACCTTTAATGCTCGGCTCAATTGCATCAATTGTTGTTGGTAGCGTTCCCCAGTGATGGTTTCGTTAGGTTTTAGCAGCTCATAGTACACGACACCCTTCTGATCCCACCAAATACACAGCATAAGCTTGGCGCCATGAATATTCGGCTTGGCCCTCGATGTTGATGCATGGCCGGGTGGTCCCCACGATTTTTTTCGCTTAGGATTATCGTAATGGATCCACTTTTCATCGCCAGTGACAATACGATGCAAAAAACTCTTCCTTTTATGCCGTTGAAGCAGTTGTTCGCACATGCAAAATCGCCGTTCAACGTCTCTCGGCTTCAACTGGTACGGCACCCAATTTCCTTGCTTTTGAATCATTCCCATAGCCTTCAAGCGTTTGCCGACCGTTGATAAGTCGACTCCCAATGATTCTGACAATTCTTGAAGGGTTTGACACGGGTCTTCATCGAGCAAAGCCTCCAATTCCTCATCTTCAAACTTTTTCGGCTGGCCCGGACGCTCTTTGTCTTCCGTATCAAAATCACCACTTTTAAACCGACGGAACCAGTACTCACATGCCTCTTTTTAAGAAACTCAATATTTTGCCATTAAAGCATTTATAATACACTGAGGAATATTCGTTTAGACGCAATATAAGTTTTTTTAAATATTTATAATAAAATAGACATAAAATATATTTTAAACCAATTTTTTTATTTATGTTAAAGAACAATATTTATTTTGCAAAATAATGACAAAAAATTTCTTGTTAGCATTATGTTATATTATTTTTTAATTAACTTAAAACAACGTTTGAAACAAATGGCGTATACGTTTAGACGCACTTTAGTTAGATCTTAAATTATAAAAAATTAGTAATGAGTATTGTAATTAAAACAACGTGTTTTCAGCTCAGTTGAAGTAACAAAAAAAGGGAAGAGTTTTTATTTTATTTGACAGCTTATAATAGTTACAGTGTTGCATAAATATTTAAATACTTCACATTAAACTCAATACTTTTTAACACCCCCACTTATTAAAATATTTTGAATAAACGGTAAAGTTTTCTAAAAACTTAACAAAAGTCTTCAAACAGCATTTATTTTATGAATACCAAGTAATTGTAAAAACTGATATTGCTTAATTACGCTTAAACTTTTAGTTAGTATATCGGCGGGCATATCAGTCGTTTGCAAATATACCAGTTCAATTATTTTTGACGTAATATAGTCTCTAAAAAAAATGATATCTAATATCTATATGTTTTGTTCTTTTGTTAACAATAGGATTTTTTGACAATTTTTGTGCACCCTGATTATCATTATATAATACAATAGTATACAAGTTTTCTGTAATTTCAAATTGTAAATTTCTTAAATAAATTGCTTCTTTACATGCATCCGATATTCCCATATATTCGGCTTCTGTGCTAGAAAGTGCCACGGTTCTTTGTTTTCTACTCTCCCATGAGATGACACAACCAGACAGTTTGAAACAAAATCCAGTGTAAGACCTTCTATCTAATTTGTTCGAACCCCAGTCAGAGTCTACAAAACCTTCTAATTCCGAATTCCCATCTGCCGTATATTTCAAACAAAAATTTTTCGTTTTCTTTAAATATCTCAGAATTCTTTTTGCATATGACCAATGCCTTTCGTTAAAACAGTTATTAAACTGGCTAAGAAAACTAACTGAATATGCAATATCTGGCCTTGTCATAACCGCTAAGTACATCAAGCCACCTATTAAGCTTTGATAAGGTATACCGGACTTACAATCGTCTGTTTTATTAATTTCTAATTTTACTTCCATCGGAGTATTAGAAGTTTTACAGTCTTTCATGTTGAATTTGCTTCACAACTGATTAATATAATCAGACTGATCTAAAGTAATAATGTTATTTGCTTTATCCATTTGAATTTTCATACCTAAACACTGCTTTATAAATCCCAAATCCTTTATTTTAAATTTTGAAGCTAATGCAAGCTTCAACCTATTAGTTTCCTCCTTATTATTTGAAAAAATAAAAAAGTCATCTACATAAACAGCCACTATTGTTTTCTTACTATTTTCTGACTTTATATATAAACATGGCTCCAATTTAGATTTTTTGTATTTAATTGTATCTAGGCAATCATCTACTCTTTCATACCATGCCCTAGAAGACTGTTTTAAACCATAGATTGCACGTTTTAACTTGAGTACTTTATTCCCTACATTTGTATGTAAGTCGTTAAAACCTTCTGGCACTTCCATGTAAATATCTTCTTCAAAATAACCATTTAGAAAAGCAGTGGTTACATCAAGGTGAGTTATTTCAAAATTTAACTTTACCGACAAAGCAAACAACATTCTCAAAGTAGTATGTTTTATGACAGGCGCAAAAGTTTCTTTATAATCTACTCCTTCTATTTGTGTAAACCCTTTCGCTACTAATCTAGCACGATATCGCACATTACCTTCACTGTCGATTTTTTTTTTAGAACCCATTTTGATTTCACAATCGAAGCGTTTCTAGGTAGATTCACAATTTCCCAGGCACCACAATCTTCAAAACTCTTCTGCTACTGCTAGTTTCCACTGTTCTTTTTCGGAACACTTGAGGGCGTCGTCAAGCAAAACTTCGCTGTCATCATTTCGCATGCTTTCGCAACACACATATTAGTTACAACATATCGATCTGGTTTTTTCCTAGTCCTTAAGTGCTTAGGTGACATAGCTGGATTGTTGTGTACTTCACAAACACTTTCATCGCTGTCTTCGCTGGTAGTTATACTATCATCTGGAACATATGTGTCATCACTGTAATTTGGCACATATATATCATCTAAAGTTGATTCTTCTGCTGATGATTCGTAAGGTACTCCTAAGTGCAAGTCCCCCACTGAGCCCATGCATTTCTCTTCCTCAGGGTCAGCTTCAGGATTTTGATCTTCAATTGGTACGCTGCAATAATCTGAGAGTTCCTCTTCCATTATGTCTACATCACGGCTTGTCGTAACAGTTTCGGTTTTAGGGTTATATATCCTGTAGCCTTTGATAGTTTCAGAATATCCAACAAATATGCATTGTTCAGACTTCTTGTCCCACTTTTGTCTTTTTTGTTTGGCAATATGTACCATCACCTTGCTACCAAATATCCTTAGGTGCCCTACATACGGCTTTGTGCCTGTCCAGATTTCAAAGGGTATTTTTCCAAGTAATACTGACGTTGCAGTCCTATTTTGCAAATATACAGCCGTGCTGGCTGCCTCTGCCCAAAATTCTTTACTGCACCGAGCCTTCTCTATAACAGTTCGATTAAACCTTTCACATAAACCATTTTGTTCAGGCGTATAGGGGTTTGTTCTCTGGTGAATTACACCATTTTTCGTTAAAAAACTTTCGAATTCATTGTTGCAGAACTCAAAGCCATTGTCAGTTCTCAAAATTTTAATTTTGGCACCTACCTGGTTTTCAGCCTTAACTTTTAAATCTCGAAAACAACCTTGCCACTTTTTGCCTTGAAAAAATATATAAAAGCCATACGACTGCAATCATCAACCAACAGCATAAAATACATAGATCCTGCAAGAGACTTCGTTTCCATCGGTCCACAGATGTCTGCATGGATTAAATTCAGTAACTCACTACTTCTGGTGCTTGCATGGTTTAATGGCAAGCGGTTCTGTTTTCCTTCACAGCATACAGCGCATGAAGACTTATTCATATCAGGTTTTCCTTTAACAACAAACCCATCGGCTGCATTTGCCATCTGATTTAAGTAAGTGTTGTTAACATGTCCTAATCTGCGGTGCCAGATTCTAGCTGGTGTTACTGTAGCCGCCAACATGTTCTTTGCTGTGTCTAGTTTATAAACACCATTTATCAAGAAAGCTGAACCCACCAGTTCATTCTTGCTGTTGATAATATTACATCCACTATCAGTGAATAATACTCGATTCCCTTGTTCTATCAATTTGCTCACTGACAATAGATTTGTTGTCAAACTTGGGACACACAACACATTTTCTACCTTTACATCAAACTCACATTCTTTTGTTGTTGTGGTAAGGTGCACTTCGCCAGAACACAAAACTGGAACTCGACAATTATTGGCCACAGTGATTTCCATTTTATTATGGTATAAAGCGTTTTTGACCCAACTTTTATTAGCAGTTAGATGCATACTTGCACCGGAATCTATGTATCATTCATTTCTGTTGAAGCTTCCGTTTAAAAACACAGCACTGAATGCATTTGTCTGCCTACGAATTACTTCCTTATTATTTACAGAAGGATTTAACTGTGGACATTGGTTACGATAATGGCCAACTTGCTTACAATTGTAATAACGCACCTTTTTAACAGATTTTGGCGTACATGCCAAGTCTTTGTCGCGACCAGGGGTGAACCTGTTATTTCTTTTTTGCCAACTTTGAGCTAGTAGGGCACCATTCCAGTGCTCGTCTACATTTTTAGTCAATTGCGACTCCATGTCCAATAACTTTGTTTTAATAGCATCAGTAGTAATTGACATACCAGAATGCTCTATTGCCATAATTATCGGTGAGTATTTTTCAGGTAATCCAGCTAACAACAAGGAACCTATCCATTCATCATTAATTTCGAATCCTGTTCCACTTAGCTTTTGACTAGTTTCAACAATTTGTGTTACATATGACGTCATTGAGCTGCAGCTTTCAAATCTGATTGAAATTAAATAGCGTAGCAAACTAATCCTTCTGGTAAAACCTGAATCGTCAAATAGAGTCTTTAATTTTGTCCATAATTCTTTCGAAGATGCAGCAGATTTTACGTGAACATACAAACTTGCATCAACTGTAAGGATTAATTTAGCATTAGTCTTCGCATCATCTGCAGCTGGTACAGCACTTTCAGCTTCGGGTTTGATGCATTTCATCATTCCTTCTAGTATAAGGAAGTTTTCCGCTGCAAATGCCCACTCATCATAGTTCTCCCGTCCCTTTAACTTCGGTACATTCACTATGTAACCTGTAGACATCTTTTTGCACACGTTCTGCAGTTAACTTAGAATTCAGCAATAAATGCAGTAACTAATCGTCAATATATTAGATACTGTATATAAATATAACTTTGACAAATTAATTAAAACAAAATTACGAAAAATTAAATATAACCTGTAATTAAAACAACGTGTTTTCAGCTCAGTTGAAGTAACAAAAAAAGGGAAGAGTTTTTTATTTTATTTGACAGCTTATAATAGTTACAGTGTTGCATAAATATTTAAATACTTCACATTAAACTCAATACTTTTTAACAAGTATGCCCACCATTTTTTTGGATCACCTCAAATATCTTAGTAGTCATTGAATTGATAAAGTTTTATAGAATGGTTCCTTGAATTGAAGTCCAATTTTTTTAATTTTATATTTCAATTCTGTAACAGTGGGGTTTCTTTCGCTTTTTCAGTGTAAGCTTCCCGTGCCATAATACCCCATAGATTTTCTATGGGGTTTAGATCGCGGCTACATGCAGGCCATTCTAAAATTTTAATTTCTCGCTGCTCAAACCAAGTCATTGATGTCTTAGAGCCATCAATGGACGCATTGTCCTGTTGAAAAATGACACTGTCGTACATTTTATCCTCTATAAATTGAAAAAGGACATCGTTTAACATGTCAATGTACATTTCCGAGTTCATTCGGGGAGGAACAAAACACAAAGTTGACGGCCCAGACCATCAGACTTCCGCCTCCAAAGTATCTTTTAGATTTGGGGATACTTGCATTGCGAATATCGTGCCAATAGTAACTGTAATCTGGGCTATCCATTTTATTTTTTTTTTCTCGGAAAAAATTATTTTCTGCCATTCGGATGTTTTTTAGCCAATTTTAAGCGTGCCTTTTTATGGTGTTCTTTAAGCATTGGTTTGCACGCTGGTTTCTTCCAAACAACATTTGGTGAACATGGGCAATATGTTTTTTTGTTACTGGTACACATAATTTAGAATGTATTTGTGCTGATTTTAATTTATTTTTAGTAGCCTCCTCTTGAAATAAATTTTACTAACGATTTGTCAGCTTTTGATTACCTTTTGTTGGTTTCATTATTCCATAACGAACTCCATTTTTTAAGTAATTTCTTACAACTTTATCAGAACGCGAAATTTTTTCCTTAAAAAAGTAAGTTCCACGTGGCATTTTTTTATTGTTTACCTAAAATAATGAATGTTAATTACTTCTCAGGATTTTCTTTAAAAAAACAGAAGCTAACTTATCTATTTTATAGTTATGAAAAGAAAATATTTTATTTTGTTGTTATTTCCTCTCAAAAATTAAATTTCTTCCACTGCGTCTATACGAATATGCTGCTACTACGAAGTGCGTTCACAGTCGTACTAAATTTTTACAATAACAAAACAAAAAAGCAAACAGCTGTTACGTATTTCAAAAACAGACATTGCGGCTTATTACTTTATTACCACGGTTGCAAAAAGCTATGCCTTTTATTTACACAAATTGAATAATTAAAGTAGTGCGGCTAAACGAATATGCCTCAGTGTAGGTCTGTTTGCGTACTAACTTCAAGTAATTGCAATAGAGTAGAGAGTAATATTTTGCATGTTATTCTTTTCTCTCGAGATTACGAGCACGGAAACAGACCTATGTTACAAAGTTTTGAAGTTTTTGGTAAATTAAAATAAGCATTTAGCTTCTAGAAATCGCACACATTACTGGCCGCATTCAGCGACGTCAACTGTTGGGAACTGTAATGTTAGCGCTACCTCAGTGAGCGATATTTTTCTCTGAATGTGTAGCTTAGAGTGGACGCTCATTTTAAGCATTGTTATAATACAATTAGCCAATTCACAGTTTATTGTAAATTAAACTGATTTATACGTAATTCTTGGTTTTTTAATGCAAACTCAAGTTACGCAAGTCTGATTAATTTGTACATGCCCTTAGGCATGTTATTGCAGCGTGTAAACTGATAATTATGCAAACAAGACACAACCTCGACAATAACTTTTCTCTTTCACTCATACTCAGATTCAAGCTTTATTTCTGTTGATTCCAAGAAAAAAAACAAATGTCTAACTTGTTATCTTCTTCTTGCTTCTTTCATGAAAATCACTGATTCTACACCAAAAATTACAACGTTTCAGAACGTCACGCTCATAGTTATCAAATTACCCACATTTCAATATTTATTTATTTATTTATTTAATCAACTATTAACATTTATTGTTGTACAGTTACTGTAAGTACATAATTTAACTGTAGGTTATAAAATTAATTCAGCATGATATCGTTTTAAATGCTACCCTATTTTGGGTGATTTCAATCGAACTGCAGATAGTGTGGAACGTTTTGGTCATATTGTAAACCGGGTCACATCTGCCATAATTAGTTTTTCTGTAGGGTATATATAACAATTGCCTTTGCCTAAAATTTCTTTCAGGTGCATACAATTTGAAGAGAGATAGAAGTGGTGCACAATCAATATGATTCATCACTACATCCCGAGCAAATAAGGCGAGAAAATACTTTCGCAGGAACTCCAAAGACTTTAGTCCAAGAAGATCACATCGCGCTTCATAGGAAGGCATAAAATCCCAGTGGAGCTTGAGAATTGCTAACCTAGTGAAACGCCTTTGAATATTTTCAATTCTTTTAATATGTATAGAATATTGAGGGTCCCAGATAACACAATTATATTCTAAAACCGATCTTACAATTAAAAAGAAAATGGTCCTCACGGTAAAGGGATCGGAGAATTCTTTAGTATTGTGCGATAGAAATCCCATCATCGCATTCGCTTTTGATTTAATAGCATCAAAATGTTAGACAGAGCTTAACTTTCGCTCAAATAAAACCCCTAAGTCTTTCTTCAGGTCGACTATCTCGATCAATACCTTATTAACACCATATGATCCTTCGAAAAGTTGATTTTTCATAGAAAAAGACATTACATTACATTTAGACACGTCTCGCACCAAAATTGGAGACTATCCATGTCACGTTGAAGCAATAAGAAGTCTTCGTGAGAGTCCACGCATCTAAAGATCTGTACATCATCAGCATACATCAGGAACTCAGAAAAGCGAACATAATTCGGAAGATCATTGATAAACAGAACAAACAACAGAGGACCTAGGTGGCTACCTTGGGGTACCCCAGAATAATTGTCAATGTGATCAGATAAATTATTACCAATCTGAACATATTGTTGACGACCAACAAGGTAGCTCTCTAACCATAGCAGTAGCGAGGAATGTAATCCGAGGCTACTTAGTTTATTAATCAAAACAGAGTGTTGAGCTCTATCGAAAGCCTTTGCGAAATCCGTGAATATAACGTCTATTTCATGACCTTTTTCCATATTATTGGACAGAAAGTGTGTTAAAAGAGTTAGATTAGTAGAGGTACATTTAGCTGACACAAATCTATGCTGGATCTCAGACAATCTAGTTTCAATGGAGTTATAAATTTTATTTTTTACCATAGATTCAAAAATTTTAGGAATAAGTGCTAATTTAGCTATCGGTCGATAATTTGCAATATTTTGCCTTGATCCCGATTTAAAAATTGGAGTAATTGCCGATATTTTCCAGATGTCTAAAAATTTCCCTTCACGTAGTGACGTATTGAAAATATGAGTCAACGGCTTACGCAAGGACTTTTCAACGGTACAGATTTCTGAAACGTCTCATTAATGATATTAATTAATAAATCAAAATTATCTTGTCGACAATTACCAAAGATTATGCACCAATTCATACTACTTAAAAAATCTGATATTCAATAATAGCAGAATACAATATTATATCGAACTGTGAATTGCCTAAATGAATACTTTTTCTAACCATAAAAATAGGTTTTATATTTCCGCTGTTTGGAAAGAAAGGAAAGGAAAATAAGTCAAAGCAAAGAACAAAACAATAAGGGTTTTCATGCAAAGTGGCAGGCTTCTAATTTGGGCAATTAGTTATTTTTATCAGACAGGTTGTATGAACAGCCCTTAAAGTCGATTGTGCATTTGCAGCATATAAGTCAGCTGTGCGATCTGCCAGCGATGCGTTCCATTTAAACAGGGACGCTTTGCGGATTGTTTGCTTGTTTTCTGAAATTTTTAGAATTAAATCTTTATTAGTTTTGCTCAAATCATAACTTTTCCTTCAAAAAAGAAAACAGCTGATTGATCATATAAGTTTGCCACCTCGTTTGCTCACCTAAATCGAAGAGCAAATTTATCTGGTTTGTGCAAAAGCTTTTTCATACGAATTTTGACAGTTCATTTATAAGGCTGATAAACTTATAAGGTTTATACCATTTATAAGGGTATTGCCCATTTGCATGAAAACCCTTAATATTTTTGTTATTTCAACGAAAAAACAAAATGCCGCTATTTTCATATTAGGGGTATTCACGATTCAGTGCAATTGCCAATGCAGGTTTGACAGCTTTGAAAAGGTGATAGTGGTGTGTTCACAAAAACCTAACTGCACTACTCCTCAACTGCTCAGGCAAGTGCACTGAATCGTGAATACCCCTATTGTTACTTCTACCATACCATGCAAAAAGGTACACATCAGAGAACTGTATAAGCCTACTTGAAGTCTTTTCGAACTACTTGCTTAAAATACAAGTTCAAGCTTGATTGATCTTGATAATTTTCAATTTTTGGGGGTAGCTGATTTCAGAATCGATGTCAAAATTTAAAATTCAAGATAGCGGATAGAGTTGCCACCTAGATTTTTTTGTATTTTTGCGAATTCTTGTAATTTTGAAGTTCTGAAAAATTTTATTTCAAATCTAATGTCACAGTTTTAAATTTTAAGATGGAAGTTAGGGTTGCCACCTTATTTTTTACCACATTATTTCCACCTAGTAAAATGTATTTTTGAGAATTTTAAATTTCATTTAACGGTGTTAGGGGTCGCTGATTTTGAATCTAAATTAATATACAAAAATTACACAATTTTGAAATTCTGACAACGGATTCGGATTCAGTGACCCATTTTTACTTAGTGTTCGAGCCAGCACAAAATATACATTGTCGTTGGGCGTGCAACACCACGTATGAGTATATGAAAACGTACGGCGGATACGCGGTATTGCACGCGCAAGGACGTTATGTAAAATATACATAGAAAATATACATATATACGTTACAAAACGTATTATAACCACTTTTTTGGTGCTTATCTCTCAATACCAATAATTTAGCATTAATTTTTTGAAAAAAACGCCACAAAGTAATATGCTTCATGGAATTTGATAAGAACATTGAGAAAAGGTAGTACAATACCTTTTGTAAAATAATATAATAGAATATTGGAATATATAGGAAGAAAATATTGAAACGAGATCGCAAATTCTTAGCACAAAAAAAAATAAAATGCAAATAACATTTCTCCTATTTTTTCGCAAAACTTACCGCTCACTTCGTTTCAATTTCATTCAATGATAAATGTTAGAACTCTTTTTACCCGACTACGGCGAAGCAAAAGGAGCGGTATATGTGTTTGACTGGTATGTATGTAGTATGTTCATCTGTTCCACTCTTACTTCTAAACTACTTTCATAGTTTGACAAATGAGGTATCGTTGAAACCGTTTTGACCGTCTGCTGGTTATGTGACGTCACATTAAATTTAATAAAGCGCCCTCTACAGTACATAAAGTCATGAACTAAAAAAATATTTTAGTGACATAAGCAAATGAGGTATCGGCAGAAGCGTTTTGATCGTCCGCTGAAGAAAAGTTATGTGAAGTCACATAAAATTGAATATGGCACCCTCTAGAGGACAGAAATTCAACTAAACCCCAACACACAGCAAATATCTAATCAAACAAACCAAATTTTAACAAAATGTCAGGTTAAAATTTGCCAACATGAATCGTCAATGTTACCTGTTTTTGAGGTTTAATGAAACTGACAAATGTGGTTATCTTAACCGAATTTTAACGATTGGATCATCCGCTTTTTATAGGATATGCTACCCACATTAAATTGAATATGGCGCCATCTATAGGACATATAGTCATGAACTAAAAACAATATTATAGTGACATAACAAACATCTTTGCTTAAAATTTGATCATCATACCTCGTATATCTTCTGAACATCACAATGAATTAGAATGAATTAAATACGATGTGTAAGTTGTTTTTTTAACAGACCAGAAATATTGAATAGTTTTATTAATTTTTTTAATAGTTAAGTTGGTAATACAGCCAAAAGTAGTATCATAACAAGGTAATTTATTCTTCATATACTATATTCGGAGTATAGTCCTTTCGCTACTAGGATGTAGTAAGAATTGCACTTACATTATTGTACTTGTAACATCCCAGTAAAAAAGTGGATCATCCTATGATCCACTATGAGCTAGGTGTATTTTGCCTTCTCATTTAACATAGCAAGTCCTAGGAAGGTAGCGCTCCCTTTAACATCCCAGAGGAGCTCAAAAAGAGCGATCAACAAATGTTCAAATATTTTTTTCACAGAAAATAATGATAGAATTTCCTAAAAAGCACATGCCTCACTTTATTTTCTTTTTTTTTCATTAATTGGTCGCCTATTGATCTTATAAAACAGTAAATTAGCACAAGGGCACAAGTGCTCACTTGTTGATCCAATAAAACATCAAAAGAGCGCTACTTTCTTGCTCCTCATGGGAGCGATCGCATATTTATTTACTGTGATACTACACTAATATCTTAGCGTACTAATTAAAACTTCTGTTGAATTTGAAATTGAAATCATCTTAAAAACTATATTCTCGATTCACATGCGTAGATTGGACAATTTAATCCACACCCGAATGGCATAGCTAAATTAATGAACTGCGCGAATTCCGTAAATAATTCGGCGACTCACAGTAATCCAGGACCGAAGCAACAAATGAGCTTGGAATGGCAGTCACCAGTGGATTTTCTTGGCCAAATCATATTCAAGTAAGCATACTCACAATGAAGCTTTAATATGACTCGTTAAATAAACCGTTTATTTCGGTCTTTCCAGTTCTACTGTTGCTCAGAGCTACGATAACTTCTGGGTAGGCATGCAATCTTTCCCAGTGCAAGTAGTGCGTCGCGAGACAGCACCATCTAATGGATTTGAAACACCTTCCTCACGACCTTCATTTGTTTCCCCAACACGTGCGCCGTACCTGCCACAGCCCGTTACAACACAAGCCCCACCAAAACCGGATGATCCATTGTACCAGGGTTGTGGACGTAGCAAGACATGTTTTGGCTTACCCGATGGTTGCGTTAAAACCAAGACGTGCAAGGTGGTGTCAGCAGTGACAGTTCGCGGTGACATCTATGAATTCGAAATGAAGTCATTCGATAGTAAAACGCTTTTGTACAAGTGCCCGTTAAGAAAATAAGAATTATTTTTTTATTTTTATTTTAGACAAAGCCGCCTACGTTGCCCTGGGCCTTTCAGAGGATGATAAAATGGGTGATGACTTGGTAACCGAGTGCATACCACAAAATGGACGCGTCAATATGTATTCCTCATACACCAGTAGAACACCGAGCTTTGATACATCACGTACTGGAGTGGTAAGTTGAGATCACATCTTCATTGTGAATGATCCGATCATACTCTATGGTTTAAATTATTTTAAAATATTCTTTTTACAGCCCCAAAATACAGCAAGACTTTTACAATCTTCAGCGATTGATGGTGTCATCCATTGTAAGGTGCAACGCGATGTGATCACTAGAGTACAAGGAAGGATGTTTGATCTTATCAATAACAAATATCATTTGCTATTAGCTTCAGGCGAAACCGTTAAAGGTAAAACAAATACTGATTTAATAGAAATCCTAAGGAATCGTTGACTGTTCAAAATGTATCTTCATAGGTTTGACCAAATGCCTATGTAAATTTCTTATGATATTAAATTGGATATATATATATATATATATATTTAATTTATTCAGTGAACTGATATTCAAATCTTACAGACTATACAATTCACCTTAAATTAATAAATTTAAAATACTAGTTAAATAACAAAAATAATTTTAGCTTAAAGCTATTTTCAAGTAGATTAAAATCAAGTACATGAGCATAGTTGTTGTCTAAAACACCTGTTCATAGGTTCATTTATAGCATAATTTGTTCTATTACCTTTAATCAGGAGCGGTTCCAGAAAATTATTTCGGGGGGGGGGGGGGGGGGGGGGTT
Organism: Dichetophora obliterata; assembly: GCA_963920525.1. NCBI lineage: Eukaryota > Metazoa > Arthropoda > Insecta > Diptera > Sciomyzidae > Dichetophora > Dichetophora obliterata. Next base: position 106,143,684 of record OY986437.1, read on the forward strand.
TAAAATGTTTATGTATATAAGGGTGATTAAAAAAAAATATTTTTTCGCAAATTCACTTTACTGGATTTTATCCCATTCAGTTCCATACTTGAAGTATGCATTAGTTTTACGTTTCGAGTTAAGAAAGCGCCTTTACATTTGATTTAATTTTTGATATGTATGTTGTATATAGATTTGTGCAAATTGTTGAATCCATTTCGAGTTTGTATAAATGACAAGTGATCAGTGGCTCGTTCCTGTAACAAAATCGGCAAGTTACCGATTTGTGTGACGTTAGCCGTTATCGACCGTTATCGGACCGTGATGAAAAAGAACGCAAATCGAGAAGAAAAGTTGCGAAATTGAGTCAAATGACAAGCAGCTGTTTACTCAAATATATTGTTTTAGTTGCACTAAAACTTTATAATAAACAGGTGCTTGTCTTGTTAATAAAAAGTGAATATTTGCAGTTTAAAAAAATTAATTATGTTATAATGATGTGTATTAATGGTTACGGAAATAATCAACGATTATGAATGTAAATAATTTTACACTTAGTGCGGTGCAGCAAAAACTTAGCAAATATATGCAACCGGGTACTTTTTCTTAGCTCAAACATATACTGTTTTGCTAAAATTTTTAGCTTTTATGTAAATAGGCATTATTTACAAATTGCATTACCTTTAAAATTAAAACATATTTTAAGAACAATGAAATATTTCAATCCGTAAAAAATTCGACTTAAATGAAAGTAACCATTTTTAAAGGTATATTAAGAGTACTTATAACTTAATAATACACAACATTACTGGCATTAGATAAATTGGTAGAATTCTCACTTGCCGCAAAGCCATTGAGAAAAGTGACACATTGTTATTGATTCACTTTACGTACAGAAACACTTTTTTAAAAGGTTCCATCGAACATGTGATAGCTTATCGATTTGGAACGAACGAATCGAAAAGAAATCGATTCAGATACGTATAGAAACATTGCAGATGAGAGTGACATTAGAGTGACTTCAAATCGGTAATATGACTCGGTAACTACGATCGCTACGAGTTACAGGAACGAGCTACAGATTGTAAATTTGTTTTTTTTCTATTTTTTTTTCTATTAAATTCTATACTATAGCTCCATGGTTTAAGAATTATAAGGTGTTCTCATTCTATGACATTTTTTAATAATTTTTCTGTATGATGCTGCCTTATTTTGACAGTTGAAAGGGTTTCATATAAAAAATTTCAAGTGAAATACCAAAATAAGGCAGCCTATTTTTTTCTGATATTCCGAATGAGAACACCTTATTATGATAACACCATGCTCTAGCTTAAGAAACTTACTAGGGCAATTCACAATCTTGTGAATTTGAGATTGCAAATTTGTGCAATTGTTTAAGTTTCCTATCAATGGTGAACGGTCTTTTTCGGTTTAGGTACTTTGTAACACTTGTTGTAAAACTTCACAGCTGATTCACAATTCACAGCTGATTGAAGAAAAGCAAAATTATTTTCAACTGGGAATTTTGCTTAAATCAATTTTATGGTGGTAAAAAGCTTAAAGGCACAGTTAATTCGATTTTGAAGTGAAACTTCTTCGGTGGCGATTTGTTGAGAAAAAAGTTTTTCGAGTCTCGTAACGACAGATTTTCTAGTTTCGTCATGATTCGAGCCTCGTCACAAAAAATTCTGCTGCCTCTGCAGATACGATTGAGATAGAGTTTGTGTAGGGCTGCAGGTTATTTTTGTGATGTTTGTATTGAAACCCTCAGAATGGTGATAGATAGAGTGTAGTTTTGTACGAGATAGTTTAGGAAAAAATTTTGCCACACCCCCTTATAATGCCTACAAATCAATAAAAATGCTATATTTCGTATTTGAAAATTTTGTTTACAAGGTTACTGTCGGCAACTGTACTAACAATGGGTGTCCACGCCCCTTTTACCGCCCACAAATCAATGAAAATGCTTTATTTAAGACGGTTATGTTGCACAGTAAAAAATGTCTCGGTTAAAAATATTGAAGAAAAAATTAAAAGTGTATCAGTAAAAACTGAAAAATGTTTTGCAAATGCGTGCAAATGAATGAAAATGGAATTCTTTTTTTTTAAAAAACTCTGAATTCCAAGAGCGAAAAGAAACTTCTTAAAAATAGTTCAATTTTTATTCGCTATTCCAGGGCACAAAGAAAACGGAGCGAGTATTTTCACTGGTCTTCTCGCAATTTAGTAAGGAAAGAAACTATCTCAACATAACTACCTTGGAAAGCATTATGCAATGCAATTTGAATTGTTCTATGACGTGCACAGAATTTTAGAAATATATTAAAACACAAAAGCATGTTCTTGATGAATCCAAAAAGTCTGCAGAATATGATCGGGCCAAACCTTTATTTTGAATAAGTCCAAATAACATTTTTTTTTACCTCACAGACTGAATTGATGTTTTTTTTTTTTTGTTATAAGATTTATAAATTATGTATGTGTCTCATACTATGTGTACCTGTGAGTTATTTTGATTTATGTTTTTTTAATAAATAGCAATTTATTATAATAAAATTGCGTATTTGTGTCTCTGTGAAATATAAAAAAAAAATGTGCAAAGTTGTCCCGGTCAAGTGCTGGTGACTTAGGAATAGGAATGGAGTGAAGCAAAGTGCGCCAGGTATAGCCTGAATTGAGCTTAAATATGGGCAGTCGATTTGTTTCGAGTACGAAATAGTTTAAGCAAAAAAAGTGTTTCCGCACCTCTTTTACTGCCCACAAATTCATACAAATGCTTTATTTCGGACGTTTTTGGTCGTATTAAACTAAAATTTGGTAATTTATTTTCTATTTTTTGTGTGTTGTTGTATGAGAACCCCCAAAAGGGTGTCAGATAGAGCGTAGGTGTGTTTCACTTCTGTGCTGTATACAGGCTTTACTCCCCAGACAAAATTTTTGGCCGGAAAATTAACTTAAAACGGTAGACAGGTAGTCCGTTTATTGGAATAGAAATCAAATTATTTTGGCAGGGCAGGGCGGGTATTGTTCCAAAACCAGCCAGTTGACTGCCACTGTACAGAACAGCAGACTGGCTTACAGAGGCTCAAAAATGTATAAGAGAGCATGCAAGCGGCTTTCAGTGGAAGCCAGTTGGCAGGGAATGTACAGAGCAGAATACATGCAGGTTTTTTTAGTGGCAGGCAATTGGATGGGGCATTAACAAGGCCTTGAATGCAAAATATTGGTTTTCTTTTGTTTTAAATATTTCATATATTTGAGCTTATTTTATTTAACTAACAGCTTTTGGTCCTTGGGTTTGTCGATTTTTTCAATTCACCTAAATTTTGAACAGCTTTGATGTTGTGACATACAATTGAATGAAATTTTTCAAACGTAAATTTCTAAGTCTTTTTAAAAAAGTTTATATTTAGTATATCAGTAGCGGGATTCCCAAACATGTTAAAGTTATTTACGTTAACGTTAACTGGTCTAAGCTACAATTATCGTTAACTCGTATTCCCAAACTAAGCCTTAGCAATATTTGACGACAACTTTGACAGTTATTTAACAATATCTGTTGCTCGCTTAACGACGAATTTTTAGCCGTTGCTAACTATAAAAATAACAACGTTGAGAAATTTAGTGCCATATTTTTTACTTTATTCGAAAATTTGAGTGGTTTTTTAATAAAACAAAAATATTTAATGGTATTTCAATATTTGGCAATGGATGCAGCTGTGTTGGAGAGCGAAATTGAAATGCGCGACAGCGTAAGGGACTGTGCTGATTTTCGCCAAATGGACAGCCCCTTTGATTTGGAGCAATCCAAATTTATAAAGCTTTATCGCTTGACCCCCGAGACAGCTCACAGCCTCATATGGCCATTTTGTTCACAGAGAGATAAATTTATCCCCGAGCTAATTCCATGATTTTTTCAGTTTTTAATTTGTTCACAGTGTTAAGAGTTAAGCATTTAACTCTTCAGGCTGGATATAAAAATGGTGGCGAGATAGCTTAACCCCAGAAATATTTAACTCGTGAAAATTGGTGAGTTAAGATTTTATTCGCTCTCATCACTCATTTTAATATTTTTTATTTACTTGGTGTCAAAATATTGAAAATACAGATTTTTAAACATAGGGAAACAGTATTGGGGGTTACTGATTTCGAATCTGGTGTCAGAATTTTAAAATTCAAGATGTTGCATAAGGTTGTCACCTTAATTTTTTAAATTTTTACGAATTCGGGGCTGGTGCGAACTAAAAGGTAAAAATGGGTCGCTGAACCGAATCCGTGGTCAGAATTTAAAAATAATAAAAGTTTATAATAATAGGGCTGCCACCTAATAATATGTATTTTCAAAAGTAAAAGCAACCCTATTATTTCAAAATTTAATAATTTTTAAATTCTGGCCATGGATTTGGACTAAGCGACCCATTTTAGCCATACCATTTTTTTTTGTCAGCCCCGAATTCATAAAAATACAAAAAATTAAGGTGGCAACCCTATCCTCAATTTTAAATTTTAAAATTCTGACCTCAGATTCGAAATCAGTGACTTCCTAACACTGTTAAATAATGTTTAAAATTCTTAAAAATACATATTATTAGGTGGCAACCCTATTATTTCAGAACTTTATAATTTTGAAACCCTGACCATGGATTCGTATTCAGCGACCCATTTTTGGTGTACCATTTTTTTCCAGCCCCGAATTCATAAAAATACCAAAAATTTAGGTGGCAACCCTATCCACCATATTGAATTTTCAAATTCTGACTTCAGATTCGAAATCAGCGACTCCCCAATACTCTTTCCTCATGTTTAAAATTCTTAAAATAAAACATTTTTAGGTGGCAACCCTATGTGTAGAAAAATTTTCGAGTTTTGAAATTCTGACAACGGATTCGGAATCAGCGACCCAACTTTACCTAGTGTTTCTCCCAGAGTTGAATTCGCATAAATAAACAAGAAATTAGGTGGCAACTCTATCCGCCATCTTGAGTTGGAACAAAATGGCCCATAGAGTCGCTTGAAGATTGTTTGGACCGCAGAACAATCTCAGCGTTATCAGCAAAAAATCAAGTATGAAAAAAGTTCATTATATAAATTTTTTTACAAGTAAACTCTTTGACTATGTGATGGCAGCGCTTCGGTTCTATGCCACTGGGTGCTGGTAGCACCCAGTAGGGCAGCAGAAGGGCATCTTGATGAGTCAGTCATCTGTGAGCCGCGCCTTCCATCGGGTAACAAATGCCATCAACGAACGTATTTTTCGATTTTTCTTTCTAATCTAATATTTTTCTTTCAACCCTTTCCTAAAATTTTGCTGTCAAACGCCAGTGCTGTTATATTTTAAAAAAATTTTAACAATATTTACGCTAACTTTTCTAACGCAACTCTTAGCTATTGTAGCTAAGCCTCGAAATGAGATTACGGCAAACGTTACTGCAAGCTATAAATGTTGTTAGTTAACGTTAGCGATTGAAGCACGTTAAGATTTTGGGAATTCCGCTACAGGTGTAAGCAAACCCAAACAAAGAAGGAAATCCACTCCTGTGGGTATAATAGCATTGCCACCAGCTATACCAGAGACTACGTGTGTGAACAGTTTTATTGAAACGAATGGTGAGTTTTAAAATTATTGCTCTATAAAAGCATAGTCCAACACGCAAAAAATAAGCAGATTATAATTAGTTAAAGTTTTAAATTAAGATGATGAATTCGCTAGCCAATCATCCTTCCCAGAACCAAAAAATTGTGCATCATAGGAGAATAGTGAAGATCCGATTGCTGGAAAAGATAAATTTGTTCTAGGATCTCCGGTATCAACATCTGAAGTCTTCACCTCAATTCTAGCATACGTTTTACGATACAAACTAAGCTGTTCTGCATTAAGCAGTTTGTTGGAATTGATTGATTCCATCCATATGCCCTAAAACTCCCATCTAGACTTATGTCTTTAAAAACCGCTATTGAGTGCACGGCGCACTGCAACAACTGTTACAGACCAGTAAAAAGAAATGCGAGGAATAAAATAGCACAGACGAATTCGGATATCTGCTCACCTTTTCAATAGGGGCACAGCTGCAAGCAATTATTTCTCGCCCAGATTTCTGCAAAAAAGTGCTCACCATTTTAAATTTAAGTTTAAGTTTATTGATAAAAAATATTAGCATATAAGATTGATTCTTTTAAATGCAACAATACAATAATTTACAACAGAAACTCAAAGTAACAATTTAAATAAATAACAACAGATTCATAGGAAAACTTAGTGCTAAATAAAATTTTAAGTTAAATGATGTAAGTATATTTATTGTGAGAAATTAAAGTTAGACGATAAAGTTAGAAGTTAAAGTATAGAGTATATGTAAGAAATAAATAATGAGAAAGTTTGAAAAAAATAGTTAGGAGAAATAGTCATAGATGAGGCGCTTAAAGGTTGTTTTGTTGCTGATGCGTTTAATACTATTTGGAATGGTATTCCAAAGTCTATTGCACTAATGAAAAACAGTCTACTAGATTCACTGTATTTGAAGGGGGAACTTGGAAAAAAAGGCTTCTGGCGGACTGCAGAATTCAAGTTTTTCAAATAGATAGTAAGGACTTTTTGAATATATAAGTCGATGAAGGAAAATACGGTTTCTTGCATTGAGAAAGCCTATAATACCGCAGCCAAGAACGTGATTACTGTGTTTTGATATATGATCAAACCTTCAGATACCGTAAACATAACGAGCTGCATTGTTATATGCCACTAATAGCTTATGTGATGACCTCAAATCGAGCTTGCTATATACAACTTCAGAGTAGGTTATTATGGGCACGACTAATTGTACTATCAGTCTTCTTCTCGTTTCTGTTGGAATAAATTTTGCAGTTTTTCTTAGGTTACGTAAGGAATAATAAACTTTACTAACCACACTGTTGATATGGTCTTCGCACGTAAGTGAAGAATTCATAATAAACCGAGATTAGTTACTTTGCTAACAAGGCTAAGTTTAGTTCCATTAAAGAAGATATGAGGCAGTTCAGTAAATGGGTATCTATATTTCATAACAGGTAACACATGAGATTTTTTGGGGTTTAAGCAGAGGTTGTTTTCACTGGCCCATTTGGCGATTTCTAGCAGGTCATCGTTTACTCTGGCATATAAATCTTCAATGAGACCTGAAGGTCGGGAAAGATACAGTTGCAAGTCATCGGCGTACGCGTGCATTGAGACATCTTTGCAGACCGAAAAAATGTCGTTTAAGAACATTGTAAAGAGTAGCGGCCCAAGTAGTGATCCTTGGGGTACTCCACTACTAATTCGCCTGATCCCTGAAAATACACTCCCTATTTTAAATTTCTGCGTCCTCCCTTCTAAGTAACTTTTCAGTAGTTTTACAGTAGTATCTGAAAAGTTGAAGAACATTTTTAACTTCCTGCATAGCAAGAGGTGACTGACACTATCGAACACTTTCGAGAAATCCAACAAACAAACCAAGGTGATCTGTCTGTCCCCTGTCAAACGGAGTTCTTATATCATCCAGAATTTTTACGACTGCGGTAGAACAGCTATTTCCAGGACGAAATCCAGACTGCAAGTGAGAGAGTAGATTCTGTTCAAGGAGATATTTAGAAATTTATTCCGCCATTAGAGATTCAAGAACTTTTGAAATTGAGGATAGCAGACTTATGGGTCGAAAATCACTAGGGATTTTAGCAGAAAAAAGAAAATATTGACAGGCTAGAAGACATTTAAGATGGCGATATGTATCGCAATCAATGCGAAAATAGATTCATGAATGACCCCAGGAATTTATCATTCATGTGGTATTTTGACGGAGCAGCACTCTATTTAACTTATACTATTAACTAGATTTTTATGTAGTAATTAGCAAATGCACTAAAATTATTCAAAACCGACGATCTTATCAAATATTGAAATCACTCCTATATATAGATCTTCTGAAACACAGAAAATTTCGCTACAATCCACTATAGGAAATTTTACCCCTTTTTTGGCCAAAATGAATTATGTACAGCCAAACGGCTGAACCAATTTAAATGATTTTTTTTTGGTATGACTTTTGGAAGACTGTTAAGAGGGAGGGAGAGACCCTTAATGTTTTTCATACACTCAAAAAAATTTATTTAAAATTTTTGTAAATTTTTTTTCGAGTGTACACTAACTTTCAAAAGATAATAGTAGAAATGTATCTTACCAATTTAAAGAAGTAACAAAACAAAGTTATATTTTAAAAAGGATTTTATTCAAAAATTTCATTGTCGAGTTCCACATCGTCAACTACCTTTAAAAAACATGGGTTCAAAATGCCACAACTCTCTATTTCTTCATCTTCGCTTTCTGAATTTTCTTCGTTTGTTTGACAATTCTCCACAAAATTTTGCTCTTCTGATCTCAGTAATTCTATCACTTCTGGTGGAAGGTTTAATTTCTTCTGGTGCTTGATGCGTTTATTCAATGAAAGGCTGGAAATATAAGAATCTGATGTGTCCAATGCTCGATTAAAAACGTCTGTCAAGTTATTCTCACGGCTACTTTTTCGTGCATGAAGCAATCTATCAGATTTATATATTTTGTGGCGCGATTCAGAGGCATCCTCCCCAAAGCATCCAACTGGAAGCACAGTTGACTCAATAATTTGCCGCGAATGTACAATAACCTTATGTACAGTAGCTGTCATTGGCAACCATGGCAACATTGTGGCCGTTTAAAAACAAAAGTCTTCAAATTTACTCGAATCTAAAGGAAGCTGACGTGATAAGCATATTAAAATTGACTTTTAAATATAAAATGAGTTCTTTGTCAATGCCTGTAATTTCAGAAAATTTTAAATGTTCTTTGAGCACGCGCCGGGCCGTGTTGCCGTCATTAGTACTTAAATAGCCACCAGTCTTAGGCTTATCAACGTGCAAACCAATTTCATCCCAAAATAGCTGTTGGATGTCAGCCTTTCTTTTTGCAAGTAATGCTTTGTCAGCTTCATTTCTTATTTGCCACTTTTTAATGTCAATTTTGTAACCTGCATTCACAACAAATTCAAAAAAACGGATCCAGCAATGCAGTGGACTTATCCCATACTTAAAGTTCTCTTCTTTAGGTTTAAATTTTTGGTTTTGGAAATCTGTTATGCTCATGAAATTCTTTGGTGTAGCACCGCATAAAGAGCACGTCTGACTAGATTTAGTTCCAGTCAAAATACTTAATACTCTGCCGTCAATTAAAGTTAAATACAACTTAAATTTAACGCACAAAGTTTTTTTTCACTAATTTCTTTAGTCTCCTTTGTGTATTCTAATTTTAATGGTCGACAAAATCTAATAGATTTTGGTTTACGATTGTTCCATAAAATACTTCCGGACGCTTCTATTAAACGCAAAGGTATAATTGTTGTGGCCAAAAAAGAGGAATCACAATTTTGAGACGAACCCGCCTTTTCAAAGTGTTGCTTATAGTTTGTATAGCCAGTACTGCTGTCAAATCCATAACTGACAATGAGTTCGGCGTATAAAATGTCGGTTTTTTTTGTTTCCATTAAGGTACATATAACTTCCTCTTGAACTTTTATTATTCTTTGGGATGTATGCTTCAGTAACATTTCCATTGGAACTTTCGCTTATGTCTCAGTAACTATTACGCCGTCTGATCTGTATTTTCGCAGCTCTAGTTGGAGTACTGACAGTCTCTTTAAAAATCACTGTTAAATCTAACTGGTTACATTTACGAGCAGCCATAGAAGCAGCAAAAACTAGGGGTTCAACTTCATTATTTTGATCTTTAGAGATTTCTGCTGCAACTCGTCTTTTTGTTCTCTCAGATTTTTGGCAAAAAGTTAATTGCGGCCGTCCAGGCTTTGATTTAGTGGAGGCAGACTGCGTTTCTGGTTTTCTTATCGAAGTATTGCCTTTAAGCCAAACAGCATGCTGTTTTTCAAAAACTTTGAAACTCCTACAACTTTTATGCCATTTCATATTCATATTTGAACAAAATATTCTTGACTGCTTCTTTATATATTGGTTAAAGTTTTCCGAACAATCACTCTCAGCAATGTATGAAAAGAAATGGGCACAAATAGCGGCTCTTTTCTCATCTTCGTTGTGTTTCTCTCGCCATATACTATTGAATAACTCTGAGTTTGGCACGCAGTAGTCACCTGCAAAAATGAGTTTTTTAAAAAAGTTTGCACATATCCGCAGCTGGAATTTATGAAATTCGGAAGGTAATTGATTGTCCAAGAGAACTTTTATGGTTTATGGCTATCATATGCTATCATTTTTTTGTAAGTCTAAATAAATTTCCAATTCATAATTCCATAAGTTAATCTTAAGGTCACTTCAATTGTTACAATTTAATCGATCTAACAGATGACTTCACCAACATTTTACTGTTTATCATTAAAGTACTCACCTTCGACATTATTTTCCATTTTTTAGTTTTTAAAAAATATAAATTTTTATTATGAAAACTTTTATTAGAATCTATCACACAATTCACTTCACTCAATCGTTATTTGATAACTAATTTAGAAATTGCAAGCAAAACATGTGATAAAGTAACAGTAAATAAATTCTCTCGAAAAATGTAAGCAGACATGGCTACTTTGTTATTTTTTTTTTTATATTAAAGCAAAAAAAAATACACTTTGCAAAAATTTTAATTTTGACTTTTGGCCAAAAAAGTGATTAAAATTTCCTATAGTGCAATGTATTAAAAAATTAATTTTGCTTTACATGTAAATGATACTTCTTATGTTTTGTGTTCCACCAAATATGATGTGAATAGGAAGGAAGGCTGCTGTTGAAAAAACAAAAATGTTTGAGCTGCTTAAACGTTTCAGTTTCCGTCCAATACAATGCTGAATTTCGGCACACTGCCTTCTACTGACTTTTCCATGCCTTCATGCTGCTACTTTCTGGCAGACTATTTTGATAAAAAGTAAACTGGCCGCCACCACATTTCAGCATACTGCCAGAACTCTGCTCATTTGCCCCAACTATGCTGGTATAATGCCATTTCCCTGTCGAATATTTTGTCTGGGGGCTGTGATTATTTTTTTTTTTTAGAATTATAAAAACAAATAGTAATTAAAATATGCTCCCGAGAAACAATTTGAGTTCGTATCAATCTACTCAGGCACAAAAGTCCAGAGTATCAGACTCAATTTTATTTTTAAAAGCTACGAGTAGTAACGAAAAACTGCGAAGTTTTTGCGAACAGGACCCGAGAACTAAATTCATATAATACCCGAAACATACCCAACAAGCACCTCGAAAGTCATCTGAAATAGTACCGTAGTAAGTCTGTATTATGTCAATAAAGTGTTCAAAAGCGAGCGACTATATGCGGACACAATAAACTGACGAGTGCCCGAATCGGTTTTCTTTCGTACATTGTCCATGCCCAAGGTGTTCCAGAACTAGCACTTCTTTCGGTGCAGAGGTCGGACCTTTACCGATACTGGTACCGGACATATATCAGATACTTTATTGACACAAAAATGAAATTGTTTCTCGGGGCTATTTTTAATTTTTCATGGTATTGATTATAGTGTAGACTTTTCAATAAATTTTGCGAAGCTATAATTTGCATATTTTTCGCATATGGGCATTTCCAGAAAAAAGTCTACCGTGACCAAAAAATTAAAACTTATTAACAACTTATTATTTTATTATATCATTTAAGGGAAACATTTTAATTTTATTAGTTTCAGCAATTTCTACATAAATTCATTAACCATGATGATCAAATCGCCTGCACTGTTTCACAAATGTAGTTTTTATTTTTCGTAAATGTTTCGTAAGCTTTTCTGTTTTAGTAAAATGGAAGGCATTGGCTAGAGATAATGAAAAAATGGTTGATTCAAGGAAAGGACAATATATTAAATTTGTTTTTTAATTTCTTAATTACACAATTACTTAACTACCTAATTAAATAAATACCCAATTAAACTGCAATGGAAATTTTAGTAACGTAACGCCAGTAACGTAGCGCCAGATCAAAAATCCTAGTAAAAAAAGACCAGAAAAGATTTTCAAATTTTATCACTTAGAAAATAAGCTTATGTTATTTTAAAACTTTCTAAAAAAGTTTTATACAAAAAGTCTTGAACAATTCAGAGAGTTTTGCAAATTTTGTACTCCAAGTCAGAAATCACTTCCATTTTTAGTAATCTAACGCCAGCACATATTTTTGCTTATATCTTTACATCCTTATGCCTCATTTACACGAGTAACATTTACTGACTTTAGTAATGACTTGATGACATATCATATTGACGCTGCCATTTAGACGGCACAAAAAGTGACTTGCCCAGAGCTTTTTCACTACGTTTCATTAAAATATTTTGGCAACTTTCAAGTTCATAATGATTTGACCAGCAAAGTAGGCGTTTACATGAATGACAAAATTTATAATTCTCAAATACTGACAAAGCAAAGAAGTTAAAAATTATTTTGCAAATGGAAGACAACAAAATAAAAGCTGTTGCTTATTTAGCATATTTATTAATTGAAGAGGACGAGGAGGAAGAAGAACGATGGAGAAGAACGTTCCATCTTCTGAAAAATACTGGCTGGGTTCATTTAAAAAAAGAAATGAGATTAAATATTGGTTATGATTATTATATTCTTTAAACTCTTTAAATTTATGCTAACCAGTCCATTTTTAAGCAAACAGTTAAATTTCTATAAACAGTTAAACGCACTCTGTCAGTAAAGAATGAAATTTTTCATTTTTTCTTTAAGTTGGTCACCATGAGAGTAGACGGGTTTACACAGCGTTTACACGATGTCATTTAAGTGACAAAACTAATGACATCTGATTTTAATCATTATTTTATGACTAAACTAATGAAACAAAATAACATCATTATCGTGTCATCAATGGCACTTAATGATGTAAAAAATGGCAAATATGTCACCCGTGTAAATGAGGCATTAGGGTTAATTGTTGTCATTAATTTTACTTAATATAGTGCTACTTAATTACTACGCAAATATAAAAAAAAACTTTTTGTAAATTAGACTTTTCCATTATATTTTTTTTAATGTTTGTTCGTACAAATCGTCCGTAACGCCAGTTCGGAAATGCCCATATGCATTTTCTTGTTTTTTGATAAATGTATAGGTACTTGAACGCAATTTTTTAACATTTAAAAAAAATTAATATAAGGTTTTATATATTGGGCATCAAAAATGGTACCGAAAATAATTTTCTCAATTTTGATCCTCCAAATATTTCTGAACCACACCCTGTCTAAGAGTATCTATTTAAAATACCAGGTTAAGACCATGATTTTTTTCCTACTTCGATTTTGAAAGCCGAATTGGCTTACATTACTTATGTTTTTATCAACGAAATGGTCTCAAGCTGAGCTTGGAAATAGGCCTAAAATTTGAACAAAACTCTTTACTGCCGCTTTTATAAATGATTATTAATCCGATTTTTAGTTCTTCGGAATAATTTGCAATCAAAATTTAATTTTAAAAAAGCTTTAATTTGCAATATTGGCTAGAGGAATACCTTAGAAAAAATAGCAGTTTTTAGGGAAATCTTCTGAATAAAACCGAGTCAAAGAACATATTTCAATAGGATTGGGCGGTATTCCTCTGCACTTCAGCTTGAAAACTACTGTGAAAGTGATAAAATGTATTAATTTGGAAAGCCAAATAACCCTCACGACTTGTTTTATTTATTTTTTTAACAGACAATGGTGTTGGTTACCATACTTTGGGTCGTTTACCTTCGGCTTCTCCAATTAGCCTTGCGGTGGTGCAAGACTTAGCCGGTTCTTCGGCTTTGCTCATACGTTTACATGGCGCTTTTATGATTGTGGCTTGGATTGGCACCACGTCGTTGGGTATTTTGCTGGCACGCTATTTCAAACAGACATGGGTCGGCAGCCAGACATGTGGCAAGGACAATTGGTTTGCTGTAAGTGTTTTGCTACTGTATACATATGTGTACATTTTGTAAGATCCACTATAATCTTTTTCGTTTTTATCACTACCAATTCTCTTTTTCAATTCATTGCAGTGGCATCGCATTTGTATGGTCACCACTTGGTCACTCACTATTGCCGCATTTGTGATAATATTCGTCGAGATCGGTGAATGGTCTACCGTTCGCAATCCACATGCGATTCTCGGCTTGATAACGACAATCTTATGTTTTATTCAGCCCATCGGTGCTCTCTTTAGACCAGCACCAAATCACAAAAATCGTCCATTCTTTAACTGGGCCCATTGGTTGGGTGGAAATTTGGCACATATTCTAGCAAGTAAGTCACTTTCACCTTTAAGTCATTTTTGTGGCACTTTTTGTAAATAGTTTTCTTCTTTTACTAAATAGTTGTAACAATTTTCTTTGCTGTCAAGCTGACCAAAGCTGAGTTACCCGAATGGATGGATTGGATTTTGGTGGCCTTTGTTGTGTTCCATGTGATTGTGCATTTAATATTCTCTGTAAGTATAACGAATGTTATTAATTTTGCTGGATAGGCCAGTTCCAAAATTACTGCACAAAATGTAAAATATCTGAAAATATGTATCAAGTTTTTTGGTTTTTTTTTTAAGAGTTTTTTGTAAAGTTCGAAAATATGTTGCAATAACTATTTGGGGTTAGAAAAGAAGTTGTATTTTTGATTGAGTTTCATAACTTTTTGGTTTACACAAATCATCAATATCCTTGGTTACATGAAGCTAATATAAACAACGAACCCTGAAGACACATGTTCCTGTACATAATGTCAATTAAATTCATTCTCATTTACTAATATTTTTATGTTTCATGCAGCTAGGAATAGTGTATTGCTAAACCATCTAATTTGAAGATCTTTTTGTGCATACAGATTGTGGGCTGTACGTCCGATCGTCAGGCGGCTCAACGTGTGAATGCCTTCCAGTTAAGTGATATGTCGCATCATGGCATGCGAAATGGCATGAAAATGGAACGGAAAATGGATGCCCCGGTAAGATTAAAATAAAAATAAACAGTTGTCTTGTCATATTGATTGATTTTCTTGTATGTCCTTTCCACTCATTAGTATGCTGGCTTCCGGAAAGGACTCTTGTCAATCTACACCGTTATTTTGATACTGTTTGTAATCGTTTTGGTTTTGGTCGTAGTGCTGGCGCCCATCGAGGAAACCTTCAAAACCGTCAAAGCGAAACTGAATGAATAAATGTTACAAAATGTGGAATTCTGTACATAGCTATGTACCTATAATTAAGTTATTTTCCAAACGTATTTTTTTTACAACCATCATAGTCTAATATTATTGCTCAAATCTTAGTTTTTATTTAAGGTTATTAGGCATAAACAATACTCTTTGTAATAACTTTGTGTAACTTATTCAATTGAACATGAGTATGTGAGCAAAGATAACTACTGATTCCCTCCAATAATAAGTACTTAAATTCTATATCTACAACGAAAAGCAGTTTTTTTTAGTAAGTTTGACAGTTTTATTTGCTTGTTACTTGTATATAAGTTCTTTTTAAAAGTATTGTAATGTGTACTTAACTTTATAATATATAATTAAGTGAAAAAAGCAACAAAACCTAATGCAAATAAAAACCATTTTTTACATATGTACATATACTTAAAACCATTCAAAAACAATATAGTGAGTTACGAAGAAATGTTGGAGGTAAAAAAATAATATGGTAACTCCATGCGTTTAACCCCTCTACCCCGATGTGGTTCAAATGTGGATATATCAAATATATAGTGGAACAAAATCAAATATCTTAGCTTGTAAACTTATCCATTTTTCAACATTCACAAAGATGTTAGCTCAAAATTTTTGATTTAAAAATTCTCCATTGTAGCTACCTTTAAAAAAATTTAAATCTAAATTTTTAAAAGTATAGTTAATGAAAGTGGGGTAGTTAATGATTTTTCTGCTCAATATTTCAAATTATTTAAGTAACCAGCTGGGGAAAATGGTTAACCAACAATGTACAGTGAACAAAGGGTCCAATCCCATATACTATGGGGGTTGGAATTAATTTTAAAGGTTTTTTTTCGGTTGTTGAGCATTTATTTAGAAACAACGGTACAATGTATATTATTCAAAGTATTGTCCATCGTTAGTTACAACATTTTCCCATCTTTCTGGCAGCATATGGATTCCGCGCCGATTCCAAGAGCGATTCCAAGATTTGAAGAGCGATTCGTCTTTTGAGGCAATCCACGAATCGACCCATTTTTTGGTATCCTCGTAAGAAGTGAAGCGCTGCTCAGCCAAGCCATGCGTCATCGATCTGAATAGGTGGTAGTCGGAAGGGGCTATGTCTGGGCTATAAGGCGGGTGGGGTAGCACATCCCAATTCAGCGCCTCCAACGTTTCCTTGACGGTTCTTGCAACATGTGGCCGTGCGTTGTCATGTTGAAAAACCACTTTGTCGTGTCTTTTGGCATATTCCGGCCGTTTAACCTTTAATGCTCGGCTCAATTGCATCAATTGTTGTTGGTAGCGTTTCCCAGTGATGGTTTCGTTAGGTTTTAGCAGCTCATAGTACACGACAACCTTCTGATCCCACCAAATACACAGCATAAGCTTGGCGCCATGAATATTCGGCTTGGCCCTCGATGTTGATGCATGGCCGGGTGGTCCCCACGATTTTTTTCGCTTAGGATTATCGTAATGGATCCACTTTTCATCGCCAGTGACAATACGATGCAAAAAACTCTTCCTTTTATGCCGTTGAAGCAGTTGTTCGCACATGCAAAATCGCCGTTCAACGTCTCTCGGCTTCAACTGGTACGGCACCCAATTTCCTTGCTTTTGAATCATTCCCATGGCCTTCAAGCGTTTGCCGACCGTTGATAAGTCGACTCCCAATGATTCTGACAATTCTTGAAGGGTTTGACACGGGTCTTCATCGAGCAAAGCCTCCAATTCCTCATCTTCAAACTTTTTCGGCTGGCCCGGACGCTCTTTGTCTTCCGTATCAAAATCACCACTTTTAAACCGACGGAACCAGTACTCACAAGTAGAAATCGATGGAGCATAGTCCCCGTAAGCCTCAGTAAGCATGCGTTGTGCTTCAACCGCTTTTTTCTTTAAATGGAAGCACAAAAGTAAACCTTCCCGCAAATTGCGTTTTGTTGGAACGAAAGTCGACATGTTCACAGAGAAAAAAAATATATGTTGTTTACACTTCAGTGGAATGACACATACTAAAAAATTAAGCTTAGACAATGTGCTTTGAAATGAATATAGTCACAGGTGTGCCCGATGCGATCTATTGATAGTTACGCCATCTCTTAGAAAACCTTTAAAACTAATTCCAACCCCAATAACATATATATTTTTTGATCATTTTCTTTCTACTTTCAGCTTTTTGAAGATATTTGGAAAAAAATTTCATGACGAAGTTGCTGAATATATTTACTTTTGAATGCTTTTTATCGCAACTCATGAATTTAACATTAACCTTGATCATCGTTTGAAATGGACGTAAAATTTTTTTAAAATATTTAAGAAAGAACTTGTTTTACAGAATAGTTGTTTTGAGTGTGAAATACGAAATAACTTATCATTGAGTAGTTATAATTGTCGAAGGCAAAATTTTAATATAATCGTCGAGATCATTCAACAGTTGGAAAAAAATCATAAATAAAAGTTTTTTTTGTAAAGGCATTTTCTTATACATTTTACACATTTCTAATAATAAATTCTCCCGTTTCCAATTTTATACCTAAAACTTCAGTCCTTAAGAAAATGTAACTTTCCAAATTATCAAATCCCGCTTAAAATTTAAAATTTTGCAATTTTTTGACATATTTTAATGGCCGATTTCTTCACAGAGTACTAACTTTCGCTAAGCCTTCGTGGTCTAACTCTTGAATCGAGGATTAAGAAAAGTTAGTACTTGGTCATTTCTTCACTTTGTTAGTCGTCGGATTAGTTGACAAACGGAGTTATAAGCACTAATACTCCGAATTTCTGTATACCAATTTTTATGCCAAATTGGACAGCAGTTTTAACATCCGGTTTTACACTAGCCTCACTCAAACAACTCACATTGACTTAGCGTATTTTTTATGGTAATCGTGATATCGTTCGCGATAGCAAATCCTGGAATCTACCTGGTTGGTTCTCCACAGGGAGATGGTTTGGATGGTGATGCTACAACTAGTACACGGAGAAAACTGTTTGCTAAATTTGTATTTCCTGTTAAGCAAAACTTGCTCTTGACTCTAAGCCACTTCAAAATTATGCTAGATTTCAGCAAAAACTAATCAAAATTTGCTATTCCAGTTTATATTAACTAAGAAAATTTTTTAATAAATTCAAGCAAAATTTTGCTAATTTATTAATTACAAACTGCAAAAGCAAATTGCTACTTAATTCAAGCAAATATTTGCTAAATTAGTAAAATGTTGCTTGAATTTAATCAAAATTTTGCTTTTTCCTAAATACATGAGGATTAGGGTGCCTCGACCTCCATGGGAAAAAAATAAGTTGTCTTTATAAGTCCACCGACTTAAAACGAACCTTGATCGATTCTAAGACGAATGCACAACAGTTTTTGGCTGTAACGATAGCCGCCAGTGAGCTAAACTACATAGAAAAAACCACCAAAAACCACGTTTTTCGTAAAAACATTAGCTTGTGTAGAAGATACAAATAAATAAATGGTCGAAAATAATAGTACTGAAAAAGATCTTCCAATCTGATCAAATAAATTGAAAATCTTTGCCGCCTGACCGAAGATATTGCGAATTTTAATGAAAATTTTTGCCTTTTTTTTATTTTAACTAAAATTCAAATTCCTTTATTATTTTTTGCCACCTAAAAACTTTTTATATTCGTGGGAATTAAGGGAAAACAGTAGCACTAGCTAAAAATTGGACGCTGAGTCCAAATCCGTCGTCAAAATTTAAAAAAAAATTCATAGCGTTGCCACCTAAAAATTTGTTATTCGAAACCAGTTTGTTATTCGGAACCAGTTCCTAGGTAACAGGACCAAAAGTCTTTTTGCAGGCGTAGAAGTCTATGCAGGCCTTCTTGAACCTTTGTTCGATGTTGGTTTTTCAGCTTAGCTTAGAATCTAGAATGACTCCTAGATATTTGCTGCTGAATAGTGCTGCTGGATAGTGTAAGATTTTGTTTGTTTAGCTTTGGAAGGACAAATTGTGGCACTTTGTTTTTTGTGGGGAATAGCATCAGTTCCGTCTTGCTAGGGTTACCTCTTAGACCACACCTGGCAGCCCCGGGACTGAGTTTTCCCAAAGCTGCCTCCGTTAGTTCACTGAGCATAGGAAGGAACAGTCCTGACACCATTACAACCACTGCACTTTGACCTCATAGCAGCTTAGTGTGTTGAGAACTTTGTTCATTGCGATGAGCCAGCGTAGGAGAATCACTCCTCCCTGTGGAGTATCCCTGCTGACAAATATCGTGAGTTGACTGCAACCCAAGTCCGCCTGGATTATTCTGTTACTGAGCATTGAGACTATCCAGTTCTTCACCGGTGTTTAAACGCCAAGGTTGGATAGAGAATCGAGAATTGTTAAAACTCCTTCTATATCTAAGAAGGCTGCAAGAGTGTATTGCTTAAAGAAGATTGATATTTCAATTGTTGTGATGACCTCGTGTGATGACCACCCTTAAGGAATGCTTGCTGGGTGTTGGATATGGTGGCACTATCTAGAACCTACCTAAGATGAATATCAAGTAAACGTTCTAGGGATCTTAATACGAATGATGTTAGGCTTATGGGTCTGTAATCCTAAGCTATTTCATGACCGATGAGATTTCATCGCAGCTGTTCCTGTCCCTGTTACCCTTATTGCATATATTAAGATTAGATTTAATAATGAAATCGAAGAAAAACTCACCTCTGGTGTTTATTTCTGAGCTGCCCCATAGCGTGCGTCTCGCATCAGCGTCGCAGCCCAAGAGTGTAGTGGAGGAGCTTCTCTATCGTGACTCATGTAGGCTAACGCTATAAAAAGGTTATCAGCTCCCTCTAATATCTTGACGACTGTCAAGTCGGGAGAGCTAAGGTCAGGGAGTAGAAATAAATGCATGTGCTTTTTGGCTACAGTGCAGGTTCTTGGCTTACCTGCTATTCTTTTGTAGAATATTATAGTGGTTGTTTTGGAATCCCTTCACTGTTGAGTCTCTGATCCAGGGCTCCTGTATAATACTCACGTTGATACCATCCTCCATCATGAGGATGGCCAGATTATCTGCCGCAGCTGTGGCCTCCACGTCGCGCTCCTGAACCGTACCCTGCTCAGCATTCCTCGCATTCTTGCTAAGAATGTGTAGAGCGCTACCGTACCTATCTTTCAGAATCGCTGCGTGGGATTTCCTGCTCCTCTGACCACTATGGCTGGTGTTCTCATTGGAGGAGGATGTCGGTTTTACTGTCGAGCTACTGTGGAATCTACCTACTGGTGAGTTTTTTTCGCTATAAAAACAGTTAAGTCTCAAGGATTGAGAAAAATTTGGTGGATTTGAAAACTATGTCATCAGCAGAATAAAAAAGGACTGACCAAGGGATAGGTGAAAAGTTGTTGTTTTTTATTCATTTGGGCTTATATGAATAAGAGAAACTGAGAGAAACGGAGAAAAACATATATGATTTTTTTATTTTTGGCCTATGCGCCACCGTGCATTGCCTGAACTTTAAAGTCAATCATGTAACTGGAATATTAAAAACGTATGAAAATTTAAATAGCTTTGAGAGTGAGATTAATGAAATTTTTTGTGCAATCAAGAAGATAAAAAAGTAGTAGATACGTATATTTTTAAAACTATTTTTTTATATTTAGGGTTTGATTTTCCATGAACCTTCAAAATGGAAAACTAAAATCAAAAAGCGCCACCTCTAAACCTTTGCCAATTTTATTGAGATTTATACAGTGCATTCACTGGGTCACAAGAAAGTGTTAAAGCTGCGAACATCGGGAAATATTAAGAAAAAGTACAAAAACCACTCTAATATACATATGTATAAGTACATTATATATGTTAAATAAAGTAGATTTTATAATAAATGGAAAAAATAGGGGTATTCACAATTCAGTGCACTTGCCTGTGCAGTTGAGGACTTGTGCAGTTGTGCAGTTAGGTTTTCGAGAACACACCACCTTCACTATTTCAAAGCTGTTTACATTTTCCGATGCACACAAGTGCACAACTGCTCAAGTCCTCAAGTTTAAGGCAATAGAAGAAAAGCACTTGTGCAGATTTTTGACGTACGTACATTTTGTTTTTGTCAATTGCTCAAATTCACAGGCAAGTGCACTGAATCATGAATACCCCTAATGTTTAGATATAAAGAAATTAAAGTGGCAAAAGTAAAAATGCAATATATAATAATTTTCCACAACATATTTTGAGTTTTTTTATTTTAATCACTTTTTTAAATTACTGAATTGCCAAATTTAAAATTTTTTAAGTAAAACTTCTTTATACACACACGCTTGACACTTGGGAGTAAGCTGGTGAATGCGATACGGAAAGAGGCGAACGGAAGTTAGTGCAAGCTCTTTGGCTTGTGTCTGGGGTTAGCGCCTTGTGTGCTTTACTCTGTGCTTCAACCACATTGGTTGTTGGTGCTGCTAGCATATTTTAGCTTAATTTTAGGGTTACCCTACCATAAGTGTTCTTTGTGGTGATCTCACGTGATTCCACTTTTGTCCGATTTGGGTTGGGATTTTCAAAAAATTCCATTTTACCCGATTTTTCCGACTTTCCGAAGTTTTCGTGGGATTTTTTTATATTGTTTTGTATCCCCGATTTGGGGATTTTATTTTCCGGAATATCGTGACGTGGGATTTTTTCTTTTTGAAGTAAAACTGCTTTACGCACGCTTGTACGCACGCTTGACTTGGGGAGTAAGCTGGTGAATACGTGACGAGAGCGTTACGAAGTTACGTTTCGTATATCACAAGGCGAATTTACTCGATTCACTATCATTTTTCACTTTGGACGAATCATCTGAAATGAAAAATGTAAATTGAGTTTCATCTTTAAAATGAAGATGATTGTCATTCACATTGAACAGTGAAAGAAGTAGAAGGTCTTCCTACTTTTGATGAAAGTGAAAGCAAATCGAACTGATGTGGCATTCGTACTGAAACACAATTGAAAGGTGTTGACATAATTTCAAGCAGAAAGTTTATATTTTTTTTATTTAATTGATGAGTAGCTTTTATTTATTTCATTTTTTTAAACATCAATAAAGTTAATCAGCTAACGAATATATTTTGACATTCAACATCGAATCATCCATCAGATTTCGCATTTACACTTTGAATAATATAAATTCAAAATTGATTCACTGTCATCGTTCAACGTTCACTATCATCGTTTTGAGTGAAATGTGTAAATTCACGTTAAGACACTGTGCAGGCCTATGGTCTGTATCACACTGTAGGAGCAAAAGAGAGCAGTGCGCGCTCACATTTTCTTTCTCTCTTCCTCTCATAGCCAGTGCATGAACTATATATATATCTCAGTCAGTAGCAGGGTTTGCATTTGTTCATTCATGCATTTAAATTTTTGAACTGCACATTTCTGCTTCTATTTATTCATTTAAGAATGTGAAGAAAGATCAAAGTGAGCAGCTCATTTTCGTGAAGAGCTGATCAAATTTTTTTTGTTTATGAACTGAAGAAGAGGAAACCAGTTTGTGAACAAGAATATTTTTACTCTTGCGAAGAAACTGTTGCTATTCATCTCTTCTTCAATTCTTCACTTGTCGTTCGTTGGCTCTTCATTTATTCATGAATTGTTCGTGAAGTGGTGAAGGCAACGGATGATACTAACTTGTTCACTGGCAATAGATGGTTTGTATCAGAAAAGGAATTCGGTGCTGACGCGAACACTAGGTAAAAATGGGTCGCTAAATTCGCATCCGTTGTCAGAATTTCAAAATTATGTAATTTTTATAATAGGATTGCCACCTATTAATATTTATTTTTAATAGTTTTAAACATCATGTGACAGTGTTAGGGAGTCGCTGATTTCGAATCTAAAGTCAGAATTTTAAATTCAAGATGGTGTATTTAAGCAACCCATTTAAAGCAACTTGGCCAACAGATTCTGCTTTCTGATGAGTTTCGAACAGCCAAATCTTTAAAAATAGCTTTTGATATGAATATACTTAAGAAATATTGCTCAGAAGTGTTTCTTGCTCTCATAAGACGAAATATTGCTCTAGATCAATGGTGGTTAGTGAAAAAAAGTTGCCATTGGAAAAAAAAAATCTAGATTTTCGAAGCCAAGTTTTTTTCACCCACTATGGCCCTGCCCTACGATTTCTGAACACAAAAAATTGAGTTTTTGGCAAACTGCTCCATATCATGCGTACGAATAAAGTAACGTAATTACTAGTGTCCGACCGAAGCCGATTTTGGCCGAAATCGAAACCGAATATTCGGAAATTTTATAATATTCGGCCGAAACCAAACCAAGACTGGTTATTAATATGAAAATTCAAGTTTTAACAAATAATTTCTTTTTATTAAAATGAATTAAAAGTATTTTTCTTACGCATAAGAAAAAAATTTAATGTAAAAAAGTAATTATTTTAATATTCAAGTTTATAATAATATTAATATTATTATAAAAATAATTAATTATAATTAATTTATCATTAAATTAATCAAAATAGTATGCACAATGTACATTTTTATAGAACTACAAGACAAAGTATTTTTTTTAAAGGTCTAGTATTATAAAAATATAAATATTTCGTTTTCTTTTTCTATGTTCCACACACAAAGAATTCGTTCGGAAGTTTAATTTTGATTTTTTGGCTTTAGTGCCTATAAAACTTTAATATTAATTGAAATAGAGATGATAGAATCGAAAATGATAGTATCGAACGCATAAAATTAACCAAAATGTTTTGCGTTATCACGAAAAATCAAATTATAGACGAATTAATAATTTTTGTTTTGCACAATGTGTTGTAAATATTTTATATTTGAATTAAATGACTGATGCAAGAAGTTTTTACCAAAAGTTTTGCATACTCATGTGGCCTCAATATGGCCGAATACCCGAAACTAGCCGAAACTGACAAAAAAGGCTGAAACTGGTCGTAACCGAAACCGAATATTCGGTCGGACACTAGTGATAACATTGTATAGACAGTTTCTAGATAGTTAAAATACAAACATTTACTGAGATATACAATTTTGAAGAAAAAATCTGTGAAATACTGTATTTTTAATTTTTTGCTATTTTCCAATTTTTAGCAAAAAAACCATACGAGATACGTTATTCAAATTTTAGCATCCATTGTCTTTGACTTGGCTATAATAATAAATGCCAAATATACACGATTTTTAGGAGTAAATCTTATATTTTGATCCAAAGCATATTCATTTGGACTATAAGGACAGCGAGAAAGTAATATTAGTAGATCTTAAAATACCTTATCACATTCTAAATACCGAAAGAAACGTAAAAGAAATGACAAGGGCTATATTATATTTAAATTACTATATAACAACTACATTAAAAAAACGGTTGCGATCGAATGACTAATACGAACGCTTCCCATATAAGCGAAATCGGTATTTCGGTATATTTCCCAAACTAATCTGTTCACAAAAAAAAAAACGAATTAAGTTTTAAATGTTTATGAATTTTATGAATTTATGAATACAAAGCCTTAAAAAACTTTTTTCTAAAACAATAACAAGAAATTATTTTCAGGAATTTAGGAATCCGTCCAGTCGTTCTCAATTGATACTGTTACCAACGAACAGCATTCTCGGTTCTCGGTTTCATTTTTTTTTTTTTCTAAATAAACCAGAATACTGAAAAAGGGGTTGCATTCGGGTTTGCAAATTTTAGCGTTTACGAAATAAATCTTGTATAGTAGTGAGCGTATAAGTGAATTCCTGAAAATCATAAGTTTTTTGGTGTTCCATATGAAATTAAGTCAAAATTGCAATTTTCAATTTAAATGTTTTTTACAATAAAAACAACTTTAGCACCAGCATCAGAGGAAAAGCTCAAAATGTTGGACCTTTTTTGAAAAAAGATTTATTATAAAGGGTGGTTAGATTTTAAGGGCCGATGTTGATTTTGAATAAAACACAAATTATTTAGGAAACTATTGTCATTTCTTTTTATTATGATATTGGTATGGTTCAATTATGAATGGAACAAAATATCTGCACACCTCCATCCGATGGTCCAAATTTTCGATGACGCTGAGGCATAATTGAGGTTCTATGCCGTTAATCTCATCCTTTAGCTCTTGAATTGTTGCTGGCTTATCGACGTGCACCTTTTCTTTCAAATAACCCCAAAGAAAGAAGTCCAACGGTGTCAAATCACATGATATTGGCGGCCAATTGACATCGCCACCACGTGAGATAACACGGCCATTGAATTTGTCGCGCAAAAGAGCCATTGTTTCGTTAGCTGTGTGGCAAGTGGCACCGTCCTGTTTAAACCACATATCGTCCACATCTTCCAATTCGGGCCATAAAAAGTTCGTAATCATCTCACGATAGCGAACACCATTCACAGAACTGCCTGACCGGCCTCATTTTGGAAAAAATACGGCTCGATGATGCCGCCTGCCCATAAACCGCACCAAACAGTAACTCTTTGTGGGTGCATTGGTTTTTCGACAATCACTCTTGGATTATCATTCGCCCAAATACGGCAATTCTGCTTATTGACGAATCCACTGAGGTGAAAATGTGTCTCATCACTGAAGATGATTTTCTTCGAAAATTGATCATCCACTGTTGCCATTTCCTGCCACCATTCTGACCATTGAGCACGCTGGAAATGGTCAAGAGGCTTTAGTTCTGTAGTCAATTGCACCTTGTAAACGTGTAAATGCAAGTCTTTATGCATATCAACGACGAGCGTGAGAGGTGCAATTGTTGGGCACGATGACGAGTTAAGGTGGACGGCTCTTCAGCCACACTATCGCGAACAGCAGCAATATTTTCTGCAGTACGAACTGTACGAGCATGCACTGGTGTTTTCACATCTCCTACAGACCCGGTTTGCTCAAATTTTTGCACGAGTTTTCCTATTGTACGCACATTTGGACGATTAAATTGACCGAAAAAATCACAAAGAGCACGATATGCATTTTGATTTGAACTTCCATTTTCATAACTCGTTGCTCGATTGTGTATCTTTCCATGGTTAAAATTTAATTAGTCTGAAATTGAGAAATGTCAAATGAAATGCAGAAAAAAATTTACGTTTAGGTGTGGTTCACTTCAAAAATTTAAAACCTTAAAATTTAACCACCCTTTATTATAACCTAATTATTTGCTTTTATATATATATATATATATATATATATACTAGGGAAGTCAATCCAGGGATCCTGAAATTAACGCCTCTTTAAATCCCGATATTGTCTCTCACGATCCCGGGACTTTTAAATAAAAAATTTCTATTACAAATATTCATGTAAATGCAAACATTTCAATTTAAGTTGATATGAATATAGAAATAGAAAATCCTTTTATTGAGGCTGAAAAATATTGTTAGGACGATGAGTGTGAATCACTGGAGCAAGGACTTTGCAAAGTTTTAGAAGAATTTGCAACATCGGGAAGTAAGCTATGTGTCCAGCATAGAATCAGAACGGTGCTTCTCATCAGCGGGTTATATTTGTAATAATATCCGAACAAAACTCTCCAATAAAAAATAAAACACGTTGATCAGATTAATGATTACTTTAAAAATAATTTAAACAAAAATTCTTTTTCAAAATTAATATGCCTTAAACACAAAAAAACCATGAAGACGGTGTAAAAAAAGTGTAACATTTATATAGTAATACCTTAAACTGTTCAGTATTTTTTTTATATATATTTTGTTCTGTTACTTTTTCAATGGCTAGGCTAACTGAGAACAAAATAATTTTTTTGAGGTAATACTCCTATCATTTAGATCCTTAAAAGATGAAAAACATACGTTTCATATGTTTTTCCTGTTCGGCACAAATCTTTTTTTTAATCCCTTAAATGTTTCTCAACCCTTTAGATCTTTTTTTTAAATCCTATTAATATTATTATCATTAAGGCCATAAAAAGATAAAAAAACATAAATTTGATTTTTGCCCAGTTGATTTTGTCTTATGAAATGGGTAAAACAAAAATAGTTTTTGCTTTTCTTCGGCACAAAATCGAAAATCCAACTGACTTTATTGTTTTCAAATAACCAAACGATTTGATTTAAAAAAAGCTTTTCATAATAAATACATATAAAAATTACTTTCTCTCGTGTCCAATATATTGGGCAAATCCACTGAAAGGGTTAAATTAATACAATGTGCTAGCCATTAATATTATTTAAGTTTTTTGTGTTTATTAACAATAAGGGTATTCACAATTGTGTGGTATAGTAGTATTGTTTTTTTGTTTGCCATAGTTGAAAATCACAATTATGAGCACCCTTTAAAATAGAATTGGTGGTTGGGAACCTCCCACTATAGCTTTGTGTTACTATGCAAATAAATTTGCCCTTATTGGCGAGGTGACAACAAGAATAAGGGCGATTAACTATACAATTTGATATATTTTATTAATATATGACATAAAAAAGTTTAACTTTGATTGATTGAGAAATTTTGAGCTTCTTTCATTTTTGCAATTAGAAAATAACTGGCTGCCGATCAGCTGTGCATGGAACTTTAAAATCCACACACGATAATCATATCATTTGGGGTACTTAAAATTACCACACTTTTGGTTTTTAGATATATTATGTAAAACAAGAAAAAATATAAAAACCGCTTGGTAAAGTGTGGTACAATACCACGGGGTTTTTTT
Source organism: Dichetophora obliterata (assembly GCA_963920525.1). Lineage (NCBI taxonomy): Eukaryota > Metazoa > Arthropoda > Insecta > Diptera > Sciomyzidae > Dichetophora > Dichetophora obliterata. The sequence continues at coordinate 106,171,450 of OY986437.1, forward strand.
ACTGCACTGAAAAAAACGCTATTGTGAATGCGTTTCCCCTGATGTGTTTTTTTTTTTTTTTTTTTTTTACTTTATACTTGAATTAATTTACATTTTTTAGCTTCAAGTAAAAAATAACAAAAAATGGTATTCAAAACGTTTTGAATTATTTAAATCTTAAAATTTTCAATCCCGGGATCGAGAAAAGCTTCTGGGATTGCACTCCCTAATATGTATATACATACATAAAGATGGTGCTAAAGAAGTTTTACTTCAGTTGTGTGGTCTAAAGCACTCGTTTTTTTTTTTTTTGCAAAGTAGTCCCTCGATTTAGATTTGCTGGTTTGGCCTGTTTACATTATCCTGGTGGGTATTAAAACACAGTACTTTCCTTTTGAGTATTTATTCTAATACTTTCATAGCATACTAAAAATTATTGTTATATATTTATTTTTTTCTTTTTCGTTTATTTTCTTTATGAAGTTCTGTTTTTGTTTATATTATAACTTAATTATTTGCTCTTCGTTTGCATGTTTGCTGTTTCAAATAATATATGTTGTTGGTTTAAAGGTGATTCTTTTGCCGTGTACAAGTTATCTAATTATGCAAAGTTTTAGAGAGTTGTCTAAGTAATTACAATAAAATATTATACGCGTTTTTCTATCCTTTGTTAAATAGCGATAATTTAAATTGTGTTTAATTGGAAAAACGCAGACTTTTTCGTAAACTGTAATTAAATGTTATGTTAAAAATCATCGCTCCTCTAATATGACCGTTTCTTGTGGATATAATTTTAGACTATGCAACGTTTGGTTGGCATCGAAGGAAGTTAAGTCTCTGCGCGGCCAGCTAGCAATCAATTTAAATTCATCAATAAGAAAATCATTGGCGGCAACGAAATTTAGCAAATCCTTAAAATGATAAAAGTTAATATAGACATATATGTCGATAGGGCATATTTTAAAGACAACAAAACTTACTTCTAAAGTATTTTTTGTGTAGAATCGTCGTTCCAGAAAATCGCCAGTTGGCTTACGTATGCGTATTTTTGTGATGTCTGCTTCCGTTTCAGCTGGTTCTTGGGGTAACGACTGCTCAGCCTGAGAATAAAACAGTTAAAGGAAAAATTACATATTTTGGATAAGCAATATTCGGAATTCAGTATGCGTACAACTAGGCGTATTGATTCTCTTCTTGCATCCTCTTCAGCTTTTTCAGATTCGAGTCGTTGACGTTCTGCAACTATTGCAGCCTCTTTTTGTCGCTTAGCTGCATCCTTTGCCATATCAGCTTCGAGCGTTTCCCGATAGGCCATATCCTGCTCAGCCTTGACTTGATCTCTGGCGGCACGTTCATCCTCCTCGCGTATTTCTACTTGTATGTGTTCGGAGTACATTTCTACCGCTTCGATAAGGCGAGAGAGTAGATCATCCAAGCCAACATTACCTGTAAGACGAAAAAATATCAAGTGCACTGTTGTCAAAATTCACTTTGAATGCTTACCATGAATCACAGATAAAACTTCACATGATGTTCTCCCCGATAAACGACTTTTTCCAATTATTAATATAGATGGTAACTTATCTAAAGGTATATTTCGCACAGTTAAAGAGGCTGTATTGCCAATGCATGCAGTAACTGAAGATAAGAATCTGGAATAACAAATATATATTTAATACATTTCTTCCAATTTCGGGACAAGATGAAAACGTACAAGTGTTTGTTGCTTTCGAATGTAAGATCCCAACCATAAAGCAAGAAATTCTGCGCCAGAGTCTGCATTATGCTCTCGTGTTTCATTAAGTGGTCACAGAAAACATTGGCCAATATGCTCTCGCCGTGATGTAAATAAATTGCCAGCAATTTACGCTGTAATTTATCGTAAATGTAGCTCTGAAGAGAATAAATTATATAATTTTATTGCTTACTTCTCTTGCAGGTTTGTGACAAGCTTCTTTAAGAGCATCATCTAAACTGCCTGTAAAGAAGACTGGATGCGGTTCACCAAATCGCTGTATGTAGTTATCAACAAATTGTATTGATCCCAATGCTTCTTCGTCCGTATTATTTGGAACTGGAGTCAATAAATTTAATTATATATACTTATTATTATTTGATATATCATCACCACCATCACGGTTTAATGTCATGGTGTGATGGGTCAGAGCTAAATGGCAAGATCAGGTATGGAAGTATGTATGTATGCATTTAAAAAACCTTGGGATACAATTGGGGTTGGGTACGATATCCCCATTCACAAAATTCCCAAACCGAAATCTCCAAAAGCAAAATCCTTACACAGGGGTTACACGAGACAGTACTGTTAAGACAGTTGCAACTAGGGCCTGCAATTTTGGGTTGTTTTATCTATCCCGTTATTTTCCCAGAAAATTTCAGAAAATAACAGTGAAAAGAATAGTGAAAGGAATAGTAAGATTCTAATTATTTAATGTTTGATTGTTAAATTTAATTTTTTGTTAAAAATCAACAGACACATCAGTTTTTAATGTAAAATGTAAATTTGTAGGTTCTTCTGTATAATAATTTTGTACATATAATAAATCAATTGTATTTATTGGGCTTGTTCGAGTCTCAATAACTGCAGCAATACTGCGCAACATATCAAAGTATCACGTTCAATATCAAAATCTTGCAACTATTGCAAAATTCAAACGTTCTAGTGAGTATAAATTTGGCATTTGGCGCGCGCAAAATGCAAGAACCCAGCAATATTAAATTTATACTGAGCGAAAGTAATGGAAGAAGAAAGTAAGCTTAATTGATATTTATTGCACATTAAATTATTTTATTAAATTTTGAGTGAAAAATTTAAACAACTTTGCAGTTTCGTCACTGTTCTCTTCTTTAAAATTTCTGCCAAAAACAACTTTCTTTTCCGCAAAAACCTTCGTTTTCTTGATTTTAAATATTTTAATAACAAGTTGCTTACGTTGTCTGCAAAGTTATCAATCACTAAATTTATCAAAAAAGTCTTTCTGAAAGTCTCACGTTCGATCACAAAAGCAGCGCAAAATATATGCAATATTTAGGTAAAGTATCAGCTGAGCATCTGCAACAGAGCTACCAATGAGTTACAGCGTTGCAGTATTGCTGCAATTGTTGACTGTCTCGAACAAGCCCATTGTTTTTTATATTTTTATCAAAATATCACTTTTTGTATTCGTTTTAAAATTAATAAAATTCCCTGAAGAAACTGAAAATAACCAGCAAAACGTCGGGGGTTAGTTTAACCCAGCAATTTAACCCAGAAAGGTTAAATAAATTTTTTATTTGCATAAAAAACACAGACCACTTAGCCTGAGAACTAGTGCTAGAAATTGTATAAATTCAAATAGTTGGTCAAATACTCTTATTCAAAAAGGAACAAGTCGAGATCCAGTCTTAAAAATAACATAACAAAAAAATGTCTTTTGACAATTTTAAAAACATTTTAAAATTAATTATTGTCATTATTTAAAAAAAATTTTTTTTCAATATAACACGTTTTTAAAACGAACTAAAGAGTATAAAATAATTTCTCCTAGAGTGGGGCTTTTAGTTCTCCTAAAAACGTGGAGCACATGCTATGGAGAATAGTAAGGAGTGTTATTAAGAATTGTAGTACGTTAGTGACCAAATGATTTCTTAAGCCAGGTCCCATGACTGTCCTGCTAGAAGTCCTTGAATGGATGGTAGATTCAAATTTGCAGACATCTATTGTGTTCAGTAAGTTCTACTTGGATTTAAGAACTCTTAAGTTTTAATGTTATCGAAGTTATCATGGCTGACGAGATTTTTTGTTAAAAATTTTCCCATCTATGATGAATTATTGAGAAATTATTTGTTAGTAATTAAAAATGTTAATATGTTAGTGAGCAAATGCTTTATTAACCAAGGTATTCTTAACTCTTAACCATGCATCATTAACCTATTGCTGAGTTGCAGCACTACAAACTCCTGTTTTCCCACCCCTTAATAAACTCTCAGCTATAAGGATATAATTACTTAAACCTAAGCTAAGATTCCACCCTAAGGTTAGTGATGCAGGGTTAATATTCTCTATAGCATATTAATCCCCACGATTTTAGGAGAACTAAAAACTCCACTTTAGGAGAAATTATTTTATACTCTTTAGTTCGTTTTAATAACGTGTTATATTAAATTTTTTTTTTTACTTAAATAATTATTTTCTGATTTTTAGTTTTTCTCAAAAACTTTAAAACTTTTAATTTTCTAAAATTCACCACTGAAAGTGACAAAAGAATTTGTTGAAGAAACCGAAATATTCCTATAAATATTAAGAATGAAGCAAAAAGAACCGTAAAAATCCACTGGCTTTGTTGAGGCTCGAACTCATAACTTCACGATTATAAAGAAAGCTCTGATAAACAGAACTCACAAAGAAATATATATAAATAGCAATAAATCAAACTACTTTCTTATAAAATAAATAAAAAAATGTTATTTAAACTACTTTTTTACAATTTTTTTTTTCATCCCCAGTGGTTAATTTTTCAAAATTTCAATTTGCTTTATAAAAAAAACCCCCGTCGACATTGTTGAGGCTCGAACTCACTACCTTATAGTTATAAATATATCGCATTACTCTATGAGCTACAGAACTACAGAGCTACAGAATGAGGTAATAAATTCGCTTCAGTTGAGAATTTTTTAAATTTAAAAATGTCAATGAGTTTTTTAGTATTTTTGGTTGATTTTTAATATGTATGTATGTTTGTATGTATCAAATGATTTCGCATTTTAGCCAAACAATGTATGTATCAAATGATTTCGCATTTTAGCAGTTCTGAGCTACATTTTAAGTTTTAAAATTTGTACGGGTCAGACATGAAGTGAAGCTAATAAAAACGTGTTAAAAAGGGAACTATTTCATTAAATTATTTAGAATAAATCACGTTACAAAAAAACTTTATAAGGGGTCTGGTGTGATGACTACATAACTTCATATTAAGCTTTGCGGCTAAACGTGGGATCGTTTTGTTGTTAAACCTTAAGCTAAAAAATTTCGAATGTACAGCATGTATAGCGTTTTGGCAGTGGTGGTGATAATAAATGAATTATTAGAAGATGAAGAGGATTTTTATTGCTAACTCTCACTATTTTTATAAATTTTTATTTCAAAACTAGTATTCCCCGGCGGACGTAGTCCTGCCACACACCGAACTAAATCAACAAATTAAGTTAAATTCGACCAAAATATAGAATACGTAAAATTTTCGACCATCCGACATTTAGAATTTTTGTTGATTTATGGGCGGTAAAAGATGGTGTGGAAAATGTTTGTTCTTCCTCATACCATCTCGTACTCGAAACAAATCGACTACCAAAATTTCAGCTTAGCTTAGTTTTTATCTGACGCACTTTGCTTCACTCCACGGTTTTTTCCTGAAAAGGGGGCGTAACATAGTGCGACCAAGCCAATTTTTAATACAGTTGCCGAAAGTAACCGTACAAATTTAATTAAAATTTTTTTAGTCTTATACGACCAAGCCCGTCTGAAATAAAGCATGTTTTGGTGGATGACTTTTGTCTATGGGAGTTTAATGTGACATTCAGTTCCAAAGCTATTTGATATCATAAATTTGAATTGGCAGTGCCACTCAACTCTCGCTCAATTTTTCGTGTTACAGAAAACATGTTCTGAAAGTTTGAACTCAATCGGACGGTTAGTTTCGGTGTCTATAGAAAACACACATTCAGTACCGTCTGAACTATGATGAAATTTTTATTGATTGGTAGGTGGTTAAAGGAGGTGTGACCCAGCAGTCAATTTCAATAATTTCTGCCATTTTTAGTTCAGTTCCCGATAGTAAGCATACGAACTAGATTACCAAATTTTAGTCTAATGCGACCAAACCGTCTGAAATATAGCATTTTTATCATTCGTAGGCGGTAAACAGGGGTGCGGCAAAAAATATTTGCGTAAACCATCTCGTACTCAGAAACAATTTACTTCTAAAATTTCAGGTAAATCGGTATAGTAGTTTTAGAGATTAATAATTTTTAAAAAGTGGGCGTATGTATAAATGCGACCACCCCCATTTTTAGTAACCTCACTGACAGTAAGTAAGCATAGGAACTTAATTACCAAGTTTTGATCTTATACGTAAAGAGCCGTCTGAAATATAGCATTTTTATTGATTTGTGGGCGGGAAAAGGGGGATTGGAAACCCATTTTTAGTACAGTTGCCGACAGTAACCATGCAAATGAAATTACAAAGTTTTATACGACCAAAACTCTCTGAAATATGCAATTTTTATTGATTTGTGGGCGGTGAAAGTGTTGTGGCAAAAATTTTTTTTCATAAGCCATCTAGAGTTGGAAAACAATCTACTGCCAATTTCAGCTTAATCTGTTGAGTCGTTCATGAGTGATGAAGCTACCAACGAACACCATTTCATTTTTATTATATAGTTTTTTATAATTTTCTTTGAATATATTTTTGTATAAATTTTTGTTGAAAATTTAACCAATCCCGAGAATCCCGGGATTTTAAATTTAAATCGGGATCGGAAAAACTACGGGATCCCAAAATTCCGGGATTGCATCCCCTAGTTGCTACACATTCAAAAATGTTTACTCACTCACACTCACTTTTGTTACTGTGTGCTCGTAGTTTTAACAAACATTTTCTTCATAAAATATACATTTTTTACTATATTGTCTACTGTCTTGCCAACTGTCTTATCAGCTGTCTGAACTTTTATTCAACTAATACGTATTTTTTACTGTCTTAACGGTACTGTCTCATGTAACCTCCGAGTTAATCACAAAATTCGAAAATTCAAAATCTCCAAAATCAAAATGCATAAGATCAATATTCTCATGCTAAAAATTCCCTATTTTGTAGATTGTTATGTTTTTCACTTTTTATTCTAAATACGTATTTGTTTAAGTTTGTTATTGTAGTTTATTAACAATTCAAAAAAGGCATGATAAGAAAAAACACACACACGAAAACACAAGAAATACGAAAAAAGCCCAAAATCTTTTGGAAAAATGGAAAAAACAAAAAAGAAAATTCGCCAAAAAATGCTAAATCGTCCAATTTTCTGCATTTTTCCCCAAAGAAAAAAATTCCCTTACGAAATGAGCAGGATTTTCAAGGTTCAGTTTTTAAGGCAAATTTTAATTCAATGAATCGTGCTTATTTTTTAATATAAAATTCTTCTGTACGTGGCTTTGCCACTGAACTCCTCCTAAACGGCTGGACCGATTTTGATGAAATTTGGTGCGTTAGTGCGACTGGGTCTGTAGATAGTTTTGTTTTAAAGTTTGACTCGGTAGGTGGCGCTTTTGTTGCTGTGGCAGTGTTTAAAGGGGTATTTGAGAGTATAACTCAGAAACGAATTGAGAAATTGTCATGATTTTTTCACTACACCATTACTTTTTATGCAAACAAAATTTAAAAAAAAACAAAATGAATAAAAATAAACAAAAAAAAATCTTAATTTTGTTATGATAGTTAGGCTAGATTTTTCGATCGTATAAAACGCTTTTAAATTTTTACGAAAGAAACTTTAAATCAACCCTACCATATGAATTTATGCGTACCACATGAAAGAACATTAAAGAAGCCATTTTTGGTTTTGAATATTTTTTCAACAACAAATATTTTTACCAAAGTTTTTTGCTAAATAAAGAAATTTGTTAAGGTTTTGTTTTGGAAAATTATAAAAATTAGAAGGGAAATGAAAAAGGTTGAATGCAATATAATGCAATACGTTGTAACAGGATCGATTTATTCACTTTCAAAGACAGCCCTTTCTTTTTGATTGATTTTTTTTTTTCTATTTCACCCAAAAATAAAATTAGTACTAAAAACTTTTTATGTGTTTCAGGTACGAAAGTTTTTGTGGTGTTAATTTTTTGGAAATTTTAAGCAACTTGCATGTTCCTATAGAAAACGAAATTTTTCTAATAAAAGTCATATAAACCAGGAATGTTACTTAGGGGGCGTCCATAAATTACGTGAGGTGATTTTTGCGATTTTTTGAGCCCCCTCCCCTTAGTGAGATTTCGTGAGATTTTGCTCGACCGTCTCCCCCCCTCTAATCTCACGTGAGATTGTTCAAAATGCGTGTTTTCAGTGTTAATATGTTAATCTATGCTTCATTGTGTTGGACTTATTAAAAAACACTCGTAATTTATTTTATTATTTTATTCAGGACTAGTTGAGACTAGAATTTAAGACTACTGAGATCGTAGATTAAAATTACAATGAAAAAAATCGAACAATGAAATACTTAATAAGTAAAAGTAAGTCATTTAAAATAAGAACTTCTACAATTGGTGAAGGAATATTCATTCTAATTCAGTCCATGGGGACTCATGTGCTGTCTCGAGAGTGACTACTGTCTCGAGAGTGACAACTGGAACCAGCATGTCCATGTGATTTTCAGTAAAATCATCTGCTCCTTCAACCTCCCTCTGATTTAGCCACTCTAAAACCGTTATCGCTTGCACACAGAAACTCATTAGCTCGACGTGTGATAATCCGTGAAGGTCACACTTTGTGCACTGCTGCACGGTGGACTGCGCGCCGATGCTCTGCAGCTCTTGTGATGGATGAAAAGTTAATACCGCATGTATTGCAGCATCTTTTTTCCAGATCACCACGTACACTGGGGCAATAGAGGTCATAGGGCAAGTCCATGAAGGCATGTAAATGTTGAATCGGTAAGTAGTGGCGAATCAAAAAGGGATCAAATAACTTTCCGTCATGCTCACCAGGATCTGGGATAGTCAGATGCCCATCAATCTGCGTGATAGGGTGTGAAGGTGGCCCCAGTATTAAGGCGCCTCACGCTCCATAGAAAAAAAGTGTTCGACAAAAATGCTTAATACAATCCTTGGTTTATGTTATAAGGATTCCCCAAATATTTCGACTCTAGCGATAGCCATTCGTGAGCTGGAAGTGTTTGAAATAACCTCTAAAATCAAGTTATTTTGTAACCATATTGGCTGGTGTAATAGTTTGCAAAAAATTTAATTGTCAGGCCGGAAAAATATCTTCCAATCTGCATCAAAAATTGTAAATGTTTGCAATCCGATTAAAGATAACGCTGCTTTTTATGCATATTTTTGATATTTTTTATTTTATTTCCATACAAAAACTTTCAAAATTCAAATAACTTCATTACTTATATATTTTTTTTTTAATTTCTTACGATATTTTTTTAGTAGGTGTTTATTTTATATTTAATATTTTACTTTTAATATATATCAAATTAAGCAATTCTGACTAGAAATCAATGCGAGCACTCAAAACCTTTCTAACGATATCTTGAAAGGGAGGATCGCATTAGAAATAATTAAGTTGTTTTAAGTTTAGTGAAAATAAATTTTAAAAAATGCATGAAAAAATCATTTTAAATCCGAATGCAAAAGTTTTAATTTTTTGATGCAGATTGGAAGACCTTTTTTCCGGCTATAATTTCTGACAATTTATTTTTTACAACAATTACACAATATGTTTATAAAATAACTCGATTTTTAGAGGTTATTTCAAATCTTTCCAGCTCACGGATTGCTATCGCTAGAGTCGAAATATTTGGGGAATCATTTTAACATAAACCATGGCTTGTATTGAACATTTGTGCCGAACAACTTTTTTCGTGAGGCGCCTTACCCAGTATGTCCAGAGTAGCATGCTGTATGCAGGCAGAAGCATGGACAAGGCATGTATGGTCATTAAAAAAACCAACAGTTATCCAAATTCGCTGAGTATGTGTGTTGTTTGTACAAAGTAAAATATGCATGCTGTATTAGTACTAAGGCACGAACCTTGCATGCATAATAGTCTTGCTTAAAAAATATGAACTGCCATTGAGCATTTAAACTTTAAGGAGTGCAGTTGCACATAATTTTCGTTCGATTTATTAGTTTAGTTTAGTTTTTGTTTTTTTGTTATAATATTAATGCAAATGTATGCATACAGTATTAAGGGTAATGTATTCATGCAGTATTAATGACAATGAATGCATAGAATACTACTAATTCCCCATGCATACAGCAATAGTAATTGTGCGGGGCGGGTACACAGTACAGCTCTTGTTTGACATCGCCATTTAAAATAAGCTTGCATTTATGATGGCATGCATACAAAACATCAAGCGTATGCCTACATCATCAATGTTGTATGCATGAATGTACTTACTGGGATGTGCTTCATGTGTGCCGACCACTAAACTAAACATTTACGGACTTAAACACAACAAGTAGGGACTTGTCCATGCGTCGCTGTTACAAGTCGCAGCGCTCGTCGAATCGCGTGTTCAGCTAGCCGGTGGGAAAACAATCGACGAGCTACTACGCTACTTTGTTGCACTCTCATAACCGCGAAAAATATTATAGTGTAAAATTTAGTCATATTTTAGTAGAGAAACACGTTGTACACAATTTAACCAGTTATCTCATAACTCTACACATTTCTTGCTGATAAAAAATTACGTCATTTTTGCGAGAACCCCCCTCTCCCCAACGTGAGATTTAGTGAGATTCTGCTTAACCCCCCACCCGCCTAAATGCCTAACGTAATTAATGGACGCCCCCTTACCACAAAGGTACGCAATTACCAAATTGCAATAATATAACTTTGAAAATTCTGCCATGGCAGATTATTTATCTTAAACATTTAAGGTGTTTGATAAATCTAAGTGCCTTAGTATGTTTGGCGATGACAAAAAAGGTCAAAAATTTGGGGTCAAGATATATAACTTCTCGATTAACACCGGGTATATCAGCTAGTGAATCTATAAAAAAACATTTCGTACAAGGGAAATACTTCTTCTTTTTAAAACAAGAAGTTTGGCGGAGGGGTGGGTCGCGGACGGAGGCCCAAATATTTTCTTTGACTAAACAAAAACAAAAACATAAAAAATGTCAGTAGTTTTGTTTCATTATATATAATAAGTTGGGGATTTGCCGAAGCAGACCACAGTGGGTCCCTTTTCGTCCCCTATTGGACAAAGGGTACTACTGCTCGGAGTACTCGTACGTGAGCATGCTCCTCGTGTAAGCATCCTTTGTCACCTCAAGCATATCCTTATAGGTTAGTTGACCAATCTCGGCTTCGCCAATAAATGGGCGTCCCAGAGTGGTCAATCTTATGCTTGCCAGCGCCGGACACTGGCACAGAATGTGTGCTGCTGTTTCCGGCTCCTCTAGGCATAACCTACACGCATCGTCCTCGGTCAGAGTCATCTTCCCGAGATGGTACATGAAGGGACCGTGTCCTGTGACCAGTGCAGTAAGCCAGCTTAAAGTCCTTCGATTGTATCGGATAACTTTTGCTGCCTCACTACGAGACCACTTCACGGCCGCCTTTGATTGCCTGCAATTAACAGCTTCTTCCCACCTTTTACTGTGTTCCGAGTCCGTCCATTGTTTAATAAGGCCTGCCACCATATTGTCGCCTAAGGCGATACGTGGTTCTGGTCCACAGAATTCTTCTGCTGATCCTGTTCTTGCTAAAGAATCAGCTTCTTCATTCTGTTCTATGCCAGAGTGTCCTCTCACCCACATAAGTGTAAGCTCATTTGTCTGGGCGCACCTATTGAGTTTTGTAAGACATTCTATGGCCAACCTGGAAGTGATGTCTGTCCGTTGCATACACCTAATCACAGACTGATTGTCGAGAGCGATGACAATTTTCTTGCCACTGATCCGGCCATCTATCAGGTGGTCCAGCGCATGCACTACGCCAAACATTTCTGCCTGGTATACAGACACAAACCTCCCCAACCTCAGTACACAGGATAGGCTTAACTCTTTTGAGTACACGCCTGCCCCGGCCCGGCCATTCATCAGAGAGCCGTCTGTGAATATACTGATATCGCTACCAGCGATTTCTTCACAAACGGCTCCATCCGTTATAAGAGTTTTATAACATTTTTCTGTTATTTTTACTCTCTGCCTTCCATCCATAGGCATAAACGCCTCCCTGACATCTCTCTGTACAATATCAAGGATGCGAATATGACCATGCAGGGCCGTTGCCCCATGCCACGTAGCATTTCGCAACATCCTGAGGGCTGACAGCGCCGCTGTTTTCTTTATTTCTAAATCCAACGGCAGCATACCTAACAGAACCTCCATTGCGCTTGTTGGAGTGGTGCGTATTGCACCTGTTATTCCAACACACGCCAGCCGTTGGACTCTGCCCAGTCTCTTCTTAATGGTTTTCTGGCTGACTTTTGTCTACCAAATCACCGAAGCGTACGTGATGACAGGTCTAACCATCATAGTGTAAACCCATTTCATAGCCTCTGGGTTTAGCCCCCATTTGAGACCACAAACGCGTCTGCACTGGAACAGAACCCTCTTGGCTCTTTGAATCCTATCTTCTACATGCTCGTTCCAGTTCAGTTTGCTATCAAGGGTTACCCCTAGATATTTAACTTTCGTGGACATGTTGATTTCAGCTCCAAAAAGTCTGAGTGGTTCTGTACTCAGGCCTACCCTCTTTCTAGTAAAGAGAATATTGTCTGACTTGCCTGCGTTTACGGTAAGGCCTTGTTCTCGACACCACTCCTCCACCATTCGGAGTGCTCCCTTCATGATGTCAGAGATGGTGTCAATGAACTTGCCGCAGACCACCAACGCAATGTCATCTGCATACCCTATCGTGTGTATGCCCGATTCATCCAGTCTAACCAGTAGTGAGTCCACAGTTATGTTCCACAGGGTTGGCGATAACACCCCGCCCTGGGGACATCCTCTACTTACTCTACCTCTAGTCTTTACTCTACCATTCTGCATGTTGACAGCCCTGTGTTTGAGCATATTGTCCACCCAATTTGCTATCATTGGGCTTACATTGCGTTCTGTCAGGGCTTGCCGCAGCCTTCCAAAGCATATTTTGTCGAAAGCACCCTCGATGTCCATAAATGTGGCCATCGCAATGCCTCCTGAAAATACCTCCTTTTCAGTCACTCTTACCAATTCGTGAAGAGCACTCTCCGTAGACCTAGCTGCTCTATATGCATGTTGGCATCTACTCAGAGGATTTTGCGTCAGCGAGGTGCTCTCAAGACAGTCAACCATCACTCTTTCCATCGTTTTCAGGAGAAAAGATGTTAGGCTGATCGGTCTGAACGACTTTGCCTCCGCATAATCTTTTTTCCAGGCTTCGGAAGAAAGACAACTTTCGCCTCTCTCCAGACTCTCGGAACATACCCAGTCGCTAGGCAAGTAACGAATATACCCCACAGCCTAGGTGCAATGAGATCTTCCCCCCACTGCATCATAGCAGGGAATATACCGTCCATCCCTGATGTTTTGTACGGAGCAAATGAGCGTATAGCACTCCTCACCCCGTCCATAGTGATCATCCTTTCGGCTTCCAGCCGGTCAACCCTGTGCATTCCTTTCTTCAAGGGTGTCCACGGGTCATCAGACTTAAAACTTCCAGGAAAGTGCACCTCCATCAGAACTTCCATGGACTCCTCTAGGTTCTCTGCCATGGTTCCATCCTTCTTTCGGATCAGTCCCACTTTGGAGAATGGGTCTTTTGAAACCATTTTCTGAAGCCTACATGCTTCTGATATAGTTTCCATCCCAGAACAGAAGTCTCTCCACGACTGCCTTTTCCGTTGTCGTATGAGGTACTTCAGTTCCCTTTTCCGTGCCTTGTAATTTGCCCATGTTTCTGGGGTTCCCCCTCTCATGTGCAGGTTGAAGGCCTTCCTAACCTTCTTCTTCAGAGATTCGATTTCCGTGCACCACCATGGCGTTGGATCACCATCGTCTACTGAAAGTATTGGGCATGCCACCTCGTAGGCTTCGACCATGGCCGAGCTAAGGTGTTTGACATGACTTTCTACTTCCACCGTATTCCCTGGTACTTTTATCGCTTTTTGGGTCAGTGTTTCCCTCAACTTCGCCTTATATTTCGCAGGATCTGTATTCTTGGGAATCCTGACCTTCCTGCGATTCCGCTGGCGTCGGATTCCGTACTTGAATTCAAACTGTATGGATCTGTGGTCCGACATGGTTAGCCTATCCACGACCCTCCAATTTTTTATTCTGTTCAGAATCTTCCTGCAGATGAGAGTTACATCAATCACTTCCGCTCGCCTCGCATCAACGAAAGTCGGTTGTGCTCCTCTATTTGCTACCAACAGATTGTACCTCTCCACAAACTCAAGCAATTGCTCTCCTCTGTCGTTGTTGTTGGTGCTACCCCACGCAGTATTGTGCGCATTAGCATCACATCCTATCATCACTCCAATGTTCCTTTCCTCACAGTACTTTACCAGATTCTCCACCTCTTTTGAAGGTGGTTGGTCTGGAGAGTCGTAGGGAAGATACGCTGAAGCTACCATACAAGCACCTGTACCATCCCCGATTCTCACAACGGTGAGATCCTTTGTTTCATTATAAAAAAATTTTAAATTTATTTCTTCAAAAATATGTTTCGCCAATGATAGAACAATCTATCAGGTAGCCTTGACAACTACATATTTTCTCACGAGCTGCGGTCAGCATATGTCAAAGAAAAGAAAATTAAAAAACATTTTGACACAAAATATTTTTGATATCTCTATTTTCCATCAGCTTCCATAGCAACCATAGTATGCTCACGTTTTGATTTTATTTAGCTTTATTTTATCTTTGTTTGACATGCGTTGACCGCAGATAGAATAGTCGCTACTACTTGTATAATTATACTATGGTTTTGCCTAACAAAATAGGCAGAATCGATGAATTCTTTTGGGTGCTTTTTCATAAGAGTCATATGTGGAACTTTTAGGGGAAAACTTTTCAAAATAGCAAAACTAGACTTTAAATGTTATGAATTACAGACATAAATTTATAAAAATCCATTTTTATATTGCTTATTTCGTTCTATTTTAGAGATTTTAATGTTGGGACTTTTGTGTTTGGGGATTTTTGAATGGGGCAGGCTGCTGAAAAAAATTTCACGCAACAGTTGCAAGAGATGACCTGAAATCAAGTCTTAGACTGAAAGTCAACTGAAGCATTAATTTCTTTCAATGATTTCACGCTAACAGCCGTTATTCCTGGAGCTAAGCTATTATGAAACTTCTGCTAAGAAAAGTCCAATTGCTCTTATTGGCCAGTGAATTACCTACGACTCAGGTAGATATTGTCTGAAAAAGAAGGAATTGTTCATATGCGAGGTGATATGACAGAAGCTGCAGTAGTCACTTCTGCCTGTAGTTTTTACAAAGTGAGGTATAAACATGTTTTTTCATACTTTTTTTAAGGTCAACATTCGCAGTGTTATTTCATTCTGCCAAAAAAAAAATAATATTGTGTGCTTTCATTTATTGAGTTCCGGTGACATTTTGAAAACAATAAACAGTAATCGCATAAAAGTTTAGGGTGGATATTTACTAACTCTAGAATTATTTGGCAATAGATTAAGCACGCTAGAATGCATACGGCCTGGTACTGGTAATGGTACTGTTCTTATATAATATTTTGGGATTTGTCCGACAATGTAAATCAACTGATTTTTTTTAAAAAATTTTACTATGTGGCAAAAAAAAAGCCGACATTAAAATCATTGCAAAGTAAAAAACAATTTTAAATTTCTTTTCCTATTAAATTCTTGGTCAAATTTGATAATTCATTTATATATGCATGGCAGAACTAGAGAAGGTAGATGCATTTCGGACAGCGTTCTCTGTCTCATATCCAAAATTGTCAAAGTCAGCTTTGTGCGAATGAGAACAAAAGGAAATCAATGACCGCATTCAGCGGAGTCAATAGTTGGCAACTGACTGTTGTGTTAAAACTCCTTGAGAAACCTTAGCAATTAAATTATTTACATAATTAAACAATTATAATAATTAAATTAAATAATTTTCACAACAGATTACACAAAACAAACAACACATTCAAAGAAAAACACAGCTCACTAAGTTATCGTTATGATAACATTTCACAATAGTTGACTACTATGAATGCGGCCAAAACGCTTTCTCGTCGTTTTCAGACTTTCTATGAGCTTTCAACTTCAACATTTATATATTTTTAAATTGGAAGTCTTATTATTTTTATTTTTTTTTAATTTGTTTTATTATCATAAATATATTAATTTCTTTATGAATATAAAAGCTTTGAAGTCGCCGCTAATCTTTGCCACACAATTACGATATTTTTACCATCCCTGCACTGCCTATACGAACGAGATTTAATTCGCGAAGTAAGGATCAACACTGTTTGAAACTGTTTAATTTACTGTTTAACTGTTTAACCACAGTTTAATTTTATCAGTGTTATATGCTAGCTCAATATTTTTGTTAGTAATTTAAATGTTAATTATTAGTTGTTTATTGTGCTTTAAAAATGGCAAGTTAATTTCTTTTATTATAAAAATTGTATTCAATCCCTAAGGAAGCAGAAAAGAAATCTGTGAAACGTCGGAGAAAAACATAATGTTTATAAAAGTTATTTATTTTAACTAACATTATATAAACAAGCAAGACCAAAAAAGCCCAAAATTAGAAATTTAAAATTATTTTTTACTTTGTAGTGACTTTGATGCCAAAAATATGGAAAAAACCGTTACTTTAAAAAAGTTTACCATCACACAGTATATATATAACATGATCGTTAAAAAACGAAAAAGGGTTGCCAAACATACATTACTTGGCATGAAATTTCTAAAATGGTGAATGTCATTACTTTCGTAAACAGTTTTGTCCGTCACTGTAATGCTTGGTTTTCACTATGTCATTTCCGCGGCCAGTTGTTGTCAATCAAATTGAAAATAACAACATGTCATTTTTTTCTAACTTTAGCAATCTTGGAAAATTAAAAACAAATAAATTATTAAATGAAGCTATGCTGAAAATGTTCTAGAGTTTTATTAAGGTGATATTTCAGGTGATAAACTTTTGTGTCGTCATAAAAATGACATAGTGATAACCAAGCATTACTCATTTTTATTTTTTTAGCCAATTTAGGGGAACATGACGTACGAAACAAATTTTTATAAATTTTTCTTTTGTTTTATGTTTGTTGTTGTTCAAGTGTTTGTCGTCAAAGTACGCACCTAGTATAAAAGCGTGGTTGGTATTTGCGCTTCTTTAAAAAAGGTTTTTTAGTTAACACGCGAAATAACGTAAACAAATAAAAAACACAGTCTCAGCTGTTTGGTTGAATAAAAGTCAGACTCTTATAAAACTTGCTTCTGATTGAGTCGAGCAGATAAATACACCAAGGGTATTACTAATAGTCATTTCAATGTCGACTCTAAATTTAGCGTAAGCTTTTTGACAACAAATTCTATAGAAATAATGTCAGAAAATCTCACACTAAATTTAGAGTAGGCATTAAATCGACTATTGGTGGCTGCCTCAATTGAGACACAATTAGGCAAATAAGGCCCCAAGTTTCTGAAAAAAAACTATAAATGTGAAATATAAAAACTGACTTAAAAGTGGACTTTCTCACCGCTAGTTGGATCCTAAACTTTCTATGGTATATCTAAAAGATATATTGGGAGAAAATATTCTTAATTCCCTCTGCCACTGGGGAACAATTGTAATGGACAGAGGCACGCAAAAGACATTTGTAACTCTTAGTAGAGCAAAATCGAATAGTTACTTAGTCATTTAAACATCATAATTATAGCTATAACTTTAATTATAATTATAGCTATAAGGCGACGAATGAAGGCATACAAGATCTTTAGCTTACTTAAATGTCTACTCTGAGGTTGTACCGGCGGTGAATCTGTGAAAAATTCTTCACAAGCGTTAAAATCTGATGCATCCTCAAATTCGTCTGCTGAGCTATCAGTGTCAATGTTGGAAGCGCTAAAAGTTTAAAATAATGTTTAAAGTAAACATTTTAAGCAATATAGCAGTTTCATACTTATTCGCACGATTGCCTGTGGTTGCCTTGGAGTTGCTTTTAATTTTATCTGCCGCATTTGTGAGTATAAAGTTGTGCGCCAGTTCAATGCCAGATTGCTGGAATATTAATAAACATAAAATATCTTTAGAACATTCTTTTGTTTTAAGCTAACCGCTAGTGTTGTATTATTATCGCAACCATTTGGCCAGCCAGTCCACTCTTGATGTCTTACTGGAATATCGGTTATATAGTAAACATTTGTTTTAACCTCCTGCAATGTAGTGCGTCCGTTCAAATTGAGTGAAATCTGTCGACCACTGGGCTGCTCCGCTATTGTAAGAGAGAACATTTTTTCAAGACGTCGTGTAATTTCATCGCTAAAAGTTCACAAGATTATATATAAGATTTTGCATTTGTTTTGCTTTATCAAATAGTTACTTTTCCACATCCATAAATCCTTCTTCGGTTAGATCAATTAAGATTAATTCATTTTCTGGGGACAGTCCCAAGTTGCTTAGCAGTGAATTTGGCTTTTGAGCATCATGTAACTTAGCTGGAGGCCAACCTCTGAGAGCCTGACGACACATCGGTATTTTAGTCTGCTCAGCTATTTTAGTTTTTAGTTGCTCTACAGATGGTAAAAAGAAGATAATTATTTTAAAATAAACTCTTTTGGACAAACAATCAACAGCAACTTACCAACAGTAGCAACAGTCGGCAGTCGTATTGTGAAGATTTGTTGATTAAAGTGTATGTTGAATGTTAGAGTTTTAACATCTTTATGCTTTGTGGAATCTAAATCAATGTCTGATGTGAGATCGATTATGTCAGCATCGGCCGATGTCGAAGCAACTAAGTAGCAATTATTTTATATATATACAAAAGCAAAGTTCATTTAAAGCGATACCCACCTGGAACAAATGCACTTTCTGCAGCGCTGCTTGAGTCCCATCTGTTACAATAGGTTGAAGCCGCAGCTATGGAAAAATTATTTAAACTTGTAGCACGGTTTGATGAACTAAATGTTGGCAATTCTTCCAAGACGGAACGCACTGGCGCTGGCGGAGTTTCATCTTGTGGCATGACACGCTGTATGGCAGCCTAGAGTTTGCAAAATATATGCTAATTAGGTAAACAAAGAAAATAATTAAGATAAAACGTGCTACAAACCATGAGATCCCAGTTGGTATCCTCAAGATGAGAGAAGGCTTCTCCCACATCATCAATGCCAGATATACTCTGTGGTGGTCCATTGCATGAATGTATAAAAAAAACGTAAATTATAAATTGAATTTTCAGCAAATCGCAAACAAAGAACTGCGTCACAACAATATTGGATATAGAGAAACATGAAAGTTTTTGATTAGTCATTGTTAGTTTCATTGAACCAACCATTGATATATTCAAGAATCAAAGGAAATGAATATTGGAAATATTTCAGAACCAAATGTATGTACCACCAAGTGATTGTAAGTCTGTCCAGTCCTGTGATGCCCATCTTAGCACTATTCTAATTAAAAACACACACTTCTTTGAAGTCCAGAAGGTAATCAATTCATATGTCTGCGCCAAGCTCAAAGCAACAAAGTTGCGTATTCATTTAAAAAACAAAAAACTCAACTCACCTGAAAATTTGCTAATATCTCTTCTTTATTTTCAGACATTTCGAATTTAATATTAAAGAAATTTCTAACAATTTCTAGTAGATATTTTCACTGCTTCCTCTTCTTATATTGGCAAGACTTTAACGTAGTGCGTATTGAAAAATATCTGTCTATTTCCTAACACACCAAAAACACGACGCAACAGTGAAAAATATTAATTTTCATTTAATTTAAAAGCTGAAGCAGCTCACAATTAATTTTATTCCATTCATTACTCATTGAGAAAAGCTTTTATGAACTCGCAAAATGTTGGACGTGATTACGGAAAACTATTTTCCACAGAGCTGTCGTCTAAAAAATTTCAAGTTTTTCTTTCTTTTTTTCTACTTTCGCAGCTGCTTCAACTGCAATTTGTTGGAGCAGATGAGAATGAAAACTTTTGACGGTTGATTAAAGGAGTGAGATAAGTACTGTAAGACAGAAAAGAGATGGTGGGATACGTTGCGAGTGCGTTCAAATGTAAAAAACACTAGTTCACAATAATTCACACCACACTAGAGTTCTTGCGTTTTTTCTCAAAAAATTCATTTCTAAATTTAATAATTTCGATTTATTCTTTGAATTTTTACATGAATTTTATAATTGCGAGTTTTTTTGATCAAACTTACATGATTTAAAAAGCTCACAATTATTAAATCCTTTTATTAATTTTTTGTTTCTTCCATAGACCTGTTTATATTGGGTAAGACTTGAAAGCAAGTTTTTTACGTTCCCTTTTAAGCAGGGTACACGTCTTGTAGGACAAGCCTCGTATTTGACCGTTCGAACGCTCGATACAGCCGACTGACAATATGTTATCTTGAATTTGAAATGTTTCAAATTCGAGGCCATCACACAAGGCGTGACAGCTTGTAGGATAATGTGAGCCCCGCTAGTGACACTCATGCTCAAATTCTCTTTTACACAGTTCGCGTGTGTTTACTTTCTTCATTCAACAGTCAACCATAGACATTTTTGTGGCTGAATTTTTGAGTGTCACTCAGGAGTGTTAATGTGTATCCCGCTTTAGACTTGCCAAAAGCTTTCACACTTGCGATGCTTATACATTGGGCAAGACTTGAAAACAAGAATTTGAGTTTGAAGTCAAATCGTGATGATATTACGTAAATTTTTGGTGACGAAGGGGAAAGATAAAACTTGCTATATACTGGTAATTTTTTGTGTTCCTATTGTTATTTTCTTAATTTTGGCGTTGCGCTTCATATCATTTTTCGCATATGAAGGCGAGTTTGTTATATTCGGTTGTACTGCAATTTGTGTGTGAGTTGTTTTGATAATCTTGTTTTTAAGAAAATAAGCAAAGAAGACATGAAATTTAATACAATTATTTCCAAGAGTAGAAGCTTTCGGCAAGTCCAGGGAATGTCAAAAAACTTGCTTTCTAGTCTTGCCAAATATAGTAAAATTCATAGTAAAATTAGAGAAGGTATCAAAGTTGCCAGTGAAAATTCGGAACAATTCCCACGAAAATTACCTTTTTCCCACAGAAACATAAATTAAATACCACCAAAATTCCAATGGTAAAAGTAAACAAAAAAAATATCACATCGCAATTTAAAAATACCAAAAAATCCCACGATCATTAAAAACTATCACGAAAATACAATTCATTTTAAAAATACCACCCAAAAATCCCATACGCATTAAAAAAGACCACAATAAGTCCCATATGCATTAAGAAAAAAAATTGCAAATAGTTACCAAAAAAAAAAATAATGGTAATACACAATAATAATGGCAACAACGAAAACGTAAGGGATTTTACATACGCAGCTTACGACAATGCGGTGCTAGTAGAGCGTATACTGGCTCCTGTGGCTTAATTTTATTTTAAAAGATAATTGAAAACCAATGGATTTTTCATGATGGAGTTTTCATGATAGCAACTTGTTCTTAAAACTAATATGCAATTTAATCGTTTTTACTAAGGCTAAGTTCGGGAAAATGTACAGCGTAAAGTTATAGATTTACGCTTCTGTATATATACGTTGTTCATCAAATACCATTAGTAAATGTTTGCTTAATGTGATTGTTGAAAAATTTTTTTATCAAATAGTTTTTTATATTTTATTTTAATATGTTGTGAAGGTTTTTGACCATTACTGCTCAATTTCAATTTTTAAATGTAAACTAATTGTTAATTTTTTTGATTAATTGTTAAATATTCTATTAAAACAAGTGACAAAATGTCGGGTTTTAGTTAACATTTAAAAATTGCAATTGAACACTAATAGTCAAAAACAATATGTTAAACTTACTTATTTATATTGAAACTGGCCCACAAAATTACCAATTTTTTTATATTTGACTTAGATTGAGTAAGTGCACCTGAGATAATTTTCGACATTAAGAGCCGTTTTCTCAATGTCCGGTTTAGCACTAATCGGAACTTTAACTGGCGGTTAGCAAAAAAGCATTTTCTAAATGTTCGGTGAGGTCTTAAGTGCCGGTTAAGTTAACGGAAAGTTCAGGTTCCGGTTAGTTGTTAATCGGCAGAACAGCTGTGTAGTGTACAAAAAATTATATATGTTATAATTAAAAATGGATAGAGTTTCGAGGATTTCTTTTTTTTCTAACTTGAATTCGAACCAGAATAGAAAAAGGACATATGCGCATAGGCGTGATAACGTGAAAGAGTACTGCACTTTCTTCATATGCACTGAAGTTTGGCATTCTGTTCCATTTTTAAATTATTTATAAGTTAATCCTTGTTAGATTTTTACAACTTCCACATCAAAAATAAAATAACAAAGAAGCGTAAACAGCTGATATGCAGTCTAGCGTATTCACAATTGAAAAAATTCACAATTAAGGACTTAACCGACAGTTACTTAATCGACACTTGGTGAAAACGAAACTGTTTTTTTAGTTATCGTTCGGTTAGCTAACTTCCGGTTAAGAGCTTGACTAGCCAAATATTGAGAAAACGGCCCTAAGTCTTGACCTATTTTTATTTTTATATTTAATAAAGTTGAGAAGCTTGACTCACTCAAAAATGTGGAGGAAAGCTGCACTAAAAGGCGTAATGTCTCTGCACTAACCAGAGGATAAATTATAAGAGAAAACTGACCTTTGGCACATGAATCACTCTTCACTAAATGGGTCACGAACTTACTTATTTTTTAAGTTTTTGACGAAAGGGAGTTAGGTAAGAAATCAGAAGATTATTTGCTGAAAATTTCTGGCACCCCCCTAAAAAAGGTCACGCCCTCTAGGGTGGCACGCCTCACCAGTTGAGAATCACTGCTCTAAATGGACCGTCGCACAGTGTCGAATGTTTTTTATGACTCGAAACCTAACAATATTGGTATCAATCGACAAGTACTTGCATAGATAAGAAAAAACAAAATATTTAGGGGAAACATTCAGTTTTGGCTACGCTGTGATACTTCAAAGTTGAGATATTTAAAAAAAATTATGTTCAATTTGTTTTGGGTTTTCTTAAACAAATAATTGCCAAAAACTTTTGTTTTGACTTAATTGTTAGAAAATCTTAGAAAATTTAAAATATGATATATATTTAAGGGATTTTATTATATGATATTATCAAATGAAAAGTTTTAGAAATTGACAAATTTCGATTAAAAAAAATAACAAATCCAATAAAACTTAGTGCCATTTTGTTATTTAATTTACTAATATTGATTCTATATAACCAGGAACTGCAAATAACTTTTCGTACTTCGTCCTACAAATATTTTTTTTTAAAAAGACTTCAAATGAAAAATGTACGCACTAAATCAAGTAAAACTTTAACATAGGTCCAAGGGAGGTATCCCTAGGGTCTAACCGATTTCAACCATTTTCAGTACACATCTTTTACTCTATTTGACTAGCAAAATCAAGTAGAAAATTAATATAAGTCCAAATGAGGTACCTCTAGGGTCTAACCGACAACGACCATTTGCAGTACACATTTTTAATTCCATTTTGCTACTCCTCTAATGAATTTTTATTAAGATCGGTCAACCTTTGCATGCACCTCCGATACAAAATCAAGTAAAATATTAAATTGGTCCAAAGGAGGTACCCAACCGATAAGGGCCTAACTGATTTCGACCATTTTTGAACATTTTCTTAATTGGCTTAAACTAATTAAGCATACAAAATTGCATTATCATAGGAGCACTCCCTCTATTTTTGTCCATCTCTTATATGGAGACAGTTCACTGTGCTTCGTACGGAGTTTGGAGTGTGTGTTTTATGGAATCGTTACAAATGAGTACGAATTTACAATTCTTCAATGCATGAGGCATGTTCTTGATTTGATTTGGCTGAATGTTTTTAGTCTTTTCTTAAAGCGCTGACAAAATTTCTGTTGAGCTGCATGTTGGATTGCTATGTAATACTAGTTGCTGCGTCAGTCTCAGACTCTGCCCAAAAACCGTTTTGGCAGGAGATGCTTTGATATCTTCCTTAACTGTGGATCTAGACCTAACAGAACTATGAGAATTTCTGAATACTAGTTCTTCTGGTTGTTGAACTATGAGAATTTCTGAAAACTAGTTCTTCTGGTTGTTACTTGTCATAAACTAGGCTTTCAATTGCCTGTGGAAGCGATTGAAATTTCAATTGCCTGTGGAAGCGATCAGCTTGCAGATGATACGGGGATGTCATAATATGATGGCTACCTATGTTCTCAATAAATTGTTCACACCTGTTTCCACTGCCTAAACGAACGATGAATTCAGGCAGTGTATACGCTCGGTTAGATAGTTATAAAAAAAAACACAGTTTCGATGGTGTCGTAAGTATAGACGTAGAATTCTTTTTATACAGTAATAGAGAAAAATTCTGTTTTTTTTTTATTTGTATTTTTCAAAACTATTTTAAAGCGTTTCATCTTCTTAATAAAAATTATTCAAAAACAAACTTGTTGTTGTTGTCCTTCTTTAAAATTACCTGATCTCAAGCGCTCACAATTAAATTCATGTAAAAATTTGTTTTGTTTTATATATAGATGAGTTCATAGATGAGTTTGTTTGTTTGTTGCTTAAACTAAATGTAATTCAAAGTTATATTTAATTTATGGAAATAAATATGGGTAAATTTGAATCATTTGTTTCTCCTGTAGTAAAAAGCATATACATTAGGGCGGGTCAAATTCTGGCTCAGCGAAATTCGTAAAATACATGTAATTTCAAGACTTTTTCTCCACTACAGCATATACAAATTCTGAAAAAAAGCTGTGCGGACTTTCGTAAATAGATTCATACACATACATTCATACATTCATATTTTATAATTGAGAACAAAATCTATTTACGAAAGTCCGCACAGCTTTTTTTCAGAATTTGTATATGCTGTAGTGGAGAAAAAGTCTTGAAATTACATGTATTTTACGAATTTCGCTGAGCCAGACCTCCAAAAAATTCGTCCATACAAATTGACCCGCCCTAATATACATATATTATATTTTAAAAGTAATATAAAATTATGTAAAATTTTAGTTAACAAAATAAATTTTTAATATGGAAAAAATATAATGCATAATATAAATAATTTTAATTTATTATGGTATTTAAAAAATAAATGGAGTTTTTAAAGCACAACGCATGCTTAGTAACGCATGCGCAAATTTGCATAGTAGTATACATACATACTGCCTCTTTAGCTACACGCATCTGTATACGCTATTGTATTTATCTTGCTGAAGATAAACATTCATTTTAATCGTACTCCAACTCATGGCAGAATAACCAGGTAGGGCCGACTCAGAGGGGAATGAATTAGAAAGCAGAGAAAAGCGAGCTAGTTGTCAAAATAAGCTGTTCATGTCCAGTTAAAAATTAATAATATCCAAAAAAAATCTGCTAACAGAACCAACAACAATTACCAAGCAAATCTAAAATAACGACGCACAGAGAAGAGCAAGATCACAGCGGTTGAGCAGGTGATGAACCGAATCGTCCACAGAAAATAAACAGAACTTTGCTTACTATGTTCCGCTTTTCACTCGTCACACACGAAATTTCTCGAGCTTGCGGAGAAAGCAATTATTGCTCCGAGATCAATAATTCTCTTGCTCTGGTAGCAACATCTCTTTGTCCCGCTTTTCACTCGGCAATAACTGCCTTTGCCGCAAGCAGTTTGTCTATTATTCGCCCGCATGTGGGGGTTTACGAAAGTCCCCTTTAAACCCGAGTAGTCAACACACTACTTGTGGCGAAAGCAATTATTGCTCATATAATTGCCGAGTCATGGTGTAAGAAATATAGGTGTTAGTGAGTTTGACACTTCTCTCTCAAAATGATAAAATTATGTTTCCCCGCTCTTGTCAAAAACAGCTGATGGTGAATTGCAATGAAAACAAATTTTGTTAAATTCGTGTCTTTCTGCAAGTTTATAAGATTTTTACTGAGATTGAAGTGAGAATAAAGTGATATGGAAAACAGTAAAAAATATATGAGTCGCTGTGCGTTATGCAAAAGCAAAACGATGTGAATGCAAGACAATTTGCATGCTGGCCAAAACTTCATGTCTGCGGCACCTTCCAGCGCACGTTTCTGATAAAATGGCCAAAACATTTAATGACAAACTTGGCAAATCGGCGAAGACAACTGCAATAGCTTTTTTTCAACACAACGGCACAATTAATTGCATTTTATATTTATTTATACTTAATTCGCACAATAAAAACTATAGCACATCATCTAGCAACTCAAACAAATAACAAAATTTGACAACTATCAACAGTTCTGCTCTTTCGCTCACAATTTTTTGACAGAAGCAAAGAACTTCATGGTGTTGTCAAAAACTCACTAACACCTGATTTTCTTACACCATGTGCCAAGTGAAGAACGGCCCTTTGCAGCGCATGCAGAACCAAAACAACAATATCAGCAGCTAGTTGCCAACGTTGCCAGTAATGTTGGAAAAATCCCATTCGTGGTAATTTTTAATTGTCCTTAGGAATTTTTGTTTTTGGGAATTCCTATTCGATTTTTTATTCAGCGTGGTATTTTTTAATTGGCGTGGGAATTCAGTGGGGCATTTTTTGAATTTCCGTGGGAGTTTGGTAATATTCTTAAAATTTTTTTCTTTTTTAGTAAGCAAAATTTCTTTGTGGTATTTCTTAATGTTTTTTAAATTATTTGTGCATATGGGACTTATTGTGAAATATTTTAATGCGAATGAGATTTTTGTGGCAATTCTAAATGCGTATGGAATTTGTGGTGGTATTTTTAAAACGCGTGTTATTTTTGTGGTAATTTTTAATGATCGTGGGATTTTTTTTGATACTGTTTTATTGCGGTAGAAACTTTTTTGTTTTATCTTTACCATGGTAATTTTTGTTGAATTTAATTTATGTTACTGTCAAAGAGGGAACTTTTTGTCGGAATTGTTTTAAATTTTAACTGGCAACCTTGGATAGTAGTAGTACATTTTGTAGCCACATACTGGCTCTCTGTCTACATGCATCTGTATTCTCTATTGTATTACAACCCAACAAGCCATGAATGTCACTGTTCCAGCTAAACGGTACTTAAAACGGCAGCGTCTGATTTGCTGGTATGACAACGACATGTTTTTGTATCTTTAAACCGTTCTCTATATAATTGTAAAGTCCTTTTTTATATTTATCAAGAATCGAATTGAAATTTATGTCATATTCGCTTGATGCGTCGTTTGTTTTTGTCTTTTACCCTCTCTTTTTCACACGTTCGCCAAAAAACTCTGAAATATGCATTGAATCTTGTATTGAAATAAAGGAAGTGCAGTTGAGTTGCCGTTTATTGTTTAGATTATTGTTGCAACTTAATAAAAACCATTTTAAGAAAAGGTTACAATTGTTAAACAAGAAATAAAATTAAAATACAACTTAAAGTTTTATATATGACCTTGTTATTTATTATGTTGATTTTCTATGATTTAAATATAAATTCTAAATGTTTGATAGTTTAAATCATTCTTGATTTTAAATACAAATTCTAGTTGTTTGATAGTTTAAAATCGTTTATTGAGCTTTAGGTCAGGTTAGAACAATTAATTGCTCTAACTTGTTAATCAATCAGCTAACTAATTAATCAGCTAGTGATGTTTTCCTTTTCATATTGAAAATGTTGTTGTTTCTTTGGAAAAAATTCGTTATATCAACTGATTGTTCTTATCTGACCTAAAGCTCAATAAACGATTTTAAACTATCAAACAACCAGAATTTGTATTTAAAATCAAAAATGATTTAAACTATCAAACATTTAGAATTTGTATTTAAATCATAGAAAATCAACATTAATATTCAACTTAATAAATGGTACGCTTATACGATACACACAATGCATAGTTTGCTGACAACAAAACGGTCCGCTTCAGTGCTTTTAGAAGTGCACACCGTTTTCAACCGAACCGATTGGCTATCTGGGAAACGAAATAAAATTTAAGTAACTGATGTGGATTTATATATGTATATTTTATATACATACTAATAAAAACAAACGAACGCACACAACAACAACAAAAACAACAACCATAAAAACAACATAAGCAGCTACTGAAGCAGCTTGTGCATTTCTCATGCGAATATACAATGAATTTTTTATTTTTAGATTTTGCTATTTTATTAGATATTCGTTTTATTCCCACTAAAACTGATATTTCGGAATATTTTTTTTTGTACGATGAATATTAAAGGCTGTTGGTATACCCCAAAGTGTCAAATATCACTTTGAAAAAATTCGTGAAAATTACCCCCATACAAACCGCGCTGTAAGACGTAATTCTACGTCAAAAAATGTCATTGTACTGGACAGGTCATTAGATTTTCTTTTTGAATATATTCACTATCAAAAATATTTATTATCTTACTTGAACTTATATTCCTTAGATAATAGGTAAGATTTGTAGAGAAACTTTTTGAGGCTTTGTTTATTTTAAAATGCTTATAAGCTTTGTTTCCACATTTTTCAAGTTTGAAAGTCTCTAATTAAATTTATTTTTAGGAATAAATAAATCATAAATCATAATTGAATTCGATATACGATGTTCTACATGTCACTTTTTCGTTTTGCATTTTATTTAATTTATAAATACATATAATTAATTGTATTAACGAAAAAAGTTATATTTCAAAAGTAACATAACACCAGATATCGAATTAAATTGATGTTTTTTTCACTTCCACTCCGAAGTGGAATGCAGAACATGTCTGATAGAGTTCGTAAAAGATTTTTTAACAGTTCGAAAATCTTTTGAGATATATAACAGATTTCATATAAGATTTTTATGCAGAATACTAATTTTGATCTCATAACAGGTTTTTTGACATCTCAAAAATTTTTATGGGAAATCATAACAGCAGAAAACAATTTATTTATAAAAGATCCTGCAGAATAGGCCAAATGGTTTGTGAAACGCAAAAGGGGATGAAAACTTGCTGTACTTAGCTAAGATTTGACTCAAGTACAACGTAAATATGGACTGTGAAACCAGGCCCAAGGTTTCTACAATCTGATAAAATGTTTTTATTTTGTATTTCGCAGACTATTTTCTTAGGTGTATTTTATTCGTTGAATAAACAGATTGGCAGCACTCGTTTCGATAGATATTACAAAATTTTCTCTTCAAGTAGTGGAGAAAAAACAGTTTTGATAAAATCGTTTTAAAATTAAAATTGAAAGTATGTATAGTGCCGTTTTAAATTTTCTTATCTAAAAAATACTTTTATTCATCACTTAAAAGCTTAGTAAATCACTACCGCAATGAAACTAATCGATTGATTTCGAGCTGTGAAAACAACTAGACTGGTTACGAATCAAGCTGAAGGGTGATTGAAACAACTAGCTGAGCTGACAAACGGTATAATCATGATACAAAGAGCTACAGGTAAAGTATTCCCGGCGCAACAAACAAAATTTACTGCGCACCTCGTCATCGGTGCTCGTCAAATGTGACACTTGATGAAAACATTCAAAAGAAAATTTAGAAAAGTGTCGAAGATAGCAAAATGAAAACGAAAAGACAGTCAAAATTCTGTCAAGCACATCAAGCAACGTAGCCGCTTTTTGTGTAAATCGGTAAAAAGTGGAAAAAGCACCCCTACAAAATATGCAAATTTTTCTTCACAAACAGTACTTAAAAATATATTTACTTTATTTTGGACATGTGCTTTATATAACAATATTTATTTCATATCAGTAAAACAAGTTTTCATAAGAAAATGTAGGCATTTTAAAATCTTTATACCCTATGAATAAATTGTGACTACGTTTTAACCAAGGAGCACCTTGCACGTCACAGCAAAGATGGCGGACATGCGCAATACTTTATCTGCAGTTCTTTGTATCATGCGGTATAATTATCTGTTAGCCACGGCTGCCACCTAAAGTTCACACGAAAAACCTTTTTCCCACAATAACAAAAACTCTTATCGCAATTAAAAAAAACAAAAGATTAGCACGAAAATCCTACGCAAATAAAAAAACACGAAAAATCCCATTTGTGTATAAAAAAACTATGAAAAATCCCATTTGTATTAAGAACCTATAAAAAACCTCTTCTATTAAAAATCACAGCAAATACCACGGTAGTAACAAATGGTTAAAAATTAAACAAAAAATTAAATCTTTATCTATAAACGAATATAAAAGAACAACTTGTATATTTCATCGTCTGTATTTTAATTAGTCTTTTAGTGATATTAAATAAAAAATATTTATTTACAAAATTCTTCATTTTTTGGATTAACCCTCTAATGTTGTAAATTGAAAACGCAAACCAAAGACAAGAAGACACGAGAAGCAAAACGTCTTTCTATTCGAAATACTATTGCTTCTCGTGTCTTGCTTGTCGTTGGTTTGCGTTTTAAATTTAAAATATTAGGCTGTAAATCGAAACGACCGGTCACTAATAAATCAAATTTTCAAAGGTGTGTTGATTGTTTTGATGCTTTTGTTTTAAAAAACATTTGATGCATTCCCAATGCATGTAATTATGTCAAGAGTGAAAAAACTTCCCAGCAAACCAAATAAACCGAAATCTTAACAAATTCGTAGCGATTATCATATACAGGGGTTGTTTGACTGCATTCTATCCGAAAAAGCACTCAGGTATGCCTATGTTATGGTGGCGGTCATGGCCATGAATTGTTGTTGTTTCAATGTAAATGGGAAATTTGAGAGAGTGAGCGAGGGAACAAATTTTGACCACCATGGTCACCAAATGATTCGGCTGTCCATACCAAATCACGGGATCAAAGCAGTGTTGCGTTGTGATATTATTCAATATATTTGTGTTTTAGTATAAAGATAGTACACTTATAGTACGAAATGTATGAAAGCAGTAATAAAATATGCTCAAAGTAACACTGGACGCCAGCCATGTTTATTTGTGCATTCAATAAAACCGGCGAAAATAAAACAAAATAAAACGAAGACATCTCTAACATAAAAGAAAATGAAAAGCGTAAGCAATTACTTTATTCATTATGTAAATAATTTTATCACAATTAATTATAGTTTTAGCATGACTGGACTTTGGGATCGCTCCAGCACGGAAATGTTGATCACCATGTTCCAGCAACATGAGTGTTTGTGGAACATAAAGACTTTGGAGTACCAGGACAGGGACAAATGGGAGAAGGACATGTATTTAATAAGAAATGCATTAAAAGGAAGTATGAATGCAGAATTAAAAGTTACAGAAGTGTTTATCTTGACAAAACTTAACGTTTTTGGCATAGGCGATGCCAAGTTTTATCGCCTACATTCCGTAATCAATATTTTAAATAAAATATCAAAAATTTTTTACTTACATCAGCGATGATACTTCTTTGAATAAAGTACTAAAGGTAATAAAAAGTGTACTAGTGTTCTGGGATCAAATGACCGTAAGCATAACATACATTGGTCACTAAGCTCATCAAACGAAAAAAGAGCGTAAAAAAGGACATGACCGGGGATCATATGACCGCCACCATAACACCGCCAGTAGCGAAGTAGCATGAAATATTTCGTAATGAACAATATATGAAAAGAATATACGCTTTATATATTTATACATATTTTAACTGAAAAATGAAAATAAATCCTTCAAAACAAAAATTCCCACAAAACCGAAGGAAAAATCCAGCGTGAATTAAAAAAAACCACTCAATTAAAAAATCCCATGAGAACTCCCATTTTCCACTATAATTACAAATACCCACAAATGGAATTTTTCCCAAAGGGGTGGT
This sequence comes from Dichetophora obliterata, assembly GCA_963920525.1. Lineage (NCBI taxonomy): Eukaryota > Metazoa > Arthropoda > Insecta > Diptera > Sciomyzidae > Dichetophora > Dichetophora obliterata. The sequence continues at coordinate 106,203,119 of OY986437.1, forward strand.
AACGGTGCTGTCAGCTGTCAAACGATTTTCGTACTTCTGTCTTGCTCATTTTGCTAGGTGTGTATTTGTTCGTCTCGTCTGCTGGTGTTGTTCAGTCGTTCATTCGACGAGCAAAGTGAAAATTTTCTTTTTTAACTATTATATTCACCAAATAAATTTAGAAAATTATTCATTAAACCCAAGCAGTTAAAATACAATACCTGACTAGTGTTAAATTTGGAGATAAATGCATTTTATGTAACCAAATAAGCGTTTAACAAATCATTCCGTTTGTATTGAAAGCTGGATGGATTGCATGTGTTTCTGGCAGTGAGCTCTTATTTGCAGTTTGTGGGAGTCGCTTGAACTTCTTGCTATATTTTTTGTGCTCTCTACTGCCTCCAACTCCCTACCATCTTGCCTTGCCTTAGTAGGTGCTCCATTGCTAATTGTGAGTGTGGCTTCGTCATCGTCAGTTTTTTGCGCAAAAACAAAAATAACGAAAAGCTCTTAAAATAAGCAAGGAAAAAGGAAGAAACAAATTGTGTCCAGTCAAGAATTAGCTTTAAAGTTAATTTTCTCTGATCTAGGTGTGAAATAGCACAGAAAAGGGAAGCGATATAGTCCATTTGTGGTTAGCGCCTTTTCGTCATCATGTCAGCCGAACGCGAAATTCCGGCGGAGGACAGCATTAAAGTGGTCTGTCGTTTCAGACCACTCAACGATAGCGAGGAAAAGGCTGGCTCCAAATTCATCGTCAAATTTCCGAACAGCTCAGAAGAAAATTGCATTGCAATTGCGGTGAGTAGAAAAAAAAGTAAAGCATTAAGTATAATTAAGATAAAAGTAGCTAAAGTGGATTTTTCACGTCATTCTTGTCGGCATTTTACAATGACGTCATTTTGCAAAAGAGCAGTTTTTGGGACTTAAAAACTATGATGGCTCCGCTGATTAATTGCATAGGAAAAAAAATAAAAAGAAATTTGCCATCGTTGCGCAGTTACAAATAGTTCCAAATCACTTATTATGTAAGAAAAACATTCCGAGTTAATGTCGAACCAACCAACTAGAGCAGGGATTTCATAACGAAAAACAAAAATTTTTTAAATTTTTCATAATTTTATAAAAAAGTTTTGTTAAAACTGTAGCAATAGTAATATCATCAAAGTATTGACTACTCAATTACAATTCAAATATGAACTTTGTTTTTACCAAAGTTTTACTATAATCTAACATTGATTTTTCCCAACTTTAGCCCATCCCAAAAGTATTTTAAGCATACAACTAAATTGAATGTAAATCATATGAGCCCACATTCTCCATGCTTCTCCAGGGCCGCATATTATTTACTAGAGATCCATTAAATGCATTTTTTTTACTTTAATTTCTTTTTTGGTTTCTTTTAAGTCTTCATATTTTGTAAAAACTTAATTCAGAGTGTGAACAAAACCAGAGTAAATTAAGAACAACAACAATATAAACAACAACAACAATAGTGAGTCATGCACACTTCGTTGTGGTATACCTAGCTGTGCGCTGGAGTGTGGCATCAGCAGCAGTTGTGGCAGGGAACGGGGGCCGCATACATAGACCATGGCAGCAGGGTTGATTGCTTGCTGCTTCGTCTTTCAATATGAAGCGAATTTCTTTAGCCAATTATTTTGAAAGTTTTTTGCTTTTACAATTTGACTGAACTCGCTCGATATTACTTGTTTCTTGCAGCTGTTATGCTGCAATTCGTTCAACAGTCACTCTAGTTAGACTAGCAATAAACCAAATATCATCTACCAGCTTGTAGTAATAATCTTTTTAGTTTTTGTTGTTGTCAGTTTGGTTTATTCTTATTGCTCTTATTCGTTCAATAATCGTTGGCTATTATCTATTGCTTTACCTTTTACCGTGTTCTTAAAATTGCAATTTTTTCTGTTTATTTACCAACTCTTATAGAGCTTTTTTTGGTGTTTGTCATATTTTTTAATAGTTTATCTTTATTTTCTGCTACGACAAAATTTGATTTATGCATGTTAAAATTGTTTATTTGTCCCTAAAAAATTTTCTTAATGTTACTTATACATATATAAATAGATTCTTAACACATGTGCTTAAACATGATTTTTTTTCTTTGGAATCTATTCATTTTAGGTTTTCTTCTATATTTTTCAGCGGTTCCAAATCTTTCGTAATCGCTACCCTCTAAAACTTTTCGCAGTCCAAAAATAAATTATTTGACAAAATATACTACTGGGCTAGTTCTACCATGCTACAGAACAAAAGTGAACAATAAAAAGTTTAAATAGTAATAGTTTCTATTAAGATTTTTTTAATTTAGGGGCCGTTCAAGGATTACGTAAGCAGATTTTTTGCAATTATTTACCCCTTCCTCCTCGTCAGCAAGAGTAAGCAAAGCTCCCATGCTTACGTAAACATTGGTACATGCATCGTATATCCCTGAAAATGTGTTTAGTATTCAAGCCTAGACAAGTATTTCGTGGTATTTAGTTTGTACACCATGAACTGGTCTAATCCATGGATTAGCGCTCATACTCGGTAAAGAAATCGGCCCTAAATTTTGTATAAAATTCGGAAAAGTAAAAAAAAATAAAATACTGCTGACGTAATCACCATCCAGACCTCCCATCCCCATGTCATCAAAAATAAGCAAACCAAAGACCATCCGCCCCCTAAAGTGCTTACGTAATCCTGGAATGCACCCTTATTGGAACATTTCAAGAATAACGACAACTCTAATTTTTAATATTTTTTGCTGTTTATATGGATGTTGACCCAAACACCCAAACCCAAATGAACACCCAAATCTGAAAAAATTTCAGGCCGCTCGCAAATGGTTTAGGTGTTACAGGCTTCCAAAGTTGGAAAAAATGGCCTAAAAATCTTGCTTATTTTTTCAGTTTTCCACCAAAACTAAGCTATATGGGTATCAAAAAAAATTTAATGCGAGTATCTTTTCAACGAGATATCCATGGATAACTTTTTAAGATATAACACTTGTTATACTTAGAAGCCGGTTTTTTATAACAATTTTTGGAATAATTTGACTTTAGGGCCCGGAGTCTTTTTTTTTCTTAACTCGTATTTACAGCCTCTAAATCCAATGCTACTTGCAAAAAATTGTCGCTGTCAAATGGCTTAAAAGATAAAATTCGTGAAAGTTTCAGAATATTATTATTTCAAGTGTACAAAAACGGCCCAAGTTTTTTATATGCAAAACCGCCGTGATTTTTACGCAAAATTTTTAAAATATTTTCTAAGTTTCCAGTAAGAGCTCACATGGCATAACAAATTAAAGCAGAATCCTCTGTTTATACGGACTCATGCCATTTTGAATAAAAAACAACTGCATTTTCATAATATGAAACTGCACTACATTTGTTTATTTAACAAGATCACATTTATGGATTCTATTATATTCTATTATGAAAGGGGAACTTGGCTTCCACGCACTTAAACATTTGAGCTGAAATTTGAAGTTTACGCGAATCTTATCTCCTAAACCAATCGATAGCGACACTTTTTTTGCATATTCATCTTAATATATAAAAGGCAAGCACGCTGCTCCATGTCCAATATCTCTCAAATTGTTCAGCCTGAAAGTATGCACATCTTAATACATAAAAGGCAAGAATGCTGCTCCGCACACAGTATTTCTCAAATTTTAATTATTTTTTGACAGTAAAGTAATTCTACAAGACACACTGTTCTCAAAAATGTTCAGCCTGAAAGTATGCACAGAAAATATATTTGATACTTATTAGTGACAATATTGGGTTTTTACTAGTGTCCGACCGAATGTGGACTTTTGGCCGAAGCCGAATGCTCGGCCAAATAGAAATAATCGGCCGAAGCCGAACCCGAATATTAACAAAATGTTTTTTCAAGTAAAAAAATAATAAAATTTAGGCCTTGCTTTCATTTCAGTAAGTACAATTTCAGTACAAAAAACAGCAATCATTAAGGGTCCAGTCTGGTTAAACAGGCCGAAAAATATCCAATTTTCATAAGTTTTTTTTTGAAAAGTAAATAATATAGGTACAGTAGCCTAGTGGGTAGAGTGCGTGGCCCCCAAGCTAAAGAACCGCGGTAGCCCGGGTTCAATTCCAGCTCACAGAAAGTTTTTTCAATTGAATTAATATTTCTGTTCGGTCGTCACCTCTCTGCAGACAATGGCAAACCTCAGAGAATAAATATTGCCTTGTAAAGCTTGAGAACATAAGCCGTTCGGAGTCGGCATAAAACACGTACATAGGTCCAGTTCTCGGTCATTTGTGATCAAACATTTAATAACACGCACAACACAATTGATCAGTAGAAGTTAGGTCAAAGTCCTTCCAAGGGCTGAAATGGCCAGCTTATTTTATTATTTTTAAATAATATAGGTACTGTAAACTTTTTTGGTGTATTAACAGTAGTTTGAAGGAGATTGTATAAAATTTTCAGATTATTATGTTGATTTTATATGATTTAAATACAAATTCTAAATGTTTGATAGTTAGAACAATTAATTGTTCTAACGAATCTTTCACAAGAAACAACAACAAAAACAAAGTTTATTCAATATGAAAAGGAAAAAATCACTATCTGATTTTATTGCAATTTCGGCCGTGCTAAAGGCTTCATCAGAAATCTTTGTGATTTGAACAGAGGCGATGAGATTTGAAGTGTCAATTTCTCAGTTTTTCTCCCATTTCACATGCTCACATTAGGAAAAAAACTAATCAAATGGTAGAGAACGACCAAACAGAAACAGCTGAAAACAAATAAGCAAAAATCTAAAAACAACTTCAGTAAACATGCTTTGTTGTTGGAAGACTTCCAGCAGACTGTTGGACTCAGCAATTAAAACACGAACTGAGATGGCGACCTTCCTACAGATCGCAAAATTCACCTGAAACAAAAAATAATCATATTTTCCTGTTAAGCATGAATGTGATTATGGTATAATTTTTGTAATTTTTACTGAAAATGTTCGTTACCTTTTGTTGATAAAAATTTCAATATGAAGTTTATCAATGTGTCCATTTATAATTTAATAACTCGAATTTTGACAAAAACAACATAAAGATTCGGTAAAAATTGAAATTCTATTTAACCTTTTAGAATGATATTTTATACGGTAACCTATCGAAATATGCAAAAAAACAAAAATATATAAAAAATTTCCTATCCCTTTCCTTTCAGGTCAAAAACCAAACCTCGATTGTATAAGGCGCATGCCTTGGTTCTTTGATCTTAAAAAAAAAATTATAAAATTTTACCAAGAAATTTATATATATATTTATTTATATAAAGTTGCTACGTATATGAAGGTTGCAAGGCCAGTTTTTCAAGTTGTGTATGAATAAGTGTTCGGAGGACCTGTCGTAGGGCAGGCTTTTATACTAGTGTATAATATTATGGCTGATATCGCGTTAAATAGGTATCTAATAAAATAACCTTTTTTTATACCTAACATATTAAATTTTTTTCTTACAATAGAACAAAATTATAAAAATTCTATTTTTGAATTTTTTTTAATACAATTACATAGCAATTTATAAAAAAAAATAAAAATAAAGAGTTTCATTATGTGCTCGTGCGAAATCATTTATTACGTCCTCATAACTTAGTGTTTGTACTATATGTGCTTCAATATTTAATAAGGCCAGTACATTTAATCGCTCCTCATTCATAGTTGCCCGTAAATAATTTTTAATTCGTTTTAATGTAGGATATGAGCGTTTCCCTGAACGGTTTTTTTCTCTTCCTCTCAATCTTCAAGGAACGAAAGAACGTTGCTTATAAAACCAGAAACAAGGTTGGCAGTAGAACCGAACCCTGCGGTGCTACTGTGTTGATGGCGTGCTCTTCAGACGAAATAACCTCATTTACTACACGAATCGTTTTGTTCTTGAGGAAGCACTTGGTCCATCGAGCAGAATTACCAACAACACCATATGAAATTAGTTTTGACACGAGCGCTTTATGCTACACTACAAACGTCTTTAAAATATCCAGAGCAACAACCTTGTTCTCTCCGAAAAAGTGATCGCATTGGTTCCATATTTGGGTTAAGAACGCCATAAGGTCACCAGTAGGCCCTACGGAAGCCATATTGACGATCACTGAGCAGTTGGTTGTGATCTAGATACATAGTTCATAATGTTAAAGTTTATTACGCTCTCATAGCTTTGAAAAGCGTTGAACATATAGCAATAGTTGGCATCGCCATTTTTAGGTACTGACTGGACATTTGCGACCTTCCCTTCCAACAAGATAGAAATACCCCTGTTCTGTAGGAGATGTTGAAAAGGTGGCGCAAAGGCCGAGCCAGCGAAGAAGCACACATTTTAAGCACAACTGGCAGCATTCCATTAGGTCAAGAAGCTATGTTTATGTTGATATTTGTAAGGAGCCTTTAACTGCTCTCGTTCGAAAGTAAATGTCTTGCATTGCAGAAGATCTACCCTCAACAAAGGGCAGTAGTTGATTGCTCTCCAAGAGAGTGGAATTTTGTGCAAACAGTCCAGCCAATAAATTCGCTTTATCAGCCGAGTCAGTAAAGATTTGATCATCTTTTAAAAGAGTTGAAATCGATGACAATATCTGATTCTTTACTCTTAGCAAATTTGATCACTTTGGGGCAGAGAAGTATTTTTTCTTCGAATTCAAGCTTTGTGCAGAAACTTTTCGACTTTTAAAATTGCATTACAGTGATTTCTTGCCTCGATGCGAAGTCTTTTGTTATCAGTATTCTTGGGGAAAGCCAATTCAGAAAGGCTTCCTATGTAGACATTTATTTATTTATTTAGTTGCATGACTGCAATCCTGCAAGTCTCATCAAACCATTAGCGTTCTTTTGGTTTAATGTTTCTCATCTCATTGGGAATGAAATAGCGCATACCCAATAAAATATTTATTGAACCATGACAGTGCAGCATTCATATTTCTATGAGTGAAACATTATTTCCAATTGAAGTTGTGATAAAAATTATTTAACGCAGTCCAATTTGCATTTCCATAAAAATTTGCATTTCGCAGTACTCTGCAGAAGTTGTATCAGAAATACTTCAATAAATTCACAATGACATTTCTACACTTGGATATACATCCTAAAGGTCACGTTAATTTTAAAATTACAAATATTATTTATATTTGATGCAGAACTTATATTTTGTTTCTCTTCTTGCAATAATATTAGAATAAAACTTTTTAAATTAACGAAAAATTTGCGAACACGAAACTTACAGTTACTTTTTAAATAAGCTACGATATTGTTCTGTCGTCCTTCAGATTTTTCGGCCATCAAAATGATTCCGCCCTTTAAATAAACTCCACAATACATTTTTAAAATTTTGCAATTTTCATTCCCCTAATTTTTTATTCAATAATACCTTATAGGAAGTCAGGAAAACCAAAAATGCATCAATTGCAATACGTTATTCATTAATTTTTTTTAAAATTACCGCTAATAACATGCCCATGTTAAAGTAATACTTTCTGCAAACCAAACAGTAGACGATTTTCGTTTTCCTTAAACATTTGTCGCTCAACATTTCCGTCCAAAAATTTACAGCACTCGTCAAACTAGTTTATTGATTTCTATTGAATTTCTTTATATATTAGTAACGAAAATATTTTGCCGCTCTGTCAATTCTGCTGCAACCAAATTGATTCCGTTCCTAGCTTTTGATTTTCCTCAAAATTTTTCAGCCCTCAAAAATTTTGTGACCCTAAAATGTTGCCTCCTCACGGGCCTAGGCCTAAATCCAGTACTGCCCATATTGCTTTCGAAAAAAGGGAAACCACTACTTTTTCAGACTCTTTTGATATGTACCAATAAAGCTTAGTTTTGTTGGAAAACTGTTTTACAGTTTGATTTCTTTACCGTTTTTCTAACTTTAAAGGCCTATAACTTCTAAACCCATTTCAAGCGGCCTGAAATTGGCCTTGAAATTTTTCAGATTTGGATTTAGTAGGTCAAAATCCATATAATGCACAAAAAAATATGAAGAAGACAGTTGTATTCTTTTTCGAAAATTTTTAAAAAAGTGTTAACTTAATTAATTTAAGTTCACTTTTGTTTCGTTTGTCATATAATGTGTTCATGGGGTAAATGTGTTTCTTTTTCTATGGGTAGCACTTAGCTAATCTGACAGCTCAAAATACCGGAATTTGGCAGTACTGTAAAAAATTGTTTTTTTCCGGTTAATTTTAATCTCTATGTTCAGACTGAAAAAGACAAATAAATTGTAAGTCGATAAAATTTCAACCATCGTCTTTAATTTTTCCAACATCAGCGATTCTAACAACTCAGATGTGGGGTTGCCTATTACCGCTTCAATTTGCTTAACCATCAAAGAAAATTTTTAAGACAAATGTCTCAAAAAATGACGAAACTAACCTTAATGGATGCATTGGCTGCAGCCGGTGTAAATTTCTCGTCATCTGCTACGCTGTCGCAGTTGAAGAAACTATATGATGACCAAAACTTAAAGGATGCTGCAACGGTAAATGGCACTAATCAAAACGCACAGACTGCTACTTCTGCCGATTCACAGCACACTGCTTTTCTTGATGCCGAAAATGCCGCTAAAGACGAGTTTATCAATTCCAAAAACCTTGCCAGCGCAAGCCCAGACGAAGGTGCCTGTGGTGGACAGTCCCTCAACGTGGAAGTGAATGTTCCAAATTACTTCGAATATGCCGCCTCTGCTAATGCCGATGATGATGTTGCCGTAAAAGGGAAAGCTACAAATTCTGACGACGATGACATCGCCCTTGATAAAGAGCTTCAGCGGCTGATAAAACGACGGGAAATATTGCAAGTGCAGCAAGAAATAAAGCAGCTCGAATCTTATGCGCCAGTCCCGAATTTGCGCCAACTGGACTTTGGTGACATCGAGCATGCCATCCCAAAGTTCAGCGGTGATGAAGCATCCCATTCCGTACAACATTTTTTGAAAAACTTTGACGAACTTATGCTCACCATCAATGCCGATGACCGCTTCAAGCTGCTCAGCTTACGGCGTTCCCTGAGCGGAACTGCACGTGCGTTTTTATCTACTACGTCTGCCGTTAAATACGAAGACATGTGCGAAGCGTTAAGGGCTGAATTCTCTGTTGAAGTCACTCGTGCAGACATTTACAAAATCTTAGCTACACGCAAATGGGATTGCCGCAACGAAACATTGCATCGTTTCGTAATTGAGATGCAGGCAATTGCAAAAAGAGCAAATATTGGAGAGCCGGAAGTGGTAGATTTTATCATCGACGGCATTGAAGGTAAAGTCACGAATATAAGTTTATTGATGGGCGCCAAGACACTAGGTGAACTTAAGTCACTCATCAACCGTTATCAAAATAAGTATCTGTCGCTAGTGTCAGCTACCAGTGCCCGATCCGTTAGTGCCACCAAACCGAGAGATGCGCGAAATGCCGACAAATTTATTCCGAAGGAAGCTCCATTGTGTTTCAATTGTTCCCAGACGGGTCATATAAAGCCAAACTGCCCTTATCCGCTGCGGGCAAATGGATCGTGTTTTAAATGTTGGCGAATGGGCCACGACCATCGCTCATGCCCTAACCCAAGGAAGGTTCTCGTCGAGTTAGCTGCTCTAAATAAAGGACACCAGGTCGCCATTGTTGAAGGGGAGGACACTCTGGATAATGAAAGCAATGTAATGGGTGCTCTTAATTTGGTGAGTATTGCTTTTGGAGTTGGTACGACGGAAAGTGCAAGGTTTAACCAATTTTTTTCTCTTTTCGACACCGGCAGTCCAATTAGTTTTATCAAGCAATCATGCGTTCCGATTAGTTTGCAGTGCACTAAAGACACATTAATTAAATCAAAATACTGTGGCATTGGAGGGAAACCACTTCAATTTTTAAATACAATTCCTGTAACAATTAAATTTCGAAATTGTGAAAGAAAAATTCTTATCTATGTTTTGCCAAATGATGCAATGTTAATGCCTCTTATTTTAGGGCGTGATTTTTTAAAAAAATTTAATATAAGTTTAAAAAAAATGAACTGGAAATATTGTAAGGAGAGATTAATAAAAATTAATGAAAAGGAACAATCTTGCACTTTTGGGCGTAATGACTTCTTAATGGTTCTTGACAAATATGGCCTGCTTAACACTTGTGGTCCGAAGCTAAATTGTAGATCTGGGTGCTCAGTCGCAACAGTCGTGGGGACTGGTTCAACTGAGTCGACTGAAGAGTTACGTAGACAAGGTGACAAACAAAGTGACGAACAAAGTGACGAGATAGATGTGCCTAATATATTTAATATTGAAATTGCCGTTGATAATGACGAATTAGATATAGATTATTCTTTAGAAAAAACTTCGCGTGATGAACTAAATAGCTTAATTATGGAGTGTTATGTAGAGCCAAAAGATATTTTTATAAAACCGATAAACTACGAAATGAAGATTCATTTGACGTCTGACAGACCTTTTCATTGTGCACCAAGAAGACTTTCCTTTTTTGAACGGACTAAGGTTCAAGAGATTATAGATGAGTTGCTAAGAGACAGGATTATAAGGCCAAGCAATTCTCCCTATGCCTCCGCACTAGTTCTGGTTAAAAAGAAGAATGGCCAGACGCGCATGTGTGTTGATTACCGGGGGTTAAATAAGCTAACAGTAAGGGATAACTATCCACTTCCATTAATTGAGGACTGCATAGAGTATTTAGAGGGGAAACTATATTTTTCGGTTTTAGACTTAAAAAGCGGTTTCCATCACGTAAGTGTATCAGACGATTCAATTCCGTATACTGCTTTTGTGACGCCGTTTGGGCAGTACGAGTATTTGAAAATGCCATTTGGGCTTAAGAATGCCCCAGCTGTTTTTCAGCGATTCATTAATGAAATATTTCGGGAATTTGTAGAAAAAAGAGAAATTGTAATTTATATGGATGACATACTTATTGCAAGTACAAATATTGACGACCACAAAAATTTGCTGCGAAGGGTATTACGACGCATTGCCAGTCAAAACTTAAAACTTAATCTTGCGAAGTGTAAGTTTTGTCATAGAAAAATCGAGTATCTTGGATATTCAGTAACTTCTTCTGGAATTTCACCTAGCACGTCTCATATCGAGGCTATCAAAAAATACCCCGTACCCACTAATCACAAAAACTTGCAAGCATGTATTGGACTTTTCTCATATTTTCGCCGGTTTGTACCGTCATTTTCACGTATAGCAAAACCACTACAAAGTTTGTTGAAAAAAAATTCCGAGTTTTGTTTTGACGAAACATGCATTGACGCATTTAACGAACTAAAAAGAAGACTGACCGAGGCCCCTGTGTTGGCGATTTATAACCCGATAAGAGAGACTGAATTACACTGCGACGCCAGTACAATTGGTTTTGGGGCAGTGCTATTACAACGACAAAACGATGGAAATCTTCATCCAATATCCTACTATTCAAAGACTACGTCCTCTGCCGAGTGCCGATACCATAGCTTTGAGTTAGAGACTCTGGCTTTAATATATTCTCTTAGGCGATTTCGAGTGTATTTGGAAGGAATACCCTTTAAAATTGTTACTGACTGCAACTCCCTGACGATGACTTTGGAAAAGAAACAAATTAATCCACGCATAGCTAGATGGGCTCTAGAACTGGAAAATTACAATTATACAATACAGCATCGAAACGGTTCAGCTATGGGTCATGTAGATGCCCTCAGTCGGTGCCAAGTTGCTGCATTATTGAATGTGAATGACGTTGATTTACAAATCCAGATCGCTCAAGGACGCGATGCCACTATAAGGAACTTAAAAGATCGACTAGAGACGGGAAATGTAAAAAACTTTGAGATGATAGATGGGCTTGTTTTTAGAACGCATGTTGACGGACAAAAGCTTTTATATGTTCCTACCGAGGTAGAAGATAATGTTATACGCCTGCTGCATGAGAAAATTGGTCACCAAGCAGTTGACAAATGTCTTGATAAAATCAAAATGTACTACTGGTTCCCGCAAATGCGACAAAAAATCGACGGATTCATCAAAAACTGTTTGAAATGTTTAATGTATGCTCTGCCGGTAAGAACCCGCGAGAGGAACTTATATCCTATTCCAAAAGTGCCGCTGCCGTTCGATACCCTTCACGTCGATCATTTTGGTCCGTTGCCATCCATCCAATCCAAAAGGAAGCATATCTTAGTCGTAGTGGATGCATTTACGAAATTTGTGAAATTATACCCGACGAATTCAACTAGTACACGTGAAGTTACTAGTGCTTTAGAGAAATATTTCAGTTACTATAGTCGACCTAAAAGAATTGTGTCTGATAGGGGGACCTGTTTTACATCATTGGAGTTTGACGACTTTCTTCTTAGAAGAAATATAGCTCACGTGAAAGTAGCAACCGCATCCCCTCAGGCAAATGGACAGGTGGAACGGGTAAACAGGGTAATAAAATGCATGTTAGGAAAGTTAAGTGACCCATTAAATCATTCGAATTGGTGCGCCAAGTTGCTTAATATAGAATACGCTATTAACAATTCAGTTCATAGTACAACCAAGAAGACTCCTAGTGATTTATTATTTGGTGTTGAACAGCGCGGAGTTATCATTGACGAATTTACTGAATACGTTCAAAGTAAAATAGACTCAAATAAAACCCGTAACCTACAACAAATACGACTAAGTGCCGAAAATGCTATAAAAAAATCACAAAAATATAGTTTGGACTACTCCTTAGAGCAAAACACTGACGCAAAGAAGTACGACGTAGGTGATTTCGTAGTCATAAGGAATATTGACACTGTAATGGGTACCAATAAAAAATTAATACCTAAATATAGGGGACCATACGTAGTACATAAAATCCTTGGTAACGACAGATATGTTGTGCGTGATGTCGAAAATTGTCAGTTGACCCAGTTGCCATACGACGGTGTTATCGAAGCGAGCAGAATGCGAAAATGGTTACCAAGTGGTGAAGGGCCGGCCATTGATGTAATGAACCAGAGCAATGCGATACCTGGGATAAGTTTGTGAAACGTGCCGTCTGCCGTTTATTACGTAGCGATCGAGGTCGATCGAAAGTCAGTTTGGCCGAGTTGTTAACTTAATTAATTTAAGTTCACTTTTGTTTCGTTTGTCATATAATGTGTTCATGGGGTAAATGTGTTTCTTTTTCTATGGGTAGCACTTAGCTAATCTGACAGCTCAAAATACCGGAATTTGGCAGTACTGTAAAAAATTGTTTTTTCCGGTTAATTTTAATCTCTATGTTCAGACTGAAAAAGACAAATAAATTGTAAGTCGATAAAATTTCAACCATCGTCTTTAATTTTTCCAACATCAGCGATTCTAACAAAAGATTGTTTTTTAATTTTAAAATTAAAACTTTGAAGTTTTTAGATATACATATATCCCTAAGCAAACGGACCAAAGGATAGAAGCCGTTTGGATTTTTTAAATTTGTAATACTTCAGACTACCCCCTGCCTAATGAAACCGCGCTAAATACTATAATTCAACTTTAGGAGCTTGCATGATTTTATAAGCATTGAAAGTGCAATCGTAAAAGTAGTTTCTGTACCGAAGTAAAACACAAAAAGCAATCATATCTTCTAATTCGCAACAATTTCTACAAAAATATTTCTCTTACAAAGAAAAGAAGAAGTACTCAAGAGGAAGGAAGGAACAGAAGAGAAAGTTGGAAGTACTTAAATGCAAATGCTTACGTTTTTTCAAGCAGTTTTTAACCCGTAAGATAAACCAACTAAGGATTTTTCTGAGTTAACTGATATAAAAGTTTTTTTAATTACTATGAACCTAAATACCAATTTTTTCATTACTTTATAAAAAATTGTTCAAAGTACTTATAATATGTCTATTAATATAATTGACAAAGCTACAATTAATTTGAGCAATTGATATTTCAAAGACTTTGGTAGAATTTGGGGGAATGCTCTTTGATTTTTGTACTTAAAGCTAAACGTCAATCCAACGCAGCATATTTCATTAAAAAATAACAACGATTTCTTACCGTCCTTATTAGTTTTTAGTGCTCTACAAAACAAAAGTTTTTTATCTCCTCATAGTTTGGGAACATACACTAATATCGGTATACTTTAAGTTAATTTGCAGGAAATAAGAAGCCAATGCTTTTATTTCAGATAAACTTTGTTACATCACATCTATCGCCCAAAATTTAAGCGATCTACAAGTTGAGAACTAGTAATTTATGTATATTTAAAGCATTTTCTCATATATATATATATTGTCATTTTTATTATTGTTGTTATTGTAAAGAGAAAAAAGAAAAAACCACGGCACAGGCATAATTTTTTTTAAAGTCTATGAAAATGTTTTTGTGTCCGGAAATATTGTTGACAGCGAGATTCAATCTATTGTTGCAACATCTTTTGTTTTCTGTGTTCTTAAACGAAAATAACTCTAAATGAGATTCCATAAAAAATACACTTTTTGCTCATTCTAATGAAAATCGATTGGGGCCATAATGAGCGTCAAACTTAACGATGCTTTTTCTTTTGTTGATGTTTCCGTATAACATGCTTTATCGAATAAATCTTTTTATAATTTTAAAAGCAGCGGTTTTTGGAACTCATTACAAGGCGCTTCTAAATCATTGTTTTTTCCCTAATATATTTGAGTATTGATATCTAAGATTTTTAACTAAGTTAAGAGATTCAAATAATACAAATATGATTCAAATAATACAGATAGCTGCAAAGCGTATTCTTTTTATTCTCATAAAATTGCACTTGCAATCTTGTTTATTTTTTAATCAGCACTTCTCAACAGCGTCCACTCCCTTAATACTTCCAGTGGCCTCAAAATTATGTTGTGTTATTTTATTTTTTATTTTATTTGTTTTTTTTTATATTGAGCACATCTCATTGACTCATTCTTAATTTGAACACTCGCTAACGACAGTCTTACTCATTGCATATCAAAACTGTTGTCTTAACTTTACAACAACTAATTCCTACAAAAAATTTAGCTTGTGCTCTTATCTAACAAATCATAAATGAGATCATAAATTTAAATATTTGTTTGAAAAAGAAAGAAGATAACAAACAAACATTATTTGATGTAGAACATTATTCCGTCTGTAATGTTTTTGATTCTCCTGCTGCTAATCGCAAAAGAACGGAAAAACGCAATTATTTGGAAGTAACAAATACTTGTTTTGTTTTGTTTAATTTTTGTAACAAAGCAAATTAGTCAATTATTTAATACCAACAAACCATCCAACAAATCAAAGAAAAACTGGAAAGAGCGCAAAGAAACGGCACATTATATTGTTCGTAATCATTTAGACGCGGTGCTCTAGTTTTAATAGGGGGTCAGGTGGTCTGTATTTCCCTTCATTGCAATTGTTTGAATGTTGTCTTTTGGGAACATTTAACCTGAACAAAATTGTTTTATTTTTGAGGAATCTTAGCTTATTTTCTGTCAGTTTTAATTTTTTTGTTCTATACAGGGCTGGGATGTAATCAGTTACTTTCGTAATTGATAACAGGTAAATTACAATTACAAATTATAATCGTAATCTTAAAAAATAAATATTACGATTGCTGTAATCATAATCGAAATATTTTTAATTACAATTACAGTAATCATTATTAATAAAAACAGAAAACTACAATTACGCTAGTCGTAATTAAAAATTTTTTATTTCGATTACAGCTATCGTTATCAATAGACTTACAATTATAATTACTGTAGTCGTAATCAACAGCTTTTTTATTACGGTTACAAAAATTGTTATAAAAGCAAAATAAGAATTACGATTACAAAGAAATCGCAATCATTGTTTTTTTAATTTAATTAATTTGTTTTATTAGTACGGGGAAAAACTATAAATAACATATAATTATTTATGTAGTAATTAAATTCAAAACAACGATTACAATAATCGTAATTGAAAGTTTTTTTATTGATAAGAACATTACTATAATCATAATAAAAAAAAATGTTAATCACAATTACAGTAATCGTTATTGTAATTTTTCATTGATAACGTTTACTGTAATTGTAATCAGTAAATTCTTCTATTACAATTGAAGCGCCAAGAGCAACAACCGGATAACTCCACATTTTTTCAAAAATCGTTTTTTGATGCAGTTATTAAAAGGAAAAAATTCCGCATAAATGGGTGTAATGAAAATGCAAATATCTCGACTCTAAAGTAATCAAAAGCAGTTTTGAAATACTCTCTGATTTCAAAACGGGGCAAGAGTAAGACAACTCCAGGAGTTGTCTTGTTTTCGCACCGCACTAAATAAGCTTTTCATAGGCAAGCAAATGGTGCTTTTAGATGAGAGTATGCGATGCAATTTAGTTTAGGTTAAACTTAGTGTACTGAAGTGCTGTAACGTCGCTGTAACCTGTAATTTGATTTAAATAATAAGTTAAAAAGAGTAAAACTGAATCAGTCTTTTCAGTATCAGGTTCAGAATGTGTAGATAAATCTGATGAAAAAGACAAATCAAGCGTCGAAACATTACTTGCTCAAAAAGGTAAACTTTTATTTTTTCAATTTTCACCAGGTATTATGTTTGTCTCCTGCTCAGGAAAAAAATTGTGCAAAATAAGAACATGTGGAAAAAAGTAAGAACAAAAGGAGGAGAACGGAATGCAAGAAGTATAGCCCTGCAGTTGCAAAAAAATATTTTGACCCTAGTAACAAGGATCTACATGCGAATATTTTTAAGGAGTTTTATGAACTGGGATGCATATTTGTGTGGATTAATACATCAAAATTCTGTTCAAAGATGTCGTTCTGCGAGTGGAAATGAAGTAAGAAAATGTCAAAACAAATACTGTTTACGTGGGCTTCAGCATGAAGCTTAAATAAAGCTAAGACATTTTACGATGATTTATGCGTAAAAAGTGCTTTGTGCTAAAAAAGATAACACAGTGTTTAACTTTTGATTTTCCGCAAAATTTGCCACTTTCTTTAATACCATCCATCTATTGATGTTTTATATAAAAGGCAGCTATGGGTTTTTAAATCTTGTATTTATCAATGCACTGCCAAAAAAAGTCACATGTACATGTACGATGAAACAATTGGGAAAAAAGATCCAAACGAAGTTATCAGCTTTTTGCACCATTTTATTGACAACTTTTTGAGTGGAAGTGTTACTAAATTATACGTATCTTTCGATAATTGCGGCGCTCAAAATAAAAACAATACTCTCGTCTAATACTTACATGTTCTTGTTAAGCACAAAATTATCAGTGTCATTGAACATAATTTACCATAACCGGAACATAGTTTTCTGCCATGCGATCGCTCTTTTGGTGTTATTGAAAAGCAAAAATGGCGCGTTGAACGTCTTTATTTACCCAAAGATTAGCGAAACTTAGTAGCAAAGTGTTCCAAAAAATTTAATGTCATATCCGTAACCAATAACGCCATTTTTTATTTTAAGGCCAGCTTGGGTCCATTCTACAAAAAAACTGACCAACAAAGAAATGATAAAATGAACCATTTCAATATAGCGAAAATTTTCTTATGTCAAGGAAGGAAATACTACTTCAATATCAGTTTCCATTAATCATCATGGGCCATTAACGACTTACGAAATTGAAATAAAAGCATATGTGCAAGGTGACCCCTTCAAACCAAATTGTCTATACAGACGCAGCCTTCCCCTCAACCCAAAAAAGTATGAGGATGTCATTAATTTGGCTAAAAAGTATATTGCTTCTGCGGATATGCACTTTTATAATAGCCTTGAGTCCCAGCAGTATTTACAAGAAAGTGAAAATTTAGAATATGATGATGATAACGAGGCTCTGAATTAATTGTCACCAAAAACGGTGTTAAAACCGGTTAATTCCAGAATTTCATTATTAGTTTTCTAAGGGCCATTTTGTTCACAAAGGGTATAAATATGATTTAATTCGGGGATAACTATCTCTAGGTTAATTTTATACCAAGCGTATAAATCGGGAGATAAAAAAGTGGGTTTGTTCACATTTTATCCCAGCTTTATGCTTAGAGCATAAATTCGCTCTCAGTTTATCTCGATTTCCATTGGAATGTTAGAGTGTTGCTCATTAATTAAAAAATGTGTGGGGATTTTTGGTTTATTTTTGCGAATTTGAGGGTTAGAGTGAACACTAGGTAAAAATGGATCGCTGATTTTGCATCTGATGTCAGAATTTCAAAATTCTAACATTTTTCTACACAGGGCTGCCAACTAAACATTTTTTTAAGAATTTTAAACATGAAACAGTATTGGGGGTTACTTCTTCCGAATCTGGTGTCAGAATTTTAAAATTCAAGATGGCGGATAAAGTTGCCACCTAATTTCTTGTTTATTTATGCGAAATAAATTTCTCTGGGAGAAACACTAGGTAAAATTGGGTCGCTGATTCCGAATCCGTTGTCAGAATTTCAAAACTCGAAAATTTTTCTACACGTAGGGGTGCCACCTAAAAATGTTTTATTTTAAGAATTTTCAACATGAGGAAAGAGTATTGGGGGCCGCTGAGTTCGAATCTGAAGTCAGAAATTTAAAATTCAAGATGGTGGATAGGGTTGCCACCTTAATTTTTTGTATTTTTATGAATTCGGGGCTGGCAGAAAAAAAATGGTACACAAAAAATGGGTCGCTGAATACGAATCCGTGGCCAGAATTTCAACATGATAAAGTTTTGAAATAATAGGGTTGCCACCTAATAATATGTATTTTTTAGAATTTTAAACATCATTTAACAGTATTAGGGAGCCACTGATTTCGAATCTGAAGTCAGAACTATAAAATGCAAAATGGTGGATAGGGCTGCCACCTTAATTTTTTGTATTTTTATGAATTCGGGGCTGGCAAAAAAAATGGTACATCAAAAATGGGTCGCTGAATACGAATCCGTGGCCAGAATTTCAATATGATAAAGTTTTGAAATAATAGGGTTGCCACCTAATAATATGTATTTTTTAGAATTTTAAACATCATTTAACAGTATTAGGGAGCCACTGATTTCGAATCTGAAGTCAGAATTTTAAAATTCAAGATGGTGGATAGGGTTGCCACCTTAATTTTTTGTATTTTTATGAATTCGGGGCTGGCAAAAAAATGGTACGTAAAAATGGGTCGCTGAGTCCGAATCCGTGGTCAGAATTTCAAAATGATAAAATTTTATAATAACAGGGCTGCCACCTAATAATATGTATTTTCAAAAGTAAAAGCAACCCTATTATTTCAAAATTTTATAATTTTAATATTCTGACCACGGATTCGGATTCAGCGACCCATTTTTGATGTACCATTTTTTTTGCCAGCCCCGAATTCATAAAAATACAAAAAATTAAGGTGGCAACCCTATCCACCATCTTGAATTTTAAAATTCTGACTTCAGATTCGAAATCAGTGACTCCCTAATACTGTTAAATGATGTTTAAAATTCTAAAAAATACATATTATTTGGTGGCAATCCTATATTTTCAAAACTTTATCATTTTGAAATTCTGACCATGAATTTGTATTCAGCGACCCATTTTTGGTGTACCATTTTTTTTTGCCAGCCCCGAATTCATAAAAATACAAAAAATTAAGGTGGCAACCCTATCCACCGTCTTGAATTTTAAAATTCTGACTTCAGATTCGAAATCAGTGACTCCCTAATACTGTTAAATGATGTTTAAAATTCTAAAAAATACATATTATTAGGTGGCAACCCTATTATTTCAAAACTTTATCATTTTGAAATTCTGGCCACGGATTCGAATTCAGCGACTCATTTTTGGTATACCATTTTTTTTTTGGCAGCCCCGAATTCGTAAAAATTTAAAATATTAAGCTGGCAACCCTATCCACCATCATGAATTTAAAAATTTTGAGTTCAGATTCGAAATCAGTAACCTCCCAATATTGTTCCCTCATGTTTAAAATTCTAAAAATAAAACATTTTTAGGTGGCAACCCTATGTGTAGAAAAATTTTCGAATTTTGAAATTCTGACAACGGATTCGGATTCAGCGACCCATTTTTACCCTTTAGTTCGCGCCAGCCCCGAATTCGTAAAAATAAAAATTAAGGTGGCAACCTTATCCAAATTTTAAAATTCTGACATCAGATTCGAAATCAGTAACCCCCAATACTGTTTCCATATGCTTAAAAGTCTGTATTTTCAATATTTTGACACCAAGTAAATAAAAAATATTAAAATGAGAGTGATGAGAGCGAATTAAAAATCTTATCTCACCAATTTTCACGAGTTAAATATTTCTGGGGTTAAGCTATCTCGCCACCATTTTTATCTCCAGTTTGAAGAGTTAAATGCTTAACTCGCTGTGAACAAATGAAAAACTGGAAAAATCATGGAATTAACTCGGGGATAAATTTATCTCTCTGTGAACAAAATGGCCCTAAATGACAAAAAAATTATTTTTTAGTTTTCTTGAACTCAATGAATATGTTTTTATGTTTTTCTTTCAAAAATTAATGAAATTTTTGCAAGAATTTGGTTTCTTAATTTTTACGATGTTTTTTTTTTTATTTTTCTCAAAATTCTAAAAAGTGGAGTTATCCGGTTGTTGCTTCAATTACAGTAACAGCAATTGTAATTTGTGTATATAATAGAGATGGGTGCGTGCAACATTTTTGAGGAACGGGCACGCACGAACACGAAATTTATTTTTCGTACTTGCTCCAATACGCACGAAAAAGCACGATTTATTATTGTTAATTTTTATTAATTACAATTGAAATTATAACTAATTAAAGCACCAGCTGCCAGGGCTATCGGCTTACTTATAATAAATTACTAATATTAATAAATTCTAATATCGGAATATTAATTAATATGAAATGATTAATTACCATGAGATGCATGCTGCTACGGCAGTTCATTTGACAGACATGCCGTCCTAGGACATGCCTATAGAATAAAATATAAGCGGGTACTTGAACCTCGGCCGCGTGAGTGTAAGTACATAGGTTTATCCATTCGACCATCAGAGCTGTTAAATAATCGTCACCTAATTCTTCATTAAGAATAAACTTACGAGCAAAGAGTAAGAAAATTAACGCGTTCGCTTTGTTATTATAAGCAATTAATGCAAAACACAGAACGAAATCACTAAAAAATAAATTGCCGAAGTCTAAAACCTTCTTCTAGGTCGACGAAACTGGATGAACTTAAGAGCATCTTGAACGGAAGTTTCCTTGATCTTGTGGGTGTATCTGAAACTTGGCTTAGTCCGCATATCAATGACAACGTTGTTAACAAACCGGGTTATAGTTTTTGTGGTGTAAATCGCCCTAGCAGCAAAGGAGGTGGTGTGAGTTTTTATATATCCAGTGCTATATCTTATAAGGTGGTATTTGAAAGTTCTTGTTTTGGTGTTTGTGAATCGATATGTATCGAAATAACATACAATAATCTTAAAATCTTAGTTGGGGTAGTTTACCTGCCGCATGTTGATATTGATACTATTGAAGATTTATTGGGTGACCTCCTGGTTAGATATCCAAATTCGGTAATCATGGGCGATTTCAACATGAACCTGTTTAACCACAATAAATCTATTAAAGTACGGGACTTGTGTCAACGTCTGAATATTTGTTGCATCCACAACTCGTTACCTACTCATTACGATGTTAGAACAAACTCGACGTCCTTGATTGACTACTTCTTTTTAGGTGACTCCAGTCTCCCATGCTTCTCTGATCAATCGCTATGTCCTGGCATATCGCACCGCGCATTTATTATCATTTCTATTGACATACCCTTCATCTTAAATGAACGTCTTATAGAATTTCGCAATTACAATAGAATAAACTATGACATGTTACTTACTGCTTTGGATAACTGTGATCTTAGTAGTATTTTTTCCACCTGTGATACTGATCATCAACACAATCACCTCTGCCTTATGTAGACTTCTTGACCTTGTTCCCGTGGTTACGCGCAAAGTCAATGAAAGACAGGAAAACTGGTTGAAGTCGCGAGAGATAACTCATGCTAAATCATTACGCGACCTAGCGTATAAAGCGTACATCATGAATGGCAGCGTAGAGAATTGGCGTATCTTCTGTAAGTACAGAAATCGTGCAAAATCTAAAATCAGAATAAAAAAATGGCACATTCTAGACTCTTTGATGGCACTAGTACCAAGGAAATGTGGAACACACTCCGAAGGAATGGATGCACTATTACTAATTCTCCAATTCAAATCGCAGATTTAAATGCCTTAAATTTCAACTTTATTTCTAATAAATCTGCCTCATCGGTTAATAGCTTGAACCTTGATCCTGACTTAGCCGGTAGCGATAGTTTCTCTTTCCGGAATGTAAGCTCTGATGAACTATTTCTTGCTTTTATGAAGATTAAATCTAACGCTGTAGGCCATGGTAATACCCCGCTAAAATTTCTAAAAATTATTTTTCCTTACACTCAGTTATACTAACGTCACTTCTTTGATACTATTTTTACGACTTCTGTCTTCCCCTCTGCATGGAAAACTGCCCGTGTGATCCCGATCATGAAGAAAGGGAAATCCAGCTCCATTGAGAATCTCCGTCCTATAAGCATCCTTCCTGTCCTGTCCAAAGTAGTTGAGAAACTCATGAAGCAGCAAATCATGGACCACACAAATCGTCACCAACTAGTACATAATTGCCAATCAGGTTTTCGTAAGGGACACAACACTTCTTCCTTGTGGGCCTCACAGACGCTATCAGAAGCTTTCTGAACCAGGGTAAGCCTTCAGTTCTTTTATCGCTTGATTTGTCAAAGGCCTTTGACTGCATCAATCATCACACCTTGATTACCAAATTGAGCTCTAAGTTCAATTTCTCTAAACCAGCGTGTGAGCTCGTCTACTCCTACCTCAAGGATCGTAAACAATTTGTCTCTCACAATTGCTCATGCTCGGACGTATGTACAGTATATGGTGGCGTGCCCCAAGGTTCAGTTCTTGGTCCCATTCTTTTTATGTTCTTTATAAATGATTTTGTTAACTGCTCAGATGTTAATGCCTGTACCCCGTTTATATTTGCCGACGACATTCAACTCCTTTAAAATAGTGAGATGCAATTTCTGGATGTCTTTGAAGCTGTCATCAACTTCAATATACGTAATGTGTGTGAATGGATGGAAAGTAACTCTTTCAATATTAATCCCAACAAAACTAAAGCAATGATATTCACAAAAAGAAATAGTTCGAACATCAGCCTAAAAATCAATATCCACAACAACAACATAAGTTTTGTCAATGAATTCAATTGTCTAGGTTTTAGATTAGATAATCGCTTATCATTCGACGCTCATATTAACAGACTGAGTTCAAAAATTAACTTTACTTTAAGGCGGTTGTTTAGTCTGAATCTGTACCTACCGTTCCACGTTAAATACAAATTAGTTCACGCAATGCTGTTGTCCAGCTTAACATACTGCAT
Organism: Dichetophora obliterata; assembly: GCA_963920525.1. Taxonomy (NCBI): domain Eukaryota; kingdom Metazoa; phylum Arthropoda; class Insecta; order Diptera; family Sciomyzidae; genus Dichetophora; species Dichetophora obliterata. The sequence goes on from OY986437.1 coordinate 106,226,506, forward strand.
CGAGGTTTTTACCGGTACCTTTGCTTACAACTTAAGGAGAAATAGAATCTTAGTCAATAGATCGGTTAGATTTCTTTACAATCGAGGATCTCGAGATAACATCTCTCCTTTTACAACTCAGTTTTTGGGTTGTTCTTTTTCCAATTTTTTAAAATGGAAATTATTGTCGTCTTTTTTTAAAATTATCAAAAATCAGTGCCCCTATTTCTTAATTAATTACTTCTCTTTTTCCCGGTCTATTAGAAATCCTCAAATCTTATTCCCTAGAATCTCTTCAGCATTGTATGAGCGATCGTTCCATATCCTAGTCGCTAGATGCTGGAATTGCTTACCTCCAAGTTTGAAGTCCTTTGCTGGGTCTCATGCTGCGTTCAAAATTAAACTATTGGCCTATCTGTGTGATTTGTACTAGTTCAAGCCATGTTATGTTATCACGTGGTGCTATGGGTGTACTTAACTATTTAACTATCTACTTTTCTTGCTTAACTTTTTTCATTAAATGAAGGTTATTGTGGCATGGATCAATCATTTTATTTTTCACTTAATAACTTTTTTGTACATTTTTATTTTATTTTTTATTCAGAGCATTTTCAATTTGTGTATTTTTCATATATGTTTTTTTTATTAAATATATAATTTTTTAATAATTTAAATCAAATAAAATACTTCATCTTAAGTACTATAATGCATATCCATTCCTTAGTTTTTTCTTTTTCTCGCTCTATATACTTATATACTTGTAATTTGTTTATTGGCCATTTGCTTATGGCTTTTTGAATTACACATGAACAATAAATAAAAAAAATAAAAAAATAAAAAATCGAACAAATTGAAAAAATCAAAACAAACTGAAAAAAACCAAAACAAAACTAAAAGACATTAAGAAATAAAAATTATGTCTGCAACCCACTACTCAAGATTCAAAAAACAAGAAAAAAAACTAAAGCCCTAGCAGGGATGGCCATGATTACAAATCACGATTATTGATTATGATTACATGTATTCAGATTGTACAGATTAATTGATTTTTCTAAATATTCAGAAAAATCACATTAAAAAGCAAATAAAAATACTTTCAACTAAGTAATCATGGTAAGTAATTACATGAGATTATAAAAAATAAAGTAATTGTGCAAGGTGATTACATGATTTTTTAAAAAATCAAGTAACCGTAACATGAAATTACATGATTTTTTAATAAATCAAGTAGTCAGTAATCAGACCCAGCTTTTGGTGATTACAGATTACTTCTCGTCAAACAAAAAATTCAAAATTTCTATGTAATTTTATTATTCCAGCAATTGCTATTTACCATAAATAGAATATTTTCTTCAGCAGCTATTAGTGAAGCAGATATAAGATATAAGAAATTAATGTTTGTTATATTGGTTTTGTTAAAGAAGTGGTAACAATAGTGCCCAGAAACCTTTTCTGTATTTTAATTGTCTCAGTTTTACAGTTGAACCACATATATAAAAACAGATATAAAACAATATTTAAGTTAAAGAAATCTGCAATCAACGATCGGTTAAGCTTGATTACTGATAAATTTCTTAATCAAAATAATTCATTCATTACTGGAAAATGATTGATTGCTTATATTAATCACTGATTACTTTTACATGATTACTGATTTCTCAAAAAAATCACTGAATACTTTAGAGTTATTAATGATTTTAAGTAATCAAGTAATAAATTTGTGTATGATTAATTGTAATCAGTAATTTTTTTATAATCATTACACTAAAGAAATCATTGCTGGCCAACCCTGAGCCCTAGCCAACTGAGCCTTTCGCACTGTTTTGATTTTGTTGAAATAATATACATAACAATATTGTTGCTATCAAAAGATCTTCGGCGAAAACAGAAAATGACGGTGAATTACAACAATCATGAATATATTGAAGTTGTCCCTTAAAATTAACCGGAATTTTGCATTAGCTAGTAAACACTATACTTTTGCTAATGCACCTGACTTAGAAGCAAAGATAAAGTTTTTAAAACTTCAAAAAGTAGACTTCAAAACTTAGCATTAAAATTATAAACTTCCAAATTCGTTACAACTATTATGTGTACAGAATTTTATTACTTTTCCAATGGTGGTTTATCGAAGATAATCGGACAAGAAAATGGCGTAGTTATGCCAATGGAAAAATCCAAAACGCGCAAATTTCTCAAATTTTTGTATGCTTATATTAATCATTTTTGAAGCTTCAATTTTAATTTTTTTTTTAAATTCTTTCCTATACAAAAAGTTAGTTTTTGCCCAAAAAAGGAACTTTTTAAAAAAAAATTCCAGGAAGCCTACGGGCGAACGGGTCAACACATTATGAAATCCTTCCGTGGAGGATACAACTATAAGTCAAAGAATATTTTTGACCGAGTTTATCAAATACTTTTTCGACGCAGCCTAGTGTACATATCAGTTGGAAGTCAAAAACTGAACTTGGTCATTTATGAATCTTTATCTCTCATAAATATATGGATTTTTAATACTTCCTAACCCGAAAAAACTACGTGTAATAGACATATTTTCTTAAGTTCTTAGGCTTATCTTGAGTGGGAATTGAAAGCATTTGCATTAGGAAGATATGTCAATTTGAACCTATGATTCCTTGAAGTAAGAATGATAGTTACTTAAAATAAAAAAAATATAGATTCTATCATATTTTAAATACTGTTTTGTTCCGCAGCAAGAAGTTAACGAAGGAATATAAATTTAACTCTTATTTTCTGTGTCATGGCATTCCGTTTAGAGTGTTTTGCTAAAGATCCGCGGTAGCCCGGGTTCGATGTCCAGCTCAGACAGAATGTTTTAAATTGAATTAATATTTCTGTTCGGCCGCCACCTTTCTTTCTGCAGACACTCTAAACTCTTTCAATGCATTCATTCATAGTCTATGCACAATATCGTCGGAGGAATGCACTCCAAGCGTTCAGAAATTTTAGTTTGCTCTGACCAATTCACAAAAAATCTTCAAGAAGAAAAAAAAAACATCGACAACTACCATATTTTTCTTGATTACAATACGGAATCATCTAACTTTGATGGTATTCCTGCAAACGGATCTCATACCCGTATTTGTTATCAAACGAAGTTTCAGACAAGGTGATTCCTTATCATGCAACTTTTTCAACCCAATGATGGGGAAAATCTTCCAAGGTGCTAATCTGAGACACTATATTCTATACGAATTTTATGCTGCTTGCGTATGCAGCTGATATTGATATAATGAACCATAATACGCATACTCCAAACCTAGACGCTGAGCAGTTCTAATGAAAAGATTCTAGGAGTATTCTGGAGAAAGATCCTTCGCAAGATTTACGGATAGATCTGCGTCAATGGCGAGTACCAAATACGGTGGAATGATGAACTGTACGAGCTGCTTCGCTGACTAGGTCGTGTCGAGCAACTAAAAGATGACGCTCTAGAGAAGACGTTGTCTGTCAGCGGTAAACGCAGAAGAGGTCGACCTTATCTCCGTTGGAAGGGTGTCGAGTACAAAATGACAAAACTTGATGTTTCCAACTGGCACCAGCAAGCGAAAAACAAAAGTTGCTGCCGCAAGTTCTTCGATGAGGCCAAAACCGACTTACGGTTGAAACGTAACATTAGTAAGTAATGGTTGAAATTAGTAACTCAAAAATGTTAATTCTTATAGTGAATAGGTTGATACAATTTGTACCTACGCATTCCAGCTGGAATTAGAATATTAATTCATCGATTACCTGTCGATGGTTACGCCAATTACAGATGCCTCTTTTAACCCACATGTTTGGTTACTTTAAGATAAATATGTTAAATATTTTAACATTAGTTAGAAAGTTAAAACATAGAAAGCTTATTACCTCAATGTTTTAATTTTTTAACTTGTTGAAAGGCAGCAGCAGAAAAACTACTTTATGTTGTAAACTAAATGAGTATTAACATCTGCACCCATAACCAGTTTCTTGCCATGAACAAAGCATTTTAACTTTTGATGCTCATTTCTTTTAAACGGTCGACTAGCTAGCTGTTCTGTCTCCATTATTTTCTAATTATTTTTCTGTTTATGAATAATGCCGTTTACATTTTTAATGTGTTTACAAGAGTTTAATTTAGGCAAGGTTTTAAACGAGCTTCAAAAGTTAGTCTACATAAGTGCAATATGTAGGTCAAGACCGTAGGCAAGGGGGTAAAAAAAATTCAAACGAAAGAATAACCTTTTAAGGGCTGCAATGTCCAATTGGATTTTGAAGAGAAACTTCCTAGGCGGCGATTTGATATTGAGGATAAAATTTTTAGACTCTTGTGACGAAAAATTTTCGTCATGAAAAATATTTCGAGTATCGTAACGTTTTTGTGTAGATGAGCAATGATATTTTTATTTTATGTTTTTGTCAATTTTTTGTGATCTTTGTATTGGAACCCCCAAAAGGGTGACAGTTTAGATTGTAGGTGTGTACGAGATAGTTTAGGAAATTGTTTGCCACACCACCTTTTACCGCCCACAAATCAATAAAAATTAAATATTTCGAACTGTTTCGATCGTATTAGACTAAAATTTTGTAATTTTGTTTGTATGGTTACTGTCAGCAACTGTACTTAAAATTGGTTTCATCGCCCCCTTTTTCCGCCCACAAATCAGTGAAAAGCTATATTTCAGGCAGTTTTGGTAGTATTAGACTGAAATTTAGTAATTTATTTTCTATTTTTTTTTTGTTGTATGGGAACTCTCAGAAGGGTGGCAGACAGAACTTAGGTGTGTTTAGAAGTTTTACTTCTGTACTGTATAGACGCTATACTGTGATTTTTTTTATTATAAGTATTTTTAGGTCGAACAAGTTTCAAAATTTTTTTTTTTACAATAAAATTTTTCCCAACATCTTTATGAGCTTGATCATGGCAGAATAATCATGGCAGAGCAAAAAACGATAGCAAAACAAAGGCGTAGGTGTAATGTCACTTTTGACTTTTGACGTTTATTCTCATAGGAATCTTTAATTTACTTGTAACCGTATAAATCAATTGGGTATCCAGATTTTATATGTAAAAATAAAATAAAGTTTAGCAAAAACCTGAAAAATTTAATAAAATGATCAATGTTTTATGTTATAATACAGAATTAATTGTATTTTGGCTCTGAACAAAGCAAATTAAAGTGAACTTTTAATATAATTTTCATTCGACTACTTAGTTCCATGTTCAGTAACCAATTTGTTTGTGTCGCTATGTATGGCTGCTTTGAATTGTCAAAATATATTTTGACATTATACCTACGCCTTTGTTATTGTTTCGTTTGTCGTATAGAGCGTGTTTCTAGTGCACCTAGCTGATAATTCTGCCATGAGCTTCATTATTGAATTTTTCCCACATGAAAAATATCAACCAAAACTATGTTTTTAAAAATGGGAGGTTTTAACCCTTCGACGACAAAGAATTAACACTTGGAAAATTTAAGATGTTATTGCGAATTCGTATTCAGAAGACCGACATTTCTAAACAAAAGTGTAGTAACAATTTAAATTTTTTTACTCCTTCTATGAGAAAAATCATTGTCAAAATTCGTTAACAAGTGGATTGAACAAGGTAGCAGTTTTTAGTTACAAAACGTAAGCAAGAGCATGAGCGATCATACTTGCTTTGTTTTCATGACTTTAACTATCAGTTTCTGATCATCTTTACAGCAGTTTGCATGCATAGTTCTATATACTATATATAGTATATAGTATTTACGAAAAAGTGAGCAGATTGCGTCGTTTTTATAAAACAGGATGGAATTGTCCAACTTTTGAATGCATCAGATAGTGAGAATAAAGAAAATGTGTTGAACTTGGACAACTAGGACATAGATTTTCTTGATGATTTTGCGGACTTGACGAAATTTAAGATATAGTACCGACCGAAAAACCTTTAACAAAAAAAATTCCAAGCGTGATGCTGAATGATAAAAGTTTTGGGTTCCTTAGATTTGGGAAAACAAAAATAGTAAAAATATAATTTAAAAATGTTTGACTTTGCAATGGAATTAAACTCAATAGGTACGAGGGTCGTTTGATAATTCCGTGAATAATGAAACAAGGAATGATTTTTACGGCAAAAAAGTTTTATTTCTCAATGCAGTCTCTTTTAGCTCGACACACTTCGTCCAACGTTCCTCTGTCAATTATAGCAGAAAGGTTCCTGGATAGGGTGCGTACTAAACGTACTAGAAGAAGGTGACGTTTAAATGCAATTGTATTTGTTTTCTTTTATATTGTAAATTCTCTACTCAATAAGAAGTTTGTATGCGTTTTTTATATTCAATGCGTTAGTACACTAATATGTCAAGATTTCAGTTAATTTGTATTTGTATTGGTTATTGGCAAGCGTATAAATATGAGTCTGTCAATTTAACTGTTCCTTTTTCTTGTCCAAACGCCGAAGTGAAAAAACCAAGTAAGAATTGTTTTAAGCATATAATTTCTTTAATTGTTTAATGTATTCATTATAGGGAATAAATTACTCATTAGATCGTATCTGGTTTTAATAAACACATAAATTTAATAACCAAGTCTACGAGTTATTTATTTCGAAACTTCAGGACAATAGAAAAAGCACAAATCTTTATTCCTTGGTTATCTAAAACAATTGCAAGTTTATGTCAACGTATTCATCGAGAAGAGCCAGTAAGCGTGCAAACAAAGGAGTACCACCAGTAAGATACGAAGAATTTTATCACAAAATGCCGATAGGACGTTCGCCACCGCCAGGTGCTTCTGCAGATCCGCTAGCAAGCCCAACAGCGCAACCACCTCAAAATCCTTTATTGTATCCCAGTGAGACTGCAAAGCCAGAACACCAGCAGCCGGGATCATTAACACTGCCAGGTCAACCATCACAACTGCAGACTAATCTAACCGAACAGCCATATACGGACCCGTTAGTTGAACTTACACCTCCACCAAATCCATCGCCGATGCCACTTATCCAAGCTCTTCCATCATCATCAAACCCTACAAGCTGTCAGGGAAAAAGTTTTGAAAAAGGTAATAATGAAATATATGATGTGAAACGTAGTTTTGATCAAAAAATAGAAGCCATGCAAAATGAGTTTAAACGGCAAATGCATTCGATGCAATTGCTCATGGTATCCAACAATCAGCAACTCCAGACCAGCGTATTTAGTTTGCAAAAAGAGGTACAACGAATTTCGACACATAAGCCGTCAACGCAGCAGACACATCCGCCGTCAACGCAGCAGCCGACATATCAGCCGTCAACGCAGCAGACACATCCGCCGTCAACGCAGCAGCCGACATATCAGCCGTCAACGCAGCAGCCGACATATCAGCCGTCAACGCAGCAGACACATCCGCCGTCAACGCAGCAGCCGACATATCAGCCGTCGACGCAGCAGACATATCCGCCGTCAACGCAGCAGCCGACATATCAGCCGTCAACGCAGCAGCCGACATATCAGCCGTCGACACAACAGCCTCCGCAGCAACAAATACAACAGCCGTCAAAGCAGCAGTCGACATATTCGTCGTCAACGCAGCAGCCGACACAACAGCCTCTGCCACTATCAATGCAACAGCTATTCACTCAGCAGCCAACAAGCCAGTCTCAGCCACAGCAAATGCACCAATTGTTAACTCAGCCCGCATATCAATCTTCAATGTCCTCGGCACAATATCAGCCACCAATACAAAGACCATATTTTGAGCAAGCAACACAGGCGTCCATGCAGCCGGAAAGTCAACAAATGCAACCACAACAACAAACGTCGCAGCAGAGGCGAACTTCTGCAATATGGAGCGACGGCAGCCAGCAGTCGATACCCATGCGACAAAAAAAGATATACCCACTTCCTATCTTTTCAGGTCTCGCAGAAGAATGGCAAACGTTTGCAGAAGCCTTTGAGAGTACGTCTAGAGAGTTTGAATACACCAACCTGCACAATATCATGCGTCTCCGTGATGCATTAAAAGGGTCTGCCAGAGAGACTGTAGAGTCGTTGCTCAACAGTTCCAAGAATGTATGCGCAATTATTGAGACACTAGAAGAAACGTTTGGTCGTCCAGATCAGCTGATAAGGAGCCAAGTTGAAAAGGTAAGAGCCATACCAAAGTTAGTTGAAAACAATCTCGAGGCTCTAGTGAACTTCGCCAATGTCATGATGAACATGACAACATTTTTGAAAAATGCCAAAGGTGAGCACCATCTCTCAAACCCCATTCTCCTAAGTGAACTGGTAGGTAAGCTGCCAATATCCCGGCAAATGCAATGGGCAGAAAAGTGCTTGCTTTTAGAGTGCCCACCAACAATTGCGGATTTTAGCATGTGGCTCAATAGCCTGCGACGCCTCGCAAACATAGTGGCAGACGCGCTACCATCCACGTCAATCCACCAATCGAGCAACACAACAAGGCGCAAGCCACTACTAAACAACGACAGACGTTTTGCCTGCGTCAGTATAGCCACTCAAAAATGCTTTATTTGTCAAGGGAATTGCATAAATATTAAAAGTTGTCGCGAATTTCTGCAGTTATCAGCTGATGATCGATGGGCAAAAGTAAAAGAAGTGAAAGTATGTTTCTGCTGCTTAAAGTTTGGACATAGAGCAAACGTATGCAGTTCTCGAAGACGTTGTGGGACTGAAGGATGCAATAAACGGCACCATCACTTGCTTCATACTTCGCCCATTGTGCAACCAAACACTCAAGTTGCTGAGACGCGTTCCGAAAATGATGCAAATGGAAATGACCACGAGCCTTACCAGCAACGTAGGAGTTGCCATGCAGACTGCAACTTCAACGCAAATATTCTCTTTCAAATTTTGCCAGTGAGACTGTATGGGAAAAATAAAACTATTGATACTTTTGCCTTTGTAGATGATGGTGCAAATGTTTCACTTATAGATGCCAACTTAGCACTGCAACTTGGAGTTCGCGGAAGAGCAGAAAACCTACAAATACAATGGTTAAATAAGCATACAACTAGCCAGAAAACGGAAGTGGTAAACATTGCAGTGAGCGGCGTTGGAGAAAACGATCAAAGGTATCAAGTCAACAACATTCATACAACAGCAAATTTAGTACTGCCTACGCAAAGTTTCCACAATGGTGAGCTTCTAAATATGTATCCACATTTACACGGGCTTCCACTTAGCGATTATTCAAATATTCAGCCAAAATTCATTCTTAGTTTAAACCACGCATTTTTGACCGTCCCTCTTGAAGTTCCACGTGTATCCTCAAACGCAGGTCCTATTGCAGTGAAAACCAGATTAGGCTGGATGGTGTATGGACCAGTGGAGGAAAAACAAAGCTCAAACACTCGACATGTTTTGCATCTTAGACAAATCTACCACTGTCCGATGTCGGAAATATGCAACATGATGAAGGAGTACTTTGAGATAGAGACATTTGGAGTTAGAGCTGGGACAAAGCAAATAATTTCCAAAGCAGACGAAAGAGCGCTCAATATTTTAAAGTCAACTACAAAACGAGTTGGCAACCGCTTTGAATCCGGACTTTTGTGGAAGGAAACTCTACTTCCATTTCCAAGTAGCTATGATATGGCTTTAAATCGCTTAAAAATAATCGAAAAGAAAATGATGCGCTGCAAAGAATACGCTGAAGAGTACACTCACAAAATTAATGACTATGTAAGTAAAGGTTATGCACGAAAGTTAAGCCAAGCGGAAGCAGATCTCCACACCAACAAAACATTTTATTTACCGCATTTTGGCGTCAGAAATCCAAACAAAAAAGGTATGCGATTAGTATTCGATGCAGCAGCTGAAGTAAAAGGAATATCGTTAAACAAAACACTATTGGCAGGTCCTGATATAAATCAACCACTAATCGCAATTCTTTTTAAATTCAGACAGGCTCCAGTTGCTGTATGTGGAGACATAAGCGAAATGTTCCACTAGATACTAATCGCCAAGGACGATCAAGAAAGTCAAAGGTTCCTATGGAGAAGTGAAGAAGCATCTAGACCGGTTGATACATACGTCATGCAGAGATTGATATTTGGAGCTACCTGTTCACCAACAATTGCTCAGTACGTGAAAAATACGAACGCATTAAACTACGTAAATGAGTCTCCTCGCGCCGTTAAAGGGATAATTGAACGGCATTATGTCGACGACTACGTCGATTGTTTTCAGACAGTAGAAGAAGCCATTTCCGTAGTAAAAGATGTCATAAAAATACACAAAATTGGTGGATTCGATTTGAGGAATATCGTATCAAACTCTGAAGAACTTGTTAGAGCAGTTGGCAATGCCGCCAGTAAAGAGGGTGAAATTCTGACTTGTGTTGACGGAAAAGTGGAAAGAGTGCTTGGCATGCACTGGATGGCCAAAACAGATGTTTTTGTTTACATTTTCAAATTTCAAAAGGTGCCTTTGGAGATTATAAATCTAACGAGAAAGCCAACAAAGCGTGAAATGCTTTCATTAAATATGTCATTGTTCGACCCGTTCGGGTTTTTAGCAGACTTTATGATATCGGCTAAGGTGCTAATGCAAGCAACGTGGAAAACCAATACTTCGTGGGATGAGCCTATAAATGATGAAATTTACGAGCGTTGGAAAGGCTGGATACAGGAGCTGCCCAAAGTGGAAAGGTTTGAGACTCCACGCTGTTATTTTGATGAGTTTGAGGCAGCGTCGATAGAATTGCACATTTTTGTAGATGCTAGCGAGGAGGCTGTTGCGGCCGTTGCATATTGGCGAGCGGTAAGGCAGACCAAAAATATTGTTAAATTTGTTGCAGCAAAAACTAGTTGTGCACCTACTCGCTTCCATACAATACCAAAACTCGAACTTCAAGCGGCAGTAATGGGTGTACGACTGACGGAGACTATTAAAAGATGTCACACTATTGACATTAAGCGTTTTTGCTTCTGGAGTGATTCACAAACAGTGATCCGCTGGATTCGTTCAGATCACTGTGCCTACAAGCAATATGTCGCTAACAGAGTGTCGGAGATTTTGGAGAGTAGCAAAGTAGAGGAGTGGCGATGGTGTCCAGGTAATTTGAATCCGGCAGACAAGGCAACGAGAGCTAAATTTCCAGTTAAGTATGTCCAGGACGGTATATGGAAAAATGGACCAGAATTTCTTGCCAGGCCAGAAAGTGATTGGCCGAACGAAGAGGGAATGTACCGTAGCGTTGATGAAAGCAGCAGTGAGCTTCGCTCACGAAAATTTTTACTTCAGACACGGCAGGTTGTTTTAGTGGTTCCTTCGTTTAATAGATTTTCAAAATATTGCAGATTGAAGCGTGCAACAGCCTGGTTGCTACGATACAAACACAATTTAAAAAGTGCTATCCAAAAGAAAGAACTGTCTAAAGGAGAACTTACAGCTGAAGAAGAGGACGCTGCGGAAAAATATCTTTGCCACTGGGTTCAATCTACGGCTTATGCGAGTGAATATTCTACCATGAAAGAAGGAAGCAGGATAGCAGATAGTAGCGATCTCAAAACTTTGAACCCTTTTATAAGCGATGATGGCTTAATAAGAGTGAATGGACGCATAGATAATGCAGCATGCGTATCACTAGAAGCAAAACGACCTATCATTCTACCGAAGCAACATCAATTCACGCGCCTCCTCGTTCATCATTACCACATGAAGTTGTGCCATATCAACGTGTCAACTGTAATGAGTGAGATCCGATTAAAATTCTGGGTCTCATCGCTAAGAAGGTTAGTCAACAGTGTTCAATCACAATGTTTTATTTGCAGAATCCAAAGGGCTAAACCAAGACAACCCCAAATGGGTGTACTGCCTGTTGATAGGGTAACGCCGCATGTGCGACCCTTCTCATACACAGGATTAGACTTTTTTGGACCAATCAGCGTAGCAGTTCGCCGACAAAAAGAGAAAAGGTGGGTCGCTTTGTTTACCTGTTTGACAATACGAGCGGTGCATTTAGAAGTGGCAGCCGACCTATCAAGCGATGCTTGTATAACTTGCATCAGAAACTTCATTAATAGGCGTGGAGTGCCAATTCAAATACGCAGCGACAATGGCACTAACTTCATAGGTATCAAAAAAGAACTACATGGTGTACGTGACTTCGTAGATCATGACGCGATTAAGTCGAATTTATCCCCTTTGGGAATAAAGTGGATTTTCAACACACCGAGTAATCCGAGTGAAGGCGGCGCGTGGGAGAGACTTGTGCAATCAGTCAAAAAGGCGCTTTTCATCATGCTCAAAGAACATTCGCCGCGTATCGAAACTCTGCAAAGTTTTCTCATCGAAGCAGAGAACATGGTTAACTCGAGGCCACTCACTCATTTACCAGTTACCCCGGACGAGCCATTACCGCTCACACCTAACCATTTCCTGCTTGGATGTCCTAATTCGACGCAAACACCGGCACCTTACGAACCACGGCTATTGTGCTTGAGGAAACAATGGCGAATTCTTCAGAACTTAAAGAACGGGATGTGGCATCAGTGGCTGAGAGAATACCTGCCAGAATTAACGCGTCGAACAAAATGGTGTTTACCATCCGAACCGCTAAGTATTGGAACTCTCGTGTATATCTGCGATGCAGAGGTTCCAAGGTCGCAATGGAGACGAGGTAGGGTGCTTAAATTGTATCACGGAAAGGACGGCACAGCGCGATCGGCCGAAGTTAGTACCAGCACAGGCGTTTACAAAAGACCATTGTCCAAACTTGCTGTGCTCGATCTGGTTGTGACCAAGGAAGATGGTGAACCCTCCCCCTCTGGGTCAGTTCACGGGGGCCGGGATGTCAATTATAGCAGAAAGGTTCCTGGATAGGGTGCGTACTAAACGTACTAGAAGAAGGTGACGTTTAAATACAATTGTATTTGTTTTCTTTTATATTGTAAATTCTCTACTCAATAAGAAGTTTGTATGCGTTTTTTATATTCAATGCGTTAGTACACTAATATGTCAAGATTTCAGTTAATTTGTATTTGTATTGGTTATTGGCAAGCGTATAAATATGAGTCTGTCAATTTAACTGTTCCTTTTTCTTGTCCAAACGCCGAAGTGAAAAAACCAAGTAAGAATTGTTTTAAGCATATAATTTCTTTAATTGTTTAATGTATTCATTATAGGGAATAAATTACTCATTAGATCGTATCTGGTTTTAATAAACACATAAATTTAATAACCAAGTCTACGAGTTATTTATTTCGAAACTTCAGGACAATAGAAAAAGCACATTCCTCCAATTTTTTAATCCCATCCAAAAAATACGTTTTTGAAAAGTCTTCAAAATAGGCCTCTCTGGTGCTGAATCTCTTTCCGCCGAGCCATTTCTTCAGGTTTGGAAACAGAAAATAATCGAGGGGGTAAATCTGGAGAATATGCTAGATGAGGAAACAATTCGGAAAATAAATCCTTGTTATCTTTGTTCAACATCGCCAAACACACCTTTAAATCAGTGACATGATCGCGTTTAAGGTTGAGAATGAACAAACGCTGCACCCATCTTGCAGAGAATTTTTTCATATCCAAACGATTTCGTAAAATGCTCCACACACGTTCAACAATCTCGCGCAATTTAACTCTGCGATCGGCCAACACGATAGCGTGAATTTTCGTGACTATTTCTGGTGTGGTGACCTCATTTGGGCGTCCAGAACGTTCGGCGTCACTTGTGCTTGTACGAACGCATCGGAATTCAGAAAACCACTTGTGAACCATTCCAATCTATGGTGCAGAACCCCCATAGTATTTATCAAGCCTTTCCTTGGTTTGGCTGATGGTTTTTTGCGCAAAAAATAATGCTTGATGAGCACACGAAATTCACTTTTTTCCATTTACGCCACAATTCACAAGATTATCTGCTGTCAATGGCTGCCAAAAACAAACTAAGCGATGCAGCGAGCTGAAATTTTGGCAGTAGTCTATAAACAGATGGTATTTGACAGGATCAGTGTTGTATTTAAAGTTACTACGCTGGAAATTAAAAAATTCACCAACTTTTCAAAGTGCCCTCGTACTACAACACTTGAACTTTTATGCTTTTTAAATGGATACGTTTGTTTATTATCTAGAAGTACTAATTTGGTTAAAATCAGTTGGAAAATGTGGCTGTGATAAGGAAAAAGCAAATGGGACATATATGTCCCATTCGTCGCCAACGGGTTAAATGAAATAAATGAAAAATTTTAATTTTTTAATAACATTTCTTAAGTCATGAAAGCTTGAGGAGCCGCCATTGTTTTATTTAAAAAAAAATTTTCCAATCTTAAATCACTTTATCTTCTCCTGAATTGCAAGAAATGGCGAAAACAGACTTTTTAACAATTAAGTCGTTTTTTAATTTAATTCTGACAAGGTTTTAAAAACTCTTATGTAAAAAATTATTAGCACTTTACTATGGACCATTTAAAAGTAAAAATAATTCATATTTAAGAATAATAATAATGTACCTAATAAATTTTTCATGAAAAAGCCCCATATCATATTTTTTACCCAAAATCTCCCCATGGAAAGTAAGCACAAAACTTATTCTCTTCCCAACATTTGTTGTTTTTTAATTGAAATGGATATATTTGCGACATAGATAAAATAAGTAGGAATCAACTTTTGTGTAAATCCCATTGGAATATTTATACAGAATTTAATCTGTGTATTTAAAATACATAAAACTTGTTGCAAGCTAAAACTCACCAGGGTGTAATGTAAGATGTAATCACTTCAATTGAATAAATTACCCCTTCAATTTTATACTAAATACTTTTGCTGACCTAAAGCATAAAATTTGGATTAGCAAATAAAATGTAATCAACCATTTAACAAGACTAGATAATAACAGTTATCGACAATAGTCTAATTCAATTTCAACTAGCGGAATTTGAATCTGGCAGCTGAATTTCTTTACCACGTCATTGTTTTGCGGTATTTCTTCTTGGGAAGCAAAAAAAAAACAACACAGGTTTACGAGGTTACATGATAAGCCAATGTATTTGGAAGCCATAAAATCCGTTTACGGACTTAACCCAAAATCAAACGATTTGCTCAACTCGTCTGAAACAGCTGATCAGTAGGCAATCGAGTATTATTTATTTATTTATATTGTGCATTTTGTAATTTTTAATAAAGATTTGTGAAAAATGAGTGAAGTAATGGCGAAATTGAAAGAAATTGATGAAAATAAAATAAAAACGCACTCTGCATAGCTGTTGTTGACGAGTTGCTACGCTAGCAGTTCGGTTCTTACGGAATAATTTGGGTAACAACATTAATATGCATTTAACCGAACACTTACGTTTTTACTCATTAAGGAGCAAAACGTCTATATTGGTTGGGCCTTTACTCTTTCCCTTCCAAACTTGTTGTTTCCAAAATTTTGTAATTTAAAATTTATAAGTAAGAAGATTTATTGCGTCTTTGGATATTTATAATAATTCTATACATGTAATTGAACAATAATAATAAAAACATAGAACTGAAAAAGCATTTTTCTATTTAGTGAATATAGTTATTAGCTGTGCATTTCATCTTTGCTTAATAATGCTTGTTCGCGGGCATATATCTGTGATTACAAGCCTTAATCGCTAAAGTTGAGTTAGGACTAAGTAGAGTTATTTTTGTTTTTCCATTTTTCAATAAATTTCCCAACTCAATATTTTTATTAGGGAAAAACAGCTAAAGTTGATATGAGATCTTATCAAATCATCAAAAAATGTTCCAAAGTTTAGTTAAGTGGTTAGGGCAAAATACAGTTTTTATTTTGTGTCTTCCTATTTTGAGTTAGGTTATTTAATTAGGTTAATTAAGGTTATTTTCCACATCTAAAAGTTAATAAAAAACCTGCCAAAGTCAATTTAGGTTTCTACTCCAAATTATTTTAGGACGAAAAATGAGTTGAGGCATTGTCACAACCATGGCAGAATAATGAGGTAGGGTAAGTCCCGGTTTATACTCGTCAAGACTTGACGGTCAAGTCTTGCGTTCGGTGGTGCGGGAATCGTAACAAAAGGGAAAGAAAAAAATTGACCGTACCGTCAATTCTTGGGCAATTCGTTTTGTGTTCGTTCGTTGTCCCGCTATTTTCAATTTTATTTCGGCGTCATCAGTACAAACTTGAGAAGGAAAAGGGAGGAGTGAAAGAAACAATTGACCGTCAACTCTTGACGAGTGTAAATTGAATCGTCAAGTTTAAAAGGGAATATGCAAAACTTGACCGTCAAGTCTTGACGAGTACAAACCGGGACTAAGTAGCTTTGATAGGACCTATTGTTAATGTCAAAATCATAAAATATAGTGCTGCCATATCACAAATTAAAATCCAATGAAAAATCCATACTTTTTCTAAGCGTTTCTGATGAAATCTTTTACTAAAAACACTTAAAAACGGAGAAGTACAGATTTTTGATGGGCTGGAGTTTATAGCAGGTTATATCATTAAAAAAAGTAAGCTGAAAGAAATCCAATATTTTGAAGGCAGCACTTGGAAATGGATCGATCAAGTGTCGCATGGAAAATTAAAAAAGCCATCGACAGAATTTAAAAAAAATTAAAGAGATGGCGATAGTTTTTGCATAGTTTAATAGTTTTAAAATTGAGAAATGTCCCAATTTAAAAAAAAAATTGACTAACGTTGCAATTACAAGTTCAAGATTTTGCTTTCAAGTTGATCACACATACTATTTTTGAAAACTCATTTGAATTGCCAGTTGTCACGTAGGCTGCACGCAACTTGATAGTCAATTTTATTTTCAAGAAGCTATCGTCAAGAAAACAACAATGCTCGCCTTACTAAAAGTGCCACAAAAAATTAATAATTTCATAAAAATACAAAACAATCATTCTTCACTTCATCGGTTTTTATTTTTAAACTATTTAGTAAATTTTCCAATCACGAACAATTTATTTACAAAAACTACGATCAGCTGTTCAAAACTTGACCGTCAAGTTGGCATACGACTCGAAAGGAAAATTTAAAGCATGTTGGTGGTCAATTTCTAAATGTGTGAGTGTGTTAGCAAAATAGTGTGAATGTATTGCAACTTGAAAGGCAAAACTAAAAAGTGTCATACTCAATTTAGTAAAAAAGTGTGAATGTATTTCAACTTGGGTATTACAGTAATTGTAATCTTTAAAAATTAACGATTACGATTTCTGTAATCTTTAAAAATTAACGATTACGATTACTGTAATTGCAATGTAAGAACAGTATTATTACTATTAATGTAATCAGTATACACGCAAATTACAATTACGATTACTGTAATTGTAACAAAAATCTATTGATTACAATTGCAGTAATCGTAATCAATGAAAATGACAATTAAAATTACTGTAATCTTAATCATGTTTTCTGTAATTTAATTGCTTACTAAGTAAGTTATATCACAAATAAGAGCGTTTCAAAAAAATGTTTATGTGAAAGTCATGTAATTTAAATTTTGTCTTATTTTTCTCCTTTTTTTTAGACTGAAGCAACGCTCAGGGGATGCCCCCTATAAATGTTTAAGCATTGTGTTGATTCGGAGGATGGGTGATAGTTAGTTGGAGGGTGGATAGATGGCGAAGTGTAGGTGAAGATTTGTTTTAAATTTGCACAGCTCAAAACTGTCGGGAAACACGCTCGCAGGGATACTATTCCACAACTTAACCTTGCGACTAAAAAAACCTTACTAAAAAGCAAGCAACTATATTGCAATTTTATTTTGAAGAATACGTTTTTAATGAACTGCACAAGCCTCCTTGAAGTTTAAGCCCTTTCAAGTACATTCGAGTTCAAGTACATCGAATTCAAGTACAGTGGCTCACAAAGAAAGTTGGGCAGGCATTTCTTAGCACTTTCGCATTAATTTCAG
The DNA here is from genome assembly GCA_963920525.1 of Dichetophora obliterata. NCBI lineage: Eukaryota > Metazoa > Arthropoda > Insecta > Diptera > Sciomyzidae > Dichetophora > Dichetophora obliterata. The sequence continues at coordinate 106,244,306 of OY986437.1, forward strand.
AAATGGAAATGTATGAAGAATATTACAATTTATTTTTTTTTCAAAACGTAAGTTTTTGGTGAACAAAATTAAACAGGTACATAATTAAAAAATTAGAACATAACGGCGAAACAAATTTAAATCGAAATAAACCTATAAAAACAAGTTCACATTGAAAGTCGGGCAAGTAAAGAAAAAATGCAAATTGTTATTGCTGCTTACAACTTTTAACTACTGTTGGAATAACTTCAGTCAAACGCAAAACTTAAAAAATAAACATTTCTCGAAAAGTGAATCAATCAACACTGGCAGAAAGGCAGATCGTGATAGATTATTATTCGAGCGACAAATTTCACAAATCACCTTAAAAAGTAAATCAACAGAGCACGATATAATCCAGCATTATTAACAAGATAAGAGAATATGCAATAAAGAACGTACAGTAGCTAAAAATATACTTAGCTCCAAAGATGAAAGGTTTTTTTTTAGAGAAATATAAAAAGACCCATTTTTATTTGCACTAAAACTAGAGCTCATGTTTAAACTCAATTTGAAAAAGAGTGTACACTCAGAAACAATTTGAAGAGTTTTGAGAAAAAAATGTTTAAATTGAGGAGTAGCACGAAAAAAAGAACTGTATTAGAAAGAAAAATGTAATAGAACGTCCCAATTTCATGCATGAGCAGATGACCAAAGACTTTCTATTCTGGAGCAAGGTTAATAAGACAGAAAACATAAGGATCTTTAGCACTTTTAAACAATAAACTTTTAAGAATAGGTTTTGTTTACCGATGAGAGTTTATTTAATTTATATGGTTCAGATGGAAAGCGAAAACCGAATGAAGAATTTTGCAATAAAAATTCTAAACATACGATTAAGCATGGTAGAGGATCAGTCATGGTTTGGGGCTGCGTCTGATGTTGGAAGGATTCATTTTATTGAAGGTAGTATAATGGACAAAAATATGTTCCTTGACATTCTAATGGCGCAACTAAAAGAAAGTGCGGGTAAATAAAGAATTGCAGACAATTTTTAGTTTTACCAAGACAATGACCTGAAACATACGACGCTCTCTTGGTAAAGAATTGTGTACTTAATATTTGTCCAAATGTCATAAAAACAACCTAACAAGGCCCAGATTAAAATGTTATAGAACATCTATGAGATGAACAACTAAAGATGGACAACTAAAGATCCTATCTTAAAAAAAGTATCCTAAGTGAAGAGTGGAATCAGATTGGAGCTGAAGATTTTAAAAATTTGGTTGCACCCATTTCAAAAAGGCTGCAGGCAGTCATATAAGAAAAAGGATTGGCAACACAATATTAAATTCTTAGTTTTAGCATTGAATTCCTTATCTGCCCGACTTTCAATGTGACCTCGTTTTTAAAGCTTTGGTTTGATTTAATTTTGTTTTACAGTTATGTTCTAATTTTTTAACTATATTTTTGTTTAATTTTGCTCACTAATAAAGAAAGTTTTGAAAAAAAATATTTACTCCAAGTTTCTTCTTACACTTTCATTTCTGAAACCAATGCGAAAGTGCTACGAAATGCCTGCCCGACTTTCGTTGTGAGCCACTGTATGTATTCAAACTTGAAAAATCAAGCTTTAACCAGATTGCAAAAATACCAAACAGATACAAGTCATATCCATGCTTGCTCGTTGGCTTGGCTAATTTAGACTTTCTTTGTCGGGCAGAAAGTTGAAAAGCTTGAAACGATCGGCAAAAGCTTGTATGTTCACAAGTATCCAAATAATTGAATTTAAAGCAAGTATCCAAAAAATTCAATGAGCTTGTGTAGGTAAAGCTTAAGCGTAATAGGACTTTTAAGGGTTCTGTGGACTCCGTGGTTGGCACTTTTAGGCGGTAGCTGATTTCGGAATTGATGTCAAAATTTAAAATGATGGCGGATAAAGTTGCCACCTAGATTTTTTGCATTTTTGCGAATTCTTGTAATTTTGAAATTTTGAAAATGGATTTGATTTCAAATCTAATGTCACCGTTTTAAAATTTAAAATGTAAGTTAAGGTTGCCACTTAAATTTTTACCACGGCATTGCCACCTAGTAAAATGTATTTTTAAGAGTTTTAAGCATCACTTAACAGTGTTAGGGGGTCGCTGATTTCGAATCTGAAGTAGGAATTTTAAAAATCGATATTATAAAATCGCTGAATAACGGCTTAACCTAATTTTTTAGAGCTGTATTATAAGTTCATAGCATAACAGACAAATTTGACTTAGGATAACTATTTTTGCCTTTTTTCTCAAAGCGTAAAAGCTATAATCGAAATATTAAACGTAAACGATAATTTTTTAAAAAGACAAAACAACCAAAGTCGCGTTTTTGCCAATTCCGACCCTTTTCTATTGAGTAAATGATGCGCAAATAAACGCATATAAAAATTCTGTTAATTTTCTTTAATTTTGCATACAAATTTTTGTTGTCCGAGTTCCACAATATTTCACAGAACAGTTTAAAACTTTAAACTGCTCTACTGAAAAGTATGAAAAACTGACTTTAACTGTTATGCCTTGTGATAGATATATGGTACTTTATGACGTTTGGTCACATTAATAATGATTTAAAACTAAAATACACCTAAAGTTAAACTAAAAAATACGTATTAAAACAAAAAATGAACTATGTCATTATTTGTACATAGATTTTGAATTTTAATAATTTTTTATAGCTCAACCTCTATGTATCCCTAAACCAGTCTTTGTGTAGAAGTCCGGAAGGAGCAATGTAGATGAAAAAAATCATATTTTCGTTATCATATATGATCATATTTTGGTTCTTATCATATAATCAACTGGTGATAAATAATTTGTGTTTGACTAATTAAAATCTTTTTGTGTCTCATTGATGTTTTTAAGTAAATTATCAATTATTTGTAGTCTATTTAGAAATTTTTTTAAAAGACAACATATATTTGCATAAGGGACTAATGTGTGCATTTCTATAAATGTAGCTATTTGAGAGTCTTTTTGTATACGACTCATAAATTGGTGTATGGATGGATAGTCGTAGAATTTTGAGGTAAAATTTTTCTAGTTACTTTGCTACTGTTGGAGAAATTGTAAACCATATCGAAAATCCATATATTAATAATGAGCGAATGCTAACTTTATATATAAGCAGTTTAGTATTCGTTGACATATATTTGTTTCTTAATAAATTTTTTTTTGCTTTTTTTATATTGAATTTGCGCGCATTTATAAGTTAAGCATTGTGTATTTTGAAATTTTTTTCAATATACAATTCAACTTATACATTTGAATTCACGAAAGTTTGGGGGAAAGTATATTAATGCAATTAATTTAAAGTTTAAATTTTTTTTAAATTTTGCCAAACGCTGCAACTAAAACTAATTTTGTCTTGTTTTATATTTTTTCATCCAACCCAGGGTAAAGTTTATCTCTTCGACAAAGTCTTTAAACCCAATGCATCACAGGAGAAAGTCTACAATGAAGCCGCCAAATCGATTGTCACCGATGTGTTGGCCGGATATAACGGCACCATTTTTGCATATGGTCAAACATCGTCCGGTAAAACTCATACCATGGAAGGTGTTCTTGGCGATCCTGTAAAACAGGGTATTATTCCGCGTATTGTCAACGACATCTTCAACCACATCTATGCCATGGAAGTTAATTTAGAGTTTCACATTAAGGTATCATACTATGAAATCTATATGGATAAAATCCGGGATCTGCTGGATGTGTCTAAGATTAACCTAAGTGTGCATGAGGATAAGAATCGTGTGCCGTACGTCAAGGGAGCAACAGAGCGCTTTGTTTCGTCGCCGGAAGATGTTTTTGAGGTGATCGAAGAAGGCAAATCGAATCGCCATATTGCAGTAACAAGTAAGTCAAAGATCAAACCTACTTTTTTACCCTAAAACCATTTGGTATAGAAAACATTGTTGATTTTCATAAAACTTTTTTTTCTATCTCTACCACTAGACATGAACGAGCACTCTTCACGTTCCCATTCAGTATTTCTCATCAATGTGAAGCAAGAGAACTTGGAAAATCAAAAGAAACTTTCAGGTAAACTGTACTTGGTAGATTTAGCCGGTTCTGAAAAGGTGTCAAAAACTGGTGCTGAAGGAACAGTGCTCGACGAAGCAAAGAACATTAACAAATCGTTGTCTGCACTGGGTAATGTAATTTCTGCCTTGGCCGATGGCAATAAGACGCACATACCGTATCGTGATTCCAAGCTGACACGTATTCTACAGGAGTCTCTTGGTGGCAATGCACGCACAACCATTGTCATCTGTTGCTCGCCGGCCAGTTTTAATGAGTCTGAAACCAAATCCACACTCGAATTTGGACGACGCGCAAAGACTGTGAAGAATGTGGTATGCGTCAATGAGGAGCTTACAGCCGAAGAGTGGAAGCGGCGCTACGAAAAAGAGAAGGAAAAGAATGCACGCTTGAAAGGCAAAGTGGAGAAACTTGAGTTGGAACTGGCGCGTTGGCGTGCTGGCGAGACTGTCAATGCCGAAGAACAAATCAATATGGAAGATCTTATGGAAGCAAGTACACCAAATCTGGAAGTTGAAACTGCGCTTGCCGCTAATGGTGCTGCTGCCCCAATGCCAGCTACACCTGCAGCCAACTTGACAGCAATGGTTGGTTCAATAAGCGGTGATGAACGTGCTCGTCTCGAAGCCGAACGAGAGCGTCTGTACCAGCAGCTGGATGAGAAAGACGAGGAGATAAACCAGCAGAGTCAATATGTGGAAAATCTGAAGGATCAGATTCTTGAACAGGAAGATCTCATTGCAAATGCGCGTCGCGAATATGAGGCGCTCCAGTCTGAAATGGCACGCATACAGCAAGAGAATGAATCAGCCAAGGAAGAGGTAAAAGAAGTGCTACAGGCACTCGAGGAATTGGCTGTTAACTACGATCAGAAATCACAGGAAATCGATACTAAGAATAAAGATATCGATTCTTTAAATGAAGAATTGCAGCAGAAGCAGAGTTTGTTGAGTAGTACCACGTCCGAACTGCAGCAGTTGAAGGATATGTCGACGCATCAGAAAAAACGTATCAATGAGATGCTAACGAATTTGTTGCGTGACCTTGCCGAAGTCGGCCAGGCATTGGCTACAGACTCCACCATTGATATGAAAATGAATGCAGTCGCTGCCGCTGCTGCTGGAGACTCTGGTAAGGTGGAGGAAGACTTCACTATGGCTCGTCTATACATAAGTAAAATGAAGACTGAGGCCAAGAATATTTCGCAACGTTGCGCCAATATTGAGACACAGCAAGTTGATTCAAACAAGAAGATTTCCGAGTACGAAAAAGATCTCGGCGAATATCGGCTACTAATCTCGCAGCACGAGGCACGTATGAAGTCTCTTCAAGAGTCGATGCGCGAAGCGGAAAATAAAAAACGTTCGCTGGAAGAACAAAATGATGCGTTGCGCGAAGAATGTGCGAAACTTAAGGCTGCAGAGCATGTCTCTGCTGTCAATGCCGAGGAGAAACAAAAGGCTGAACAACTTCGTTCAATGTTCGACTCGCAGATGGATGAGTTGCGCGAGGCGCATACCAAGCAGGTATCTGAATTGCGCGATGAAATACTGGCGAAACAGCATGAAATGAGTGAGATGAAGGATGTGCACCAGAAACTCATACTGGCGCATCAGCAGATGAATGCAGACTATGAGAAATTGAAGCAAGAAGAGGCTGATAAGTCGAGCAGACTGCAAGACATCATCCTAACCAATGAGCGCCGTGAACAGGCGCGCAAGGACCTTAAGGGCCTGGAAGACACAGTTGCTAAGGAATTGCAAACATTGCATAACTTACGCAAGCTCTTCGTACAGGACTTGCAGGTGAGAATGATGATTGAAAAGAGTATTGTTTATTGATATACTACATAAACCTGTCTCAATATTTTAATGATTTGAAGCATTAATGTTCAATGATGAAGTATACAAAAAAAAGACAACAACATTGTTGTAATTTATCCCATAAAACTTATTTATATACCAGCAGGCCACTTATATACGTTGACGTTTTCGTATCAATCTTCTAAAGAAAATACATGTCAACGACATAAAAAAATTTACTTATTTTTTGTTTTGTTGTGTTTTGGAGCTCAACACTTCATTTATTTGTATCTCACTTTTCGCCTTGCTCGAGGCTCATCAGTTTTTTTGTTGCGCTGTGCTAGCTGAGCACGAAGAGAAAGAGAAGAATAGAGAGCAACATAAAATTTATTGAAACTCTCGTAACCAGGATTTGGACTAGAAAATTGCAGTAGATTTAAAAAATCTCAGTAAAACGGTTTTTTTCGCAGTAGTTTTATGTTTTTTATTTAGTCGGCAAATTTAAATTTTTTCAAAAATTGTAAAGTGGTGGTAAAAAAATTGTTTTTTTCTTGTTTGGAATTAAACAGGATGCAAACATTAATGAAATCACTTCTGTTAGATTTCGGGCAATATATTTTATAGGAACATTTCAATGAGAGCGATAGGCTTTGTTTTAATTCATATGGAAATGGAACTGCCAGACAAAAAAAAAATGAGTAGAGGTGGGTAACTCAGTGCTGTGCTATGGCACTGTGCTGACTGTAGTGTGTCATGTGTGCTAGCACACTACGTTGACTCACGTTGACACTACGTTGACTCACGTAGTGGCACAATAGAACGCAAAGAGGAGAGCTTAGACGCACTTTTGAGCATAAAATAGCTTTTGTGTGCAGTGTTGGGATGTATAGCAGAGTGCTGTGCTTAGCTTCTTCACTGACACTCATTGGTTATCGCTACTGTGCACTGAATTACTTACATTTTGTTAAGGTTTTGCTTTGTAAAGTTTGTTTTGGTTTTACAATAATGCAAATGTTGTGTCACTTGCAATAATTGACTATATGCAATTTGTGCATATCGTAAACAAATCAATAGAGAAGGGTGTTAGAACTTTATATGTTATCGACACTTAGTGTGCTGACATACAAGGGTGCACATGTGCTAGTGAGTGCACCCTTATTTGTCAAAGGGCAAATCATACTCTGCCAAAAATTGTTTATCCTCTTAAATTTTTTGTTTACAGATTCTTTTTTGTCTGCAGACATGTATATTGCACGACGAAAATAAACGAACTTACGAAAGATTGATCAATCAAGCCCTTACACACATCAACGCTTGACCAGCATTGCAAAATATATAAATATTTAGATTTTGGTCACAATCAAGCCATGGTATAATTACTTACAAGGTAGTAGCGTACACTAGCTTTTTTCTCACGAGCGGCGATCGGAAGATGTCAAAATTAGCTGTCCATGCAATGAATCAAAGAAAAGTTAAAAAATCAGCAACGACTTAAACGTAGCTAGTCAACAGCAGCAAACTACAACTCCTGTTACTGTTTTTGACAACTCCTGATAGCCAAAAAACTGTCACTACTACCTTGTCAAATAATTATAAAATGAATCAAGCCATCAACGAGTCTGTGTTGCATACAAATATTTACTTTTTCATATACAGCCCTATTGCGAGTGTCGATAGGCGGTAGAATAGAATGCAGTCAATTGCGACGATTTAATTTCGTTTTGGTATTGTGTAACCTTATCGAGAAAAATGTACACTATTGTCAATTGCTTACTCTATTTAAAACAGCTGTTTGACATTTTGTTTATTTTCATCGTGATTTATAGCAAATGTTATTTCCAAATAAAAGTTTGCAAGTGTTAAGTTTTAATTGTCGCAAAATTTATAAAAAATAGAAAAAAATAAAGAATTGTAAAATGAATTCAGTTGACTTGTGGTTAAGTGATGACGAGGAGGATGCTGTTGAAGCTTCTAGTTTAGTGGAATTGGCAAGGGAGGTGGAGGCGGTTTTTTGTTGCTTACAACCTTTGCTCTGAAATTATTTTCATCTTTATAATTTTTTTGTTCGACTTCTAACGCAAACAACTCACTTTTTCCATTTCCATATATTTTGAGCTAAAACACACAACCATCGATTAAAAAATAGCTATCGACAAATGGTCGATCAAAAAGCTATTCATAGTCGAGGAAACGACACTCACAATAGCATCGCTAATCGCTTAATAGTCGTTTAACGACTGCCAATCGACACTCATGGTCTCCGAAAAAGTTTAGATATAGGTAGCAGCTTTTTGTAAGGCCTTTTGTGTTATACATAGTTTGTTAAAGCAGTTCTTTCGCATAAAATGTTTTTCAGTAAGAAATTACTTCTTGGAGTATTATATACCTCTTGTGGGTGTATAAAATGCACTAGTATTTTTGACAGTTTTTGTTTTCCAACAAAGTCGCATGAGCACAGTGAACACTTTCATTCTTTACTTCTGAGAATTGGTACTGTGAAAAAAAATTTAAATTTACGTTTGCTGATTTGTTTTAATATTCTTGACGAAGAAATTTATAATGAATAAATTCCCGTTTTTCGTTCACACTTTGAGATAAGCATAAAAGTTTCATTAAAATCTGAGAAATGGCTTTTTCTTATTCTGTGTTTCTTAAAGGAAGTTTTGATGTTCTACTACCTTTACTACTTTTCACAAGGAACGTTTTTGTAACAGTATGACGGAACAGTATGATTTTTTTATAGATCTTCATTTACATTTTTTTTAAATGGTGTTGTTTCAAAATGCTTTTTAAGCTAGGAGGGGGTTTTAGAAAAGAGAAAGAGTGTTAAGACAAAAGTTGTTGATCTTGTTATGCTGATACATTAAGGCTAATATATTTTAGT